>JARHVA010000400.1:3099166-3770833 GCA_037957365.1 Torreya grandis
ACTTTCCTTCAAAGAGAGGAAATCATTCTGAAAAGGGAGGAGCAAGTCTTTTTATTGTTCATCAAATTGCTAGAAACCCTCATCTTGATGTCCTAAAAGTTCTGATTTTTATAACTCGGAATTTTCAACACTTGACTGCCCCAAAGTACTTGATTTTTCATCAAAGATCAGCCCGATCAAACCTCCCAATGAGCCCCCTGTTGAATTCCTCATAGTTGTCTATGAGTAATGCCCTTGGGTTATTAACCCCTAGTGCCACAATCATGGGCAACCCCTTCTAATTGTGTTGTGATGAATCTTAGGGCCTCCTCTACCTCCATGAGATGAAGTGAAAGGTATGTACCTAATTTATCAATCCATGCCCTAGCTGAAATGTTTGTAGACCCATCGAATGTGGGAAGAACAATCTTCCTCAAAGCATCATCTAGCTACCATCTAATCCGAGTATTGCCCCTACCTCTTTTCCATGATAAAAAATCCTTGAGGTCCATCTCCTTCCTAAAAGGGGGTGGGTATGTCATATACTCCTCATAAATTTCCATCAAATCCATCCGAATGGAAGACTACTCCTTCCTTTCATGAGCTTGAGAGGATTTCTCAAACCTTGTACTGTCCATATCTCCCATATCATTGTTTGACATGAAACCCTTAAACCCCATAGCTAGTCAAGAAATTGGCTCTGATACCACTAAAATCATAGTTCGAAATCTCATTCTCGACAATTTATGGAGAAGGCAAAATTTGAACCGGATCTCAGGAATTTCTTGGCATTTCTCAACAACTTTATCGCTACTTTAAAAAACATATAAATTCATAAACTAAACTTAAATTAAATATAAAACATTGTTAAATGACATGAAAAATGAATGTAGAGAATGCCATAGGCCCATAGATATATTTTCTATCAATGTGAGATCAAAAAAGAGTACAATAGTAATAATACTACAAAGTTGCAAAGTACAAACTACAAACCACAAAGTTACAAACTACAATGCTCATAGAGTCATGATATCAAATATACATATTATTTTTCATCTCTAGCGCCTCGAATAAGTTTGATGTGGTTGCCTTACAGAAGTGTAAGGTAAAAATTCTTCCTCTCCAATGCCAACATTGTCAGCAAAGCAAAATGTATCATCTGGATCCTCACCAACACCTCCTAATATCTCTGTTACCCCAGATGTTATTGCTTCTTTTGCCTCACTCTCTAAATCTGCAATCTCCTCCACTATAAACATGGGTTGTGACTTGTATCATCAATGATCCAATCGCCATATGGATTGATCTCATCTAAGTCAATAGCATCATAGTTATCTTGCCCCTGCACTTCTCTCACACGAAGACGAAGATTGTATCGCTTAAAGACAAGGTCATTGAGGCATTGTGTCATCAACCTATTGTACTTCTTTGTATGAACAACTTCAAAAATGCTCCAATTACGATCACACCCAAAAGAGTTACATTGTTTACACAAAATGTGGATGGCTAGCTTTTGAAGATTTGGAACACCTACACCATAATCTTCCCACCACACATCTGCAAAAAGGGAAAAGTCAACTAGGCGTGAATAAATGAAAGAAGTCTATTAGAAAGAATAAACAAATGACTCAATTTGTTTTTACAGTTTACCTAGTTGATTGGTGTTTGTTCTTTTAATGCATAGAGCCAAAGAAAAGAGTCTCCCTATTGCATTCTTGTAAATTTGTAGCATACTTGTCTTGCAATACTTTTATCAAACTAGAGTCTGCTTGTCACTGGGCTTGCATGTTCTTATGAGTTTCTTCATTCTTCACTCATTGTGTTCTCAACTTCCTTTGTTATTTCGGAAAATCTTGCTTTCACCACACGTGGGTTCAAATAGTTAACCTTCCCTTTTTGGGCACTAGTGATTGTCATAACCCCATCCCCTGCTACAACAATCATGTTGACATTTGCTTGCTTTGGACAGTTAACATCGTTATGGTCTCCAGGCCCACAAAATCTACAAAGAAGTCTAGTGTTGCTTTGACTAATAGGGAAATCTCTAGCAAAATGGCCCCACTATTGTACTTCGAACACTGTATCAATGGTCAACTTTGTCCATCGTATTGGATGCGATTACCACCACTACCAATTTTGTTCTGGAATCTATTGTTATTGTTTATCTAGTTACAGAACCGCCGAGGGATACACTAGAAGATGCACCCTTATTCATTTGATTCTTCATTGGATCGACCCTTAGGCGGTGTCCATGGCTCTCCTTGACTGAAGAGTACCTATGCACCCTTATTTTTTAGATAGTATGGGCAATCCTTGACTCCGTGGCCCAACACTTGGAAAATATCATAGAACATTTTCCTCGAACAATTGGCCTTGGAATGACCCTCTGATTTGTAGTCTGTGCACCATAGGTCCATTCCTTCTTCCTCGGTATCCTTTTTCAGCTCCCTCATCATTCAAAGCATGACTCTCTAGAGAGCTTTAATGGATCCAAGTTCACCATTGTCACTAGTACTAGCATCATCAGCTTCACTCCTTGAGTGTGAGGATGTTTGTTTTCACTTTCTATGTCCATAGCTGTATTGTATGTGTCATCGATGGAAGGAGGTGGGACCACCTTCATCTTCTTTCTCAACAAGGGTACTAATCCCTCGATGAACCATCTTTTCTTCAATTTGTCTACAAGTTCTTTTTTGAGCTTGCTTGGTAGTTCTTTGAACCTTTTGATTGTATGCTCAACCATTCTCATGCTTACCCAAACATGGATTATAGATCTCTACTACAATCTCATTGTCATCTCTCAGAAGTTGGAATTCCTTCTTAAAGGCTTTCCCGACTTTCTCCCATGAACATTTATCGATGTTTGGGCATCCATGTACTAGTCAATGGCAATATCATACAAGATCCTTCGATCCATCTCCAATGAATCTTAGCAACTTTTGCCTTTTTGAAGATGGAGTTGGTGGGGTACCCATAGTACTAGTTACATGCTAATTATGATGAGGCTCTTGAAATACAATTATCCTCTTCAAGAAGGTTGGTGTTGGACATGCCTCTACACTCTGGGACTTGTCCCTAAGCTCAACCCTTCCTTCAACAAGGATCATTTCACTCTCTTTCCCATCGTCAAGTCCCCTAGAACTACTTCCTTCAATTTGTGGTTCTAACTGATGTGGGGTGATTGGCTCTCAGTCATCAAGCAATCTCTCTTCTATCCCACAAATATTCGTTTCATATGCGGCTATCTTTGTTTCTATCTTAAACTCCATTTCAAACGATAGACTTCCCTCAAAAAGAGGGGGCTCTATCAAATCCT
Organism: Torreya grandis; assembly: GCA_037957365.1. NCBI lineage: Eukaryota > Viridiplantae > Streptophyta > Pinopsida > Cupressales > Taxaceae > Torreya > Torreya grandis. Next base: position 3,102,462 of record JARHVA010000400.1, read on the forward strand.
CATTAGCTCTTGTAGAATCTCCTACAAGCCTTACCAACTATATTCAGTTAGCAAGGTCAACACTTCCTCTAGAAGAGGCAGATGCCTTGCAACCTCCACTCATCGTGAACTTGTGACAGGTGTCCATTGCTCCAATACCGGCTGGACACTTCCTAGGTTTAGGGTCCGCTCCAACTTCAGCTCATGCTTTGGCTTCGGATATCACTATTGTCCCATATTTTTCTCAAAGGTTTTGCAAAAGTGGCTTTTTTTCGTAGCCTTTGTCTCCGCTCTTGTTCCAAGAGTCTAGTAGACCATCTAATTTCTTGGTCTCCCCTACCATGATGTCTTCCTCTCCTACCTTTATTTGGGATCAATGGCAATAATGCCTTTGGGTACAGATCCAATCTTCAACTTTTTATTCGTCTTCACGAAACCTTTCTTTGTACCTTTGTAAAAAAATTGTTGTTTTTCTTTACCACACTCTGCTCAAAGATCTTGTATAACAAGATAATGCCTTGTTAGAAGTCTTGGTGGTCAAGAAATCAATTGTAATGTCCCCAATTGGGACAATTCAACAAATATGGGGTTTCAAGGGAACCCTAGCCACAAACTCATGCAAATCTGAAATATTATTATGCTCAAACCCTAATTGTCCATATGCATAACTAGAATCAAATATCAAACCCTTATATCTTGCATAATTCATTGATTTTTCAACCAAACCCTAGCTGTAATATATATATTCCAATACACAAAACAAGCCCAACGATCTCAGCCAAAAATACCCACTCATAAATCAGAAGTTAGAGCTTCATGTATCCTCATTGTTTATACAATCTTATAACCAAAAATACCAATTCAAACAGCTCCTTATCCTTCCACAAATAGTTGGAAAAATAGTACATAACTTAGATAAATGTTTTACTAGTATTATGATAGAAATCACAGCCCCCATGTAGCATCAAAGAGTCGCACAAAAACGTCAAAAAATCTCCCAAAGGGAGTCGCCAAGGCTGGAAATAATGCAGCGATTATTTTTGAAGCTTTTTCCACACTAATGGTCCTTCAAAACCCTTTAATGCTATGGCCACAATTGTTAGAAAAATATAGGAATTGGTTATGCCCTATCAGCTGCTATCTTGACCCTCAAAAAGGTCACTGAAACCCTTGCAAATCTACCCTCAACAAATATTATTTCCTACAAACTGCTGAAACTTTAGAAATTCATAACTCTCTCAATACTTGGAATTAAGATCCAAATAAGAGCTCAAATTGACCAAAAAATTAGTGACTATCCAATAAAAATAATATCAAAATTTTACTTCCATGGGAAGGCCACCAAAACCTGCTTTAAAATTCTAAAAACCTTAGTTTCCAAAATTTTCCCCCTCAAACCCTAGGTTCACCCAAATTTCCAGAAGTAGGTGGTGTTTCAAAACACCTTTGTAAATCCACTTGCATGAACACATGCAATTTGAAGCTCACTTACAACCCTTGAATAGAGTTGTCCAAGTAGAAGGAATGGAGGGTTTTCGTCTTCAAGAAGTGGAAACCAAGCTTGACATACTTGATCAATAATTCCAATATCCAACAATGCATAATCTTCAAATGAATCATTACTTACCTTTATATGCCACTCCTCCAAGTGTAGCGCCCAAAATTGGAGGGAAGAGTTACCTTTCTTTTTAAAATATTAAAAGATCCTCTTAATTACACTATAGGCCTTAAGTGTCCAAGACCTATAAACCCCGCCACTTAAGTGAAATAGAAACATACGGTACTTTTTCATAACTCAACTCAAAATTAAAAATATAAAGTACCTTTTCTATTATTAACTCTTCACAAGTGGCCCACAAAGCTCTCTTTCCTTCTTCTACCCTTAGCCGCCAAAAACAAGAATGGGCTAAGGGTCCCACGAGGGTCTAGATCAAAAATGGGGACATTACATCAATCTACCTCTTCAATTACAACCAAGTTTCCTAATATAGTTTCGATGGGAAAGTGGGTTACTTTGGTGCTCCTGTACAAATATATCCCACATGTACTTGAAGTCCCTTATGAGGTCGTCCTCTCATTGTTGGTTTGCCTCAATGGCTTCCTTGACTAATCGACCTATTAAATTTCCATATCATGTATGGTCATCAATGAGAATAGTTGACTCAGTTTCTTTTTAAACCCAATTAGGTTTTACCCGACATTTGTTTAAAGCAATGTGCCAAAATGTAGAATGATTATAGAGATACTAGACTACCAATAACAACATAAATAGAGTAGTAATTGCATAACATACAATGGCAGAGAAAATTATTAGAACAGTAGCAGCTTCATATTCCTAAAAGATAGTTCTCAATACAAATCATACAGGTCAAGGAGGCCCTGATACAAGTGCCCCTACCTCTTCAACAACATGCAATTTGAATACCAAATGTGGCAGTTGGGAGTTGGTTATCCCAACCACTTAATTAAACATAAATTTCGTTACCACCCAATGCCAACTAGTAACAACATAACAAATCGAATAACAATTGCATTATTGATAAATACTATCTACACCCCCCACTGACCCAAAACTAAGGCGATTGGTCACAACTATTACCAAGTATACCTTAATAAATGGTCTCACAAAGTCCATGCCCCCCTCTATAACAAATATCTAAGATTACACACCCATCTATGTTTCCACGTTGCCTCTAATATCATGTAATTTATTACCACATCTTATATTAAAGCCAAAACACCTGCAATATTATCAACACTCCCTCTAATCATAGGTCACACCTACCAAGATTATACACATACCATTTTATACTTGTCCTCTGGCCCTTCTCCCATCCTTGCTACTTTCACCTCCCTTATGTTGGTGTAAATATACACCTTGGGTTAAGCTTATTTAGTTAGTGTACCTAGATTAGTCTTTTTAACCCTAAAATTGGATAATAATGTGGATATTGTACATCTTTTCGATGCACAACTTGTTCCACATGAGAATCTTCACTCCCATGGGGGTATTGACCAACACAATACTTACCATGTGCACTTCTAGAATGTCCAAATTGTCTTTTGACCACATAGGTTTTGGCAAACCACCTACATTCAGTAAGGTAGGCTAACCACCTGCATTTCATAGGGCATGTATTTCCTATAAAAAAACTTCCCTCTCCCACATTTGAGCATGAGAGTGTGTAAAGTGAATGGGGAGAGATGCATGAGAGCATCCATGTAGGCAAGATTGGCACATGAGAATTGCCATAACATGTATTAGGAAGCTGTATATTTGTAGCATTATTTGTTCAATACAATATAGCATTCTTAAACATGTGTGAAGTCATGCGTGTAGTGCTCCAAGTTTGCTAGTGGTGTTGAAAGTACTTAGTGTTTATAATGTCCCCTTTAGGGTAAATTGTTGACAAAAATGAAATTACAGTAAACCCTAACACTATTTGCAATTTCTGATTTTTCTTTTCAAACCCTAAACATATAAAAAAATCAGAATTCTGAAAATTCAAATCTAGGGCACAAATTCCATATTTTATTATTAAAAATACTTGCCAAAATTCAAAAATATTACAGCCCAATAAAGTCCCTTCAAAACTAAGTTTTTTGATCAAATAAATGGCTGGAAAATTTTTAAAAAATACCAGCTCAATGTTCACGCCCTTAAACAACAAATTTGGCTTTGATTTGCCTTACAAATGGCACTTTTAAACCCCAAGGGGGTTCGCTGCCCACACAAAACAAATCATTGCCCTTCTAGGGCTTTCAAACCCAGTTGCTGCCCTTTATACTGCTGTGCCACTCCTCCTTGATGGCCTACACTATTGTGTTGTACCTAACAATGGTGTTTAGACACCCCAAACTGCACAATTCCTCCCACTGTAACCCTTGAAGTAGAGTTACCAGCTGAAGTTAAGGGTTTTTGTCCTCAACTTCAATTTCTAATGACAATTTTCGTCTCCTAAGGAAGCAAGTCAAGCAAGCTGCTCAAACTTATGATTTAATTTGATAAAAATGACATGATCCCTAAAATGAACCTCATTTTTACCTTTTATATCCTTTCCCTCCTCTTAAGCTGACTAAGAATAATGAAAATAGGGTAAGGGTCTTCTTTCTACTTTAGTATTTAATATTACATTTTATTTTAATAAAAATATTATAAAGTATTTCTAATTTAGAAAAGCAGACATTACAATCCTCCCTCCCCAAATTTGTTTGCCCTCAAGCAAATGTAGGTGTTGACCAATTTTTGGTCCTGTAGGCCAAAATTTGCGCCCCCCTCTCCTTTTTCTTGCAAGAGTCTTTCGATCTAGGTTCTGGCTAGTCTATCCCTCAACTGCCTTGTGCAAATTTTCTCTGACATGGCATTTTCCATGAAAAAAACCAAGTGTTTTCCTCTTTTGCTTGCCAAGTGCTTTCGGGTCTGACAGGCAAGAGTCGACTTGAAACTCAATTTGGTCTCGGATGCTTAACAAGGCAAGTAAATTACTTCGGAGGGATTTTTATCGGCAAAATGGACCAAGTTCAAAAGGCCGAAGAGTCATTTGCAAAAAATTCCGAAGAATAGGTGCCCTTGTGAAGGGCACTTAGGCGGCAAGCGGAACCTTTACAATTCTTCCGAAAGGCGACTTTGGAGGCCAAGGAGCCCTTGCAGGGGGTAGGGAATGGGCAAAATGGACCTTTGCAAAATGCCCAAAGGGTAACTTTGGGCTCGAATTGCCCTTCGGAAAAGTTGACAAGCCAAAAGAGAATTGCTTTGGAATTTTTGTCCGAAGGAAATTCAAGGAAGAAATCTTTCGGACAAAATCTCCGAAGGAATTCCTTCGGACATTTTGTCCGAAGAAAATCGACAGTCGTAGAAAGTCCGAAAATTTCGGAAGACCAAAAGTCCGAAGGGTAGGTGTCCTTGCAAGGGGCACTTGGCTTTGAAAGAGGACATTTTCATTTTTTCCGAAGGGTCACTTTCCCATCGGAAAAGTTCGTTTGCAAAATGCCGAAGGAATTGTCCTAGTGGGTGACAGGCTCGTGAACATCAAATTTAGGGCAGTAAGCTAGCTGTCGGGATTCAAATGTGGATGACAGGCCCACGAATGTCAAATTCAAGGTGGTGATCTAGTCGTTGGGAAGTAATCAAAGAATAATTCTTTCGAACAAATGTCCGAAGGAACGAAGGAAAGCAAGCCCGAAAGCCCGCCAAAGAAAGTCCAAGAGTGCAAACTCAGAAAGGGAGAATTCCTTCGGACAATTTCTTCAGACATTTTGTCCGAAGGAATTCAAAAGCCCGAAAGCTTGAGGAACGACTCAGCGAACAGCCAAAGAAAGGAGCCCGAGAGAAAATTCATAAGCATTGAGAACCCGAATTGCCAGGAAAAGGGGGAAAATAGCAAGGAAGGAGAAAACGAAGCGGGTAACCCAGAACGTGGCCACGCGCACATGAGACAAAAGCTCAAAACGCTCCAAGTGGCTAGCAAGTTAAAGCTTAGACCCAAGGATGAACTAGACCAAGGCAGGTGGCACAAGAGTCGTCAGCAGGAGAAGTAAATACACTTAGGTGAAATAGTCTCCACCGAAAACCAATAAAGGGATTCGTTGCGAGCATTAAAAAGGAACGGCCCGTGTTTTCTTGCTTTGCCATTAATGAATAGCCAGTTGCGCTCAACGTTAAAGAGAGCATGGCCCAGTCAATGTAATCTGGGGATGGTCTTGTTGGTTGCTAGGAGTAACCCATGCTCTTGCAGGCCCGGACATCAAGGGCAATGACTTAAGCACCTCCAACGTGGCTTTCCCATACGCATTTAAGAAGAGATGGCAGCAACATGGGCTTGTGGTCGCTGCAGGAGTTATTAATACAGCATGAGTTTCCTTCCCTTGACTGGTCAATGATCTGTTTTTCCAAGTTCTCTATATAATTGTAACTTCTCATTTTGAGAAGGATCTCTCCGCATTGTATGGCAAAGCCCTGAAGAAATTTACCTTGAATCAAAAGAAGCGTTTTACCTCCATTTGAGCTTGCACTTTTGCATATGTCTATGGTATCATCTTATGTTCAGTCATTTTCCTTAATGCTTTCATAGGTTTATACCAGCATATCTAGTGTCTTGTGAATTCTTTTCTGTAGGTCAACAAGAAGTGTCCAGCTCGAAGTATAGGCGCATATGAATAGACCATCCAATAGCGTGTCTTTAGAACACCTCTGGTAGTTTCTTCCTCCCTATACCTCCATAGGATCCCCTATTGAAACACTGATGCAGTCAGTTTTTCATTCAAATGAAGTGTCTGTTTGCTTCTCTTTGGTGTAAAGTGTAGGTAAAAGCTGAGTAGACCAACCAGTTTGGTGCATCACCACATTAGTTAGGTTTTTTTTTTTTTTCAATTTCTCTTTTCACCCCCCCATTGTTAGCAGTAGGAAACCCAGGGCCTCAAGGTGCATCAAGGGGAGCTAGCCCCCAATCTAGAGATTCATCCCTCAGGTTTGCCACCCACAATAAGAAGAATGTTTTCATTGTGCAACATGAAAGAAGGGAGCTGAGTATCCTTTCAAAGAGTGCGATCCACAGCGTCAACAGTTTTTGGCACGTCTGGTGGGATCAAATATTGTGTCCTGCAAGTTTCAAGATTGGTGTTGATCTTATTATTGTAAAAATCCAAAAGGAGCTATAATCCAGCACCTGGCGACTCCATTTCAGGAACTCAGTCTTTGGTTAATGATCAGCCTGGCATCCCATGCCTAAGGTCACCACAAGATCTTCTAAGGGTGTCCCTTTCGAATTTATTGAGTTGCCTTTGAACTCAGCAAAAAGGCTAAGGTTTGCAACTATTCATCCTTACGTAGCAAGCCACTTTCCCAAACCAGCCATAAAATACTACTCAAGGAGACCCCGGTCGAATCCTTTCACAGCGATGGCTTTCCCTTTTGTAGCTTTCAATGGTCAGAGTCCCTTGAACCTTCTGCAGTATGACCCAATTCCAGGAACAGCTCTCAAAAGTGTTCCTCCCTTTAGTGGAGAGGGCCCAATCATTGCTATCGATCATATCAAAAACATAGCCAATCTCTGCAATATCCATAATATCACTGAGGAAAATGTAGCCATCAGATTGCTAGCCTTGTCCTTCAAAGGGAAAGTTTTGGACTAGTATGGGACCTTGCCTATGAACTCAGTTGGCTCATGGAATGAGTTAGGGACCCTCTTGACAAATAGGTTTGGGAAAAAAAGTGACTATTTGTCTCTAGCTGAGCAACTGACCACTATGAAAAGAGCCCCACATGAATTTATGCAAGATTTCAACACCAAGTTCCAAAAGACTTGCGACAGAATCCCAATTCTTGTGAGGCCAACCCCAAGCTACGCCTTCCTTTACTACTTGAAGGCCCTAAATAGTGACATTATTGTCATGATACAGTCCATGGATGGACATATTCTGCCCACTGCTTATGAAATAGCCATAGCTGCTAAGAATTGCCTTGTTCAAGCAAGAAAGATAGCTCCTAAACCTCATATGCCACCCCTTAATTCAGCTTGTTGTCGCCACTCTAGCTCCTTTGCCCAATGTAGAGAAACAGGCTGCTACCCCTGCAAATGATCTCCATGAAGTTAAAAGTCTATTGCAGAGCGTTACCAAGTTAGTTTCCCTCAAGAGGCATCAAGCTCAGAGTTGTAGGCCAAATCAAGGCTACCAACAGTTTGAGCAGAGAAATAGGCCTCCCTTTCAGAATTATAATCAAGGGCAGGGTCAGATTACGCAAGTCAAGCCTTATCAGAGTTATAATCCGAATGCCCCTTCATCTTCCAAGGCTCTTGTCCCCACTCAAAATAATTTGGTGCAAGAGCAGCGTAATTATCCACCCTTGGGGCATGGTCAAGAACAAGTTGCTTATGCTAATGAGCTACCAAATCAAAGCATGACCACACAAGGAGATCAGGCAACCCAATTCTCAAGTTTTGAGATGTCAACACAACTTGGGATATACAACAAGAGGGCTCAATCTGATTCCACTCTTATGAATCACCTAGAAGGGGAGTTCTATGCAGTCAACTATGTGGGGAACACAAGTGACCAGAATGATTGTGTTGCAGCCAACACCAGGTCCAAAAGGAGAGCTATGGATGAAGCTCAAGTAGCTACTTAGGCACCTACAGCATCTCTTTCATCACAGGCAAATCAGAAGTTTCCCAATTACAGACTGTCGGTTGCAGCTTCAACTCCTCAGGTTACACCACAAGTTACAAATGTCTCCAAGGAGACCTCCAAGGGGGCAATCCTTCAATCAATGTAGTGGACCAAATGAAGAAGCTGCACATGAACATCTCATTTGTGGGATTCTTTAGCACTGCCAAGGCAAAAGGATATACTCCAAAAGGAATTGTACGGACTAGGTGAGCGAGCTGTCCCATCAAAGAATGATGATGTGTTGATAGTGAATAAGGCTCCTCCCATGGGAGGTTAAGCGAAGGATGAAAAGGTCCCTCCTTTTTATTTGTCCTTGACTATTGGTGATTTCTTGGTCCACAATTGCATTATTGATAGTGGAGCAAGCACCTCCGTTATGCTCAAATGCATAGCTGATAAGTTAGGCCTCAAATATGAGCAAATGACCAAAGGAGTTTTGCAGTTGGATGGAGCCAAGACCTTGGGAGTGGTAAGAGGCTTGAATCTAACTCTCCATGCTTGTTCGACTTTCTCAATTCCCCATATGTGATAGTGGCAGATGTTCCTCCTTACTTTGCTCTCTCCTTATCCAGGGATTTCACATCCAAGATAGGTGGATATTTGGCAGCCAATTGGTCTTACATGGTTTTTAGGACAAAGTATGGAACTAAGGTGAAGATTGAGTCAGAGCCTATCCACAAAGATCACCTAGAGCCATACTCGCCCAAAGCAACGAATGTCAACTACGCCATCATTGATGAAGAAGAGCTCCAGGTGGACCAATCTCCATCTTCTTCCCTTGTAGGAGTTGCTGACCTGCTCCTAGATGAATGGAAAAATGACAATTTTGAGCATGATCCTTACAAGTTCATCGAAGAAGTTGGTCTTGGAGTCTACTGCATGCATGAGAAAGATGCTTTTATGTCGAATTTGATGAAGGCAGATCAAAAGTACTGTGATTTGTGGCAGCGATTCTTTGATGGATCTAGAAGCAAGTTGGGAGCTAGTGGTGGAGCAATGCTAGTTTCACCTTCAAAGGAGAAATACTTTTCAACTTTAAGGTTCCGATTCTCCTGCACTTGCAACGTAGAGGAGTATGAAGCCCTTGTTCATGGTCTAGAATGGGCAAGGAAGAGAGGAATCAAAAAATTGCAAGTGTTTGGGGATAGCGAGTTGATTGTGAACCAAGTAAGGGGTCAAAGCTTGACCAAGAACTCCCTACTCAAGTCTTACAAGCATAGAGCATGGGACCTAATGGAGAGCTTCACTGCTTTCCACATCATTTCCATCTCAAGAGAGGAAAACAAGCATGTGGATAGACTAGCAGCAGTTGGTGCTCAGTTTGATATCCCAGAGGGGGTGAGACAAAGCAAGAATCAACACCATTTAAAGGTGATAGTGAGGCCCTCCATACCTGACAATGTCACCAATTAGCAGGTGTTTGAAAGTGACTAGCAAATAGCACTTTTCTTGTAGGAAGAAGTTGAGTTCGCTTTTAAAAATCAGTCCAAGCTGCAACAATAGTATGATAAGCAGATTGTTTAGCTAAAGACCAACAGGCTTCCCAAAGGTTTGGTAACTCTTGAGAGCATCTTCAACGAGGATGACCAACTCAAGAAGGGCAAAGCAAGCATGCCAACCAAGAAAGAAAATTATAAGAGGGTAGAGATCTACAAGGATACGCTGCTTGCACTTGGGAAGGTATGTACCAATGAAGAAAAGCATGCTTTCATTATGTTATGCCAAGAGTTTGTCGATGTCTTTGCTTGGGAGTATGGGATTTGAAGGGGTTTGACCCAAGCTTGGCCCAGCACACCATTAAGTTGGAAGAAGGTGCCAAACCCATCAAGCAAACGCAAAGGCCAATCAAACCAAAGATTGAGCTTCTCATGAGGAAGGAATTCACCAAATTGATCGAGTCTAGGATCATCTTCCCTATCAAACACTCTTTTTGACTGGCCAATTTGGTCCCCGTTAGGAAGAAGAATGGAGAGATCAGATTGTGTGTGGATTTTAGAGCCCTGAATAGTCTCATTAATAGATCACTATCCCTTCCCAAATATGGAGCAGATTCTTCAGATAGTGACAGGCAGTGAAAGATTCTCCCTTTTGGATGGCTACTCTAGATACAATCAAATTCTGGTGCAAAATTGTGACTAATACAACACAGGCTTCACCACCAAGTGGGAAACTTTCACCTACAAGAAGATGCCATTCGGATTGTCAAATGCTGGAGCCACCTTCCAACGCGCTATGGATATGGCTGTCCAAGGTTTGATCAACGACATTGTGTTGGTTTATCTTGATGATGTGACAGTTTTCTCCAAGGAGGCAAGTGAACATCTGAAGCACCTGAGGCATATCTTTGAGAGGTGTAGAGAGTTCAACATCTCTCTCAACCCAAAGAAATGCGTGTTTGTTGTCCACGAAGGCAAACTCTTGGGCCATGTCGTTTCAAAAGAAGGCTTGTCCATTGATCCAAAAAGAGTGCACGCCATCTTAGCATTGTCCTTGCCTAAGCACAAAAAGGGTCTGCAAAGTTTCTTTGACAAAATAAATTTCATTAGGAGATTCATTCCTAAATTTGTTGTGTTGGTCAAGCCACTAACTTCCATGTTGAGGAAGGACGAAACGTTCACGTGGACAGCAAGGGGAAGAGAAAGCTTCGAAGGCATCAAGCAAGCTATCGCCCAAGCTCCCACCCTGACTAGTCCGGACTTATCCAAGGACTTCAATCTCTACACCTTTGAAAATGAAGAGGTAATCTCTGCTATGCTCACTCAAGCAAATGGTGAGAATTTAGAACAGCCTCTCGCCTTTTTTAGCCAAGGCTTAGAAGGCTATGAGATTAGGTACACGTATGTTGAGAAACAGGGGCCTGCAGTCATACGAAGTCTGAAAAAAATCAGACATATGTTGTTTAACAGCAAGATTCACATCATGGTGCCACATTCTAGTGTAAAAGACTTCTTGCTGAGTCGAAACGTGAATGATAAAATAGCAGGGTGGATCACTAAAGTAATGGAGTACGATGTGGAGATCAAGACCACCACGCTGGTAAGGGAAAGAGCACTGTGTGAACACCTCGCTACAGACTACAAAGAGCCGAAGGAAGACATTTTGGTACTCCATGATGAAGCTGTAGCAAAAATACCTACAATCATGAAGAGCTAGGCACAAGACACAATTCATTTCCTTCAAACTAGTGAGTGTCCACAAAGTCTTGATAGGACCAGGGGGAGGTATTTTAGGCTCCAATCTCTGCCTTATGTCCTAGTTGGAGTGTTGTTCAGAAAGGACCTTTCAGGGGTACTCTTAAGATGCATTGACTCAGACCAAGTCGACAGGGTACTGTCCGAGTTCCAAGATAAACCAGCTGGTGGCCACTCTGCTCCCAAGGCCACAGCTGCAAGGATTATTGCGGTTGGCTACTTTTGGCCTAGTTTGTTCAAAGGCACTAACGTTTGGGTGAAGTAATGTCAAAAATGTGCTTTCTTTGATGGGAAGCAACGACTGGCTGCAATGCCTTTTCATCCTATTCAGGTGGAACAACCATTCATGCAATGGGGTTGGACTTCATAGGATTGATCAACCCTCCTAGTGCTGGCCACAAGTGGGTTTTGACTGCTACAGATTATTTCACAAGATGGGTAGAGGCCATAGCTTTGAAAGAGGCCAATGAGAGTGCAGTACTAGACTTCTATGAAGGCATAGTGACAAGATTTGGGGTCCCAGCCACAATCATTTCAGACAACGCATTGGCTTTCTTGGGAACGAAGACGAGTGAGTGGACATTAAAGTATGGCATCTATCTCAGCACTTCCTCCAACTATTACCCACAAGGGAATGCACTGGCCGAGTCCACAAATAAGAATCTGATTAGGATCATTAAAAAGACAATGGAAGAAAATCAAAAGACTTGGCATGCCAAGTTGAAGACAACTCTTTGGGCAGACAGGATCACTCCAAAGAGGGCGATTGGGAATTCACCATACACACTTGTGTATGGAAGGGAAGCTAGACTTCCTATTTCACTTGAGTTGCCAGCTTTGGATCTTGCCCATCAACTGCAATTGGCTGAGAGCGACAGCCTGAAAGTCAGGTATTGTGAGCTAATGGAGCTTCAAGAAGCAAGAGACCAAGCCATGGATGCAATGACTAGCTGTCAACAGCAAACAAAGAAGCATTTTGACAAGAGGTCTCCACCAAGGAGCTTCTCAGAAGGTGACATTGTCTTAAAGTGGGATGAGGACCGAGCCAAACCTGGAAGGCACACAAAGTTTGACACCTTGTGGAGTGGCTCATATGTCATCACCCAATGCAAGCAACATAATGCTTTCCAACTCTCCAAGTTGGATGGTGAAGAGCTACATATCCCAGTCAATGGGATATATCTTAAACATTGTCACCAGCTTTCTTTTGTCATGTACATAGTTTCCCTGTCTTTTCCTCGTTTTTCCTAAGTGCTTTTATGCGTGTCTGTAGTTTTTAGCCTTTGTGTGAGTTTTCCTTATCGTTTGAGGTAAAATCTTTGTTGGTTCTTAGGTCTTTACAAGGCTGTTGTCAACTTTTCAAGCCGCATCCTGACTCCATGCCCAATGGATTTTTAGGCCACCAGTCTTCTCAAGCATAGTAGGCATGCTTCCCCTGTGATTCGCCAAATGTGTTGACCAATTTTTGGTCCTGCAGGCCAAAATTTGGGCCCCCCTCTCCTTTTCCTTGCAAGAGTCTTTCGATCCAGGTTCTGGGTAGTTTATCCCTCAACTGCCTTGTGCAAATTTTCTCTGACAGGTCATTTTCCATGAAAAAACCAAGTGTTTTCCTCTTTTGCTTGCCAAGTGCTTTCGGGTCTGACAGGCAAGAGTCGACTTGAAACTCAATTTGCTCTCGGATGCTTAACAAGGCAAGTAAATTACTTAGGAGGGCTTTTTATCGGCAAAATGGACCAAGTTCAAAAGGCCAAAGAGTTGTTTGCAAAAACGTCCGAAGGGTAGGTGCCCTTGCGGAGGGCACTTAGGCGGCAAGGCGAACCTTTACAATTATTCTGAAAGGCGACTTTGAAGGCCAAAGAGCCCTTGCGAGGGGCAGGGAATAAGCAAAATGAACCTTTACAAAAAGCTCGAAGGGTAACTTTGGGCTCAAATTGCCCTTGCGGAGGGCAGCTAGTCGAAACAAAAAGGGCAAGGCATAGAGCCTGAAAGGAACTTGCCCTTCGGAAAAGATGACAAGCCAAAAGAGAATTCCTTCGAACTTTTTGTCCGAAGGAAATTCAAGGGAGCCCTTGCGGGGGGCAGGGAATAAGCAAAATGAACCTTTACAAAAAGCTCGAAGGGTAACTTTGGGCTCGAATTGCCCTTGCGGAAGGCAGTTGGTCGAAACAAAAAGGGCAAGGCAGAGAGCCTGAAAGGAACTTGCCCTTCGAAAAAGTTGACAGGCCAAAAGATAATTCCTTTGGACTTTTTGTCCGAAGGAAATTCAAGGAAGAATTCCTTCGGACATTTTGTTCGAAGAAAATTGACAGTCGCAGAAAATCCAAAAATTTTCGGAAGACTAAAAGTCTGAAGGATAGGTGCCCTTGCGGGGTCACTTGGCTTTGAAAGAGGACATTTTCATTTTTTCCGAAGTGTCACTTTCCCTTCGGAAAAGTTCGTTTGCAAAATGCCGAAGGAATTGTCTTAGTGGGTGACAGGGCCGCGAACGTCAAATTCAGGACAGTAAGCTAGCCATTGCGATTCAAATGTGGATGACAAGCCCGTGAATGTCAAATTCAAGGTGGTCAGCTAGCCGTTGGAAAGTAATCAAAGAAGAATTCTTTCGGACAAATGTCCAAAGGAACGAAGGAAAGCAAGCCCAAAGGCCCGCCAAAGAAAGTCCAAGAGTGCAAACTCAGAAAGGGAGAATTCCTTCGGACAAAATGTCTGAAGGAATTCAAAATCCCGAAAGCCCAAGGAACGACTCAGCAAACAACCAAAGAAAGGAGCACGGGAGGAAATTCATAAGCATTGAGAGCCCGAATTGCCAGGAAAAGGGGAAAAATAGCAAAGGAGAAAACGAAGCGGGTAACCCAGAATGTGGCCATGCGCACATGAGACAAAAGCTCAAAATGCTCCAGGTGGCGTAGCAAGTTAAAGTGCAAACCCAAGGATGAACTAGACCAAGGCAAGTGGCACAAGAGTCGTCAACGGGAGAAGTAAATACACTTAGGTGAAATAGTCTCCACCGAAAACCAATAAAGGGATTGGTTGCGAGCATTGAAGAGGAGCAACCCATGTTTTCTTGCTTTGCCATTAATGAATAGCCAGTTGTGCTCAGCATTAAAGAGAGCATGGCCCAGTCAACATAATATGGGGATGGCCTTGTCGGTTGCTAGGAGTAACCCATGCTCTTGCAGGCCCGAACATCAAGGGCAATGACTTAAGCACCTCCAGCATGGCTTTCCCATACGCATTTAAGAAGAGACGGCAGAAAAATGGGCTTGTGGTCGCTGTAGGAGTGATTAATACAGCATGGGTTTGCTTCCCTTGACTAGTCAATGATCTGTTTTCCCAAGTTCTCTATATAATTGTAACTTCTCATTTTGAGAAGGATCTCTCAGCATTGTATGACGAAGCCTTGAAGAAATTTACCTTGAATCAAAAGAAGCGTTTTACCTTCATTTGAGCTTGCACTTTTGCATATGTCTATGGTATCATCTTATGTTCAGTCATTTTTAATGCTTTCATAGGTTTATACCATCATATTTAGTGTATTGTGAATTCTTTTATGTAGGTCAATAAGAAGTGTCCAGTTCGAAGTATAGGTGCATATGAACAGACCGTCTAATAGTGGCTTTAGAACACCTCTGGTAGTTTCTTCCTCCCTATACCTCCATAGGATCCCCTGTTGAAACACTGATGCAGTCAATTTCTCATTCAAATGCAGTGTCTGTTTGCTTCTCTTTGGTGTAAAGTGTAGGTAAAAGCTGAGTAGACCAACCAGTTTGGTGCATCACCACATTAGTTAGGTTCTGATTTTTTTTCAGTTCCTCTCTTTTCACCCCCCCCATTGTTAGCAGTAGGAAACCTAGGGCCTCAAGGTGCATCAAGAGGAGCTAGCCCCTAATCTAGAGATTCATCCCTCAAATTTGCCACCCACAGCAAGAGGAATGTTTCCATTGTGCCGCGTGGCAGAGGGGCATTGAGTATCCTTTCAGAGGGTGCAATCCACAACGTCAACAATAGGCTCTCATGGCCAAGTATCATCATGCCAAAGTGAAGGAATATGTTGTAATACTCCAATAATTTGGATCCTGTATTTGTCAAATAAAAGAGCTATTGCCAAAACAAACTCATATATTTGTTGTCCTCCCTAATGATGTTCTTTGGTATCCTGTGAAGTTTAAAAACTTCCTTGAAGTAGAGATCAGCTATTACTTGTAATATCCTCAATTAAATCGTTGGCAAGTATTCAGCGCTTGAGAATTAAATTGCCAGCACTTGAATTAAAAGACATCACTAAGGAAATCACTGACAATCACAACAGTAACGAACATCACTGGAAATTACAAGCGTTAAGGAAATCGCCTACTAAAGGAGCGCCACAATTACTAGGAAATCACCCATTATAGGGAGGCGCCAAACACATCATTAATTATGTAAAGAGGATAAATAGCATTACTTAATTCTTAATTAATTAATTGTTAACTAGCAGTCATTTGACGAAAGGTCGCCACCTTTGGAGAAGACGTCATTTGATGGAAGTATGTGAAGGTATTAATATTCAGCGATTAGTGGGAAGGAAAAATCATTCAATCATGTGTTCAATTTTATAACCATGCACAAGCAGTAGCTTCACATTACTTTTAAGGACAAAACCCCTTAATTGTAGAATCGGATTTCAATGACGAAAACCCTTGTCATCACAATAAATCAAGGACGAAACCCCTTAAGGATTCACATTATATTATTTAGATCTGAAAACTCTAAATTAAATTTCATTTTATTATCTAAATTACTACTGCAAGTATAAAATCTATATGTTTTTAAATGGAATTCCAAGGAATCCAAATTAACGTATAATATTTCAATTTGAGATATTACAGTGGTATCAAAGTTGTTTTCTTGCTAGCGTGTGAACCGTGGGGTCACTACACAAGAATATTGTGGCCAATTTTGATCAATACAAAACTCTTTTAGTAGAGATTCGAAAAGAAATCTCTTTTTCAAACTTTATGGAGTTGAGTGAGTCACGAAATGGAATAGGGCACTATGAGGAAGGTGAGCTCTTGAATCACCGTTATGGTAGTTCTGAATATAAAGAAAAAACAAATTTGCAAGAAAAAAATATGGTGCAATTAAGCAAACCATTTGAGGACATTTCTAAGAAATCTGGAAAGGCAAGAAAATGCAGTTTTAGCTGCAAATCACAGTTTCGTGCAAAACACAAAGGAGTTGATTCACTGAAGCAGTATAGTACTCTATCAAGGATGCTTCAAGGCAGGTCTTAAGCTTCTATGTGAAACAAAGGAAACTGGCTTTTCTGGAAACTCAATTATTATCAACGACTCTATAGATCCAACATATTGCTTTCCTTGTAAGACTGAATCTAGAAAACCATCGAATTATTTTCAATTATCACCCATGGAAGCGTGTTGCAAAAGAAAACAAAGAGAAATTTCAGAAGAACCTTCTAGTGAAAGTAAACATATGCATATGCATCAAAGGATGGAACAAAAGACAAAGCAAAGCTACTTTGTCATTATTTTCTTGTCTTGAAAATGTGTCAGACATTACATGTGACAGTATTCAATGGTCTTTGTAGCAGATATGTGGATCTAAAGGAAAAAAATACTCCACCACAAATTAATATATGTTCTATACAGAGTAGTAAAGATAAGGAAAGCAATGAATACTTGGAAATAGAATGGGAAACCCAGGTTCCTAGTTTTGGCATGGGAATTCCAGATGGAAGTCCAATGAAGTTCAAGACAAAGTCTGGTTTATTTCATATTGATTATGATGAAGCTCAATCGTCATTGTACAGTGACAAGAACAAAGATGTGCTTTCTAAGCATATATATGCTAAAAAATTAATGAATGATATATTGGCACCTATCATTAGCAATAAGAAGATTTTAGGTGAGGAAGTTAGATTTGAACTGGACGAGGGAGAACGCAGTAACTCGCACGTTGCTTATCAGTCTAGATTGCTTGATTTTAGCAGTGATGGGGAACATTCATTGCCTTCTCAAATTCCTTGTTCTTTTCAATCTCCAATAACTAACAGCTAAACCCCGCTACCAAAAAACCAAGAGGCTTTAAGTTGGGAGATGATGATGATAATGCTTATAAAGAAATGGATTGGCCCAGAATAGAAGACTTCTTGGAAATTGATTATTTGATATCTAAAGATAATATTCGACCAATAAAGGCACATTCCCCCATATATCATAGGGGAAATCAGTTGGTTAGAAACAGATCTCTGCACATGAATCAGGAGACCTAGTCATTCAAAGGTAAGTGTAACCAGAAAACAAGTGATGTCGAGAATATCTCTTTCTGTGATAACTCAAATATGCTTCTTAAAGATTCATGGTTGTATCTCGAGTATGTCATGGATTCGCATCAATCAAAATTTGGAAGAACTGGTAAAGAAGTAAGGATTGTCTATGAAATCCAAGAAGGAACTAAAGAAGGTCAACTAGATGCATTTGCATCAAAGGCCAAAGATTTTAGCTATATGGGTTATCAAACTTATGACTTTGGTTTGGACCATCCTTCTTCGAGAAAATTAAGAAAAATGACTCCCATGGTTTCACTTAATGGCGAGTCAAAAGACTTGGGGTCTGGATATAAAATGGAACTAGAAACCAAGAAATTTCATTGCAGTTCTTCCAAATCTATCAATAGAAGTATGTTTGTCCCACCATTCTACAAGTCACTGAGAAAATATGGACTTCACATCAATCCTCCATGCAATCTATCAACAATCAATAGAAAGAGCAAATGTCATTCTATGTGTTCCAAGTTATCAGGGGACCATATTCCAACATCAAATTTCCATGCTGAATTGGAGCCTCTATTCAGGGATGTCCTGGAATTAGATCGATTGGAAACAGACGAGCAAGAAGAAGAAGAGAGTGTGGGGGCATTTGAGCAATCTCAGCCATTACTTCTCAATTTTGTTAGGCATAACAATAATGTAGTAATTCTTTCCGGTTCATTCGAATATGTTGAAATCATCAATGGTAATAATGTGCAACTTGAAAGACAAACAACACCAGTTGATAATACTGCAATGCCAATAGGGATAAGGCACTTTTATCTACAAGGCCAAACTCCATGGGGGTTTTCATTAGTATTTCAAATTTATACTTTAAATGATGGAACAATTGATAATCAAGGGATCTAGAATAACATTTGTCCATACTTGATGCAAGAAAGAAACTCTAAGATTTTTGAGGATAAAGTGTGACGCGAAGGCTACATTCGTTGTTTGGTTATCACTCATATTCAACTTGATCATCCATTTGTGAGGGATTTTCTGCAGAGAATCGATAGTTTGGATTCAAATATACGGGTGTTGTTTGTTGATTCCATTAATAAGACATTTATTTCTGCTCTGGAGGTTACTTCCAATGGTAAACAATTTGCAACTACATCCTCTAATCAATGGATAAGAGATTTTCGGTTTATGAATGGAAAGTTACAGCAAACATATGATGACTCCTTTGAGGTTGCTCAAAATTTACAAAGACGCGATGAACTATTGTATCGCTTGGAGGCAATAAATTTTGGCCGATGAATGGCTGTAGAAAAAGCAATTAACAAAAACAGGTCTATGGAACGAATTATACTTTTTCTGAACTTGGCTGATGATTTGACTATTGAGCATATTATTACACCTAGGATTGCTTTGACAACAGTAAATATCTCACTTATGAATGTGGCAAACATGTTTTGGTCATATTAACAAACATGAGCTCCTATGCAGATGCTTTACATGAAGTTTTTGCTGCTCTTGAAGAAATACCTAGTCGTCGTGGTTATCCTGTGCACATTTATACTGATTTGGCAACCATTTATGAATGAGTATAATGTATTGCAGGCCAAAAAGGCTCCATTACTCATATTCCTATCCTTACCATGCCAAATGATGATATTACACCCAATTTCAAATCTAACTGGTTACATTAAAGAAGGCCAGATATATGTTGATAGACAAGTTCATAATCAGCAGATATTCCTACAAATTAATGTCCTTCCATCCCTATCATGTTGGATGAAGAGTGTTATAGGTGAAGGGATGACTCATCATGATCATACAGATGTTTCAAACCAGTTGTATGAAAATTATGCAATTGGAAAAGATGTGCTAGCAATAAAGGCTATTGTTGGAGAGGAATCTCTGTCTCCAAAGGATCTGTTGTACCTAGAATTTTTGGACAAGTTTGAATGCAAATTTATCACACAAGGAGCAGCAATTCTTGAACATCCCAATTTACAATTGCTTGAAGACAAGCAATTTGAGGGAGGTCTGTAATATCCTCAATTAAATCGTTGGCAAGTATTCAACCCTTGAGAATTAAATCGCCAGCACTTGAATTAAAACACAACATTATGGAAATCACTGAGAATCACAGCAGTAAGGAACATCGCTGGAAATTACAAGCACCAAGGAAATTGCCTATTAAAGGAGCGCCACAATTACTAGGAAATCGCCTAGTATGGGGAGCGCCAAACACAGCAACAACATTAATTAAGTAAAGACGATAAATAACATTACTTAATTTTTAATTAATTAATTGTTAACTAACAGTCATTTGAAGAAAGTTTGCCACATTTGGAGAAGAAATGTCATTTGATGGAAGTATTTGAAGGTATTAATATTCAGCGATTGGTGGGAAGAAAAAATCATTCAATAATGTATTCAATTTTATAACCATATACAAGCAACAATTTTACAATACTTTTAAGGATGAAGCCCCTTAATTGTAGAATTGGATTTCAAGGACGAAAACCCTTGTCATCACAATAAATCAAGGACGAAAACCCTTGAGGATTCACAATATATTATTTAAGATCTAAAAACTCTGAATTTAATTTTATTTTATTATCTAAATTATTATTGCAAGTATAAAATCTATATTTATTTTAAACAGAATTCCAAGGAATCCAAATTAACGTATAATATTCTAATTTGGAATATTATATTACCTTAGACCTGCCATCTTCATTTTCTCCTTCAAAAACATCAACAAATTTATTCTTTGCATACTAAGTTGTACTAAAAACCTTCCAAACTGCTGTAACTTCAGCCCTAGAGCAAGGAATTGATGAATAATCAACAACTTGACAAGCCAAAACATATTCCAAAATTGCATCTTCATTCTTCGTTCCAACCTTGTTAACTATGATGGAAGGACATCCCATATTCACAAATATGAGTGTGACTGAAATAATATGGTGGCTGCTAGTAATGATGACAACGGCGTTAATGGTGGCAATTTGGCTCATGGTTGTCATGAAAGTACTTTCTCTAGCATTTGGAGTTAGTAATACATCATCCTATGTTTCCTCCGTGCCTTGTTGGAGACCCTTTCCATGAAGATTCAAGTTATGAGCCCTTTGACCATGCTTTTGTTGTGCTACTCTGATATTCAAGTGGGCTGCCCCTTGGGATCTTCCTTTGGTGCCTTTGGATTCTTCATTAGGAGGGATGTATATCAAACCATTCTCCAACTCTTGATGGCATTCTTCACTCAATGGCAAACTCAGAAACATTATGCAAAGCTAACCCAAAGTAGACCGCTTGAGAGAGTTGCCTTGCTGTAACAATCTTCTTGGCTGTCCAAAAATTATTGTTTGAGGCCACCATAAAGAGTTTCTAGGCTGTCTTCTTGCTGTTGTCCTTGGTTGGGTTGTACATTTAGTCAAATATTTTTGTTCCTTTTCCAATCCAAGCATTGGAAAGACTCTATTTCCATGCAAAATGAGATATTTTGTAATCACAAACTTGTCAACCTTCATTGTGTCATCTCCATCTTCAACTACAATCCCATATGCTCCACCATTTGCTTGGGTAGGAAACAAACTCAGTTGCTCTTCCTTTTTTATACATGTACTTGTAAGTGGAACAAACTCATTAAGGAAAACAAGGGTTTCTATTATCACTTCTTCATGCCTTATCGACATGATAGCTAGTCGTCTCTCATTGCTTGCAACCATCCCATAACCTCCACTCAAGTTATGGATGTCCGAAAACTCAATCACATTGTCCCGAACACAACTGTAACCTTGCATTTACTTATCCAAAATCAGAGTGATAGTGGCTGGAAACTCTACTACGGCTGTCAACAAAGTCAGAAGGGGGCTGGAAATGTTGCGTGCAGCAAGTGAAAGGATGGTACAGCAGCTGTCCCACTGAAAATCCCACATGAAATTCCGCAATGACAATGTTATGGGGGCTGTAAGCATCCCATTATTAACCGAAAATTCACCCAATGACTGAAGATTATTCCATTTCATGACTGTTCCCATTTTTTGTGGCAACAAACAAAGTGTTGGGCCAACTGAAATTGTTGATAACAGCAGTACAATTTTTATGATAGCGTGTCTTAAAACCCATAAAACATGACTTCTATTACTTACAATCATACCACCAATTTCTAGCTGGGTTACAATGCTCGGGGCAGCAAGATAAG
The DNA here is from genome assembly GCA_037957365.1 of Torreya grandis. Taxonomy (NCBI): domain Eukaryota; kingdom Viridiplantae; phylum Streptophyta; class Pinopsida; order Cupressales; family Taxaceae; genus Torreya; species Torreya grandis. Next base: position 3,124,267 of record JARHVA010000400.1, read on the forward strand.
ATTCATCTTGCTCACTTCCGGATATAAAATTCATGAACTCAACATTCCCTTTTATTGGAAGACTTCTTCTAAGAGAATGTGCATGGATTAGGGGCTGAAAACCTCTATGATATAACTGCTGTTCTAAAAATGAAAATGTGTGATTTACCTTGTGTCCACCCCAAGCATTGAAAAGTTATTGTATCTCCATGGTGTAAGGAATAACGAAGCCCCTTTGTAGTGAGTCATCCTTCATCATGTTGTTAGAATACACAAGAAATTTTACATAACTCTTCCTAATTTTTCTTACATGTCAAGTGTAAGAGATGGAGAACTCAATAATGACATTTACCTTGATCCTCACCAAACCATATGGATCCCATATGCACAAACAATGTTGGACTTGAATCAGAGAATCTACATGCTCACTGCTGCAAATTGTGTTCTTGGCCTCAATGCACATCTTAGAATACTTCCTAGGAGCATGCTTATCAGCTGCATTAACAACAATATGAGGGAAGAATGGTTTTGTCCTATCAAACATACCATCGATTTTGACTAGAGGGTAGTCATCTCCAATCGCCAACACATAAGCAATCATAGCTTGGGCATCAAATTTGAAATGATCGACATTATTCTAAATTTGTTGGCCCCAATATTGAATTGTCTAATTGTTGCTCGCTTTGAGAGCACCTTTGGATGTGAGGCGACATGTCTTTGGGCCTTGCATTTGTCCCATGAGTTGTAACGACCCAATTTTCATGATCTGGGTAGTGTACACCACATATTTCTTATGTTCCTCGAAGGTGAGGTGTGATTTTCTTTCGATCCAACATGTAATAGTGACATTATCAGCAATATTGATTATGAAATCAGAAATTCCAACCTTAATGAGTCTCCGGACAGCACTAGGATCCCACACTATTATGCACAAACAATTTTGAATTTGATGAAAAAGATCATGTGCTGTATATTACAAGTTGTCTCCTTCACCTTATCATCCTTTTTAGCATGTTGTTCATGATGACAAAAATATTGCAACGACATAGGAGGGAGCAACAAATCTGAAATATGATCATCATTATCATACCTTGGGCTGCCAACAAAAAGTTCGTCCTCCTTTGGTGAAGCGGGGTTTGTGGAGATACCTCCAACCCTTCTATTTTTATGATTTCCAATATTTTCTTCAAACACGTCTCTCCACAATGTTGTTCTGAAAATTAGTCAATGGCTTATCCTTAGGAAGTTCGAAGGATGGTGCATGTTCCTCCGCTTTGAGATCTTCGTATTCAACAATTGAATATCCGTCCGCCTTGATTTCATCCATATTTTGTTGACAAATGCATGGAGCATTTTCCTGGTTCTTGCCAAGGTCACGAACACAATCAACTAGCTTCTTATTGATTGTTATTCTAGAAATGCCAGCAAGCTGAACATCAACATTATCATCCGGCAATTGGGAGTTAACCACAAAATTCTCTCCCTAATCTCGTAAATCTGACGTTCCTTCTTCGATGGGCTCATGCTCCATGATTTTTCACTCTTCTCTCATCATCAAGGGGGAATTCTTTGCCCTAATTTCCTGCAGGCATTGTTTTGCTTGGGCGGCTATCAACTTAGCTTCCCTCGCTCTCCTTAGCCATTCATCACACCTTCGTTGGGTCCTCATTACATCCTCTGCTCTTGAAAATCTGAATTATTTTCTCTTTAACCCTAACATTTTGTACATTCGAATCCATCTTTCCCTTTGGAGGCCTCTTCCTTTTCAATTTGTATGGTGGATTCTTCTATGGGTATCTTGATCTTTTGTGGTGATGAAGTATTCATCACTTCCGCTGGTCCTTTTTCTTCTTTTAAGACAGACTATTGAAGTCTAGGGCTTAACCCTACAAACTTCATCCATGCCTTGGGACCCATTGCCCGTAGTTCCTTCTGAGATTCTTGCATAGCTTGCAACATCTTTTCCATTGCTTCCTGTGTTGACTTATCTTTATGTCACTACCCTGCATGATGAAGAGTCTGCAAACAACTCGCTACCCACCGCTGGCTAGAAAATGGCTCTGATACCCCATTATAATGTCCCCTTTAGGGCAAATTGTTGACAAAAAGGAAATTACAATAAACACTATATTTGCAATTTCTGATTTTTCCTTTCAAACCCTAAACATATAAAAAAAATCAGAATTCTGAAAATTCAAATCTAGGGCACAAATTCCATATTTTATTATTAAAAATACTTGCCAAAATTCAGAAATATTACAATCCAATAAAGTACCTTCAAAACTGAGTTTTTTGATCAAATGATTGGCTGGAAAATTTAACAAAAATACCAGCTCAATGTCCATGCCCTTAAACAACAAATTTGGCTTTGATTTGCCTTATAAATGGCACTTTCAAACCCCATGGGGGGTCGCTGTCCACACAAATCAAATCACTGCCCTTCTAGGGCTTTCAAACCCATTCGCTGCCCTCTATACTGTTGGGCCACTCCTCCTTGATGCCCAATACCACTATGTTGTCCTTGACAATGGTGTTTAGACACCCCAAACTACACAATTCCGCCCACTATAACCCTCGAATTAGAATTACCTAGAGAAAGGTTATGGGTTTTCATCCTCAACTTCAATTTCCAATGAAGGTTTTCGTCTTCTATGGAAGTAAGTCAAGCAAGCTGCTCAAACTTATGATTTAATTTGATAAAAATGACATGATCCCTAAAATTAACCTTCTTTTTCCCTTTAATATCCTTTCCCTCCTCTTTAGCCGACTGAAAATAATGAAAATAGGCTAAGGGTCTTCTTTCTGCGTTAGTATTTAAAAATACATTTTATTTTAATAAAAATATTATTAAGTATTTCTAATATAGAAAAGGGGTCATTACAATGTTGTCCATCATATTGCAAACTTCCATACCTTTACATAGCGCTACAACCCCAACTTCTTACTTTTCACATCTACCACTTCACTCTCCCATTTCACATCTACTTCTCCCTTCACCTACTACCATTCCATATCCACCCCACACCCATTCAATACTATCCCAAACTCACCCCATCCAAACACCAGGGTTGCTGGATATGCCACCCCTCTTGCTAGGGCACGCAAATCTACATGTTGGATATGGATACGGGTCATATACGCCTCAAATACCGTACCCATCCATATCCAAATATAGACCCATAACTGGGTTGTATTGGATATGGTCAAATACAATATGTAGGACATTCATAGCCGTAATTGATTTAAAATATTTACAAAAGAAATTGAAAAAAAAAAAAACCTTCCAAATACAACAAGATAAAAAACTGCAAACAACCCTTTAAAATGCATTTTAGCAATAGCAGTTGAGGATGCGGAGGTGAATGAGTGTTGATTTGATCTTTTCCTTCAAAATTGCACATTGGCTCTGCTCAACCTATTATGATTTCATTTGATTTGTTTCCTTTGAACCTACTCTACGTTTCTTTCATTTCGTCTATTTTCCTTTGACTTAAGCAACTTGCAATTTTTTTAATCCAGAGAATACCCAATTCCTACCTTTCCAGTGGGCTAGGTGTGTTATTTGCATGCATTTTATGACGCTGTGAATGGAAGATAAAGAAGTCATATAATGTATAAAAATTTAAATATAATGTATATATATGCCATATCCAATCCTATCCATAGTGTGTAATATTCCAAATCGGAATATTTTACATTAATTTGGATTTTCCAAAATTCCTTTAAATAATATTTTATAAAATAATAATTTAGATAATAATAATAAAGTCAAATTAGATTAATTGTTTATTTCCGAATATAGATTTTGAATATTACAAAGTTACACCACAAGGGGTTTCGTCCTTGGGTTCGATTACAAGGGTTTTCGTCCTTGTATCTGGATTACGCAGTTTAAGGGGTTTCGTCCTTAAATGCACTTGTAAGCAGCTACTTATACATGATTAAATATTTGAATTCATAATTCGATGATCTCTTTCATATCAATTCGTTGAATATAAATACCCTCATTTCTTCCCATTTAAAGACATGTCTTTGCAAAGGATTGTGACCTTTCATCAAATGAATGTTTAATGACTAGTTAATTAATTGATAAATAATAATTATTGTTGTATGCATTCTGTCAAGGGCAATTTGCTTCATAATTGGCATCGCTCCTTCCATGGCAAATTGTTTAATAAAAATGGCAGCGATTTAACTTCCTTGATGACTGACTGTGCTTGATCCTTAACTATTGCGTGCTTGTCTTCATTGTGGTTGGTTGTGTTTAGGCCTTCTTGACTGTTGCAGAAGTGTTAGGGGACGATCCTTGATTGCTACAATTCTAACTGTTGGTGGATTTTAAGGACATTACAGACCTCCCTTCTTCAAATTGCTTGTCCTCAAGCAATAGTAAATTGAGGAGTTTAAGAATTAATGCTCCTTTCAACGTTGTATCTGTTATTAGTCATCTCACAAATGTGATCAAATACCGTAATAAAACAACAGTCATAGTGGGAACCATCAAAATGTCAGAAGGTTTTTTATACTTTTTCCATGAGAAGATCTTACAAATAACCAACACTTTGTAATCTATAGTTTACTCATTTTTACTCAGTAGCGGAGAGTAACAATAAAAATATGAATAACTTATATCAATCAAAAGGTAGATGCCACTGCCATGTATATTTCCAACAGACATGTATTTTGTCTTACTCAAACCCTTTAAGCCATTCCTTATGATAGAGTACCAAATACATGTAGAACTTTCATAGAATGCAAACATGAGTTCTGTCGTGGTCCTGTGTTGATCCAAACTTGTCTCTCTTTCAAAGTCATAGAAAATTGCAACGTCATAAAGACATGCTTCATTAATACTATTAGATTTACAATCCCTTTGTAGCCATGATACACCCAACTTCACCATTAATTTAATCTTGTTGGAATACGGTTGCATTTCTAGAAGCGAGGAACATGAATCTATTATTTGCCTTTTTGGTACACCCATCTCTTCAAATTTGAATCTATTATCTCCTAGCTGTCGAGCCAAAGTTGGGCTATGCGTTGGAGTCATTGTACCCTTAATTTCCATTATCAATGCAATAGTCTCCAAGTTTGGAGTCAAATTCACAGAACACCGAAGTAATATTCCTTCTACAAGTGTACTATCATAATCACATGTTGGTAATAATTAGTTCGTAATATTCCTTCTACAAGTGTACTATCATTCTCACATTCTACACCAGCATCTTTAGCTAATCTCTGCACACAAAGTTGTGATTTTTGTAGTAGCTGCTCACCACCTTGGCTTATGTTATTAAGCTTAGTGCACTTGTTTTGTTCAAAGATTTGCACTATGTTGTTCAGTACTTTGGTCATGTAGTCGGAACCAATTCTCACTTATTGTATACATGACTTCCCTTTTTGAATTTCTCTTACATTCGAAGGAAAACTTGCCTCTTTAGATATATTCAAAGAAGTGTAATCTATGATAACTATGTACTTCTTATCAGACATTACTCTACGCCATAAGTCAACCTGTATGTTAATGATCACTTTTGGAACCTTTCTGAAAACATCCCACAAAGAGTGCCATACTTTAATATGTAATCTAGAAGCTTCTTGTATCATAGAGTTACCCAATTTCCCATCAATCCCAACAACCATATTGATACTTGATATCTCAGTTTAAATGACATCAAGATGTACAACAAATGGATCTTTGTCTCTGTAACCATGCCATTCAAACTTGTCCTTTGTTTTTGCATATTCCTTCAACATTCTCTCATGGTATTTGGCAACTCCTCTGTTACGAATGGCCCTAGCATCCCTATTTGTCCAACTAGCTTCTAAAAACTTTTTGCGATCTTGAAATCCTTCCTTCAATCGTTTTTCGTGAATTTCCTTTTGAAAGACTGTGACATGCCTAGCAAGATTAGTTCTTGGGTGTTCACAAAGACACAAATTTATGATGTAATGTCCCCAATTTTGAGGCGGAGTAATTTAATTAAATTAATTGATCAAGTTGTCCAAAATAATGATTTCTCATAAAGATGACTAATTGATTATTTTAATTAAATTATAAGAGGAATTAAATTAATTATTTGTAAGGTTATCACAATAAATAGATATTAAAAATGTGACATCATATATAGTTAATTTAATAAAGTGACTTGAATAAAATATTATATCATAAAAAAAATCACTAAAATAAAATAATATTATTTTAATATTATTCTCTAGAAGCTTCTTGAAGGTTCCACTCCCACTTGGAGAAAAAGTATAAAAAGAGAATAAGCCAAGCTTCTAATCATCCAGGATATTTGATACTTGACTTGTTATGTTGTGGAGAAGCCTAGGGTTTTCTGCAAAATATTCCATTGGTCATTGGGAACGTTCACTCCCATTGATTTGCATAACTAAGGTAGTGAAACTATCTACTGAAGGGTTGCAGATTGGAGAGGATATTACAATCCTTTCATTTGAGCCAAAATTGTGGGCTTCATCTAGGAGTCCAATCTGTGCTTACATTGTAGAAGAAATACAAAGAATACAAGGGTTTGATGCATATCTACTTGCGGATTATAAAGGCATTGAGGCTTCATTGTCGAATATATTTGTTGTTGGCTGCTACAGTACCCACTACAGTAAACGCTACAATGATCGCTATAGTAAATGATACAGTAATTGGATCAATGTGAAAGGAATAAGCAGATTATTGGGGTTCACTTTGAAGGCAATTGGTGGCTTAAAATATTCATATTCATTGTGGGAAAAATCGTGGGTTTTAGAGGTACATTGGCAGCCATCGATTGGCATATCAGGTCTCACATATTTGCAGATTGGGAGCTTAATACTCATCAGTTTCTCCTATGACCTTGGGCAGTCCCTTCCTAAGGATAGGACAATGATATTTGATGCATATTGGGAGGTGTATAAGGTGTGAATATTTTATTATCTGCAACTTCAGGTCTGAAATAGAGGCTGCTACCTTTGGGCATCGATTTGGCATCAAGGAGGCATCATTTCAAGATATAAGGTTGTCATCTCTTCATCGATTTGGAGGGCTCTATGTCCAGGTTCCTTATAGCTCATTTCATTGCATTGTAATATTGTTTTCAGATCACAATCACATTGTGTTAGGACCTTAAGGCGCTGCCATACTCAGTTGCATTCTTGGATGCCAAGAGTCTTGGCTATGTATATTCCTATCAGCATTGTAATGAACATCATATTTCAATAAAGGAGAAATAAGATGCAAGTCAGAATATTAAGAGTTAATCATTGCATATCAAATAGAAATATTAGAGGTTGGTTGCAAATTGTTTGACGAATTGTCAAGTAGTTACTTTCATATCAGCTTATATAGTTTGCATACTAAGTGTTTGACTAAATGTCAAGTAACTAAAGTTATCATTCTTAGTCATATATATGCATTTGAAAAATGCAAAAAGACTTGCATATCATCTTGGTTACTTTGTTAGTCATCTTGCATTCATTCACAAGCTTCTTAACATCATTGGCATCACAAAAAACCAAGGACAAGTCAAATTGGAAACAATATCAGCATATATCAGCTGGGACACCAAGTGTTTGGCAAAATTCCTAAGGCAAAAATTGAAGTGTTTTGAGTATGATTAAGTAAAGCTCTTTAAATATGATGTGGCCTGTCAGACATCAACATAATTTGTTGTTGTTCAATTTCATCCTTTAACCGCTTCTAAACATATAATATATGGAGCTTGTGTTATTCAATTTGGAGGGTTTGAACAAGTTCGAATCTAATCTGCTTTCCAACTAATGCCATTCCCAAAAGTGAATTGGATACTTGCTTCTTCTCGCCATAATTCACCGAGAATTTTTCTGCATAATTTTTATGAAGCATGATTTAGCTTCTACTTGAATACATGCATAGTTGTGCATTTCCATCTTTGTTAGCAATTATATGCCTTGTCTCTCCATTCAAAAATAGAGTGTTGGGGTCTCTTTTGGCTGCCACCAAAGTTTGGCCTCTAATTTCATTTTTAAAAACATTTGTTAGTTTGATATGTAGAGTAAATTTATTAGTTGATACTATTGTTGAAACAACTTGATCTTGATGTTGGGTAGATGGTGGTGGCCCAATGCATCGGAATATATCTAGTGGTATGGTTCATCCACGTTTTAATTGTTTGGAAGCCAATATTTGAACCCTAAAAACAATGAGCTATTGTTCTATGAAAACATAGCTCTGATGGTGCATTTGAACAGGGTAATTGACCTGCAATGTTCTATTATTACTAACCAAGCTCAAAGGGGTTGGATACAACTGTTATGATTGATCCAAATTTTGCATTTGTAACGTGACTGGGAGCAGATTATTTGATACATCAACGATTGTCAGGCTTGATAGACTTGATATACTAAGAGACAGCCCCACCAGTTTATTGCTTGCCACTTTCAAGGGTTTCAATGGCATTAAGTCAACAACATTGTCGGGTATAGTCTCCAATTTATTAAAAGATAAGTTAAGCTCCTCCAGTTCATCTTTTGTTGTGGATCGTTGAGAATCGTGGCTAAAATTAAGCTTTTTATTAACCTCCTTAAACTTTTTTGCTCCAGTATTTTGTGACTTTGACTCCTGATTTTCCCATATTCTATCAATTATTTTGGTTCGCTCTCCATCTTGTTTATTTCTAAGACCATAACCCATGATATCTTGTTGATAGTGTGCATTAATTAGACAATCAATTGGTTTATTAAACTTAGAACTTGTGTTCAGGAAACAATCCTGAAGACCTCTCTCTTGCACACATTGAAGTTTATCTTCACTCTGACGCAGACAACACATATCAACATCATCATTAGTGTTTTGGATAGATAACTCGTGTTCATCTCTAATATCTAGATTTTTTATGTCATTCTTCCCAATAGACGAGTTTCCATAAATATCTTCTTCTTGGATAAGTATGTTTGGGCATTCCCTTAGTTCAACGTTGGATGCCTCATTCGTTTGCTCCTAAATAGGGAAGTCCATCTTGGAATTTGTCATCTTCCTTTCTTCTGGGACCTCTTGAAAATTGAATTTCTCTTCATATTCAGCACGGCCATAACTATGATTCACAAACTCATCTTCCTCATAGTGCCTGTTTCAATTCCATGACTCTTTTAAATCTAAAAAGTCTGAAAAAGAGATTTCTTTTCGAATCTCTGCTGAAAGGATGTTGTACGACTCATAACTGTCCATAATTTCCTTATGTAGTGACCCCATGGTTCATAGTCTAGCAAGAAAAACAACTCTGATACCACTGTAATATTCCAAATCGGAATATTTTACATTAATTTGGATTTTTCAGAATTCCTTTAAATAATATTTTATAAAATAATAATTTAGATAATAATAATAAAGTCAAATTGGATTAATTGTTTATTTCCGAATATAGATTTCGAATATTACAAAGTTACACCACAAGGGGTTTCATCCTTGGGTTTGATTACAAGGGTTTTCGTCTTTGTGTCTAGATTACGCAATTTAAGGGGTTTCGTCCTTAAATGCACTTATAAGCAGCTGCTTATACATGATTAAATATTTGAATTCATAATTCGATGATCTATTTCTCATCAATTCGCTGAATATAAATACCCTCATGGCTTTCCATCCAAAGGACATGTCTTTGCCAAGGATCTTCACCTTTCATCAAATGAATGTTTAATGACTAGTTAATTAATTGATAAATAAAAATTGTTGTTGTATGCATTCTATCAAGGGTGATTTGCTTCATAATTGACAGTGCTCCTTCCATGGCAAATTGTTTGATAAAAATCGTGGCGATTTAACTTCCTTGATGACTGATTGCGCTTGATCCTTAACTGTTGCATGCTTGCCTTCATTGTGGTTGGTTGTGTTTAGGCCTTCCTTGACTGCTACGTAAGTGTTAGGGGAGGATCCTTGATTGTTGCGATTCTGACTGTTGGTCGATTTTAACGACATTACTTATTGGGATTCTCAAAAACTAGTTGTATTCATACCCGATACTGTATTTGTATCCAATATCGTATCCATATCAATGCAACTCTGCCAAACACTTTCCACTACCTAGTAAATGCAACCCCCCCCCCTCGCAGTCACATCCCCCTTCACTATAGTGAACCACTACTACTACCCATTCATTCAAAAAAAAAAAAAACCCTAAAAAATAATGATAAAATGGCACACAACCATTGTGTTTCACTTCCCACTTTCATTGACCACAAGCTAACCTTGTCCCAAAAGGCATTTCATCGCAGGACAAGAGGACATGGCGAGCTCAGCACAATATAACGATAAATATTAATTTTGTTTACAAATGTTAGGGCTATCCGTGTACGAACTACACAACTCCCACTAAGACTGCCAATATTAGATCGACAACATTGAAGCCTCAGTTGCACCTACTTGATGGTGAAATCAAACACTCACCATAACCAAGTCAGATCGAAAAGAGTTCATGTGGACGACAAGGATCATGACATCATGTTTTTTGTCAATGTAAGGTGCTACAAGGGTTTACAATATTACAAACCCCTCCACATCTATAATGTCCCCACTTTAGCAGTTGACTTACTCAGTTTTAGGCATACTTACTATTTGCAGTAAGTTAGCAGGACACAACGGAAGCCGGTTTTGATGATGGGGTTTGATACTCCTCGACGAGAGCTTTCCGGCGAGCTATCACTTGCGCCATTCGGAGTCCAATTGCTAGTATATTTTAATGCCTGAAGTGCTGTAAAAAGTAACATTTAACCCAATTGCAAGATACTAAGTGTTACTTTAAATATTTACTTTATGGGGATGACACCCAAGGGAGACATAAGCAATATTCTAATATATAAACTGTTGCACATCTTTTATCCCACATTGCTCAAGTGAGTTGAGCCACCCCTTGGAGAAAGGTTAAAGGGAAGTGTTTGTGGCTTCTTTAGGCATGTTGGATAAGAAGAAAAGAATTGATGCACTTGCAATTTGCAGGTTATTTTGGGCATTTAAGAACGTCCTCATCTGTAGCACTCTAGACATCAATCCTTGGGATTGGTCTTTGGAGTTTGTGTTTTCAGCCTCATACAGCCACGCCACTGTAGCAGCCACGCCACTGTAGCAGTCGATCACTGTAGCGGCAACATCACTGTAGCATTTGTAGATTCAGCGGCGGAGTCCGTAGATTTAGCCTGCAAAGTCTATAGAATCAGCCTGCAGAGTCCGTAGATTCAACCTGCAGAGTCCATAGATTCAGCGTGCAGAGTCCGTAGATTCAGCCTGCAGAGTCTGTAGATTCAGCCTGCAGAGTCTGTAGAAGCACTGGACCAGCCTGCAGAGTCCATAGAAATCACCCTGCAAGCCTGCAGAGTCCGTAGAACCAGCTGCAGAGTCCGTAGAACCAGTGTGTTGAGTCCGTAGAACCAGCTTGCAGAGTCCGTAGAAACCAGCCTGCAGAGTCCGTAGTTCCGTTGGACAAAGAACAAAATGATCGCACCTTCGGTACTCGCTGGGATATTAGCTTGAAATAATGCTCAGACAATCATTGGAGTATGTAGTGAGTTATTGCGTGGCCAGCATTGTACTTGTTTACTCATTTTGCAATTAATATAAATACACTGTGTTGGTTATTTCAGCTGTGTGTATCTATGCTTTCAATTCTATATTTATGTTGCATGCATTAGACTTTGTAAAACAAAAAAAAAACAATACAAGCAAACCATTCCGGAGTCATAAGGAGTTCCAGTTGGGTTAGTTTTGGGTGTAACTGGGGTGCCTATTACAGTCGTATCAGATCCTGTTTTCCTGCCATCCTATGAGGTTTCATGCATCCAACACATCAGTACTACTTGAGGAGAAACCGGACAAACTCAGACTTACAAATTTTTTCACAAATTGAAGAAGAGGGTGACCCTTTTTCAGTGCCAGCCATGGGTGACAGAGATGGAGAAAGGGGAGAACCTAGCACTAGGATGATGCTCAGTGATCTTGCCAGGGGTCAAAGGGAGCTACAGGCTACATTGCAGCATATGACTCTAACAATTACACAACACTTGACTAGAGCAGATCAAGGCAATAATGCCAACCAAGGTAATAATGCTAACCACGTAGGTGGACAGGGTAATGGAGGTAATGGAGATGCATCGATTAAAAGAGGAACCCGGACATATGCTAGAGCAGGTTCTACTACAAGACCACTCATGCCACAGTTCCCTCTGAGATAGAATGACCAGAATAATGTTGGTCCTACACAGCAGGAGATACAGGACCAAATACTGAAGGATTGGAGAAATTCTGGACCAAATTTTCAGGGTGAAATGTCCTTCAGGGAGTATATGGATGTTAGACTCAAGCATATGCCTATGAGAGGAAACAGGCAACAAAATTATGAGATGAGGAAGAAGTTGGGAAAGCTGTCTATTCCATACTATGATGGTACAGGGAAAACTTCTGCGCAAACATGGGTCCAAAAATTAGACACTTATTTCCATCTTAATCCCATCCTTGAGGAGGATGCGATTAAGTATGTTGCATTGCACTTGGATGGGAGTGCCCACGAGTAGTGGCACCACAGTATGGTCACACTTGGCCATAAGCAGATAGAGACTTTTGCAGAGTTTACTGAGAGACTCATTGACAGATTTGACACTAAGGACCCGGAATTGCATTTCAATAGCACAGCTTAAACAGTGGGGTTCTGTTGAGGCCTATATCACCGAGTTCCAAAAGCTAGCAATATTGGTGACAAATATATCTGAAAGGAGACTCGTTCTTTTCATGGATGGGCTTTTTGATCCCTTGCGAGGATGGCTAAAGGGACACAACCCCTCTTCACTACAAGAGGCCATTAAGAAAATGAGAGACCTAGCATCTTCTTCCTACAGGAGTAAACTTCACTCTAAAGACTCATTTTAAGAAGGATAAGGAAAGAAAGACATTTTAGAAGGACCCTTAATGGCCTAAGGGGGAAACTAAAGGGTTGGACAGTGACACTCTCAACGAGCTCAAGAAGAAAAAACTATGTTTTCATTGTAGGGAGCCATGGAATCTTTCCCATGAATGTCCGCTTAAGGCGAAGGCTAAACCAATGGAGTATTTTTCAGCAGATGAATCACCTTCTGAGGACAAGGAGCAACATTCAGATTCGGAGTCTAGTCAGGGTGATAACACTGCTGAGGAGAGTTCGGATGATGAGAAGTCTCTTGCTCCGTTGACAGGGGTCCAGAAGGCCATTACCTTTAAGGTAAGAGGGATGATTCAGGGGCAACGTGTGGTTTCATTGATCGACACAAAGGCAACGCATAACTTTATCGACGCAAAATTGGTGGCCAAGAGAGGCCTTCAGACCGAAGAGCACGCGGGGTTCAGAGTCATGGTGGCCAATGGCCATAAGTTATTATGCACCCAGAAGATTTCAAATCTTCGCATCAGATTGGGAGGAGATTATGAGTTGGAGGACGATTTCTATGTAGTTGACATGGGTGATTATGATGTCATCTTGGGAATGACGTGGATGGCTTCTCTAGTAGAGTTTACCTTCAACTTGGCTAAGTTGGAGATGAGGTTTCAGCATCAAGGCAGGAAGGTGGTGCTTTGAGGTTTACCTGATGGGGGGCTCAGGGTGGTATCATTGAAGAGGAATGTAGTAGTTGATGCCTTATCCAGAAGACCTCACATTTGCGCTCTTGCAGAGATTTCAGGGGATTGGCGGGTTAAGATTATAGCAGAATATGCCAGAGATGCTTGGGCTTCAGGATTGATTTCAAGTACCATACAAGATGATTGCTATAAGGTGATAGATGGGTTGATCAGATTTCAGGACATAATTTATTTGATTCCGTCATCACATTTAAGAGAGACGATACTAAGGGCATTTCATGATGCACCTACAGCTGGGCATCTCGGGGTCTTCAAGACCTATAGGCAGATCCAAGAGCGGTTCTCATGGAGAGGGCTCAAGGACGATGTTCAGAGACATGTCAGGGAGTGTGCAGTTTGTCAGCAGAATAAGGAAGAGCACACGTTCCCTGTTGGTTTACTACAGCCCTTATCGATTCCGAACCGGAAATGGGAAAGCATTTCTATGGACTTCATCACTGGCCTACCACGAGTGCAGGGAAGAGATTGCATTTATGTGGTGGTCGACAGATTGACGAAGTTTGCTCACGTCTTTGCTATCCCTTCTACTTACACAACAACTCAGGTGGCAAATTTGTTCTTCAGGGAGGTTTTCAGGTTGCATGGGTTACCGCAATTTATTGTCAATGACAGGGATAGCAAGTTCATGAGCGCCTTTTGGCAGGAGTTGTTCAGGCTACGCTGTACAGATCTTACACCTAGTACGAGCTACCATCCTCAAACAAATGGGCAGACGGAGATAGTAAATAAATGGGCAGAAGGTTATTTGTGGAACTATGTGACTGCGTAGCAGAGATCCTAGGTTAAGTGGTTACACATGGGGGAGTATTGTTACAATACCACGCATCACATGACCATCAGGGTGACTCTGTTTATGGTATTGTAGGGGTATCAAGCCCCAAGCTTCATGGATATGGTTTTGGGGGACAGCAGAGTGCCCAAAGCTAAAGACTTGTTGAAAGATAGTCAAAATATCCTGAGAGCGCTCAAGGAGAATATACAACAAGCTCAAAATCAGCAGAAGTTGTATGCTGATCAACATAGGGTAGAGCGCAGTTTTGAGGTAGGGGACATGGTGTATTTGAGGCTAAAGCCATACAGGCAGTCATTGCTCAAGAAGAGCGGAGCAGAGAAGCTAAAGCCTAGATTTTACGGCCCCTACAGGGTGATTCGAAGAGTGGGCGAAGTCACCTATGAGCTTGAGCTTCCAGAGGGCAGTCGGGTGCACAATGTATTTCATGTGTCTAGGCTTAAGAAAGCCATTGGTCGTGTAGTGCCTTCTGCATATTTACCCCCTTTGGATGAGGAGGGGAGGCTCGTGTTAGTACCCGAGGCTATTCTGGACACCAGAGAGAGGAAACTCAGAAACAGGGTAGTGAAGGAGTATTTGGTCACATGGAAAGACCTGCGGGAGGAGGATGCTACATGGGAGAGTGAGCAGGTTAGTCACCAGGTTGGGCTGAGATTGCTTGAGGACAAGCAATTTCAAGGGGGGCGGACTGTAATGTCCCCACTTTAGCAGTTGACTTACTCAGTTTCAGGCATACTTACTATTTGTAGTAAGTTAACAGGACACAGCGGAAGCCGGTTTTGATGATGGGGTTTGATACTCCTCGACGAGAGCTTTCCGGTCGAGCTATCACTTGCGCCATTCGAAGTCTGATTGCTAGTATATTTTAATGCCTGAAGTGCTGTAAAAAGTAACATTTAACCCAATTGCAAGATACTAAGTGTTACTTTAAATATTTACTTTATGGGGATGACACCCAAGGGAGACATAAGCAATATTCTAATATATAAACTGTTGCACATCTTTTATCCCACATTGCTCAAGTGAGTTGAGCCGCCCCTTGGAGAAAGGATAAAGGGAAGTGTTTGTGGCTTCTTTAGGCATGTTGGATAAGAAGAAAAGAATTGATGCACTTGCAGTTTGCAGGTTATTTTGGGCATTTGAGAACGTTTTTCTCATCTGTAGCACTCTAGATATCAATCATTGGGATTGGTCTTTGGAGTTTGTGCTTTCAGCCACTGTAGCAGCCGCGCACTGTAGCAGCCATGCCACTGTAGCAGTCGGTCACTGTAGCAGCTCGTCACTGTAGCGGCAACGTCACTGTAGCATTCATAGATTCAGCTGCAGAGTCTGTAGATTTAGCCTGCAGAGTCCGTAGAATCAGCCTGCAGAGTCCGTAGAAGTAGCCTGCAGAGTCCATAGAAGCACTGGACCAGCCTACAGAGTCCATAGAAATCAGCCTACAAGCCTGCAGAGTTCGTAGAAGCAGCTGCAGAGTCCGTAGAACCAACTGCAGAGTCCGTAGAACCAGAGTATAGAGTCTGTAGAATCCAGCCTGCAGAGTCCGTAGAAACCAGCCTGCAGAGTCCGTAGTTCCACTGGACGGAGAACAAAATGATCGCACCTTCGATACTCACTGGGATATTAGCTTGAAATAATGCTCAGATGATCATTGGAGTATATAGTGAGTTATCGTGTGGCCAGCATTGTACTTGTTTACTCATTTTGCAATTAATATAAATATAGTGTGTTGGTTATTTCCGCTGTGTGTATCTATGCTTTCAATTCTATATTTATGTTGCATGCATGACTTTGTAAAACAAAAAAAAAACAATACAAGCAAACCGTTCCGAAGTCATAAGGAGTTCCAGCTAGGTTAGTTTTGGGTGTAACTGGGGTGCCCATTACAACATCTCTCCTATACGCAAGCCCATAATAGTCTCATCAACTGGCCAATATGATAACAATACAATCTCATATTAGAAAACGTGTCTAATTAATTCCAAATCCCCTCAAAAGCATTTGCAATCTCAGAAAACTTGAAATTCAATCACATTAAAAGCATCGCACTCGAGTTTTCTTGCATGGCTACAAGGCAATGGGACTTGGAGTCCAAGACTACTATAAAAAAACTATAAATAGAGGTCTACAATATTGTAGATGCACTTGTCTTTTTGGTGATATTAAACCCATAAGTGTTTACAAAAGAAAAGCAAGGTTGTTCAATATGATGCCATACAATCCTCAGTTCAGAGCAATAAGGAAGAACCCGCAGGTTGGAAATGCCCAGAATCCCAAGGCTAGATGATGAAGAACCTAAAGGAGGCAATAAGGTTGCCATTCCAAAACATGTAGCCAGAACTCAAGCACTTCGCCTTTTCCTAGAGGATCTTAACCTCTTAGGTATGTTCCACAAATCTCACAGTGCAATTTGAGTATATCTATTCCTCATGACAAGGCTAGTTGTCCACCCCTTTTACCCAAATCAGCCTACCATGTCTATTCCATAGCTGACTTGCAAGTTTCAAGTGTCCGTTTGAACTCTTTCACCCTGCACCCCCTTCCATTGCCACCGGGATTGACTCCCCATTTACTATTCCTAATGTTTTAGGGGGTTCCTCTTACAAAACCATGGAACTTCTAGTATGGGTACCAGCAATCAAGGAATCCACTTTAGCAATCAAAGTTCTGGTCACCAAGTGTTGGTAGTCGTGGTACAGGGAACCATCATACGCAAAGGAATAGACAGCAACCAACTCCCCTAGGCCCCCAAGGCATCAACACTAATATGCCCTCCCTTCCAGATATTGCCAGGATGTGCATTGCACATGTAAAAAAAATTAATAATCTTGCAGGGAGACTTGAGCAATCAGGCAACAAAATTACTGATTATGGTTCCCTTCTTCCTCTTTTGGGGGAATGTATCATCAAACTCACAGCACATGATGCCAAACAAAATGGAAGTATAGACCAGCTGAAGGAGAACTATGAGTTCCAACAATAGTGGCTCCAAACAGTTGACAAACATCTCCTGTATGACCCAATTAAAATAATATTTGTGGAAGCAGTTCAGGAGAGTGCTGAACACAATAGAGGAATTAACCACAAGCCCAACCAAGCTGGCAGCTCAAGCCCATGCCACTGATTGGCAGTTGCCTATTTATCGCCATGATGTTCGATATACTGAAACCGATAATCGGGCTCCACAAGAACCTATGCAGGAAGAAGAAGAAGAGGGGATCCCAAAAAAGTTCAGCCCTCATGATGGAGCACAGTAAATATGTACAGCTGAAAAGGACCAATATGTTCACTGTAAAATCTATTGGGTCCAAATTTCATATTCTTAGGCATAGTATGTGATGGTCGGTGACCACTATCACTCATATATGTATTTTGCTTATGTCATATGATTGTTAGTGGCTGTAGGTCTAGGTCTCAATTACCTGTTGGGTAGATGCATAATCAGAGATAACAGCAATAATTACCTGTTTTAATTACCTATGGTCCACAGGATCAAAAACTGATCATCCCAGTTGGGAGATGCAGATGTTGGACATTTTGCTTGAGTGATAGTGGGTTAGAGGTCTACTTAATTTCAATCTGGCATGCATGGGAACCACTTAGAACTTGGAAGATTAAAAAACTTGTATTCTCTATTGTAAATGCTTTGAAGAAAAAAAGGAAAAACAAAGTACATCTAGGATATCCCTAAAACAGAAAAAAATAATGCAGAAAATATATATATATATATTTAATATTCCTTCTTACCATAGTTTTGTGATTTATGCACTTGACCTCGATAGAGCTTGCCATTAGAATAGTGTTGCTTGCCCTCTGTTTCAGGATATTTCTTCAAAACTTTCTCATACTTGTCCAACATACCCAAATTCTTGAAAGTATTTGCAACTATATTAATAGACAAATAGTCTGGCTTGACCCCAAGCTCTTCCATATCAGCAAAAATCTTCAAGAAAAATCCAATTTTCAATGTTAAGAATTTTCTAGTGTAAAAAAAAACATAATGATTGAGGCTTATAAAGACATGAATTCGAACAATACAATATCATTTAGAAATTTTATTTGTTAAAGGTTTAAAACTATGTTAATTTCAGCTAAAGCCCAAGATGTTTACATCATTACTCCAGTAGTAAAGTATGAAATACAAAAACACGTAATTGAGAATTATAGTGACTTCCAGCATTACTGACAGAATCATGAGAAGAACAAAGGACATCAGAATAAAGTCCTCAGAAGAGAAAGAAGAAGTTATATTAAAAAAGAAAGAAAGAAGTTATATTAGTGTCCACAGATGACCCAAAGTAGGTCAATGGGACTCGAGGATACAGAAGTTAACAATAGACATCCATTCAAACAAGTGGATGAAATCAACTGTGAACATATTTAGAACCATACATAAAACTGGTGTAAAACAGCTGGAATATCTATAAACTGCAGGAATCAAAGGAACAATAAATTCTGATCAAAATTCCTGAGTAGCAGATTGCAACAGCATCATAAGCCAAAGTCAGTATAAGTAATGGTTGGCCGACCAAGCTGGCTTTGCAACGCCTCCAGCATCATCCAGGCTCAATGAAGCTCAGCCTCCACAACAGCACAACGGTTACAGAGTTGTAGTAATCCTGGAGGAAGGTAGGAGGCTATTCTTCCAAAATGGCACAAGCATATGCGCCATCCAAATGACTTCAGTTGTTTCTGTAACAACCACCAGGAGCAGCTCGAAATTTTGGGAAAGGAGAATAGTAAGTTTATTGCTAGTATCCTACATTTTCTCATAAAGGCATTCCAATGAAATTTTCATCTTCTCACCATTGAAATGAAGTTCTCCTCTAGCAAGCTGTTCGAGTGCTGCAGAACATTGTTACAGTTGCTCGAACCTATCATCTACCATGTTGAAATAGAAGTCACAATATTTATGTAAGTTGTAGCCAAAACAATAGCTATGAGAAAAATTGATTCTGCAAGAATACAGACAATATCCAGCTATGGCTCATGAGATTGAAAATAAATATGAGATGCGGGAAGATAGAATTACAACAAAAATATACATCAAAAGGTGCCAGAAGAAGCTTCAAGAGTTCTTCACATCCACGTCTTATGAAAATTCATGGGAACACCATCATATAAATTTTATATCATGCCTTTGTGTAAGGCAGCATCTGTACCAGTACAACTATGACTATGGCAATTGTCAGATTCCACATGGGGCAGGTTAATTGATATGGTTTAACTCCTAAAATGCACAAATACATTGCAGTGTCTGACACAAATCCAGTATCTGGTATGTCATATACATATCATGTGGCTTGCATATGCAAGCACAAAATACAAAAGGAAAATGAAATACCATTCATAAATATGGAATAACAGAGAGGCGTGCATATTTGGTTCGTACTTGGGCCATATCTGGGCTGTATTGTATGCAAAAGCCATACCGGATACACAAAAATGGCATATCCAGGCCTGGGTGACATATCCAATAACTTTGCTTAGCTTTTGATCGCAGAAGTTACTGCATGTCAGTTGGGAATAAATTATATAGGAGTTGAAGACCAGACTTAAATAATAATCTCCATCTCATCTCCACATTTATTTAGGGTCCCCATTAATTATTGCATGAAGTTTGAGATTAGGGGCGTCTCTAGCAGATTATACTGTACTATGCTTAAGACTTACAGAGATTGGAGTCGAACACCTATATTACAGAGTATAAAAAGATGCCCCAGCCTGAGCCGACGCAGACTGTGTGCGAATTGATTACAGAAAGGCTCTACTGCAGATAGCAGAAACCCCATGAAGAATGCAGAGCATCATAGCGAAGGGACAGGTAACAGATTGTGGGGGGCGGGGCGGGGGGGGCGGGGTTGCCTCAGCATTCTAGCAGGAAGAGTAGATATGTTTGTGGACCCATCATGGGTGTTGGGTAAGCCAAGTATGACTTAGACTTAGGATTTGACATGTTTATACTTAGTTCATTTGCTTTAGCTATTTTGGGCTTGGGTTACTAATGAGTTTTTATAGATTGTGAATGCATACACAGTGGATGGATGACACGAGATGATATTCAAAGTGCACCATAACACCTCAGGACCTTACTTTACCAGGTCCGTGGATAGCCTTGGGGACCCCGAACTACCTGCATCGACCAGGAGACAGTGTGACATTTTTCCAGCAGCCCACCATGCAGGGGTGCTTGTACAGTTAGCAGCTCAGTTTTCATAGTGTGAAATGTGGATGATTTGGGCGTGTTTAATCATATACATAAGCTCTTATCCAGTTTCTGACAGGCTATTTGATCTCCAAAATTGTACACTCTTCATTTTGCATATAAGATTGGTTACTGTTTGCATCTCAGATAATTCCATTCGTGATATGTATGCTAGCGAGGAGCCTAAGCTATATCTGCCTTTTGGTATTTCTGCCTCAATGTTTGTAGCTTTTCTAACATCAAATGTGTATGTTATCAAGGGCTGACCAAGATGGTCACATATTAGCCCTCCATCACCAGCTCTAACAGAAGTTGCTCTCCAAAGAGCCATCATAATTAAACTTGCCAATCCCCTATGGTGATGGTTCCATGTAGGACAAATGAAGGCACTCAAGTTAAGGGATCGGTATCAACGACTTGCATGCCACAAATGCATTAGCATGGATTATAAGATGTCAGAGATAAGAATATTATCTTAAGGTAGTACCATTGCCAACTGTTTGTCGGAGTTTGGTTCGAATGAGGTTGAGTGAATATTAAACATCCTTGGCTTTATTCTCAAATATTCATCAGTTTGTTCTATGGAATGATTATAGAGATACCAGACTACTAATAGCAGCATACATAGAATAGTAATTGCATGGCATACCATGGCAGATCAGAGTATCCAAACAATAACAGCTTTGAATTCATAAAGGATAAGTCCCAATACCATTCATACCGTACAAAAAGGACCTATTACAAGTGCCTTTTCCCCAACATACATCATTCTATATATATGAAAAGAAAATCCAATAGGTTGTCAGTTAACACAACCATCAACAACCGAACATACTCATGAGAGTTCTTACAAAAGTAACTAAGGCTGACAATACAAATAATTAACCACGCGTCATCTACTAAAATATATAATTACTCTGATAATCATGACAACAATGTAGACTGTCAATTATGAAGATATGTATTGTTGTAGCGGACATTGTTTTGTTAGTCTTTTGTCAGCATTTAGTTCGTGATGTAGCAAGACCCTTAGTTGTGTCAATTGGGAGGGTTGTGTTAACCAACAACCGTTGGGTCTTGTTCTTCAAATAGCATATTCTATATCAAGGTAAGGGTGCTTGTATCAAGGCTTCCCTATATTGTATAGATTGTACTGAGAATTATCTTTTAGGGATACAAGCTGCTATTGTACAGATTATTATTTTGTGTGCACTGCTATTGATGGTCTAGTATCAATAGACATTAATTATACTACATTTAGTGTCGTTGCCTTAAAGAACGTCAAGTCAAGTTAAAGTCAGTTCACAAATCTATAGGACGAACATAACCATGAAAAATAACACAACATATTACAATGGTACAAAGAGTTCACGAAGAAGAAGACCGATGTGTATGAGCAATAATTCATGCCATTGACTTTGAACAAAGGTAGGAGAAAGACATATAGTCAAAGATGGAACTGTTGACAATTTTTCCCCAAAACGAAGAACGGATTTATTCAAGCAGTTGAAGGGTTCACAAATTTGCCGAAGGGTCATTTTATCGGCCAAGAGACCAGTTGCAATTTTTCCGAGGAAAAACGAAGTAAAAGGCCGAAGGAAAGAGTCCATTACAAGAATCCCGAAGGGCAGGGTACCCTTCAGAAGGGTCACTTTCAACAATCTTAAAGGGCACCTACCCTTCGGGAAGGTGAGAGAACAGATTCAGAACCTTTACAAAAAGGCTGGGTGCCCTACAATTCTTCCGAAAAAAGGCACAGACACGAGCAACTAGCCCTTGCGGAGGGCACTTGGTCGGCAAGAGGACCATGGTGACTTTTTCGAAGGGCACATTTCAAAAAGCAAAGGCACAAAAGAGACCTTCGGACTTTTGTCCGAAGGAATTCCTTCGGACAAAAAGTCCGAAGAAATTCAAAATATACAAAAAGAGGCCTGTTGAAAAGCCAACGGCAAAAAATCCGAAGGGCTTCGGAAAAGTTAAAAGGCAAAGGCAGGAAATGAATTTCTTCGGACTTTTGTCCGAAGGAATTCCTTCGGACAAAAAGTCCGAAGAAATTTGGAAGATAAGAAAGTCCGCAAAAAACCAAGTGAAACAAAGGCAAGCAAAAAGAGACCTTCGGACTTTTGTCCGAAGGAATTCCTTCGGACAAAAAGTCCAAAAAAATTCGGAGAAAGGGCCGCGGAAAAAACCCGAAGAAATGCGAAGCCAATAAAGCCGAGAGAAAGAAAACCCGACTATGAAAAGGAGCCCGAGAAAAGGTCCGAAGAAATTCCTTCAGACTTTTTGTCCGAAGGAATACTTTGTAGAATAAAGCCGAGAGAAAGAAATGTCGTAGGAAATTCAAGGAAATAAGAGAAGTCCGAAGGAATAAATGCCAAAGAATGACATCCCGCTAGCCGTCAAATTCTGACCGCGGGAAGTAACCGTTGATATAGAGGTAATGCCAGAATTTCGAAAGACAAGGCCAAACGGGAGAAAATATAGACAAATACATCTGAATATAGAATCCCGACATAAATAGACATGAACAGGCAGACCAGAGCATGATAAAATACATGCAAGCAGGGGCTATCTTCGAACGCCGTCCAAAGCTTCAGTTGACTGGTTATTAAAGTCCCGCTCGTCTCCAGATGATCTCACGCGTCCGAGGGTCCAACTCAACTTCAATCGGAGTTCTGAATTCGAATGTCGAGTTCACTGTTCCAGATTTAGAGTTGACTAATTGTTAAAACGCCGCATCCAATAGGAGCTTTCCATGCGAAGGAGAATGATCTCTTCGATCAACTCAGCTGCCAAACAGTCAACTCAGCTTACCAAATGGCCAACTCAGCCTTTCCAACGTTCCAATTCGGCATCAAGCAGCTCACATAGAGTTCTAAAATTAACATTGGCGTGGATTTCCATGCAAAGAGAGGTGGGCGGTTCATAACAAAGACAAGTTCACTTCCTCACGCGGAAGAAGCTTCATGCAAAGACAAAAGAAAACATATTTTATTGAAAGGCCAAGTAAGCCTTGAGTTAATCGAAGTGAATCCTTCTCTTCAAATTTTCAACGCCAATCTTTGGCCTCTTGTAATTTTCTATATAATGGCTTTCAGCCTTGATTAAAAATCATCCAATCTCTCCTGGTTATACCAGACTCTGCTATTGGTGAGTTGTATAACGTCTTCGATCAATAGGACTGTACTTTCAGATTTCAACTATTGGCATAGTGTATATTTCATTCAGCAATTTGCATAAGTGGTAGATTTCTCTCCCTTCCCAATTTTTGTTTCATACCTAGTTGCTAGATTATCCTTATGCAAGTCATGTTAAAGTGTTCTTTATATCTTTTGCTGAAGCTATAAGTGGATGTTAGGTGGCTGCAAAGTGTCTTGTATCGGACCTCTCTCCATCGTTTTCCCTCAAGTTTTGGCCATTGGATCGAACCTCTTCATGAAATATTTATGCATAAGTGATTGATTGAAATCTAAGGTCTTCCTTTCCCCTTTGTTCGTTCAGTGTTCAAGGTTCCAAGTTGAGTGGATCAAACTTCTGGTGTATCACCCCCTTTTAGGTAGGATTTTCCCTTTAAGTTTCCTTCTCCCTTTTCCACGGTAGTCCGCAGCATAGAGTAGAGATCCTCATTGATACATCATACAGGAACCAGCGTTCCCTGGAGGTTCTTCTCACCGTTGAGGCACCCACCCTCATGAGAAGATCCCTGTAAAAACACCTGTTCTTTCTGATTTCTGAAAACTGACTGCTTTGATTGTTTTTTCTCGATTTTTGCATTTTTTGAAAGAAAATGCTGAATAAATTTATATAAAATAATGCAACACCAGAAATGATAGAATCTATTGAAAATAATGATGCCAGACTATTTATTAATCTTCTGAAATGATTACAAATAAGATCCAATAACATGCAACAAAAAGGTAATGATATTTTGATCTGATTAGTGCTGCAAACTGAAAGAAATGTGAACGTTCTGTGATAACTTCTGAATGAAGATATCTCCTTGAATGCAATAGATCAGCTGATATTTCACAGCCTCTGAACTGCAACACTGAAGATGGTTCGTTCTCCAATGCCTGTAGACAACTGAAACCCTTGGCTTCGTTCTCTGAAGAAGACTTGATCAAAAACTGATTTCATAACATAATGAGCTCAAAACCCAATGAAACCCTTATATCTCCTCAAGAGTTCCAATTTTCTCATTAGGTTTCATTTAAATAAATTCGAACTTTTTTTCTTTTTAATTTTTCAATAGTTTTCGAAAGCACTTTTAATTATAAAATATAATTAAAAGTGGCCCCTCCAATGATGGCGACCCCTTCAGCAAAAATCACTTAAGCAATTAATTAATATTTAATTAATTCAATTAAATATTAATATCTCTCTCATCATTCATCCGATGCACGAGCCGTCTGAAGCTGTCGACTGAGGAAGTGACTCTGAACGCTATCAATCCATACTGCTAAAAATAGCAGGGGTCCCACGCTGAGTGCTGAATACTACTAAAAATAGCAACTCAGGCTAGAAGTGTCCGAATGAGCCCGAACGAAAGCCAACTGATCAAGTACTGACAATCTGAAGCTGAGCCAAGCTCCATCAAGAGAGCCTCTAACCATGCATATTAACCTACGAGGGCTAAGAATAGGCTAAATCCACCGAACTCTGATGCTCGCAAAAAATGGGGAGTTTGGGTAGAGAGATTGCCATAACCCCTTCCAGAGGAAGTGTGGAGCTTGGAAACTAGTGTGGGTCACAAGGTGCCACAAGGGAATCACATGAAAGCCAAGGCAACCAAAACGACAAGTTGGAGAGCACAAAAAGAGACTTGACAGCATGTAAGATAGGCTATGGATCCTTGTTGAAGAAACGATCGAGCGTAGGGACATGTCCGACAGTGCCAAGAAAGCAAAGGAATGTCCAACACTAACCTTCTTAGGAGGAAGATTGTATTCGAAAAACCATGCCAAGGCCATGTTTACCCCATCAACTCCATCTCCAAAAAAGTAGTTGTCAAAGTTCACTGGTGATGGATCAGAAGATCCAATACAACATTGCCATACGTGCATCACTATCTCGACTGCCAATGGGCAAACACATGATCGGATGTAGTTAAATGCTTCCTTGGTAACCTTCAAAGAATGGCCATCGATTGGTATACCAATGCATCAAATACTAACAAAGAAACATGGGAAACACTCAAGAAATTGTTTGAAATTACATGATCGGATGTAGTTAAATGCTTCCTTGGTAACCTTCAAAGAATGGCCATCGATTGGTATACCAATGCATCAAATACTAACAAAGAAACATGGGAAACACTCAAGAAATTGTTTGAAAAGGAATTCAAACACCTAAGGATGACAATGACAAAGATCTACAATGTCAACCAAGGTAAGCATGAGACGGTTCAGGCTCACAATAGGAGACTCAAGGAGTTTCTTGGCAAACTTGAGAAGGAACCGACTGATGGGCTGAAAAAGAGGTGGTTTATAGAAGGTTTGGTTCCCTCACTAAGAAAAAAAATGTAGTCTAACCTTCATTAAATGAAGATTGTTGAACACACCTATCTACTGAGAGGGGGGGTGAATCAATAGATGATCTAAAACTAGTCCATTAAAAACCTTTTTGCAGAAAATGTGAATTCATGTGTAAATCAAAGAACAGATGTAGAAGTCACACACACACAGAAACACATAACACCAGATTTTACGTGGAAAACCCAAAGGGAAAAACCACGGTGAAAAACAGCTGCTAGAATCTACTGTTCTAATCCAGCCTCACAATAAAATGCCTTAATGACTAACCTTACTGGTTACTTTCAAGGACACCGATCCTTAGGAGATGCCAATCTCCTTACTAAGCACCAACCAAGTGTGTATGTAGGCACCAACTGTTGTCAACCTAGAGCTGCAACCTTGATTCGAAGACGTGCACGAAATGGCCAGTCCTCTATTCGGCTGAAACAACGGGATCCTCTCACGAGGGTGGGTGCCTCAACGGTGAAAAGAACCTCCAGAGAAGGCTAGTTCTTGTATGATGTATCAATTAGGATCTCTACTCTATGCTGCGGACTACCATGGAAAAAGGAGAAGGAAAACTTCAAGGGGAAATCCTACCTAAAGGGGGTGATACACTAGAATTTTGATCCACTCAACTTGGAACCTTGAACACTGAACGAACATGGGAAAAGGAAGACCTATGATTTCAATCAATCACTTATGCATAGATATTTCATGGAGAGGTTCGATCTAATGACCAAAATGAGGAAAAACGATGGAGAGAGATCTGAATAAAAGACACTTTGCCGCCACCTAACATCCACTTACAACTTTAGCAAAAGACATAAAGAACACTTTAACATGACCTGCACAAGGATAATCTAACAACTAGGTATGAACCAGAATTTGGGGAGAGAAATCTACCACTTATGCAAATTGTTGAATGAAATATACACTATGCCAACGCTTGAAATCTGAAATTATAGTCCTTCTATTGGTCAAAGAGGTTACACAACTCACCAATGGCAAAGTCTAGTCTAACTATAGAAACCCCTGTTTCCCTGATTTCTGAAACTGAATGTTTTTGAACTGTTTTTGTATATTTTTTATTTTTTTGTGTTTTTGCATGAAATAAAGAAGAATGCGTTTTTGCCAGATAAATTCGAATAAATTCAAATAAATAAATAAATAGCAGTGTACTCTTTTAACTAGCTAATCTCTGATCTTATTATTCACTTCAGATGATTACAATAAAGATCTCTTGCACACATACAAAATAATATAAAATATTGTCTCAAAAACCTAATTTTTCTGCAAACCCTAGATTTGGTACAGTTGGTACGGCTGCAATAAATAAGCTTTTCTCCGCGCTTCTGATGATCCGAATCGATGCTAGGGATATAGGCGCTCAAAAGGGTATCAGCAGTTTTGTCAAAAGGAAGGCATTTTGCACCAGAACAGAAATACGCCCTTTGTTGTAATTGTACGGCCTGGTACAGTACCGTACGGATTCCGTACAGCAGCATTTAAAAACAATACGACCTGGTACGGCTGGACTCCAGAACCCTAAAAAATTGCGCCACCACTGGGAATCTCGTTCTGGGTAATTTCTGGATCAAACCCTGATGAAATAAATACCTGTGAACCTCTGTGATAACCTCTGTGTGAAGTTATCTCTCAAACTGGCAATAGATTAGTTGATATCTCACAACTTCTGAATTGCACACACTAAAAATTGCACGTTCTCCAATGCAAATGGAATACTAGAACCCTTGGCTCAGTCTTCTCAAAAAATACTTAGCAAAAATTTTGTCTTCAACATGAATGGTGCTCTTACCAATGAGAAACCCTTATATCTTTGAAAAAGTGCACTTGCCCTAATTAGGGTTTCCCAATTAAAAATTAGGGTTTTCTTTTTCTTTTAATTTTCCCATAGTCTAAGACACAATTTTAATTATAAAATATAATTAAAATGGCCCCCTTCATAATGAGCACCTCCTTGGCCCAAAACGCCTAGGTCATAATTACGCCAAATAATTAATATTTAATTAAATCAATTAAATATTAATATCTCCCTCGATACATATCCGATTCTCGATCCGTCTAAAGCTGGCGAGCAAGGGAGTGATTCCACACATGACCATACCAAAACAGGGGTGCTCCGCTGCGTGTTAAAAATCCCTAAAAAGTAGGAGCTCAGGCAAACGTGTCCGAAAAGAGCCCGAACGAAAGCCAACTGGAAAAATTCTGCTAGTCGAAGCCAAGCTCCATCAAGACCCTCTATCCATCCTATCAGCCTACGAGGGTCGCATAATAGGCTAATCATCAACTCTGCAAAATGTCAACTAGAAAAGGGACATGACAGTCCGCCCCTCCTGAAATTGCTTGTCCCCAAGCAATCGCTGAATAATAAACCAATCAATCCACCTGGATCCCACATGTAGTCATGATCTATATTGCTGTCAATCAACGCAAACTCCTGCAATATCCTCTGAAATATAACCAAGAGGAATCCATAATCAAACTGGCGAATACAACTCAACAAAACTCCAAAATCACAACTGCCACAGTCAGGAACCCATGAGAAACAAACTCTCGAAATATCATAACCCAAGTAGAATGGACAACTCAAACTGCCAAAATCACAAATACCATATACACATTCCACCATGCTATGCGGAAGGCACACTCCCACTATGTAACAACTTCCAAATGGGACTACGCCAAATGCGGAGAATCCACACACTGTACCTCTACTGTAATCAACATATCTCTGCAGATCACCAGCGACGGTCTCATCACCCAAACTCCTATGCATCGCGGATAATGAAGAGACATCACATGCTAGATAGCAATAACACAAACCAAATCTGCTTGCCATCAACTCCTGCTCTAAGTCATGCACCAACAAGCTGTCAACCCCAGCACCTATCACCATGCCATGTCTATCACAACTCTCATCCCATGGCGTCAAATCGTCCCAAGTACCAAGATAAGGATCCCAACATCCAATCCATGAACGGAAATCAACTGGCAACTCAAGTAAACTCCTCACCTGAGTAATGTGAACAATACCAACTGACTTCATGCCCCTGTCTCCTGTACCCACTACAATCTCTGAATCTGGAGTGTGAATGCTAGACATACTCATATCATCATTAACATGTGACCTGACTGTAAAAGAAAGCTGAGTCCCTGCCACATGCGCTAACTCCTGAACTGAACTCACCTCAAGACAAAGCTCGTCCACATGTCTCTCAGAATCCTGGAGAGCCAATTGAGTACACACCAAGGAATTCTGAGTATCCTCCAGCTCAATAATGTGCTCAATGCCCCTGTCTAGGGGTCTCACTAGTGGAATATCGCTGAATACCTTATCATGCTTGACTCTCAACAACTGAATGTCAGGATGATACTCAGTCTTCTGTTGTCCCTCCTGTATTGGTGCCAATGTGCACTCGGCAGCCCACTCTACCATGTCGTGTCGTATGAGCCTCTCCACCCAATGAAAAGAAATAGTTTTGATGTTGCAGTCCCGTAATGCCTTCAGAATATGTGTCTTCCCATCAACATCAAAACGAATCTCCATGTCCTTGAGACGAAGAGTGACTTCCTCAAGGGAATGAAGCCACTTCATGCCCAAGACCAAATCTATATCCCCCATGTTCACCACATAATAATCAGCCTTGAACTCATAGTTGTTCAAGCGCAATGGGAGATCTCTAATCATCCGCTCACACCTAAGAGTGTAACCGTCGGCCACCTTAACTCTAATGCCCACGAAATCCTCGGTAGTGAGTCCACGCTTCTCCACAAATCTAGCATCAATAAAATTATGTGTGGCTCCTGTGTCAAGAAGGGTTATGACCCTCTGTCCTGCCAAAACTCCACGGAGTCTGAATGAACCATCCTGTTGAATGCTAGATAGGCGTACCTCCTGTATCTGAAGCTCTAAATTTGCCTCTGCCTCTGACTCCTCAGAACTCTCCTAATGTTCGGAATCTTCTGATTCTGAATCCTCATAATAAGCCCACATCACTCGATTTGCCTTGCCCTTAGGCCTCAAAGGACAATCGTGATTGGCATCATAGGGACCTTTGCAGTAGAAGCAAAGCTTTTCCCTGCGTAGATCGTTAAGAGCTTCTCGATCCAAAGGTGGTGTTGCTGGTATGCCCTTTGAATCATTCTTAAAACCTGATTTGTCTCTGATAAAATCTGAGTTCTCTCTATCTCTATTGAAGCCCTTATTGTCCCTGAATGAAGAAGTACCTCTGGAGTTAAATTTACTGGATGGGGCTGCCATCTCCATACTATGCGCCTTCTTCATAGCTTCCTGTAACGAAGGAGGATCAAAGCCTTTGATCCAACCTCTCAATGGTTCTGTCAATCCCTCCATGAAGAGCACTACAAGTCGCCTCTCTGAAATATCGGGAACCATCACTGATAACTTAAGAAAGTCACCAATGTAAGACTCTAGACTGCCACTCTGGCGTAACTGAGCCAACTCCCTGAAATAGGATTCAGGATCCTTCCTGTCAAATCGTTCCACCAGCCTATCAACAAACCCCTGATAAGATGTGATCCGATCATGCTGGAGTGTCACCATCCCATGGTGCCACCAATCGTGAGCCACCCCCTCAAGATGCAGTGTCGCATATTTGATAGCATCTCTCTCAGCCATCGGACGCAATGTGAGAAATGTGTCTAGCTTACTAATCCAGGCCTGCGCTATGACCTTGCCACTGCCATCGAACGTCGCTAGTGTGAGCCTGTTCGTAGCATGCTTCAGATCATTATTCTGGTGTCTAGGTCTCCAATCCTGTCGACCTCGATTATGTTCTCTCCTCTGTATGATGAATCGGTCAAAAGTAATCCTCTCTGACCTCAGGTGATAACAACTCCCACTCATCATTCGCTGCCATAAGTGTGTCTGCAAACACTCCTCATGCTCCTCACCTGCTATCACCTCATCGGCCTCCTGCCTCACAAAAGTAGGCCTAGTAGGCCTGCCTGCTGTTCGAAAAGCAGTCCTAAGTGCCCTCCGTGATCCTGCATCACTCCTGTCATCGTCACGATGTGGTGACGGTCTCCTCGGAGTACCCAATCTCTGCAGTGCTTCTATCAACTGCTGTAATACTTCGTTAGATTGCCTTTGCCCTGCTCGTAGATCTCTGAGAGCAAGTAAAACCTCTGCGTCGTCTTGATTCCTAGGATTATGAGGAATACGGGTCCTGTCAATATTGTCAGCCATGTCTTTCGGCTGCCCGCTCAAACCCTGTTCCCTGTCAACCAAGGCTCTCCAGCGAGTATAATACCTGGGTGACCCAAACTCTTGTGGCTGCATAAGATTGCTAAACCCTCAAGATGGCAGGATTTAGCTCTGATACCATTGTAGAAACCCTTGTTTACCTGATTTCTGAAACTGAATGTTTTTGAACTGTTTTTGTGTATTTTTTATTTTTTTGTGTTTTTGCATGAAATAAAGAAGAATGCGTTTTTGCCAGATAAATTTGAATAAATTCAAATAAATAAATAAATAGCAGTGTACTCTTTTAACTAGCTAATCTCTAATCTTATTATTCACTTCAGATGATTACAATAAAGATCTCTTGCACACATACAAAATAATATAAAATATTGTCTCAAAACCCTGATTTTTCTGCAAACCCTAGATCTGGTACAGTTGGTACGGCTGCAATAAATAAGCTTTTCTCCGCACTTCTATGATCCGAATCGATGCTAGGGATATAGGCGCTCAAAAGGGTATCAATAGTTTTGTCAAAAGGAAGGCGTTTTGCACCAGAACAGAAATACGCCCTTTGCTGTAACTGTATGGCCTGGTACAATACCGTACGGATTCCGTACAGCAGCAGTAAAAACAATACGGCCTGGTACGGCTGGATTTCAGAACCCTAAAAAATTGCGCCACCACTGAGAATCTCGTTCTGGATAATTTTTGGACCAAACCCTGATGAAATAAATACCTGTGAACCTCTGTGATAACCTCTGTGTGAAGTTATCTCTCAAACTGGCAATAGATCAGCTGATATCTCACCTCTGAATTGCACACACTGAAGATTGCACGTTCTCCAATGCAAATGGAATACTGGAACCCTTGGCTCAGTCTTCTCAAAAAATACTTAGCAAAAATTTTGTCTTCAACATGAATGGTGCTCTTACCAATGAGAAACCCTTATATCTTTGAAAAAGTGCACTTGCCCTAATTAGGGTTTCCCAATTAAAAATTAGGGTTTTTTCTTTTTCTTTTAATTTTCCCATAGTCTAAAACACAATTTTAATTATAAAATATAATTAAAATGGCCCCCTTCATAATGAGCGCCCCCTTGGCCCAAAATGCCTAAGTCATAATTACGCCAAATAATTAATATTTAATTAAATTAATTAAATATTAATATCTCCCTCGATACATATCCGATTCTCGATCTGTCTGAAGCTAGCGAGCAAGGGAGTGATTTCGCACATGACCATACCAAAACAGGGGTGCTCCGTTGCGTGTCAAAAATCCCTAAAAAGTAGGAGCTCAGGGAAACGTGTCCGAAAAGAGCCCGAACGAAAGCCAACTGGAAAAATTCTGCTAGTCGAAGCCAAGCCAAGCTCCATCAAG
Organism: Torreya grandis; assembly: GCA_037957365.1. Taxonomy (NCBI): domain Eukaryota; kingdom Viridiplantae; phylum Streptophyta; class Pinopsida; order Cupressales; family Taxaceae; genus Torreya; species Torreya grandis. The sequence continues at coordinate 3,156,988 of JARHVA010000400.1, forward strand.
ACCCTCTATCCATCCTATCAGCCTACGAGGGTCGCATAATAGGCTAATCATCAAATCTGCAAGATGTCAACTGGAAAGGGGACATGACACTAACCAAGAGAGATTGGATGATTTTTAATCAAGGCTGAAAGCCATTATTTAGAGAATTACAAGAGGCCAAAGATTGGCGTTGAAAATTTGAAGAGAAGAATTCACTTCGGTTAACTCAAGGCTGACTTGGCCTTTCAATAAAATATGTTTTATTTTGTCTTTGCATGAAGCTTCTTGCGCTTGAGGAAGTGAACTTGTCTTTGTTATGAACCGCCCACCTCTCTTTGCATGGAAATCCATGCCAATGTTAATTTTAGAACTCTATGTGAGCTGCTGGATGCCGAATTGGAACGTTTGAAAGGCTGAGTTGGTCGAAGAGGTCATTCTCTTTCGCATGGAAAGCTTTTAGTGGATGCGGCGTTTAACAATTAGTCAACTCTAAATCTAGAACAGTCAACTCAACATTCGAATTTGGAACTTCGGTTGAAGCTGAGTTAGACCCTCGGATGCGTGAGATGATCTCGAGACGAGCAGGACTTTAATAGCCAGTCAACTGAAGCTTTGGACAGCGTTCGAAGATAGCCCTAGCTTGCATGTATTTTGTCCTATTATGGTCTTCCTGTTCGTGTCTATTTCTGGCGGGATTCTGTATTTTGTCTATATTTGGTTTATATTTCCTTGGATATTTTGTTTTCAACTCTCCATCGGATTATCTATTTTCTATCCTTTCTTGCACAGTCAACCTCCATTTCTTTCGGATTTCTTGTTGTCTCCTTGGCTTAATTCTTTTGGATTTATTCTACGAAGTATTCCCTCGGACAAAAAAGTCCGAAGGAATTTCTTCGGACCTTTTCCCGGGCTCCTTTTCATAGTCAGGTTTTCTTTCTCTCGGCTTTATTGGCTTCGCATTTTTTCGGGTTTTTTCCGCTGCTCTTTCTCCAAAAATTTTTGGACTTTTTGTGCGAAGGAATTCCTTCGGACAAAAGTCCGAAGGTCTCTTTTTGCTTGCCTTTGTTTCACTTATTTTTTTGCAGACTTTCTTATCTTTCGAATTTCTTCAGACTTTTTGTCCGAAGGAAGTCATTCCCTGCCTTTGCCTTCCAACTTTTCCGAAGCCTTCAGATTTTTTGTTGTTGGCTTTTCCACGGGCCTCTTCCTATTTCTCCCGAATTCCTTCGGACTTTTTGTCCGAAGGATATCTTCCTTTGATTTTGCTCTTCGAAATGTGCCCTTCGGAAAAGTCACCACGGTCCTCTCGCCGACCAAGTGCCCTCCGCAAGGGCTAGTTGCTCGTGTCTGTGCCCTTTTCGAAAGAATTGTAGGGCACCCAGGCTTTTCGCAAAGGTCCCGAATTCGTTCCTGTTCCTTCCCAAAGGGTAGGTGCCCTTCGAGATTGTTGCAAATGACCCTTCCGAAGGGTACCTTGGCTTTTCTTTGCTTATTTGGGTGGACTTTTGGATTCTCCCTGTTTGGCCTACGGGTGTTCTCTTATAATTTCTCCGATGTATTCCTTCAGACAAAAAGTCCGAAGGAATTACTTCCTTTGTCTTTTGCCTTTCGTTTGTCTTTTGCCTTAAGGACTTTCACCTTAGCACTTTTCCGAAGGTTCTTTTCCGAAGTAAAACCCTTTTGGTGAACCATTCCGAAGGAATTCATCCTTTGTAGTAAGGACCCTACCAAAACAATGTACTCTTCTTCCTTGGCTAGAGACGTGGACTTTCTAAATAGCAAGAGACAATTTGACTTGTGGAAGAATTGTCAACACCAACCTACTGAACTATGGAGCTATGACCAGTGTACAAGATGGATTCACAAGTAAATCCAGTTCAATGTTCTTTGTTACAAGTCTAATTTGTAGCTGCTCAACTTATCATTATCTGTGTGCTCTATCTTCTTGCTTGCTTAATCTTTGTCTGCATATGTCTCTCACTCTATATCTGCATACATCTAGTTATGCTTTATTCAGATACACTTCATTCCCCTTCCTTCTCTGCGTTTTACTCTGTTTGCATATATTTTTTGTTGATAGCCCTTTTTTCTCACACTTGAAAACGCAGTAGCAACAGCGACAACAACACATGAAGTTCTCATGAAGTCATTTATATTCAACTACCTTTTAAAGTTTTTCATCTTTTCCTTGCATTCACACCCAGCTGCACTAAACCGGTTCTCATTAAAGATGACTTATACTTGCATGTTTCTTGTGCCTTAGTTTATGCATCACCTTGCAATGGTCAACTCTCTTTTCTTCATTTGACGTCTGCTTAATTTATCTCATAAATGCGCAGCTTCTCCAATCGAGATTGATCGATTGAATCGATCAGTCTCGAGCCCCGTGTAGACCTTTTCGAGTTCACAGCTTGCCTGGTCCTGTCTTTAATCGAGGATTTACTCATTTTGTCTTTAGCACCAATCACCGTTTATTTGAGTCGTCAGCTGCTTTCCCTATTTTAGAACCGTCAATTTTTATCTCGTGTCTCGATATTCTCTTGGTTCGCTTTCGCTCCTTTCTATTCAGGCTTTCTCTCCTTCTGGCTTTTCTTATTCAGGTTCTTTCTGTCAAGCTCATCTTCATATTCTTTCTCATGCTCTTCTCTTTCTTGGGCCATTCTCTTTCTCCTTCGAGCTTTCTTTTCTTCGGACTTTTTGTCCGAATCTTTCTTTTTGGTCTTCGGGCTCTTTTTCCAAATTTCTTCAGACTTTTTGTTCGAGACATTTCTTCAGACTTTTTGTCCAAGTCTTTTCTCTCGGGACCTTTCTCCGAAGTTACCCTTCAGGTTTTTTACAACAGTGCACTTTCCCTTTGGGCTCTTTCAAAACTACTCTTTGGCTTTTCTTCCGAACGTCCTCTTACCCTTCGGGCTTTTTGAAAAGTGCCCTTCGGCATCTTTAGAAGGGTTCATATACCCTTCGGACTTTTCGACTTACCCTTCGGCTTTCTTCAAAGTGTCCTTCAGCTTTCTTCAAAGTGTCCTTCGGCTTTCTTCAAAGGGTTCAGATACCCTTTGGCTTTCTTCAAAGTGTCCTTTGGCCTTCTTCAAAGTGTCCTTTGGGTTTTTAAATGTACCCTTCGGATTTTTGTAAAAGGACAGTGTTCCGAAAAAGGACTTGACAATTTTTCCGAAAGAATTGTCCTTGCCACTTTTTCCAAAAGCATTTCTCCGAAGGAATTCTTCAAGGCTATTTCGAGTTTTCCATCCTTCTTGACTTATGTACATACGAGAAGTAGAGCCACTCAGAGATCCCGATTGCTTCTTCTAGACCCTTTTGGGTTTTTGACATTACTTGACTTATCAACTTGAAAGAAGCAGTCCCTCTTCAAAAACCCGATTACTTCGTCTAGACCCTTTCGGGTTTTTACTTCTACTTAGCTTATCAACATAAAGAAGTAATGTGCTTGCAAATCCTTGATCACCTCTTCGCTGGACCCTTTCAAGTTTCCCACATTGCTTAGCTTATAATCATAAGATAAGTAAGATGCTCCCGAAACACCGATTACTTCTTCTCTAGACCATTTCGAACTTTTCACTTTGCTTAGCTTATAATCACAAAAGTAAGATGCTCCCAAAACCCCAATTACTTCTTCTCTAGACCATTTCGGACTTTTCACTTCGCTTAGCTTATAATCACAAGAGAAGTAAAGCACTTGCGAATCCCCGATCACTTCTTCGCTAGACCAATTCGGACTTTTCCCATTGCTTGGCTTGACCCGTTCGGACTTTCCACCCAACTTGACTTGACAAGATTGTGAAGTAAAGGCATTTGAGAAATCCGATTAACACTGCAAGTCTGTTCAACTCATCCTTTGGCATTAATGCAGAATAGCACCTGCTTCCTTTGACATCAACGACAATATCACAAACATTAATGACTATTTCCAACAAAGATGCCTATAACCGAGTGATAGACATCGGAAGTGAGAATAAAACATCATCCTCGCACATAAGAAGATGATGTAAAGATGAGGGATCTGATTCCAATGACAACAAATTGACATCTGTGCAATCCTCGAGAAAAGACATGCTTTAGATGATGAACTAAAGGGAGACGGTAAAAATGAAGGTAAAGATATTTCATCCGAGATTTGTCAAGTTACAGGTATTCAATCAAGGACTACCCATACAATTTTTCCAAATAAGAGTGGCCAAGTACTATTCACACAAGGAGAGCCATCGACATCACCCACCATGCCGCTAGACAACTATCGAAGACAAAAAAAATAGTGGTGGCGAGAGTCAGATTCAATACAATTCTGAAGGATGACCAATTATATAGTATGCGGAGTGTAATGAGTGGAGCCATTTTGCAAGAGATTTCCCTAACCAAAATGACATTGGACTTCTCTGTAGATGGCGTGGGTCAAGAACCATAACGATAGCAATTGTTCAAAACAAGCCAACATCAATATGATTGACGTAACCAAGGGCAAGGATGTTATGGCAATTACCAAAGCACAAGTGAAGACATCCAATTACCAGACAATTCATGGCTGGAAATACTCATAAAATAATCACAAATTATACAAAATTCAGATTGTGATTCCCATGCTTGAGCAGCCCTAGAAAGGTACAAATAGACCCCAAGAAGTGGGTTGCCACACTGCAGAAGTGAATAGCTGCTCGTTTAGGGCTTAAATGCAGCCCTCTTGACGCTCAAAATCCCTTGATGAATGCCCCAAAACCTGCAATATTCCTCTCAAAACCCTAGGCACTACCCTAAGTATATTCTTTGCCTTAGAAATAGTGTTTGTTGCAAATCCAACCACTGAAGTTCAATGCAATCCCTTGAACGAGGATGCCCTGGTCGAGTACAAGGGTTTCCGTCCTTGCTTCAACATCCATTCAAGGTTTTCGTCCTCAATGGTCAAGTTAAGTGTTTCATGCTCAAGCTCGTAATTTCAATTATCAAACATAAAACATGCCTTTCAATGAATGCTCTATTGCCTTTTTATATCCTTACCTCCAAGAGGAGCGTTGCACTCAAGGAGAGAAACTCAACTTTTAAAAGAAAAGATTAATTAATTTATAACCCTCACTTAAGGTCTTGGGTGCCCATGACCTTCAAAAGACGACAACTTAAGTGAAAGTTAGACAATAAAGCAACTTTTTGAATTTTACAATTAGAACAACATGTTTCCTCTTTCTTCAACTTCCCTTAGCCTTGGAAAACAAAGGACAAATAGGCTAAGTGTCTTCAAAAGCTTCATGTCCAAAAGGGGGACATGACATGTCTATCTCCATATGGCATTTAAGTTGACTGTAGTAGAGTCAACATGCAGATACAAGCCACCTTGTCCAATGCCTAGGAAAACTACTTTTTAGACCTTCAAATCACGAATCACGTGCCCTTGTCTCTGCCTCTGCAAATCACGAACTGACTCTTCAAGTCAAGTTTGAACCTCTTCTCCCTTGTATTGTTCATACCCTTCTCCTGTGGCTTCCTTGAACAACTTGCTCCGTTAATACCCAACTATGGCTCCCCCGAACAATTGGCTCTATTACCAATGTTAGTAAAAATGAAAGAAAGAATGAAGAGAAATTGAAGGCATACGGCATGCTTAAACACTTGTGTGTGTCTGTCGTTTATTAAGCATAAAGAAGTTACATCAATTGAGGAGGTTGATAACTGAACATCAGTTAATAGATAACTAATAGTTCATTAATGACTTTAATAGTTCCTCCTATTTTTAACTTTGAATACTGTAGTTTGTCTGGTATATTGCTCTAAGTAGGCTTCCAATTCACAGAAGAGCAATGTCTCCAATAATCTTTCTGTAAGTTAGAGAAATACATAATATGTTTTGTGCATGTTTACATTTCGTTTTAGCAATTTTTTGGAATGCTGCTCCAATGAACATACAAGAATTTAAAAATTGTTGATATCTTTGGCCATTCAACCTTTGTGTTAATTTTTAAAAAATGTAGGTTAAAGGATGAGCTTTTAGAAACTATCTCAGTTCTACTCACCGAGAAACAAAATACTACATTGCATCCTTGCAACTACTCTAGTAAATAAATTGGCTCTCTTTAGTGTTTCTTGAAGAGTTAAGTAGTCTCAACCTGTTTATGGCCACACCTATACTGTAGCTTACAGCTCTAAGTAGATCAATCATTCACAATTAGCATAAAAGAATACACAAATGTAAACTATAGATGAGATATACAATACATTCTTGGATGGCTGGCCCTCCGTCAGGTTCTAGACCAAGTAAACACAAGATGGATTTGGGATTGGATTATATCAGAATATCCTGCTCTTTATCAGCTTTCCTTGAAAAGGAATAATTCTCGGTGAACATGAATGATACAACAATGTTTGGAATGCAATCCAGCTATCCAGCCTTTCAAGTGCAGATGTAAGGTTTCCTTTCTCAAAGCTGAATTGGCTGATCAAATTCTAGCCCAGCGAATGTATGTTGGAAAGATATTGCCTCTATAGATATAGGAGCTAATGCTGATATGTTAGGCATTACTACTAATGTTTGAAGAGGGCCTCAGCACAGATTGTTAAGTCGCATTGTATTATAAATGCATGCTTTCCAAAAAGATAATATACAGCATATCACAAATTTGACTTACAAATCCAAAGCCAGATTATTAAGCTGCTAGAAATGTTGATGAATCGTTTATTCTTAACAAATGGAAACTGATGATAATAATCAGGGTTTTGATCAATGTTCCAATTTTGAAGAATAGAAAGAAAAAACCACAAAAGCAAATTATTCATGGATTTCACTGCACATCGTCAAGCCCCCATGGCAAATAAATATGCACTATATTAACTATTTATAGAGAGAGAGAACAGAAAAGATGAAAATACCTCAAGCAACTTATCAAACATGTTGTTTTGCTCATACATGGTGATGACACGAGTAAAAAGCATCCTAGGAACATGTTCTAAATGCCTTTTGAAAATCTGATTCCAAAGTTCCTCAGCTTCTTCTATCCTTTTCTCTTCAGCAAGAGCATTCAATAATATGTAGTAATTTCCCATGGTTTTTCCTTGACCCTTGCTCAGCATCCACTTTGTTATCTGCATGCTTTAAGAGATCATATAGAATCTTCAAAGAGAAAGACTGGTCCAGGCAATTAGAATGTGAAACAAGAACATTGTTCCCTAACCATTAAAAGATAAGAATTGATGGTACCTATATTTGAATATCCATTGCAAAAATAGGAAATAGACTTTTCTGTTAGATTGAAGAATCAAACTTGTTCTATTGCACTTGGAATGCAGAAGCAATGAGTTGTTTTAATGAATTATTCTTGTTACTACAATCATGGTTAGCAAATTTTAAAGTCCTCAACTCATGATTTCTTCAACTCTTCTGTGAGTAAAACATCCCTACCTCCTGTTAGATGTTTGAAGAACTGAAGCTCTATAGATTATTGTAACCTGCATGAAAAAAAAATGCTATCCCAATAATGTTTCAAATTCTACATGGATTGGTGTATAAATGGATGTGAGCAACGACCTGCTTGAGAAAACCATTTGAATATCCAATGTAAAAATAGGCACAAGAAGCTAGCATATGCTAATGCAATGTTCAGATGTTATGCTTGTCCCTACTACAGTCATAATGCAGTTTTCATCAGCAAGTTACTTTCCATCCTCCCTCACTGTGGGTTTGCTCCATTCCTGGTTCAAATGGAAAACACCCATGTTAACTGTATGTGCCAAGCACCATGGACTGTTTGAGTCTGCAACAAGGGTTCGAGCTCACCGTACTGGGGAGGTCTTGCAGACTGGTCTGGGGTTTTAGAACAAGTGCCCTCCTCCATTAGAGACTGTAAACATCTTCCTTGTTTGGCGAGAGGTTGCTATTGGAAGTCGCAAGTAATGCATGAACTGTGTCCACTGAGACTGGGATCTGGTGAACCGTTTGGTCATGCATTGCAGAGGCCTGATTAAGGTTTACTGGATGGAATCTACATGAGGGAGGAATAGACTACTATTATGAGTAGTATATACCCAGTCTGTTAATTTGAAGGAAATCAAGTGGCCATATTAAATTATTGTGGCAAACGATGTTGTAATGCATGAAGGCTGCATAACACATTGAAAGGGATAATCTGAGGATGCATACAAAGGAGGCTAATTTCCAACAGTTGCCATGGGAAATTAAACAAAGTCAAATCTCAGTTCCTTTGTGATCTTCTGAATAAGTGCATTAACACAGAATTCAAAGAAAAATCATGCAAATATCTGAATACAACTATTATATCGAATGGCCATCATTGTTGCATATTTCATATAGTAATTTGACAGTATATAATCTTCATGGACACAGTCACACAAGTACCATGAAGGGACAACTAACTAATTCTCTAAAGTGCAATGATAGCTGATAGGATACCTATGTAGTCTCATTTCAAGAGGATTGGAAGCACTGTTGGTTGTGGCACAGGTTGTATTTGGTAATCACAAGATAAATATTAAAATATGTGCAGATGAAGCAGTTAAGCATCCAATTTCAGTGTTTCACCCAAGCATATACAATTTACTTTGTCAATGTCGAGTATCTTCTATTTCAGGTATGATGGCATTTTTCTACTGCATTTATGACCAAAAATGACTAATTTTTGCCATTTATTGATGTACTTTGTGTCAATGATGTAAGTTTATTACCAAAAAAAATAAATGGGCAATATTTGTGGATAGGCCAAAATACATAAATAAATAAAGGCCAGATAAAAATCCTGGCCTAAATGAAAATCAATAGGAAATACGAAAGGTCTGGTGAAAATTCCTTGCCTAAATGAAAATAATAAAGGGTAGATGAAAATTCATCATCTAAACGAAGATCAAATGGGCAGGCAAGCATTTAGATCCAAACAAAAACAATAAAGGCTTAAATGAAAGTTCTTAATCTAAATGAAAATCAGAAGGCCAAATGAAAATTTATAGTCGAAATGCAAATCGAAGGGGAAGAAATAAATTCCTGTCCAAATAAAAATATAAAGGTTGGATGAAAATTCCAAAGCCAAACAAAATTAAAAAGGCAGATAAAAATTCCTGGTTCAATCAATAATTACACCAAAGATTTTATGCGTGCTACAATACTGAGAATAAAAATAAGTTCGATGTGAGCAATTTTTGAAGTCAGAAATCAGTAAAATAAAATTTAAATCACCCCAATTAGAGAACTAGTGATGATTGTCAAGAGATCCTTGTGTACAAATGGGTTGTTATGTCTCAACTCCATACACACAAGTTTGATAAAACACCCTATACGCCATTTTCTTCCCAATGCTGACATGTACACATATACATATATATGCTCAACCTCCTTATCCAACCATATGTGAAAGCAAATACTAAGTGACATCAAGGACAAGTTTTTCTAAGGGAAGAGATATTAGGGCCTTGGCAAGCTTCCTAAAAGATAAATAAAACAAAACAAATATAATCTAATTTAAAATAATAATGCATGCGACCATAGTCACCTAGAGACATGGGGGTAGAGGGACAGGGACACCATTGAAATCAGGATATGTGAGTAAATGAATAAAGGTGTGGGTATATTATATAGAAATATAGTCACTAAAGATGTGTGTATTGGGATAGGGATGCGCTCTGTGTCCCTAAACTAGAGTTTCCTGGTGACCGTGCAATCAACTTGTTAAGGTGAATTGTACAAATTTATCACCATAAATATAGGTCAAACTCAGCCTTTTGATGACTAGGACATAAAATATCAATATTTTAATGTGTGTGCTTAAGAGGAGGATGAGTGGGGAAATTGCAACATCATGGTCATCAATAATAGGTAAAATAATTGTTCATTATCGCGTAGAACCTGAAAAATCTTTCGAGAAAACATGAAAGAATGAAATAAATAAATTATATTAATGTCCACAAGTAACCAAAATAGGTCAATGGGATTCAAAAAGTATAATTAGTTATAAGAGAGAAATACTAGGGGAAAATAGCCTTCGGTTAAGAAAAGTAACTACACACAAATACAAAAGAAGGGCAAACAAAGCAAGAGAGGGTAAACCTAAAGTGATTAAACCCCAAACCATAAGACATAGTACAAGTATAAATATCCCTATGAGGAAAGGAGCCCTCAAAGAAACAAGGAGTTGATCAAGATCAAGCAAAAGACCATGAAAGGAGACAAACACTGTCACATGTCTGCAGTAAGTCTTGGACCAGATGGACCAACAACATCATTGTCTATCACCAAGAAAAGGCCCATGCAAAATGCCCATAATGGAATGTCCAACGGTGAAGGGGCCAGGATGGACAATCCTAGAAGGAATTCAAGTCCTACCCCTAGAACCTTTACTAACATCCAAGGCCAACGAACATCTGGTAGCAGAAAAGCAAAGATTAGCAATACATGTTGTCTTTGTGATCCGGGTTGTCGACAAGGGGAAGACCCTTAACACCAAAATGATGCAGATCCACTCCACTTAGACAACAATCAGAGGATTTTCAACTAGTCATAAGAAAAAAAAAAAAGGAAGGCTAGGTCAAAAAAAAAAAACACTTGGGAAATTAGAAAGGGAAAAGTGAAAGCAGATCTCTCCATATCTCTAATGAAACCTCTCAACTAGATATGAATTTAAATCAAAAGGTAAGGAAATTTACCCACCCATCGAAGAACCAAATCTTTGCCCAACAACTACATAATTTGAATGTATATAGAAAGAAATAGGCACAGATAAAGAATCAAAATAAAAGTGAATATTTGACCTCAAAAGAGAGCAATTGTGGAAACTTCGTTAGAGAATTGTTCGCTTCAACCTCAAGGGGTACCTAGTATGAACAACGCAAACGAAAGGAGCAAAATTGATGCAATTACTTTTCCTGCAAATGTTAGTGTCTCCTCATCTTAAATGGAGAGGATTTTGGAATCTGAAAAAATTAATTCCTATAAAACATTGTTTTATCCTTCCCCACTTTTTTGCACATATTGTATGTTTAGCTTCAGCCTCCTTTTAGGATTTAAATCACTTAATGGATTGTTCAATGTGTTCTATACTGATTTCATATGTTTTAATTGAAAATAAGGTTTTCTATTTTGAAATTATCATTTATTAAATATAACAAAAAATAATATATATTAAATAGAATTTATCATCTTAGAGAAATAACCATCAACAGAATCATTGATATTCCAGCTATTTCTTAATGTGTCTACACCTATCCAGTTTACCAATGGTATTATTAATGTCAGTAAAATTCTTCATATTTTTTCTTATGCATGAAATAAATCTAATTTGTTTACCAAATGCAAGAATATTATTATCACATAGATTTGTTGCATTTAAAATGCTATAAATTTAGAAAGTGCTCCTTAAAATCTCCGTGGTCCTCTAGGTGGCCCCATACCATCCTATGAAAAAGTTGACCTTTCAATGGAGCTTTTGCATTAAAATATGGCATCATTTCGCCAAATAAAACCATTCTACTTCTCTCCATCAAGAGCCTTCTATCTCTACCCACCTGCAATCCAAGCTATAGGAATAGGCACGCACTACTATTTTTTTCTCTCTATCTAGAGGTATGTCAGGTTTTGTAATGTCCCCATTTTTCTAGCCATCTCAGAAGGTTCTTAGCCTTTAGTCTTCGAAGGCTAAGTTGACAAATAAGGAGAAATTAATTCAATTAATTTCTTATAAAGTTATCAAATAAATCAAAAATTAAAAATGTGACTTTATATTTATTAATTTAATTAAAGTGACTTAAATAAAATATTAAACCATAAAAGTCACTTAAGTGAAATAATATTATTTCTTGAAGATTCTTGAAGGGGTGGAGAAAAAGTATAAAAGAAGGTCAAGTTAAGCTTCTAATCATCCAAGAATTGATATTTGTTTTTGATATGTCCATTGTGGAGCCAAGGGTTTCTACAGTTTCTACATTCGATCATTGAGAACGAAAACTCGCTTTGATTGGCATAACTGAGGTGGTGAAAGATCCTCCGAAGGGTTGCAAAGTTGAAGACGTTACTTCAGACTTTCTACTTGTTCTTCATTGGCAAATTTTGGAGTTTTGTTTAGGGCGATTAGGGAGAATAAATGGTATTATTTTTCAGCTTGGCATTGGCATCGGCATCGATTTTGGCATTTGAGGAGATTAAAGTCTGATTTTTAATTACAGTTTGATGTAATTTCAGACCTTATGTCAGCATACCTGGGAGACATGATTTTACTCATGGAGACCACAAAAGGCACCAATTTTATTCCCTAGGTTGGACGTTGTTGAACACAACTATCTACTGAGAGGAGGGGTGAATAAGTAGATCAACTAAAACTAGTTCTTTTAAACCTTTTAGAGGAAATACAAATTCATATGCAAGTCAAAGAACAAATGCAAAGATTACACATACACACTAAATCACATTACTCAGGATTTTTACGTGGAAAACCCAAAGGAAAAAACCACAGTGAAAATAGCTGCTAAAATCTATTGTTCTAATCCAACCTCACTGTTAAATGCCTCACTAGCTAACCTCACTGGTTACATTCGAGAGCACCCACTCTAAGGAAGCACCTACATCCTAATGAGAGACCAATCCCCTAACTGAGTACCAACTCAGTTTTCTGATGGCACCAACCAATCAGAACTATGAAGCTACAATTTCAAAATTCAAGATGGATTCACAAATGAATCCAGATCAATTTCTTTGTTACAAGTCTAGTCTGTAACTGCTCAATCTCTGCACATTCTTTGTGTGCTCTTTCTTCCTCTTTGCCTCACTCTCTATTGCTCTGTCTTTCACTCTATGTCTGCATACATTTCAAAGTGACACTCTTCGAGTTGCTAGATAGCACTCTCAATTGCAGCAATAGCAGCAGCTCCACAATGAATAAGATGTCGTGTATATACATTGAGTTTTAGGGTTTCATCTATACAATGTGTTCACACTTCAGCCTCTTAACTAACTCCTGCTATCTGTTCACATTCAATGCGACTTTGACATATGTGAATTCCCGTGTCTCGATTCATACATTACACTTCAATGCTCAGATCTCTTTTCTATCTTTGACGACTGTTGGATTCTAGTCATAATTGCACTGTTTCCTTTTTGTGTCTTGGTTCATGCATCACGCCGTAATGTTTTGGTCTCTTTACTATGTCTGGCAACTGCTGGATTTATCTCATAAATGCACAACCTCCTTAATCGATGATTGATCGGTTGGATCGATCAATCTTGAGCTCTATGCAATCATTTACAGGTTTTGTCTGTTCCTTCATTTGTTCGTTGAGAACATATTAAATGCAAGCCTTTGATTTCTTTCTTCGTGCCAAGTCTAACCATCGAGCACCTTTTTGCATCTCGCTATTTCCTATTTATTAGGATCGCTTTCGCTCCTTTCGATTTATTCGAATATGCTCGATCCATAACTTTAGTCAGACGTTAATCTCCGGTAGATTTGACTATACCTCACTTGTCACAGCATTCATGAGAGCTTTTGCTCCGATAGATCTTACTAGACTTGCTCGGTCTTTAACTTCGCCACTGTGCATTAACCTTCGAGCACTTTTAAGGCTTTGGATTCACTCGCTCCGTTGGATCTTCTTAATCATGACTTGCGTGTGTCGTTGGATCATTAAAGATGCTTGCTCTTTATGTTGACTAGATCATTAACCTTCGACATGTTGACTTCATCTCGCTTCTTTCGGCGTCTTTGAGATGCTTCCCCTTTTTTTAATCTCTTCAAACTTGCTCGAACTTTAACATGTCCCTTTCGGGACAATTTCCGCGGAATTTTTGTTCGAGTCCCCTTCGGGACAATTTCCGCGGAATTTTTGTTCGAGTCCCCTTCGGGACAATTTTCATGAAATTTTGTCCGAGTCCCCTTTCGGCACTTTTGTTTGGGACACATACCCTTCGAGGCTTTGCAAATGTACCCTTCGGATTTTCTATAAAGTTCCACATACCCTTCGACCTTTTGAAATGATACCTTCGAACTTTCTACAATGGTCCACTTGCCCTTCGGAACTTTTGCAAAGGTCCACTTACCCTTCGAACTTTTTGAAAATATCCCTTCGGAACTTTTGCAACAATCCACTTACCCTTCGGAATTTCTCAGTGTCCTTTCGAAAATTTTGTTTGGTCCACTTACCCTTCGGACTTCTTGAAAAGATCCCTTCGAAACTTTTGCAATGGTCCACTTACCCTTCGGAATTTCTCAGAGTGTCCTTTCAGAAACTTTGTTTGGTCCACTTACCCTTCGGATTTCTTGAAAAGATCCCTTCGGCATTTTTGGAACGGTCGACTTACCCTTCAGAAACTTTGTTTGGGTTCATTTTTCGGAAAACGACCTAACCATTTTTCCGAAAGAATTCTTCTGAAAGAATTCTTTCGAGACGATTTTGAGTCCTCCATATTGATTGACTTATAAGTTCGAAAGAAGTTAAGTCATTCCATAACCCTAATTAACTTCATTAGACCCATTCGGGTTCTTGACATTGCTCAACTTATAAACATGAAGTAAAGTCATTCCAAAAACCCGATCAACTCCACTAAACCCATTCAGGTTCTTCACATTGCTTGACTTATAAAGATGAAAGCATTTAAGTCATTCTGGAAACCCGATCAACTCTACTAGACCCATTCGGGTTCTCGACACGGCTTTACTTATGAAACTTTATAAGTAAACACGAATGAAGTACATGGACTTGACAAAACTGAATCACTATGCCTTTGTCATTAATGTTTGCCTATTTGACATCAATGACAATCTTACAGACAATCTCCTTATACACCATGATACTCAAATTGCCAACAGGTGCTCCATTTTTGAGGGCCCTACTATCATTTTCAGTGCTTGAATGGGGTCTTTAAGGCTGCATTATTTCATCTCAGAGGGCAGGTCTGAAAAAGGGGCGGCTCATATAGAGGCTTGGTTTGGCATCAAGAAACTGTCATTACATCCTCCAAAGGCTGTCTTCTCTACATCGATTTAGAAGACTTCATAATCAGATTCCTCTTGTAATTTTGAAGTAGTTTGCATTATCATTTCAGTCATTTAGTCTTGCTATTGTAGGTAATCATTCTCAATCAGATTTGGCATTGTATTGGATATTCATTGTAAGCCAAGAGTCTTCGCTATTCAAATTATCAGTGTACTTGGAATTACATTCAATAAGGAGTTATAAGTTGCATGCCATGTGTTCGATGTAATGTTCATCTTTATAGCATTCATAATCAGCGTTTAGTTTTCATGCCAATTGTTTGACAAAATGTCACTTGGCTATAGGTGATCATTTCTCATGTCTAGATCATATATATGCATAAAAAAGACAAAAGAGAATTGCATTGTCATCATAGTTTCTTTGCCTAGTCATTGTAGTGTTTATTTACAAGCACTAGAACTTCTTTTGATACCATAACAAGCAATCACACAAACTGAAACTCAAAACTAGCAAGTAAGAGGGTTGTATGAAAAGTGTTTGACAATATCCCTTGAATCTATTATCTACATTTGAAGGTCAGAATTAGCAAGGGATACTACAGGCTTCAGCCATGTATGTCACAAGAGGTTCTAAAGGGAGTACCATGCTTCCCACTAAGATTTTGTCCATCTAGACCTCCTTAATCTGCATCATTTTCCTATGGACAATATGAAATTCCTGTACTAAGGTGAATGGTTATGTTGTCAATCCTCCTTCTCCAAGCTTTGATATAAATGTGTGTCAGCTTTGATCACCAACCTTGGTCTCCATTAGCTCGCTACTTCATTTAGGGGTCTTCTTCTTGCATGGTGATTTGTGTTTGTACCTAGACCTTATGGCCTTATCTTTTTCGGTTAGTTCAGGGTTTGGGTTTTACCATCTTTAGCTACGGTTTTTATTGTTTAATAATTTTAAACTTTAGTGTTTAGTTTTTTTTTTTTTAAACTCGAGATTTTTGTTAACCCTCATGCCACTGTAACCGGTTGCTTGTAACTAGTTGTACTTTCGAGTCCCATTGACCTACCTTGGTCATTCATGAGCATTAATATAACTCCAAGTTCTTTCTTTCTTCTCCAATGTATTCCAGACTAAGGCACATATAAGAAAAGTACATAAAGAAGCTTGCAAGTCGTTACATAAAAATAAGGAGGACAAGTTAGATGATAAAGTTCAAGAAGCAATGCACAAAAGTCAAATAATAACAACATCCTAACTATCATAAAATTTGGCATAAAAGTCAATAGAATGTATATCAACAACCTCAATGAAGGTCAACAATCACTTTAGCAAATTTCAAAACAAATTGACATCGCCACTTTCAGCAGAATTATTGGAAAACAGACACATGGAATCAAACGGGTAAATATTTCAACAAGATTTATTAACCTCTAAGACTAGCACCAAAATGGAAAAGATATGGAACATGGATGGAGTCCAAGAACACATATCTTGACACCAATTAAGGTCAGTTATAAATGTTTGGTCAGTAACAATTTCATGCAACTATAAGGATGTTTTACAATTGTGTTTCAACAAATGTGTGAGGTCAAAGCATTTAAAGGGGGAAGTATTGATATAAACCAAGCATAATAAATAGGAATAATATTACCCAATTGATATATTTATGGGAGTCATATAGCCAGTCAAAGACTCATTGTGCGTGGAATTATCTTGTTTGTGGATATCCTATTATAGACAATTATTGGAGATAGAGCCTCTCAAAGTGGTCACCCAACTGTTGTAGGAAGCTATGCTTCTGCCATTGTTTTTTGGAGCTCTGCACCATTGTCATTATCGACATTATGTTTTATGTCGATTGACATTATGTTTTATGTCGATTGACATTATTTCACTGAATTGTTAATATTTTGCAATACTACAACTTAGTTTCATAAGAAGAAGAATTTTCGTATTTCTGATCAAATGTCAGTGTTGAGAACTTTTTTATCAAAATATAAACATGAATCTAATAACTTGTAAGCAAACTTATAGGTTAAAACATAAAGCCCCCCTTCTTATGAAAAGAAGAAAGGGACAGAAAGGAACTAATATGTTTTTCCAGTTTATTAAACAAAGCGGTTCATTAGTTGTTGTCTATTTCATGGTAAGAATGAAAGCAAGAGAAATTGAAGTGATTACCTGAATGATTCGCTTCCATTCCTTCTCAGCTTGAAGTTTTTTTAAAGCTTTCTTTACTGTAATAAGAGGAAATTCTACCTCCCATGCAATGAAAGAATCCAGTGCACCATAAACTTCTTCCTTAACATTTGACAATGCCTTTACCTGCCAAAAGGCAACATCTGTACACTTTACCAAATGGACCACAATTAACAATGTGGTGCTTATAAACATGTTCCTCAGGGAAACTTCCTGAGGGGAACTTATCTGCCAAGTTCCACAGAAAAACTGTGTTGAAAATAAAATGGAGACAATTTGTTATGGATCACACTTGCCACCAACCATCCTCTGATACACAACTTACAACTACAAGATTAAAATATATTGATTTTTCATAGAGTGATGTTCAAAAGGCTGAGGGTTTGACTTATATTTATGGTCATGAATTTATCTGATTTCCTAAACCAGTTAGGCCTATTATATTATATTACTTTTTATATTTTATTATATTATACTTATCTCTATGAAGCCACCTATTCGAGAGTTATAACACAATTCATGGTGGTCTACCCTTTGGTTAAATACAGTTGGAAAATAAAATATTGAACATACTTAGGAATAAAATTTAAATTTCAAAATAGTCTTTTAGACCGGAAAGAAAATGTTAGTAGGAAAAGTGTTATAATATCATTCCAAACCAGCCCAAGCCAATCAGCCCAAAAGATATAGGTTAAGGCTTAACATTCTATTTTGCATCTGCCCATGATCTTTTGGTAAGCCCTAGCGTTGACCAGAATCTGAGCAGTGTTGAGTTTTAATCTTGAGTGTTAGTCATCAAATTTTTAGTTATTCTTTCTGCATTGACCAAGTTTGAGGAGGAATCTGCTGCTGCATTGAGTTTTCCTGAAGCATTAATTTTCTGTAGTTGCATTTACCCAAGAGAGATTGGTAGTTAAACGAGTCTTCAACGTTGACTAAAAGAATAACTGCCATTTGTTATTGATTTTGCAAGGTATGTTGACCCTGTTGACATTATAATAACTGAATTTCATTGTAAAATATTGAATGTTGACTGTTGTAGTTTTGGAGTCGACAATCGTTAAGAATGATTATTGTTATATGTTTCGTGCCAAAAGTTTAATAAGGAGTACTAAGTAAAATAAGATTATAAAAACTGTCCTGTAAGGGATGGTAGCAATGATGATTAAGATCCTTATCCAAAAGATCTGAAAGGGATAGTGGAAATGAGGACTGAGAATGTTAGCCAAGAATATTTTAAGGGATGGCACAGAATGAAGCCAAAAGTCCTGCAAGGGAGGGTAGCTGTGAAAACCAGTTAGCAAAAAGTCCCATAAGGAATAGTGACTAAGTTTAGGCAATAGTCCCATAATGAATAGTGGCAAACTTTAGCCAACAATCCCATAAGGGATGGTGGCCAACTTTAGCCAACAGACTTCCAAGGGAATGATCCTAGAACCGAAAATCAATATTGAAATATAATAGAAATGAAACAATAAAGTATAATTTTCAGAAATCATATTTTAATTGCATTTGATGTAATTTGTAATAAGGCTGGCCGATGGAGACAAAGTTGGTTGGAGTCCCAAATTAGTGATGCCTTGTGCCAGTGAATGCCAAGGAATGCTTGTCATTAGAATGTATTTGAATGATGGTCTTCACTCATTCTAGGCCTATAGCGTTTTCCGTTGTGTGCAAGTACCCAGTGGGACAGTCCATAATAGTGATATAGAAGCAAGTTTAAATTTTTTTTCACTCACCCACACCATGGCCAACAACAAGAAACCTGGTAGGGAAGATACAATAACATAAATATTACATGCATTACAGAAGTAATCAGAGAACTTGCAAAGCCTATAAGAAATCATGAAAAGGCAATGTAATCCAATTGCGTAGAGCATAAGATTAATAAATCTAGAGAAAAACATGATGGGATACCATAAATGATTCCAATAAGAATATATACAATCTGACTCATGGACGAATAAGCAACCGTATATTTCATGCTAGTTTAGTAATAGCGATTAAATTAGCATTCTAGGAACAGTTCATATTTCGAAAAGAAGATGCTGCTTGTTCGATGATTAAAATATAAAATAATATCAAAGGCCCTAGAGGTTAAAGTCAACTACTTTCCAAGTAACAGAAAGAAAAGAAACAACTAGAGTGGAAGAGTTACAACCAGAGGATCCTTTTCCCCTTACTCTTTCAAAACTGTGCACGAGACTTTCATCTCGCATGGTTCCTAAGTGGAAAAAACAACATAATCATCTTCTTTTTTTTAACACCTTCCTCGCATATGTATATGCCCAAATATATTCAACTGATAGAAAGGATTACCAATCCTTAAGTTTCCAATGAATCCTTTTTCAGTGGATCCTATAGTGAATCACTGCTATTTCCAATTTCCAACTTCAGATCCATAAGAATGAAAAAAATTGAAACAATAAACACAATGTATTATGAGTAATTCTAGGTACAAAACTCGCTAATTGACAAAGAACAAGATATAAATACTCTAGTGCCAAACAAGGGCTAACTGCCAAATCAATTATCAGATAGGATTTTGTTCAAAAAAAAAGGAACATACTGAGCACATATTTTGGGAATATAAATTTACAAAATAGCTATGGAAGATACTTTTTAAAAGCATCTTCAACAATGCACGTCATGGAACAAGTCTCTTCAGGAACCCATGATTTTGTGAGGATGTGGCATGGAATTTATGGTTTGTCCTTAGTTTTACAATCATCTCTTTCATTTAGTCTATAAGCTGTAAAACAATGTTTTAAACAATTATGAAAAGAAAGTTTGTAAGACTGATTTCAATTATTTAGTGGTAATTAAGCATGTTATGTGAGCTGATGTTGTAGTTCAATCTAACATGCTTGCTCTCCTTGCTTGGGTAGGAAGGACAAGTAATGTGCAGTATGGGGTAATTAATATATATACCAATGCCAATGAAGGAGAGAACTTACATGTTGAACAAGTTTTTCTGATTTTGATACAGTGCCTATCCTTGTCCTTGATTTCCATACTCGAGGTTTCCTTGGCCTTGGCCCTTTTGCAAAACACACCTGTCAAAAATAATGTTTGATTAGGTATATAACATTAGAAAGGAAACAGCTCATGCCTCAAAAGTAAAAGATTGCAACAAACATGGTATATGTGCACCAATGTAAGATTCAATGAACATAAGATTTTCAATCCAAATTTGAAAGGTGAAAACCTAAGTAGCCAATCCCAGTACTTGTACATGTACAAGTATGGGGATCGAGTACGCCAGTATGGCAATTTTTTTAGCCCAAATATGGTTTGGGTAAGGCTGTATATATATATATATATATATATATATAAAAGAATACAGCCAAATAACCAAAATTAACCACATAATATGCAGAATAAGAAAAGCAAGTTAAATAACCACAAAACATACTAATAATTCAATGCCAAATATCATTATATTCAATGGTCAAACTTAGAACAAGTACATGGTGCAAATGTTACAATGTATAGACAAATATCAAGATAAATCAGCATATTCAAGATTCAATGAACATAAGATTTTCAATCCACATTTGAAAGGTGAAAACCTAAGTAGCCAATCCTAGTACTGGTACGTGTACATGTACAGGGTTCAACTACTTTGGTATGGCAATTGTTTTGGCCCAAGCACGGCTTGGGCGAGGCTATACAAATATATATATATATATACACACACACACACAGCCAAATAACCAAAATTAGTCACATAATATGCAGAGTAAGAAAATTAAGTTAAATAACCACAAAACATACTAATAAGTCAATGCTAAATATCATAATATTCAATGACCAAACTTATAACAAGTACATAGTGCAAATGTTACAATGTATACACAAATATCAAGATAAATCAGCATATTTATTATATTCATATTGCTCTTAAATGTCTTCATCGACGGCATTGACACCATCATGTGGTTCGTTAGAACCACATGCAATAGCACTGCCAGTCCCACTAGCTCCACTATGCAAGTCGTGTGAAGAACCCTCTAGCTCCATGTCGAGCAATGAAAAGTGGGAAATGGAAGCATCCAAGTCAAGAATCTCCGGGTCTACATCCCAACACTTTGTTGCCCCTTTCCTATACTCATCCTACTTGTGTGTGCCATGAGAGGTAACTATGTTGGTGGTGGTTGTTCACTTGTGATAAAATGGATGTGAGAGTTGGTTTTAGGGTTTCATCATGCTTTCTTTTGTTTTTTATTATTTTTTATGTCCAACTTTGATTTTTTAAGCTAAAACAAAAAGAAAAATACATTTTTTGTTGTGGTCATGTTGGGTACACCCGAGTTCATCCTAGGATGAGCCCTACCCAACACTATAGGGCAGTTCCTGAGGTGTATTTGAGAGAGAATCAAACCAAGACCGATACCCAATACAAGTCGTACTAGGACCAGTCCCCCTAGGTACAAGGACCACTAACATAGGTGAAAACAATAATGGTTTTGTGCATATTTCACTTTCTCTTTCAATAAAGAGATCTACAAGCTATACTTGACAATGACTTACCTCTAACAAAAGTAGCCATTTCCATTAGCTTTTTCCATAGTTTCGCAAGGGCATGGCCCCCCTATCAAGTAGTCATTCAGGATGCTCAGGTCATCTTGGGGAGGATAGAATGTGGGCAGGGGGCGTGGGAAGTGGGGGGAAACATCACCCAAGACCCCAAATTATTAATAAAAAGGGGGATGTCCCCTAAACTTCAAGGACGTCGCTAAAGTATCCCCCTTTTTAGAGGGGATGTTTTAG
Organism: Torreya grandis; assembly: GCA_037957365.1. Taxonomy (NCBI): domain Eukaryota; kingdom Viridiplantae; phylum Streptophyta; class Pinopsida; order Cupressales; family Taxaceae; genus Torreya; species Torreya grandis. Next base: position 3,178,861 of record JARHVA010000400.1, read on the forward strand.
GGACTTCCTTACATCCCAAAAAAAATTTGTAGCTTTTCAATTTCCTTTTCTTTTTTAAATAAATTTATATTTTAAATATTTAAATACTAGTACAAATATCTTCAATATATTTATTTGAAAAAATGCCTACCTAACTGATTAAAGACTCCATTAAATTCTACAAAAATTTCCCACAAATCAATGATAGATGGTCTCAATCTAGTTGCACCACTGCATAGGGCTCAATAAAATCTCTCTAGGGCAAAAAGAACATGGTCCAACACATAGTATTAAAACTTGACGAGTACTTGTGAGTAATCTCTGCTTGTTTCCCAAAAGATTTATCACCCTGTGACTCGCAAATAAGTCAATGCATGGTACTCAATAGTTTTAACAAGTAATAACTTGCGATTACTCGTTGAAACTCACAAGTATCCTGCATTGACTCAGCTCAAAGGAAGAATATAACAGTCTACGGCAAAAAAAAAAAATTATCAAGAAACTCTAACTTTTCTCTTTCTTCTCTACTATGGCGATTTTGTGCATTTGACAGTGATTGATAGCAATTTCTATCAGCTTTGAAGGATTTTTCACAAAGATTTGAGAGATAAGTATCCTCATGTAGCTTTTTTTGTTAAATTGTTTTGAGTTTTTTTCCATTTTAGATACCCTAAGTTTGATTTTTTTTGTTTGTTTTACCATTTTCTTCTACTTCTTCCTCTGATAGACGATATAGTAGCTAAAGTTTTCATCTAAAATGTTTTTTTTTAAAAGTTTTATAAGTTTCTATTGTTGTTTCAATTTGCATTTCATTTGCAACGGTATACATTTACAAGAATGGCATCGGCATCTGGTTCAATTAGTCGTAATAAATCTAAGAACTCTAACGACTCTTCTTGGAAGCACTGTGAACCCGCTGAAAAGAGAAATTATGTCATACACTTGTTGTGGGTTGAAGATAAGTGGAGGCGTCAATTGTCTCAAATACCACCTTGCACGAAACACAAGTAAAGGTATGCAAGTTTCCAAAAAAGTGCCACCCAAAGGCTCAAAGAGAGATGGTTGTTTACCTTGCGAGTTATGTGGAGAAAAAAGAGGAAAAGAGGAAAGATGAAGCAATTACAGCCCTAGTGAATAGGAGGGCAGCAAGGGATGATTCCGATGAGTATGACATGGGAGTCTCTTTTATTGCCCTAACACCAAGGAGTCGAGGATGGGAACATAACTCATCTACTGAAAATAGTTCAGATTCTTTTTTTGTTCCTCAAAGTAGTATTGGGGCATAACCTTCACTCGAAGCTACTAGTTGGAACCGCGAATTGCACAATGACGCAACAATAGCTGCAACAAATTTTTGATAATACAACATTCCATCCAATGTGGCGAAAAGCCCATATTAGGAGAATTTGGAAACTACATCGATCGTCGTCGGGAAAGGTTCAAGGCTCCTACTCATAATTTGAGTGGCCCATTGTTGGAGTATGTAGTCAAAAATATGCAAGCTATAGTGGAGTAAAAAAAATATGGCATGAAAGGGCTACAACATTTTGTCTAATTGGTGGATGGATAGAAAAAACTGCACTTTGATTAACTTTCTAGTGGCTTCAAGTGACCAGACAATGTTCTTGAAGTCAATTTGTTGTCCCCCAAAAATATCACTCATTTTTTTGGGACAACATATGAACTATTTTGGTTCAACAGACCAAAATCCTCTCTCCCCTTTTCAAGAATTGTTCTGAGCATTCAAGTTCTTCATTTTTCAAAGCTTTTCCAGAAATCTACGGACTCTGCAGGCCAAGCTCTACAGGGCTTCGCAGGTTGATTTCTACGGACTCTGCAGGAAAGAAGCAAGCTCTCAACACTTAGGCGAGTTCAACGACCAATTGGTTCAACGCGCTTGATGCAAAAGATCAAAAAGACTTAGCCAAATAACGAAGAATGAACCGATTGAACCATTGAACCGTTGAACCAAAGTTGGTTCAATCGGTAGGTTCAAGGGGCTGCCCCAAAGCCAAAGAGGCAAGTGCCCTTGCGGAGGCAGGCAACATTGGTTCGAAGGTCAAAGAAAAAACAGAATTCCTTCGGATTTGTTCAAAGGCCCAAAAGGAACAATTCTTTCGGACTTTTTGTCCGATGGAAATGATTAAGTGAAGAAGGCCGAAGGAATTCACTCGGGAAGAAACCTGAAGAAATTGAAAGGAACAAACGGCTAAGGACAAGACGCTTTCTTTCGGACTTTTTGTCCGAAGGAAAAGCCCGACGGAAAAAGCCCGAGAGCCAAAAGCCCGCTGAAGAAGCAAGAACCCGCCGGGAAAGTTGAACCCTGAAGTCCGCCCCAAAAAAATCCCGAAGGGTAGGTACCCTTGCGAGGGGCACTTGAAGACGCAGAAGAAAGCCTTCCAAAAAACTTAGACAAAAAAGGTTTTCAAAGAACAAGTGACGGGCAGAGGAAGAACCAATGAACCAATTGAACCTTGAACCGAAAGAGTTAAAAGTTCAATGGTTCACAGGTTCAAGCAAATCAAACGCGGCCTCAAGCAAAAAGAGAAGCAACATGGATGATTCCAAAGGCAAGTTCAAATGAAAGCGATGCTTCAACCAAGGACCAATAAAGCGATTGAACCAAGGAGCCGAGAAGGCCGCTCGAACCGTTGAAACAGACAACCAATGACGTCACCATGGATGTCAAATTTAAGGTAATAAAATATCCGCTAAGTTTCAAATGTGGCACGGAACCTAAAAGGTTACGAAAGAGCCAGCAAACTCAGCGACCAGCTGAAGGAGCCGAAAGAGCCAACAAACTAAGAATATAGCCCCGAGGGCTCAAATTCCAAGAAAAGACAAAATCGGAAAGGGGAAAAGATAGCCCAGGAGCTTAAATTCCAATTAAAGACAGCTAGAAAAGACAAAAGCAGAAAGAGGACAAAGAGGAAAATATCTACGCAGTAGTTATTCCGGTAGCTGGAATAGTCTGCGAAGTAGATTTTCTAGCTTGAAAACATTGAGGGCGCGGCCTGTTTTTCTTCCATGAAATAAAGGCAAAATGGACAGCTGCGCAGACGTCAGGAGGGACAAACCAGATGATCCAGACTCAGGAGAAGACATATGGGATGAAATGACACGCCATAATTAAGACAGCTGCCCTGTTTTCAGCGCAGTCCTTTGACAAACCTAGAAATGCATTTAAGGCATTGAATGCACAGCATGGGCCGTTCTATGCAACAAAGCGCCAAATCTTTCTTGGCTGCTATATATTGTAATCTCTTTTATTGTTTTAAGGAGATCTTTCCGAATACAGAAACAAAACTCTGCCCAAATTGAAAGACGAATACTGAGACTTTGAGCTCAGATTGTATTTCATATTATTTTATTTGAATGAGAAAGCAAGTGATTCGCAGACTTTGTGTTGTATAGCTTGTATCATTTTAAGAAGATTGTTCTTATGTCTATCTTCTGAATGTGTTCTTGTTTATTTAATTTAACATGCAGAGCTAGTGGAAGTGATAAGGAAGGTGTCCCAAAACCAGTTACTTTCAGACTTTGCGCTGACATAATTGTTTTTAGTGTGTGTTTTTCTTTTTTGTTTCTGTGTAAAGGACCTTGGGACGACTTTGTGCCCCCATTGTTCTTCGTACCTCACTCTAGGGCAGTCAAGGTGGAGACTTTCAGCTACATCTTAGATTGCTGGTTACTTTGGACCCGATTACCAGTCACTTGTTACCAGAAAGAGTCATGTTGTTTGCAAGAACAAGCACTTCTGAAAGAAGAGAAGTGCCTTCTGTCGCTTCACCAAGATTTCTACTATCCAAGAAGGGATCCGGCTCTTGGTTGAATGTTACTTCTGAAAGAAGAGAAGTGCCTTCACCAATCACCCAGGATTTTTTCTCTGTTTGTTAGCATCATCTCTGAAAAAAAGAGTTGGATGGTTCATTCCACCCCTGTGTCTTACTTTCTGCTTATATATATAGTATATAGCCTCCGCATATTTAATAGGGAACCTCCCCTTGATGAGAGGAGAGATTTGTCTCTGATTGATGTAGTAAAGCTGCATCCCTGGACGACCAATCTTCCTATGCTATGGTGATAGGAACTATTTTGGTCACCAATTAGCTGGCCGACAAAATATTCACCCAACAGTTTTCGGCGACTCCGATGGGGACACAGTAATTTTGTGCAATTTGGAACTTCAAGTTTTAGATTGAAACATCACCTGTGTCTTACCCATTATCATTATAACCTTATCCATGCATTTCGTTGTGGAAGAACGAACTGCTCCAGTGCGTTTCCATTGTTAATTTTTCCTCCCCAGCCTCGTGCAACAGTTTTTGGCGACTCCGCTGGGGATGAACGTGCAGTTTGAAGCCTCAAGTTTCAGATTGAAGCAGTTTTTTTTCCTTATCCATTATACAGACTCTGGCGACTCTGTTTTGTGTCTTACCCATTATCATTATAGCCTTACCATCTTCCTCCACTTCCGTTATTTTATCTGGTCTGCAAAACCAGAGCTGCTGGAAAAGAGTGCGCAGTTTGAAGTCTCAAGCCTCAAGCTGAAGCAGGGCCAGTTCTTTTCCATTTTTGTTCTGCAATCTGGCCACTCCACCCAGATTTGTTATCCCTATTTTTCATAATTAAATCATGGCAGTTCAAGGCCCCTGGGGTAACTCATTTGGCCCACTCAACTTGACTCCACCTCTGCATGAACTTTCACACAGTTCAAGAAAGAATTTCTTCAAATTTTTTGGTGATGGGATAGTTCACCCTGATGAACACATTGCAGCCTTCAGCATACCCTGTGGTGTGATAGGGGTGGAATTTGAAGACGTGGCAATCAGGGTTTTTGTGGAGACCCTACAAGGTGCTGTTGCAGACTGGTTCTACCATCTACAAGCTGGATCAGTGACTGACTGGGACACACTTAAAGCCAAGTTCAAAGCAAGGTTCAAGCCCGCAGAAGATGCACATGTCTTGCTAGCCCAGCTCACTCAAATGAAGAAGGAACCTCATGAGCCTATGAGGGATTTTATTGCCAGGTTCAACACGCTGAGGCACAGAATTCCCATGGTCGCCCAGTCGACACCTCAGAATCTCAAATGCTTCATCAACTCACAGCTGCCTGAAGTGAGTTTTCTGTTGAGACGGGCTAGACACATAGACCTTGAGGCTACTCAAGACTTGGCTACTGAGATAGAAGATGTCCTTATCTTGGCAGGAAAGATAAGGAGAGATCCTAACAGAGATAAACCCTCTTCATATTTTGAATACTCACTCACAGCCACCATTGACCCAATGGTACAAAAGCTGGCAAATGAATTGCTAATCTTGAAAAGGCAAATGGCACAAGGTATGTCTTCTGCTCCTCTATATAAAGATATACCAAGGAGGACATTCCCCAATCAGCCATATCAAGGCAACGCTGCCAGAAGTCAAGGACAACCAAATCGTCTTCCTCCCCCATAGAGGAACCTTGCCCTTGAAGCACCTCCAACCAACTCAGCAGTTGGATATCTGGAAACAGAACATGTTTCCTATTTCCAACCTGAGTTTGAACAAGAAAATGGCGATGATCTCTTCAGGGAGGATCTAGAAGAATCAGCGAGGGACTCCCACATTGGTTTCCTGAATTACCAAGATGAACCCAGAAGTGAAGGTGAAGCAGTGGAAGGATCATACGCAGTATTCACCCGGTCCGAGAATCAGTCAACCCAGCACGCTGATAAATAAAAAACAGAGGAACGAACTCAGCGTGCAATTCCAATTGCTAAGCGAGGAGCCACTCTGTCTTTCCAGTCAAAGGACCCAGTGATTGCCAAGGAGGTTAGTACATCAAACATCTCTGCACCTTCTACTTCAACTTCGCAGATCAGTCCTCCCCCTCGCAAAAACTAAAAGGATGAACTCCCATCCTCTCTTGCAAGTCCATCTCAGTCATTTGACATGATTGATCATGTCAAGAAATCCGAAATTCAAATGACTGAGTTTGAATCCCTACAAGCCAATCCTAAGCAGTTAAACATTGGTGAAGAGCTAGGTGTGGACCTGTCTGAGGCAAAGATTGTGGTCACCCAAATGTCGGCCCCTGCTGCTCAAATTCTGTTTGAGCCTTCAGGCAGGGGTAATTACTTCTTGACCACAGAGGATGTTCATGCCTCAACTGATCAAAGTCCCGTGGTTGGCAATCCAGGATTTGATCCAAATCAGGAATCAAAAGAATTGGTAGGGCGCGGTACAAATCAAGAAGGATCTTCCATCTCCGATGAAGAAAAATCTAATAGAAGATCAGCTTCTGATGATGCTTGGATCCTGGAATCCGATGGCAGCAATTCTTCCACTCATGCTGGATGCAGATCTCTGTTGCTCGGACTGAAGACTGCTCAGGATGAAGAGATCGAACTCCACACCAAAGGAGATGCTGAGCTGATGGTTTGTCAGGGGTCTAATGCTGACAATCAAAATATGTGCTGGACTGAACCAACAAAATAGCAAGCTATGGTGGTGGACCATACTACTGTACTCCAAAATCAACAAAAAGAGCCCTTCGCCAAGAGAACAAGGAGTTATGGTTTTCAAATTGAAGACCACGTCCTGCCATGGGGCAAGAAGAAGAAAGAGCCAAGAGGAAGACGCAGAAAATTGATTTCCAAGTGGAGAGCTCCATTCGTCCATCACCGTTTTTGGGGACAATGGTTTCCTGTTGGTTTATCAGGATGGCATCCCCTTTTCTTTGTCTCACGATGAGCAGTGTCAAAAGTACTTCAATTCTTGAAGTATTAGATAAGTTCACCTATACATATGTATATTTGTATAGTTTTTTGTTTCTGTTTTGTGCTTTTCGTTTTCGTTTTTTCGAGCCTTTCTTTTTGGGTAGCATGACTCCATAGCCCAATGGCATACTTCAAGGCACTGGAGATTCTGGTTTCTACTCCCCTCAGCTATTTCAAATTTTCAACTGAAGGAAGTTCTCCAACTGGAGCCAGCTATTGTCCTTCAAAAATATCACTCATTTTTTGGGACAACATATGAACTATTTTGGTTCAACAGACCAAAATCCTCTCCCCTTTTCAAGAATTGTTCTGAGCATTCAAGTTCTTCATTTTTCAAAGCTTTTCTAGAAATCTATGGACTCTGCAGGCTGGAATCTATGGACTCTGCAGGCTTGAATCTACGGACTCTGCAGGAAGAAAATCTACGGACTCTGCAGGCCAAGTTCTACAGGGCTTCGCAGGTTGATTTCTACGGACTCTGCAGGAAAGAAGCAAGCTCTCAACACTTAGGTGAGTTCAACGGGTTCAACAACCAATTGGTTCAACGCGCTTGGTGCAAAAGATCAAAAAGACTTAGCCAAATAACGAAGAATGAACCGATTGAACCATTGAACCGTTGAACCAAAGTTGGTTCAATCGGTAGGTTCAAGGGGCTGCCCCAAAGCCAAAGAGGCAAGTGCCCTTGCGGAGGGCAGGCAACATTGGTTCGAAGGTCAAAGAAAAGATAGAATTCCTTCGGATTTGTTCAAAGGCCCAAAAGGAACAATTCTTTCATACTTTTTGTCCGATGGAAATGATTAAGTGAAGAAGGCCGAAGGAATTCACTCGGGAAGAAAGCCCAAAGAAATTGAAAGGAACAAATGGCTAAGGAAAAAAAGCTTTCTTTCGGACTTTTTGTCCGAAAGAAAAGCCCGACGGAAAAAGCCCGAGAGCCAAAAGCCCGTTGAAGAAGCAAGAACCTGCCGGGAAAGTTGAACCCTGAAGTCCGCCCAAAAAAAATCCCGAAGGGTAGGTACCCTTGCGGGGGGCACTTGAAGACGCAGAAGAGAGCCTTCCAAAAAACTTAGACAAAGAAGGTTTTCAAAGAACAAGTGACGGGCAGAGGAAGAACTAATGAACCGATTGAACCTTGAATCGAAAGAGTTCAAAGTTCAATGGTTCACAGGTTCAAGCAGTTCAAACGCGGCCTCAAGCAAAGAGAGAAGCAACATGGATGATTCCAAAGGCAAGTTCAAATGAAAGCGATGGTTCAACTAAGGACCAATAAAGCGATTGAACCAATAAAGCGATCGAAACAAGAAAGCGATTGAACCAAGGAGCCGAGAAGGCCGCCCGAACCGTTGAAACAGTCAACCAATGACGTCCCCGTGGACGTCAAATTTAAGGTAATGAAATATCCGCTAAGTTTCAAATGTGGCGCGGAACCTAAAAACAAACTCAGCGACCAGCTGAAAGAGCCGAAAGAGCCAGCAAAGCTAAGAATATAGCCCCGAGGGCTCAGATTCCAGGAAAAGACAAAATTGGAAAGGGGAAAAGATAGCCCGGGAGCTTAAATTCCAAGAAAAGACAACTAGAAAAGACAAAAGCAGAAAGAGGACAAAGAGGAAAATATCTACGCAGTAGTTATTCCGGTAGCTGGAATAGTCTGCGAAGTAGATTTTCTAGCTTGCAAACATTGAGGACACGGCCTGTTTTTCTTCCATGAAATAAAGGCAAAATGGACAGCTGCGCAGACGTCAGGAGGGACAGCCCAGATGATCCAAACTCAGGAGAAGACATATGGAATGAAATGACACGCCATAATTAAGACAGCGGCCCTGTTTCAGCGCATTCCTTTAACAAACCTGAAAATGCATTTAAGGCATTGAATGCACAGCATGGGTCGTTCTATGGAACAAAGCGCCAAGTCTTTCTTGGCTGCTATATATTGTAATCTCTTTTATTGTTTTAAGGAGATCTTTCCGAATACAGAAGCAAAACTCTACCCAAATTGAAAGGCGAATACTGAAACTTTGAGCTCAAATTGTATTTCATATTATTTTATTTGAATGAGAAAGCAAGTGATTTGCAGACTTTGTGCTGTATAGCTTGTATCATTTTAGGAGATTGTTCTTATGTCTGTCTTCTGAATGTGTTCTTGTTTATTTAATTTAACATGCAGAGCTAGTGGAAGTAATAAGAAAGGTGTCCCAAAACCAGTTACTTTTAGACTTTGTGCTGACATAATTGTTTTCAGTGTGTGTTTTTCTTTTCTATTTCTGTGTAAAGGACCTTGGGACGACTTTGTGCCCCCATTGTTCTTCGTACTTCACTCTAGGGCAGTCAAGGTGGAGACTTTGAGCTACATCTTAGATTGCTGGTTACTTTGGACCCGGTTACCAGTCACTTGTTACCAAAAAGAGTCTTGTTGTTTGCAAGAACAAGCACTTTTGAAAGAAGAGAAGTGCCTTGTGTCACTTCACCAAGATTTCTACTATCCAAAAAGGGATCTAGCTCTTGGCTGAATGTTACTTCTGAAAAAAGAGAAGTGCTTTCAGCAATCACCCAGGATTTCTCCTCTGTTTGTTAGCATCATCTCTGAAAAAAGAGAGATGAATGGTTCATTCCACCCCTGTGTCTTACTTTCTGTTTATATATATAGTATATAGCCTCCGCATATTTAATAGGGAACCTCCCCATGATGAGAGGAGAGATTTGTCTCTGATTGATGTAGTAAAGTTGCACCCCTGGACGACCAATCTTCCTATGCTGTGGTGATAGGAACTATTTTGGTCACCAGTTAGCTGGCCGACAAAATATTCACCCAACATAATTGATGCCTCCCACCAAGTAAAAAATACAAACCCTTTGTGTAATATGATGGATGAGATGGTGATGGAAGTGAGTGTGAAGAATGTTATCCAAATTGTGATAAACAATGCAACAACATATGTAGCAGCAAGTAGACTTCTTAAGGAGAAACTCCCTACACTTTTTTGGACCCCTTGTGCAGCCCATTGCATTGATCTCCTTCTTGAAGACATAAGAAAGATGACATGGATTGAAAATGTGGTTGAAAAGGCAAGAAATATCACAAAGTTCATCTACAATCAAGTGCTAAGCTTGACGAGAGAGCACACCAATGGAAAGGAGCTTGTGCAAAATGGGAGTCACACGATTTACCGCAACCTTCGTCATATTGCAGAGCATTGCAACCTCATTAACATCTCTTAAGTATATGTTTGTGAGTACATGGTGATTGGAGTCTCCCTATGCAAAGAAGCCTAAAGCGGAAAGGGTCGTGAAGACCATTTTTGATAATGTGTTTACAAAGCACATGCATGAAATCCATAAGAAAACCTTAAGCTTAACTATTTTTTTATTTATCATTTATTTTTTTTAATTTTTTTGGTTCAAATTTATTTTGATTTTGATTTTAAAGTTGCTCATTATTTTGCTTTGAACTTTTAGATGTCAAAGCCTTCGGTTAGAGTTCTAAGCTTGGTGGATAGAGAAAAAACCCAATGGATTCTCTGTTATGTTATTTGGTAATGGACATGCGGATTTTCAAAAAGCCTTGATTTAGAAATGTCATGGAAACGTCTGTACAATATATTATTTAAAATATATATGTCATATCCTCAAGATGTTGAGACTAAAACCATGCCTAAAACGGGATAAACAGAGTGGTACACATACTTGATGTTGTCGACCAGTTATTTGTCAAGTTGTCACATGATTTGACCTTGACCTAATAAGAAGCCTTGATGCAATACTCAAACATTGGGAAGGACTCACATTGTACTTCTTGAGCTTGTTGGCTCACCACAAGGTACTTGCAAAAGGATGCGATCGTCTTGTTGCTGGTTGGCACGGCACCTTGAATCTTAATCATAATGCACTTATTGATGCGTGGTCGAACATGAAATGTCCCAAAGGAGGATAATTTGCTGAATATTAGAATTATTTGGAAACCTTATCTTAAAATGGAATATTTTGATTTTTATAGCAGCAAACCCTAGCTCCCCACATACCTTCAAATATATCCCAAAATTAGCTCAAATATATCAATTCCTAAAAAACCATCAGCTGATCCAAATAAGAAGAAATGGCCCCTCAAAAGTGAAATTATTTCTCAAAACCCTAGGCATCCGTGACTGAAATTATAAACTAAAAATTACAGTTAATTTACGATGCAACAAATCTCATGAAACCCTCAATAATTTGCACAAATAATATTAAAATGAAAGGCAGATTTTTTAGAGAATTTTCCAAATGTATTTGTAGCTCAAAAGCCCAAAAAAGCCAATTGTCCAAGCTGGAATATTATAGAAAATTAACAGAATTAAATTCAAGACAAATTGACCATCAAACGAGGTCCAAACCTCTCTCAAAGCAAGTCGCCACTAAGCAAAAAAAATAGGATAAATTCCAGAATTGTCCTTAGGGCACAAAAACCCCCAAAAACATGAGAATTCACCCCCAAACCAAGTCACCACTTCTCAAAAGCAAGTCGCCCAACCTGAAAATAGTCAAATGGTGTCTAAAACATCCTTGTAGGAATAGATGACTCCAATGGAAACCTCTGAATGAAGTTACCTCAATGAAGAAAAAAGGTTTTCGTCCCCTAATTCCTTTGCTTGAAGGGTTTCATCTTCAAAGCAAATGGCTTAGCATTTTCGTGCTAATAGACCAAGATTCAATATCAAAACATAACATTACCTCTCCAAATGATTCTTCTTTTACCTTTATAGCCCTCCAAGTGTGGTGCCCAAACGAGGAAGGAAGGGTAACTTAAATAATTTAAAAGACCTTTTCTTATGATCTTCTCTTAAAATCACTTAATCCTTTGTGACCCTTAAAAGTCCCCTATTTAAGTGAAATAAGAAACATAAAGTAATTTTCAAAAAAGTACTCATTTACATATATTCAATCAAAACACTCAATATTTTTTTCCCTTCATGCTTGTCCTTTAGCCCTCGAGAATAAGTTAAGGCCAAGGGTCTTCCATGACATCCCTATCAAAAAAGGGACATGACAATTCTTCTTGTCTAGAATTGATTGTCCTCAAGCAATAAAAATAACCAAAGTGCTATCTCCACCATGGGTTTTGTGCAAAACTCGAACCTAGGCCCTTCCCAATGAAAAGACCCCTCTTGATGAAGCCTTTTATAGTTGTAGATGAAGTTCCTTTGTTGCTTAAGCAAACTGAAAATAAAAAAACAGCAGCACCTCATCTTTTTACTTCTTATCCTTGAGCCCAAATATTCCGAAAATGCCCATAAGATGCTGAAATCAAGAAAATCTTCAAAGTTGGCATCACAAAAGTGGCTGGAAAATTGTATTCCAGCTAGGTAGCCTACAAGTATTAGGGCTTTGATTGCCCTTGTATCAACACCTGCACATGAAGCAAACACATTAGTCCAAAAAATTATCTTCCCCTTCACCTTTGTATTTTTGGGAATGCTTTCTTTATGGAGTATAGCTGCAAACTCCTCATTGCTAGGCACGGTGCAGGCCCTAGCATCCTCCTTATCCACCCAAAAAATGATTTTTCTTTTTAATACCTCACTGCCCTAAGTGTACTCCATCTTATGCAACTCAGAACAGTTGCATATACTCTTGATTCCACCCTTCAAACTCTAAAATTTGAATCTCTCAAGGGCTAGAAACTCATATGTGAAAGTGGTAGCTCCACCCTTGGCCCATAAATTCACTTGTCTTCTTGTCTTGGAACGAACCAACTCTTTTACAAACTTGAACCATTTGTTATGGGTGCTGATTTGACTTTCAACAACCCTGCAAATCATTATTGGAGCAACCCAACCATCACCAATTTGGTTTCCAACAACCCCTTCATGTCTATGCCACTTAAAAAAAACACTATAGACATAAGCAAACAAAAGAAATCAGAACTGGAAATTGTTAAAGAGCTACCCTTTATATATATACCTTGATGGTCTTGAAGACACATGTTGAGACCCACAAACATGGAAGTTGTTTACCTTGGAGGAGTGATGCATCAATTGGACCTTTGTCACTAAGGAAAAACCTACACTTTCTTGCAATTTCAGACTTAATAGGGTGTTGTACAATGCTCTTTTTTACCTTGTTCCATGGGCATATGTTCAGCTGAAGTTGCTCATTCACCCCTTCATTACTACCAACACCAAGCGCCCACTTGGTTTCAACCCTTGGGGTATATTCATCAAGCTGAGTTGACATTTTGTTCACCACATTTCCAGAATGTATACTAGGCGGACATGACATAAAAAACTCAGAATTTTCTTGAGTGCATTTGCAAATTCTTTCTCATGCAATTTTCAGAATTCCTTATTCTCTTCATATATGGAATTTTGCTCCTCCACAACACCAATTTTAAACATACATTTTCAAAATTTGTAGGGCTTACAGAAAAAATGATTAAACGATTATTTTCATACCTTAGTAGCAAACTAGCAATGTCTCCCTTCAACAAAACTTTGTTCACTCTAGAATGCCTCAAAAACCACATTTTACCATACCTTAGAACCTAACTCATGCAAGGAAGAATTTGAAAGTTTTTTTCATACCTTAGAGGCTACCTTATGCCTCCATCATTGATTCTTTTGTATGAGTAACATTTTCCCACTTTTTCTTCACCCAACATGCCATGTATGTGACTCCTTTCCTTCATGAGAGTTGGCTGTTCCAACTCAGAGAAATCCGTTTGTCTTGCTGCCCCTACCAGAATTCCTCCCCGTATTATGCTTTCCATCCTCTTGGACATCGCCCCTTTGGGTGCCCTATCATGCAACCCATGTAGAATCACTTCTTTCCCATTGGCATCAAACTTGAGATCCATTGTTTGGTGATTTTGGGTGTACTCTCCAAGAGAATGCAACCATTGTATACCAAGCACTAGGCTGCTTCTCCAATACCAACCACATAAAAATCATCTTCAATGAGATGTGTTCCCATCATTATACTCAACTAGGAAATTTTAGTGGTATAAGGGATGGTGAAGCCATCCGCCACAGTCACACGAAAACCACTAAACTCAATAGATTGTAATCCACACAAAGCCACTATTTTTTTTATCAATAAAGTTATGAGTAGCTCCACTATCAATGAGAATAGTGACATCCTTACCTTTCAAACTACCCTTCACATGAAATGGATAGTATCTACGGGTCCCTGATAAGGAAGCAAAGGTGCCCTCCAAGTCTTCTCCTCCAAGGATCTCCAAATGCTCATCATCATAGGTGGCTTCCCCTTCTTCATCCTTATCTTCTTCATCTGAATGCACTTCAATGTCGTGCACTTGACCTTTCCCATGGCAATGGTGACCCGGTGTCCAAGGGTATTTGCAATCAAAGCGCAACTTCTTCCTTCCTAATTCATTTCTTGTCTCGAAATTGCCTCTTGCAGTTCTCTTTGCTGCCCCAAACCCTCCTGGTTTGGCCTTCCAAACTGCCCCATACCATGCTGATTGGCCCTATCTAATTGCCCCAAAGGAGTTGATCTAGGTGGCCCAAAAGTGTTGCCCCTTGGCTGCCCCCATTTTTTGTCCTTTGGCTGTCCATAAGGCTTGAAATGAGTTGGTGGCGAACTCTCTAGAATGCAGTTATAGATCAGCCCTATCAAATCTTTCAATAATCCTTTTACTGAATTCTTCATAAGATGAAATGAGTTGGTGGTCTTGAGTAACCAAACCGTGATACCACCATTCATGGGCAGCCCCTTCCAAGTGCAAGGTAGCAAACTGAATGGCCTCTTTTTCTAACATAGGCCTTAGAGAAAAATATGTATCCACCTTTTCGATCCAAGCCCTAGCTGAACTTTTGGGAGAACCATCAAAATTTGAAAGTGAAAGCTTGCCCAAAGCATGGTGGAGTCCTTCTTGGCTTCCTTTGTGCTTTTGGCCAGCCCTATTGCCTCCCATTTGGCCATGCTTCCATGAAGTGAAAACTGAAAAATCCATTTGCTCGCTAAAAGAAGCTAGATATGTCATGTATTCATGATAATCTCTCAACAAATTGTCCCTCAATGTGGGTTGTGTTTCCCCATCCGGGATAACCACCTCATCTTGCAGGAAAGTAGGCTGGTTAGGTCTACGTGAAGCTCCTCCAACACCCTTAGAAGGTTGATTCGTGAAGTTGTGAATTCCAGAAGCACTACCATCCCCATCGGATGGTTTGTCACCCTTCATCTCCTTCATAGTTCGAACAAATTCTAATATCATAGCAATCATTTGTTCTTGGCCCTGTGTGTACCTCTCAAACCTTTGTTCTCTATTTTTTACCTCATCCCTTGGCTGAACCAAGTGAGACATATCTTCTATTTGTGGAATTTCTCTCACTTTTTTCTTGCTCCTCAAGTAATATTTTATCTCCTTGTCACCCTCTTGCATGTGTCACTTGAAACCCCACAACTAGCCAAGATTTGGCTCTAATACCACTGAAATGTCCCAAAGGAGGACGATTTGCTAAATATTAGAATTATTTGGAAACCATATTTTAAAATGGAAGATTCTGATTTTTATAGCAGCAAACCCTAGCTGCCCACACACCTTCAAATATATCCCAAAATTAGCTCAAAAATATATCAATTCCTAAGCAATCATCAGCTGATCCAAACAAGAATAAATGGCACCTCAAAAGTGGAATTATTTCTCAAAACCCTAGGCGTGTGTGACTGAAATTCTAAACTAAAAATTATAGTTGATTTACCATGCAACAAATCTCATGAAACCTTCGATAATTTGCACAAATAATACTAAAATGAAAGGCAAAATTTTTAGGGAATTTTTTTGATGTATTTGTAGCTCAAAAGCCCAAAAAATCCAATCGCCCAAGTTGGAATATCATAGGAAATTTATATAATTAAATTCAAGACAAATTGGCCATCAAACGAGGTCCAAACCTCTCCCAAAGCAAGTTGCCACTATGCAGAAAAATAGGATAATTTCTAGAATTGTCCTTAGGGCACAAAAACCCCAAAAACATGAGGATTCATCCCCAAACCAAGTCACCACTTCTCAAAAGCAAGTCGTCCAACTTGAAAATAGCAAAACGGTATCTAAAACACTCTTGTAGGAATAGATGACTCCAATGGCAATCTCTGAATGAAGCTACCTCAATGAAGAAAGAGGGTTTTCATCCCCTAACTCCTTTGCTTGAAGGGTTTCATCTTCAAAGCAAATGGCTTAGAATTTTCATGCTAATAGACCAAGATTCAATATTAAAACATAACATAATCTCTCCAAATGATTTATCTTTTACTTTATAGCCCTCCAAGTGTGGTGCCCAAAAGAGGAAGGGAGGGTAACTTAAATAATTCAAAATACCTTTTCTTATGATCTTTTCTTAAAATCACTTAATCCTTCGTGACCCTTAAAGGTCCCCTCTTTAAGAGAAATAAGAAACATAAATTAACTTTCAATAAGGTACTCATTTACAAATATTCAATCAAAACACTCAATATGCTTTTCCCTTCATGTTTGTCCCTTAGCCCCGGGGAATAAGTTAAGGCTAAGGGTCTTCCATGATGTCCCTATCAAAAGAGGGACATGACAACATTGCCAAAAGAGAATTCAAACATAGGGTTTGCCAAGTGTATTGTTAGAACTTGTATGCTTATTCAAATAAACCCTTAAAACCCTTAACAAGGTATAGCACATAAAGTTCTAAGAATATAAAATACTTTGGGTATTGTTTGTACCATACAATTTGACTTGGAATGTGTTTATTAATTTCAAAAGAGTTGATGTTTAAAGTAAATACTTGTTTTTATGGATTAGTCTTATCCAAGTCTTAAATTGGATAGTCGAGTTAACTAGTGCATCATAAAGCTCAACCAATGAGCAGAGAGCTTGTAAAGCTATAAGGCAAGAATAAGAAATTTAACATTATTTAAAGTGTTCCTTGCCTACTTTGACTGGAGTAAAACTGGTTGCTTAGTGGCAACAACCATCATTGGCATTTCACCAATTATGCTCGCTCATGAACTGTTAGAACAACTTGTGGTTTGATCTTTGAGACACTATTGAGCTTGCTATGCATTTGATTGTTGAAGTGCTTGTTGGACTTTGTTTTGAGGATCTTAGTGTGGGCATGCACCTTAGACCATTATTAATCATAAGGATGAATAAAATTATATTAAAACTTTGATTTTTAAATTACATGGTGTGGTACATAAAAGTGCATGGCATATCTTGAATTATGATTTCATTGACTAAGGTGATTAACCTATCCTTTCAAACACTAGTCGAGCTATTGTTCTGCTAAAGCATGATTGGGGTTTGACCCTATTGACTATTGTGGATTGAGGGAAATTGGAGTCGAAGGGTAGAATCGTTTAATGGCAGAGAGGAATCTACAGCCTGTTATGAGGACCTTACTATGCATTAAAGAGCCACTCCTTGGCCATGGCGAAGCCTGCAGGCAAGTAAGGGTATATGAAAACCCTGAAGGAAGCAACAGCTGAGTATGGAACGACTAAGCTATGAGGAAGAAGCCAAAAGAAAAGTGAAGGATTTTTGTTTAAAGCTGCCAGGCATGTACTCTTCTCAAAGCTTTGTTTTACAAATTCTTTGAGTAATAATTGCTTATAATTGTTTGGATTCTTTGGCTTGTTAAATGCCTTCAAACTACAGTATGTGTCCATCTTTGTGTACTCTGGTGCACGTATATGAACAGATACAGCAAGTCTAGGGTTTCTCAGTTGGGGTCATTCTTATTCCATTTGGAGCCTTGAATGTTTATTTACCTCGCTCTGACCTGAATAATGTTTGAGTTGTTTTCTTGACTGCATTAGTGTTGATAGATGGTTATCATAGCATTTAAATGCATTCATTAGAATTTTGTTTGTTTAATTTCAAGTTATTATCCAACCCTTGTGGATGCAGTCTTGCACTGTGGGCATTAAATGTGTGACCCTGGTTATGTTTATTTAAACCAATAAGGGGGCATGGGGAATTTGTCAACTATGTATCAAAAATTTTGATTAAGCAAAATCCTGTTCTAGTTCGCAGTTTTGTGAAATTTAGCTAGTAAGGGATTGAATGTAAGGATTCATGGATTTTGGTTCTGTTGTTGCACTTAGCTGGGGGGAAATTGTCAAGTAAATAATATACAAGGAAAAACCTAATTCTGCTTGTGTAGTGTTGTTTTGAAAATAATATTCTGAGTTTGGTCATATCCTTTGATTACATCTTAGATGGATATTGATTTCAATGAATGTATGCTTAATCTAGTTTTATGTCTGCTCCAGTTTATTGTTGATGTAAATTGGAAAATGGTGAAATTTTAGGTTTTTTGGTTATAACTGTGGGCAAGACAACCTATTTTGGGACCGGCATAAGAAGGTTATGTGTGCTCTAAAAATTTGGTTGTTCTAGTAAGAATCAGGGTATTGCATATGTTCTATTGATTCACTAATAACATCAGTGACTATGATGTAAATTGGAGTTTGCTACAATTGCAAGTTGGACGACATTTTGGATGAATATCAATGCCTTGAAGGCAGCAGTACTAGCGGTATATTTACTAGAAGTCTTCAGTTGTATATAGTGTACCGCTGAATGGGTATTTAGGATTGTTAAACAGGTTTAGAAACCTTGTTTCCATTGATATTGAGTGAAAGTGATTTCTTGTAACTAGTAGATAAGAATTAATGGATGTTGCATGGCATGTAGTTTGTGGGTAATATTCTAATCTCCAATATTAAACTCTGTGCACTAAGTGGTTTACAAAAAAATATGCGTGATTCATAGTTTGACAAAAAGGGGAAAGGTGTACGCAAGTCACCATTGTCATGTTTGCAAACTTGGGATCTGAGTTTAAATTGTTTTGTTTAGTTTCTTGTGTGGATGAAAATTCAGAACTGTAGATACTTGTTGAAATTATATTCAAATCCTAGTTTGGGAACACTCTTCTCATGTCTTAGATACCTACTTTTGGAATTTGTTTTTCGGAATTGGAACTTTTTGGAAGGTTTTATAGGCCTAAGCTCTTGCGTATAATCTTATTTGATGGTAAAATTAAATATGAAATGATTGTTACCTTGGTGTACCTCAATAGAAACATCGTTAGGAGAGTTAAGGTGGTTGTGATGTTTAAGTATACCAAAGTGAGTATGGAATGATATACATATGCTCAGATAAGTACAACATTTATACGTCCTTAGGATTGGATTATGTTGTGTTTACATTCAATTTAACATGATAGTTGTAATGTCCCCTTTTTGGGCCAAAGGACCAAATAAGGGTTTCCCCTAAAATCCACAAAATTTTGAATTCTGAAATTAGTCAAATCAACAAACTCTAGCTCAAAGATATGCCTCAAAAACATGCAACATACTTCCAAACCCTAGGCACCAATGTGCAAATAATAAATAAGTAATTTCCAACAATTACCTTAAGCAAATAACACCTCAAAATTATCCAAAATAAGTTAGCGAACTGAAAATAGAAATTTTATACATTTTTACCCCTTGTATGTGGATGAAAATCAAATTTATCCTTGCTGTAAGATATCTGATTTTACACATAAAACAACAGTTGAATATTTGTCAAACCCTTGTCAAAAATTATGAATAATTTACAAAAAATAGCCACACAAATCCAACGCCCTTTTTGGGCCTTCAAAGTGATCAAAACCCTCTTCCAACCTAATCACCCTATGTCAAACTCTGTATATAAAAATCAGAAATATTATTTGCCCTTCAACTAGGGTTTTAAACCCTTTCAAACAACAAACCCTCACTTCAATTCAAGTCGCCACACTTGGAAAAATTCCTCAATAAAAATTATCCATAAATCCACAATTTATGAAGTCAAAACCCTCATGAAATCTGCCCAAAAATATAAATAAATAAATCAGAATTTATTATTTATTTATCCACTTGAAAAGACCTTGCAAACCTTGCCCAATCACATAAAAAGTCAACGTCACACTTCAGCAATAATTATTAATAAATTCTAGCAATGAAACTAGGTCAATTTGACCTCAAATTAGCCTTGAAACCCACACAAACAAGTCACCAAGCAAGTCGCCCCACTCTAAGGCAATAATTAAATTCCACCTTTGCAAAGGTGACATCAAAAGACACTGTTTTGTCGAACAATCAGCTACAAAAACCTACATAACAATTATTGGGCATACATCCCCATAGTTCCACAGAGTTTCCTAACGGGGGGGCGGGGGGACATAGGTACAGGTTCCGAGATAGGGGGCCTAAGTTTGGGGATGGCAGGGGGATGGGCAAGGGGGGACGGTGCAAAAATACATATAATACTTGAAAAAATAGTTATAAACAGATGTATAAGGAATAAGTATATTGCATTGAACATCAACAATTTAACATTGTGATTTAATCATTCAAGTTTCAAGTTTGATCCATTGAACCAATGAACATTAAACATTGATGATTGAACATTGAATTTTCAAATTTTCATAATGATAATTCATGATTACAATCAAGTATCAACAATGTTCAAAAACAAAATATTAAAATACTCTTCTTGAAATTGAAAAGGCTTGAGTCTTCTTGGCAATGGCTTCTCTATCCTCTTCTTGATCTCACTTTCCTTCTCCTAATGCTCTCTCACTCTTGCAAACTTCTCCCTCTTCGCTTGTTGTCTCTACTTTCAGCGCTCTACTTCACTCAATGAAGTTTTTCATTTTGTGTGATTTGGAATGAGAGGTAGAGGGCTTTTTATAAGCTTTTGGGAGGCCTTGGGGGGTGGCAGTAGGTCCCACTAGATATCAGGGTTAGGTTAGCACAAAAATCCAAAAAAAAATTAAATTAAAAAAACTCACTTTTTGGCGTCCACCTGCATGGGGGACGTCCGAGTGTTTCCTGAGAGGGTGGAGGACTTCTAGACATCCCCTGGATGTCCCAAGGACATCCCAAAGTCCCCAAGACATCCCCCTTTTGAAAGGACGTCCAGAAAATGTCCCTCTCAGAGGGAAACATCTCGGGGACGACGACGGAGCATGGCGGAGGTCGCTGAGCGGCTAGGAGATGTCCCCCTGACGTCCCCACTCTGATACCATTGTAATGTCCCTAAAGTGCCATTTTTAAATAAGTTTCTCGTTACCTTTGACTTGCATGTTGAATTCATTTTGCTCCTCTGTAGATTTTTTACGGCTCAAATTTTGACCTTTCCATCTTCTTTATTTCTATCCATGTTTTTAGATCCTTCTTATATTCTTGCATAGCTTGCAACATCTCTAACATGGATTTTTGCATTATTTTCATGATTCGCATGCTAGCAAGATCACAACTCTGATACCATTGTAATGTCCCTAAAGTGCCATTTTTAAATAATTTCAAATTCATTGAAAACCCTAGGGAAGAATTAATAAAAACTGATTTTTATTACAAAACCCTTTAACAAAAATCACAAATGTTGGAAAAATGGAAATAATTTCTAAGCCCTAAGAAAAATCCATATTTGTTGAAAATAATGATAGCAATCATAAATATTGAAATCAGATTTTTTATTTAATTTCAATCGACAATCAGAAAAAATACCAAAATACATCAATTTTCTGACCTTATGGAATAGTGATGGCCCTGCAGTGAAAGAAATGAACCAACTATTGGTGATGTCAGATGAAATACTACCCTTATTGTGACGTAACGATCGTAAGTCCTTGATATGATGCCCTAGCTGCTGTAGATGATGTCCAATGTGGAAATCTTAACAATGACGCCAAAAACATGTCCTAACTAATAAAATTGAACTGAAAACTGCAAATCTCTAACTGCATGCACAAATACAACTCCTAAATAAACTCACCACTGAAGATTAGAGAGTTTTCATCCCCAAATCTGGTTGCAATAGAGAGTTTTCGTTCTCAACGCAAAATTTCAAGCAGCAACTCAAACTTTCAATGTATAAATAGATAATGGCAAAAGATGATTTCCAAATGACCCTCCAATGCCTTTTTATAAGTTCACTTGACACTTTTCCCAAGCAAAAGCCCCAAAAGTAACTTTTCATCTTCTAATTTGATATTGACTTGCTTTATTTGGAAAAGTCAATTTTATTTTTTTATTTATAATAATAAAGTAATATTAAATTGTCATTTTTTTAATAAAAAGTAAGTCACTTGACAACTTTAAAAAATTAACTTTATTATTTTTACTTTATTTGGAAAAGAGGTCATGATGCATACATGAAAAAGGTGTATTCATTCCTTATTATTTGATCTATAAGTTTCTTGTCTTTATTTTCAGATTTTCATCCTAAAGAACGTTTTATACATGTTTCATTGTAGGCTTGCATAAAGCATAGTTTAATGTAGGTCTACATCCAATCCTACTCAACACGAGTAAAGCTTAGGTCTAGCTCTCTTTCTTTTATTCTAGTACGTTTGCTTTGTTGCATTATTAGAATAAAAGAGAGGGCAAATGTAATCACTAAAATTAACATTTAAAGCTAAAGCAATGCTCTTGTGACTACTCCTTATATGCACTTAGCTTATGCTCAGTTCTATGGTTCTAACTTGTTTTTCCTTACTCCTATGGGGATGACCATTTTTCCTTGAGCAAATCTGATATTTAATATTCCCGTTTTTCATTTCAAGGAGCCTAAACTCACTATTAAACTAATTCACACTTCCAATTTAGTTCTCTTGGCTCCTCAGACAAGGCCGCTCCATCAGGACAATTGTGCTCGTCGAGAGTGCCTGAAATTGCCGGTTTCATCCTCCCACCAAATAACGGTCAATTGCTCAAATTCAAATCCATCTAACAGGTCATCCTACATGTTTCGCAAGTCCCATTTGAGGAATTTCCACCACTATATAAGCACATTTTCCATTCATTTGTTCACTAGTTGACAAAACACTGCTATATTGCAAACACTAGATTTATTCTAACTACACATTAAGAGAAAAGCACTCATTCTTCCAAATTCTGAATCCACACAACCCAAGTAGCTTTGAGTTAACTTTGAATACACCTCCAAGGTCACAAGTCATTGTTGAAGCACATAATTACACCAAAATTGCAACAGTATATAAAATTACCCTAGTATTTCACACACACTACCATAGCATGAGAGAACTACATGGAGTTTGATCCCTCTTTGGAGTATTGGTATGTAGACAGTGCTCAACACATGAGTTGTAGAGGTCAAGCACAACTTCAACCACTAACCCCTTTTTCCTATCTATTGTGTTTATTCCTCATTGTCCATTGAGCTAGGGTTTCGAGTGAAGAAGGTACACAACGACTCTCTTAGCAAATCGAGCAACCTTGATATAATTGTTGTCAACCTGGAGCTGCGCCCTGAATTGAAGATGTGCGTGAAATGGCTAGTCCTCTATCCCGCTAAAACAATGGGATCTTCTCATGAGGGTGGGTGCCTCAATGGTGAGAAGAAGATCCAGAGAAGGCTGGTTCCTGTATGATGTATCAATGAGGATCTCTACTCTATGCTGCGAACTACCATGGAAAAGGGAGAAGGAAACTTTAAGGGGAAATCCTACCTAAAAAAGGGTGATACACTAGAAGATTGATCCACTCAACTTGGAACTTTGAACACTAAACAAACAAGGGAAAAGGAAGACCTTCAATTTCAATTAATCACTTATGCATAAATATTTCATGAAGAGGTTCGATTCAATGACCAAACCCTGAGGGAAAATGATGGAGAGAGGTCTGATACAAGACACTTTGCAGCCACCTAACATCCACTTACAGCTTCAACAAAAGACATAAAGAACACTTGACATGACCTGCATAAGGATAATCTAGCAACTAGGTATGAATCAAAATTTGGGAAGGGAGAGAAATCTACCACTTATGCAAATTGCTGAAAAAATATACACTATGCCAGCACTTGAAATCTGAAAGTACAATCCTTCTATTGATCGAAGAAGTTACACAACTCACCAATCGCAGAGTCTGGTCTAGCCAAGAGAGGGATTTTATTGATTATTAATCAAGGCTGAAAGCCATTTTATAGAGAATTACAAAAGCCAAAGATTGGCGTTGAAAAAATTGAAGAGAAGGATTTACTTCAGTTAACTCAACGCTGACTTGGTCTTTCAATTAAATATATTTTCTTTTTTGTCTTTGCATGAAGCTTCTTGCACTTGAGGAAGTGAACTTGTCTTTGTTCTGAACCGCCCACCTCTATTTGCATGGAGATCCATGCCAATGTTAATTTTAGAACTCTACGTGAGCTGTTTAATAGCGAGTTGGAACGTTTGAAAGCTGAGTTAACCGTTTGGTAAGCTGAGTTGGACGAAGTGATCATTCTCCTTTGCATGGGAAACTCCTGGTAGATGTGGCGTTTAACAATTAGTCAACTCTAAATCTCGAACAGTCGACT
This sequence comes from Torreya grandis, assembly GCA_037957365.1. Classification (NCBI taxonomy): domain Eukaryota; kingdom Viridiplantae; phylum Streptophyta; class Pinopsida; order Cupressales; family Taxaceae; genus Torreya; species Torreya grandis. Next base: position 3,202,912 of record JARHVA010000400.1, read on the forward strand.
CGACGTTTGAATTTAGAACTCCGGTTCAAGCTGAGTTGGACCTTCGGATGAGTGAGCTGATCCGAAGATGAACAGGACTTTAATAATCAGTCAACTGAAGGTTTGGCTGGTGTTCGAAGATAGCCCCTGCTTGCATGTATTTTACCCTGTTCTGGGCTTTCTATTTATGTCTATTTCTGGCAGGATTCTATATTTGGATGTATTTGTCTATATTTCCTCCGTTTGGCCTTTTCAACTTTCGTGAAGCTTTGGATTTCCTTCAGAATTATGCTTTTGGTTTCATTTTTTGAAGTATTCCTTCGGACTTCTGTTCCGAAGGGATACTTTGCTTTCTCTTTGCTCTTTCTTTGCTCAGGCTTCTTTTTATAGTCGGGTCCTTATTGTAATTTCTCCGAATTCCTTCGGACCTTTTGTCTGAAGGAATTCGTTCGAACAAAAAATCCGAAGGAATTAATCCTTCTGCTTTGCCTATCGGGTTTTCTCTGCTAAGTCATTTTCCCACGGACAAAATGTCCACAAGAATTATCTTGGTCTCCTCCTTTGGCTTTCAAAATTCTCCTTCGGGTTTATTTCCTCGAGCTTTTTTTGCGCGGCCATTTCTCCGAATTTCTTCGGACTTTTTGTCCGAAGGAATTCCTTCAGACAAAAAGCTCGAAGGAATTCATTCTCCGTCTTTGCCTTTATTTTCAACTTTTCCGAAGCCTTTGTATTTTGATGTCGGCTTTTTGCACGGGCCTCTTCCTTTGTAATCTTTCGAATTTCTTCAGTCTTTTTGACTGAAGGAATTCCTTCAGACAAAAAGTCCGAAGAAATTATGCCTTTGTTTTCAACTTTTCTGCAAAATGCCCTTCGAAAAAGTCACAGTGGTCCTATCACCGACCAAGTGCCCTTCGCAAGGGCTAGTTGCTCTCCCAATGTGCCCTTCGAAAAATTGTAGGGCACCCAGGTTTTTGCAAAAGTCCCTAATTTGTTCCCGTACCATTCCCAAAGGGTAGGTGCCCTTCGGGATTGTTGAAAATGAACCTTCCGAAGGGTCTTGGCTTTTCCTCGCTTGTTTGGGTGGACTTTTGGATTCTCCGAAGTATTCCTTTGGACAAAAAGTCCGAAGGAATTACTTCCTTTGTCTTATAGACTCCCCTTTGTTACTTCCTTCGAACAAATCGTCCTCAGCACCTCTCCGAAGACCTGTCCTTAGCAAAAAACCTTTTGATAAACCATTTCTTCGGAATTTTCCTGTTGTAGCAAAGGCCCCTTACCAAAGAAAACAATGTATTCTTCCTAATGATCTCTTTCTTTCCTTGGATGGAGATGCAAACTTTCCAAACGGCAAGAGACAATCTGCCCTGTGGAAGAATTGTCAACAGTAATGTCCCCCTTTTTGGCATAGCTTGCTTTTGGGTCCTTAGCTTGGTTGTTCCCACAAAGCTAAGGGAAGGAAAGAAAAAGGGAACATGAAGAGGGGCTATTCTATGAGCAAAAAGATGAAAAGTACTTAATATTCTAATTTTCAGTGGAGTTTACAAAAAGGAACTATTAATCTTATATTCACTTAAGTTGTGGTTATGGGAGCCTTAACCTTCAAAAAGGGAGTTTTAAAAGAATGAGTGCTTATGTTTTTAAAGGGTTACAACCCTCCAACTTGAGCACCACCCTTGGAGGTTGGATATAAAAGCAATGGAAGAATCTTGTGAATGCTTACGTTGAATATTGAATTGGAAATCTTGATCAAATATATCAAGTTTGATTACCACATTTTGAGGACGAAACTCTTTAAAAAGTGTCAAGGGTTTGGGGACGAAAACCTCAATTCCTACTATTTGGGCAGCTCTATTTAAGCGCTATAATTGAGCTTCAAAATTGCATGTTTACATGCAAGTGGATCTACAAAGTTGTTTTTGGACACCACCTATATTGAGAAAATATGGGAAACCCTATGGTGATTTTACAAGTCTTGGAGAGTGTTGAATTACCTTGGGAGCTTGAGCGTATAATTGAAGACCATTTCAAGGTGTGGCGACTTGGCTAGAGAGTTGGGCGAGCTATTTGGAAGGGTTCGTTGAAGTTGACAAAGGTTGCATAATATTCTAATTGATTTTCCAACTATGTCGACTTGACTGGAGGGCTGATCTTGGAAATTTTAGGGCTGATTTGAAGTGTTCGCGAAGTCGTAGAATTGAAGACCATTTCAGAGTGTGGTGACTTGCCTAGAGAGTTGGGCGAGCTCTTTGGAAGGGTTCGTTGAAGTTGACAAAGGTTGCATAATATTCTAATTGATTTTCAAGCTGTGGCAACTAGACTGGAGGGCTGATCTTGAGAATTTTAGGGCTGATTTGGAGTGTTCGCGAAGTATAAAATATTGAAAATATTTTATACTATTTTTTCAGCTTGGGCAACTTGCCCTAAAAGCCCTTTGGAAGTTATTTGGAGGATTTTTGGTATGTGAAAATAATCTGATCTATTTTCTATAATTTTTTTGAAGTAGGGTGATTAAGTTGTAGGAGGTTTTGGGCATCTTCGGAGGGTTTTTAGACTCCGATTCGACAAGGTACATTTATAATATTAATTCTAATTTTTTGGGAATTAAATCACAATGTTTTGAAGGTCTTTTTGTGAGCAAAATAAAGATATAAACTCTGGAATTTATTGCAATAAAAATCAGAAGCGCGACGACTCACTGGAAGGGGAGTTGTAAGAGTTTGGGGTGTTTGTCAGCCTTAAATCATTGAGTAAATATCATCCCTGATATTTACAATATTTTCTACAATTTTCCAACTTGTTTGAGGAGGGTATTGGCTAGATTTGGTCCCTTGATATTTGATTTTGTGAAGGAAATTTATTTACTAATTTTTCAGCTTACTTGGGGAGTGTGGCGAATTAATTTTCTTTGGTATAGTGGCCATTTTTGGGGCCTAAATTTATATTCCTGGAATTATTCGCTGTTTTTGCCTTATTGTACCAGCGATTTTCAAGGGTTTACATCAGATTGGGCGATTGGGAAGGAAGGCCTATGTTTGCAGGAATTTTTGATATATATTTTCAGCCAAGGTGCTCATTATTTCTAGGTATTTATTACAGTTGTTTGCATCATCTTTTAGAGTATATTCTCAGTTGTTGGAGTGCATATTAAGGGTTGTGATTGTGGTTTAAATTTTTTCCTAGTGGCATTTGGCATTTGGTTCACTTGGAGAGGTGCGTTGGTTGTTGTCAAGACCTAGAGTGGCTGGTCTACTGTATTATTTTTAGATTTTTTATTGGGGCTTGTCCCCAATTCCATTATTACTTGTTTGTCCCAATTTGGGAACATTACACCTGATCACACACACAAAACTTACAGGTGAAGGTGCATTGGTCTAAACGTACATAAAAGGCAAAAACCCTACGAGACACCGATGCACCCTACCGATGACAGCACAGGGCGACTTTGTCCAAATAGCGTGGCCATGTCCCAAATTCAGATGGAGCCTTGTTCCTATGTAATGTCCCCTTTTCGAATTAAATAAATCAGAGGACTCGGAGCAAATCTTTTATTTCCCATAGGCTAAAGGAAATTAATGAAGGAAATAATTTAATAATAATTCATTTAAGTTGTCCAAAGTTATTTTATGTTATAATATGGAAAAAGAACACTTAGGTATATTATTATTAAAAGGGGTCCTCAACCAACTTGCCACCCTCCAAAGAGGCTTGTTGCCCACCCTGGGTAGTTCGCTGCCCTTCTAAGACTCCTCAACCAACTTGCCAACCCTCCAAACCTGCTCACCACACTCCTTGAAGCTCCTTCTGCTGAGCTCAAACCAATATTGGTGTTTACGCACCTCAAAATGACCAATGATGCCTGATACAACCTCTGATTTAAGGCTGCCCAACTGATAGGTAAGGGTTTTCATCCTTACTTCAGCCTTCCCTTGAAGGTTATTGTCTTTAATGGATGAAGAAAAACAAATCGTGCTTAAATGTGAGTTCAATTCATAAAAATGACACGAGTCTCCAAAAGAAACTCCTTTTTCCCTTTTATAGCCTTTCCCCAAAGAGGTGTGTTCCACTTGGAGGGAAAATTCAAATAATCAAAAAGCAACTTCCTTATAAATTCACTTACGAGCTAATCTTGCCCATGACCCTTAAAAATCCCCTTCTTAAGTCAAAAATAGAAAGGAGTTGCCGACATATTCACTTTTGACAACTAAGGCATAGTATTACTTTTATTTCAAGTATTTAAAAATACTTTTTATTTTAATAATAATATTATTTTATTTTTAGAAAAATGGGACATTAAATGATATTCATATTATTATTTTTGGTGCATTGATGATTATAGTCTATGACTCTATGAGCATTGTAGTTTGCACTTTGTACTCTTTTTTGGTCTAAAACTGAGCATTGTACTCTTTTCGGTTGAAAATTATTATAAAATATACTATTGTGTTCTCTACATTCAATTCTCATGTCAATTAACAATGTTTTACATGTTATTTAAGTTTATTTTATGAATTTATATATATTTTTTTAGTAGCGATAAAGTTGGTGAGTAATTGTCAAATCTCGAGTCTGAGTCGAAATTTTGGGCTGCCGAGTACAAGTTTTTTAACTATGGTATCATCACATGGAATAAATTTAATACTTCAGTTTGGAATGGAATCTAATTCTTTAAAGGCTTCCCTTTCAAAATTGATACTTTTGTGACGTATTGATGAGTTATGTTTTCATAACGAAGTCCTTGATGAAGTCACTATAGGTTCTCACAAGGCCCTTGTTCATGATTGCCTATAAATTTATGTTAAGAGAATTTAATACAGTTGATGAAGAGTAGTCCTGGTTTGGGTTGTAACTGTAATGATATTACTTTAAAAAATTAATAAGCCATCATAAAATATTTATTAACTAACATATACTAAATGTTCATTAAATAAAATCTGACTAACATATTTAGTATTCATTCTAGACATTGATTTCTAGAGGCTACTTGAAAGTTGAATGGGAAAATATTTCTGAAGAATAATGGCGGTTTAAAGTCTATATAAAGTGAACTAAATATTCTCCTGCAAATATTCAAGTAGTGTAATTTAAATGTTACACATTAGAAATCTTACCCAAGATGCAGCCTTTGTCTTACTTGCAGGAGGAATAAAGTAAATGCCTTTTATAAGAAGTTGTAGTTCACCAACCGTCTTGTCAAAATTCCTGTTCAATAGAAAAATCATAGAACACTTAATATAAGATATCTTTGAATTATATGAAAAAAATTATTTAAAAAAAAAATGACTATGAATTCCAAATGAAGAAAAATTCAAGCACCATCAAGGATATAAAAAAATAACTTTCCAGCCTCAAACTTATTAAAAATGTTCATTGATCTTGTTCTATTTCTACCATATTTCTTCAAATTCATCATGTTTCTACAGGTAGGAGATCTCTTTGCTTAATTTGTAAAAATGGCCAGCAAAACATTATTTGTTATGCCTAAAATTATTTAGATACAAAAAATAAATAAATCATATTAATGTCCACAAATGACCTACCTAAGTAGGTCAATGGGACTTGAGAGTACATTCAGTTACATGTAAGTACCAGGGTAGAAGGAACCCTAGGTTTTGAAAAGCAAGAAAGACTATCTACTAATCAGTTTTTGTAGGAGATTTGAACACAAGACACAAATGCAAATGTATAAAAAGACAAGTCTAACTACTAAATCAAATCATGAGAACCGCATTATCCTTTGTCAAGCCTAATTATGGACAAAGTAGAAGCCAAAAAGGCCCTTCGAGATTGACAAACAAGTAAGCAAAAGATCATTTAATACAATGACTATCATATTGATACAATGGGATGGATAGAATAATGGTCACCCAAGAAAATTTAGATGCATTAATCTACTTAAGAACACTTGGACTTGAAACATCAGATACATTAAATATGCATTAATTATAAGATATACAAAAACACTTAAATAATGAACATTTCACACAGATAGAAGGAAATAGAAATGTTTTCATAATATGCAAATGTAATATACCTGATGTCAAGCATACTCAAGTTGCACAATTGGAGAATCCTTAAAGTATCAGCCCAAAGAGTGCATATAGGAAAGATTCGAGGTAGATACAATGGTTAACCACATCGGTCAATTTGTGACCATATCATAACAAGTACTAGTATATTTAAAATGGTCTTTTATATACATTAGATTCTAAACATCCCTGTCATTCATCATGCACTATACATTTATTAACTAGGCATATGGGTGTAACAAAACATAATACCAACTTTTCCTCTACATCTATCCCCCCTCTAAGATAAATGGTTCCCTACGAATAGAACTTAAGGAGTAGTACCTGTTGTCAACCTCGAGCTGCGCCCTAAATCGAAGATGTGCATGAAATGGCCAATCCTCTATCCAGTTGAAACAATGGGATCTTCTCACGAGGGTGGGTGCCTCAATGGTGAGAAGAACCTCCAGAGAAGGTTGGTTCCTGTAAAATTATCAATGAGGATCTCTACTCTATGCTGCGGACTACCATGGAAAAGGGAGAAGGAAACTTTAAGGGGAAATCTTACCTAATAAAGGTGATACACCAGAAGATTGATCCACTCAACTTGGAACCTTGAACACTGAACAAACAAGGGAAAAGGAAGACCTTTGATTTCAATCAGTCACTTATGCATAAATATTTCATGAAGAGGTTTGATCCAATGACCAAAACGTGAGGGAAAATGATGGAAAGAGGTCTGATACAAGACACTTTGCAGCGACCGAACATCCACTTACAGCGTCAGCAACAGACATAAAGAACACTTAACATGTCCTGCATAAAACGATAAGCTAGCAATTAGGTACGAATTAGAATTTGGGAAGGGAGAGAAATCTACCGCATATGCAATTTGTTGAATGAAGATACACTATGCCAACACTTGAAATTTGAAAGTACAATCCTTCTATTGATTGAAGAGGTTACACAACTCACCAATGGCAGAGTCTAGTCTAGCCAAGAGAGGGATGATTTTTCTAACGTTGAAAAGCCATTTTATAGAGAATTACAAAAGCCAAAGATTGGCGTTGAAAAATTGAAAAGGATTAACTTAGATTAACTCAACGCTGACTTGGCCTTTCAATAAAAATATGTTTTCCCTTTGTCTTTGCATGAAACTTCTTGCACTTGAGGAAGTGAACTTGTCTTTGCTCTGAACCGCCCACCTCTCTTTGCATGGAAATCCATGCCAATGTCAATTTTAGAACTCTACGTGAGCTGCTGGAACGTTTGAGATGATCGTCTGAAAGGCTGAGTTGACCCTTTGATAAGCTGAGTTGGACAAAGAGATAATTCTCCTTTGCATGGGAAACTCCTCGTAGATGTGGCGTTTAACAATTAGTCAACTCTAAATCTAGAACAGTGAACTCGATGTTTGAATTTAGAACTCCGATTGAAGCTGAGTTGGACCTTCGGATGAGTTGATCCAGAGATGAGCAGGACTTCATCAACCAATCAACTGAAGCTTAGACCGGTTGATCGAAAATATCCCTTGCTTGCATGTATTATATCCTATTCTAGTCTGCCTGTTCATGTCTATTTCTGGCGGGATTCTATATTTGGATGTATTTTGTCTATATTTCCTCCGTTTGGCCTTTTTCAACTTTCCATCGCTTAATCTGAGGTCCACTTTCCATGGTTTAATTCTTTCGAAATTCTGGCTTTACCTTTGTTTCAACGGTTACTTCCCGCAGTCAAAATTTGATGTTTTGCGAGACGTCACCCTTTTTCATTTTCTCGAGCTTATTTTCTGCCAGGCCCCTTAGTCTTCTTATTTCCTTCGGAATTCTTGTTACCTTTGATTTCCTTTGGCTTTATGCTTTCTCCCCGGCTTTATTCTCCGAAGTATTCCTTCGGACAAAAAGTCCAAAGGAATTCCTTCAGATTTTTTCCGAAGGATATACTCCTTTTCTTTTCCTTTGCTCGAGCTTTTGTTATGTTGGGTTTTCTCTTTTGGCGGCTCCTCTCCGAATTTCTTCAGATTTTTTGTTCGAAGGAATTCTTTCGGAAAAAAGGTTCGAAGGAATTCATTCTTTGTCCTTTGCCTTTGCTCTTTGTTGATTTTGGACTTTGCTGTCAGCTTTTTTGCACAGGCCTCTCCGAATTTCTTCGGACTTTTTGTCCAAAGGAATTCCTTCAGACAAAAATCCCGAAGGAATTAATCCTTGTCTTTTTTAACTCCATTGAGAATGCCCTTCGGACTTTTTGTTTCTTATTACTTGGCTTTTCCTTGCTTTTTGGGCGGACTTTTGGAATCTCCGAAGTATTCCTTCGGACAAAAAGTCCGAAGGAATTCCTTCCTTTCTTGTAAGCTCTGCAAATTCCCCGAAGGAATTGAAACTTGTAATTTCCTGCGGACTTATGTCCTTGGCACTTCTCCGAAGCTGTCCTTAGCAGAAGCCTTCTTTGATGAACCATTCCTTCAGACAAAAGTCCGCAGGAAAAAACAATGTATTCTTTCTTCCTTGGCTAGAGACGTGAATTTTCGAATGGCAAGAGACAATCTATCCTGTGGAAGAATTGTCAACATTTCTGGCAACTCAGCTGGCTCAGCGTGCCTACTATGCTTGAGAACTCAGACCATATATAGACGCTATTTGAATTTCTCAATGGTGAACCTGATTTTTGACTAAAAATCTCCTCTGATCATGGCTGAAGTAACCTTCTTCATAATAAGAAGGGAAACACATGAAAGCAGAAAACTAACTAAGAAGCAAATGTGAAAACAAGCACTTATTGGAACAAAACTAAAGCAAACTACTGTGCTTGAACAGCACTTGGAGAAAAACAAAACAAATAAGGAACCTAGCTAGCCATGATAAAGCATGATCCACCTGGATCAAATGGGAAATTCTTGAACTCACTCTTTCCAAGAGATGGTACAAGTTTCAAAGCAGGGTGTTTATTAGTCATAACCTTTGATGAGGGATTTTCCTTGTCCACCAACTATATCAGTATCTTCTCAAATGAGTCATCAACAGCAACAAAGACAAATTCATCAAGTACCTCTTGATCTTTTTCAGATTGCTTGTCATCTACCACCTTGTCAAGTGATATCTCAACTATGCATGGTTTTTGAATGACCACATCCTTCTTATTGACTGCTGCAAGTTCATCCAGCTCTTCAAGGAGCTTTGAGTAGGCAACCCAATCTGTACTGTGACCTTGAATAGGTGAATCTTGATCAAATTTCTCATAAACATGCTCTTTAATAGCCAACATATCTATACAAAGCTCTTCAATCTCTTGTAGAGATTCAAGGTACAGCTGCCAATCATCTTTTTGTTCCTCATTTTGATCTATTTGAACTGGATCAGCTGTAAAGCTATCTGGGTCCTTCTCAATAGGAGATCCCTGTAACTCATTTATAACTTCAATCTGTATCAGCTCCTCTTGAAGTTCCTCTACATCAAGATCAGTGTTCCCACTCTCAGCTATAATTGGATGCTCAATTACAATCTCAAGTGAAGTATCAATAGAAAATTCTTCCTCAAACACTCCTGAAGCATCCTCTACACACTCTGCAAGAACTTGACCTGTCACTGCAACCTCTTTCTCAATACTCCAAAGAACAGGATCCTCCTGAAGAAGGGGGATGGTGGGAGGGTGATAAAATTCATTTGTTTGAGAAGGAAAATGAAGCATGGGAAGTCGATCATGATCAGATTTTGGAATCTTGAGGGAAAAGGAATTATCTAGGGAGTCTTGGAGAGGAGGGAAAGAGAAACTCTTAAAGACGTCTATATTTTGTTCTTTCCACTTGGCCATTACCTCATCAAAGTCTGGAACCTGCTTGTCTTCCTAGACAACCTGAGCTTGAGGGGTGATTGGTGAGGAAAGGGGACTATAGGAAGGTTTAGTCTCATGAATAGTCACTTGAATAGGGTCTTGAATATGCTCTTGACTCTAACTAGGAAGCTCCCTTGGCACACATTGGGCATGGTTAAAAACTTCATGAGAATAAGAAGCACAATAGCCCTTTGTAGACAATTGGTTTAACTCAATTTTCTGCATTTCTCAAGCCTCCATCTTTTCCAATACAAGAATACATAGTCCATTTATCTCTTCTGGATCATTGGACACATTTCGAAATAGACCATTCACTTCCTTATACTGAGAGTTGGAACAAACCTTTCTTGCATATGCTAGTATTCTGAGCTCTATTTCATTCATTCTTTCTTGAAGGCAAGACTACTCATATGCAACATCATAGCCATATGGGAAAGATGAAATCCGGTCCTGAGACTGATATGGCTTACCAGAAAGGTAAGATTCATGCTCTTGATAACGCTGACTATGAGAAACTTGATAAGGCTCAACATAGCTTTGATAATACTCTTGATAAGGCTGATTAGGCTCATAAAGAGGCTCATAGGTATCATGACCAGGCTGGTATGATCCATCATTGGGCTGTTAAAGAAATATAGCATAGGAATTCTCTTCATACACAACCATCAAAATTCATTCACGATAATGCAATAAAAATAGACTTACATGGAAGTTGTCCCTGAACTGTTAGAAGCAATTGCTTGCGCTTGGAATCACCAAATACTTCTTGAAGAACACTGCTACAACTGCAATTTCATCAAGACCAGCTAAAATAGGTCCCATCGGGCGTGCTAAAAACTGTTAACCTAGAGCTACGCCCTGAATCGAAAACATGCATGAAATGGCCAATCCTCTATCCGGTTGAAACAATGAAATCTTCTCACGAGGGTGGGTGCCTCAATGGTGAGAAGAACCTCCAAAGAAGGCTAGTTCCTGTAAGATGTATCAATGAGGATCTCTACTCTATGCTGCGGACTACCATGGAAGAGGGAGAAGGAAACTTTAAGGGGAAATCCTACTTAATAAAGGTGATACACCAGATTGATCCACTCAACTTGGAACCTTGAACACTGAACAAACAAGGGAAAAGGAAGACCTTTGATTTCAATCAATCACTTATGCATAAATATTTCATGAAAAGGTTTGATCCAATGACCAAAACATGTGGGAAAACGATGGAGAGGGGTCTGATATAAGACACTTTGCAGCCACCGAACATCCACTTACAACTTCAGCAACAGACATAAAGAACACTTAACAATGACCTGCATAATACGATAAGTTGGCAACTAGGTACGAATCAGAATTTGGGAAGGGAGAGAAATCTACTGCATATGCAATTCGCTGAATGAATATACACTATGCCAACACTTGAAATTTGAAAGTACAATCCTTCTATTGATTGAAGAGGTTACACAACTCACCAATGGCAGAGTCTACTCTAGCCAAGAGGGATGATTTTTCTAAGGCTGAAAAGCCATTTTATAGAGAATTACAAAGCCAAAGATTGGTGTTGAAAAATTGAAGAGAAGGATTAACTTGGATTAACTCAAAGCTAACTTGGCCTTTCAATAAAAATATGTTTTCCCTTTGTCTTTGCATGAAGCTTCTTGCGCTTGAGGAAGTGAACTTGTCTTTGTTCTGAACCGCCCACCTCTCTTTGCATGGAAATCCACGCCAATGTCAATTTTAGAACTCTACGTGAGCTGCTGGAACATTTGAGATGCAGCGTTTAACAATTAGTCAACTCTAAATCTAGAACAATCAACTTGACGTTCGAATTTAGAACTCCAGTTGAAGCTGAGTTGGAACTTCGGATGAGTTGATCCGGAGATGAACTGAAGCTTTGACCAGTCGATCGAAAATAGCCCTTGCTTGCATGTATTTTATCCTATTATGGTCTGCCTGTTCATGTCTATTTCTGGCAGGATTCTATATTTGGATGTATTTTGTCTATATTTGGTCTATATTTCCTCCATTTGGCCTTTTTCAACTTCCCGTCGCTTAATCTGAGGTCAACTTCTCGTGGTTTAATTCTTTCGAAATTCTGGCTTTACCTTTGTTTCAACGGTTACTTCTCGCAGTCAAAATTTGACGTTTCGTGGGACGTCACCCTTTTTCATTTTTCTCGAGCTTATTTTCTGTCAAGCCCCTTAGTCTTCTTATTTCCTTCAGAATTCTTGTTACCTTTGATTTCCTTCGGCTTTATGCTTTCTCCCCGGCTTTATTCTCCGAAGTATTCCTTCGGACAAAAAGTTCGAAAGAATTCATTCAGACTTTTTCCGAAGGATATACTCCTTTTCTTTTCCTTTGCTCGGGCTTTTGTTCTGTCGGGTTTTCTCTTTTGGCAGCACCTCTCCGAATTTCTTCAGACTTTTTGTCCGAAGGAATTCCTTCGGAAAAAAAGTCCGAAGGAATTCATCCTTTGTCCTTTGCCTTTGCTCTTTGTTGATTTTGGACTTTGTTGTCGGCTTTTTTGCACGGGCCTCTCCGAATTTCTTCGGACTTTTTGTTCGAAGTAATTCCTTCGGACAAAAAGCCCTAAGGAATTAATCCTTGTCTTTTTTAAGTCCGCTGAGAATGCCCTTCGGACTTTTTGTTTCTTATTACTTGGCTTTTCCTTGCTTTTTGGGCGGACTTTTGGATTCTCCGAAGTATTCCTTCGGACAAAAAGTCCGAAGGAATTACTTCCTTTGTTGTAAGCTTTGCAAATTCCCCGAAGGAATTGAAACTTGTAATTTCCTACGGACTTATGTCCTTAGCACTTCTCCGAAACTATGTCCTTAGCAGAAGCCTTCTTTGATAAACCATTCCTTTAGACAAAAGTCCGAAGGAATTCCTGTTGTAGCAAAGGCCCTTACCAAAGAAAAAACAATGTATTCTTTCTTCCTTGGCTAGAGACGTGAATTTTCGAATGGCAAGAGACAATCTGTCCTGTGGAAGAATTGTCAACAGTACCAGCTATGGATGTGACTCATGAGAGTAAACTAAGTAGGCTACTGAGAATAACAGGTTTCCACGGTAGGTGAAAGTTGAATCAGAAGCCATAGGGGCAGACAGCAGAGAGATGTACGGTGCCCCAAAGAATGCGAGGTTGAAATAGACAGTGAAACAACCCCGCTGATGTAGGATTTTGCAAGGATTTCCAATCTCTTATAGGATCTCTGCATGCTCCAGGCCGCCTTAAATGTTTTTTCTGGCAATTATTTTTAATGAGAAATATATTTGGATTTCCGTGTTTGTATCCTTTTTGAAACCTGATGTTTTGAGTCTAACTTCTAGACACCCCTTCAAGGACAAATGGATTTAAGTTATATTTCTCATATGTCTACCTGTGGAAATCTCAAGGTATTCTTTTTTAGTTTCAAACTTGAATTCATAATCTGTTTGGATCTGCAATAATTAAGCTTCTAAGGATGATTTTTCCTTCTCCAAAAATTTTCAAATTTTTATGCCATTCCTGCATTTTGTTTTATTATCTTGCTATGCTAAGTGCCAAACTTAAGGCCAAATGCTTCAATTCACTTATGTTCTTATCATGGTCTTCTTTCTTCTTTGCCATTTGTTCAACACATTGTGTCAAGTTCTTAGTCATCACAGAAGTCTTCTCATGCAATTCTGTCATTTTGCAGCATCTTGTCTTCCAGGGATTGGACCCTAATCTTATGTTATAATCCATCATGTTCTATTCACTGAGTTAATTCTGTTGAGTTCTTGATCTTCCTTCAAGATCTACAATATTCTCAACCTACACCAATATCCTTATATAATCTTGCACGTGTACTGAACTTCGTGCCTCCTTTCATGTATACCAACATATTGACTCTTGGCTGTATGTGTTTGTTCGTGTCGTGAACATCTTTTCCAACAATCTTTCCATCTCTGATCTATTTCACCACGAGTATCATAATGATGAGTACTAGGCCAATAGGACTTCTCAAAGTGTTCCTACATCTTTGTTCTTGCAAAATTACATGCATAATTGATCGGCTCAAACAATGTGGCAGTATGTTTCTGCCACTTACAAATGTGCAGTATCTATTTCTGGGCAACATCAGCTTGAAATTGAGACCGCTGAAATTGCAGAGCTGCATCTTCTCCAGGGAATGAATATTGGCTTTCTCGCCAGACTAAAATTGATAGGCAGAAGCTGACTAATTAATCTGGAATGCCAATGAAACTGCATACCCAAAACTGGAATTGTCATCGAGGTAGCGATTGGAACTGCAACTGACAATGATATTGAATGTGGAATGCCAATAGGTATCTCTGTACGCTGTACTGTTTTTTAATCTGTTTTCCAGAGGACTCAAGATGTTCTTGTTGAGGCTGCCTATGATCAAGCTGCCCATGTAAACCACTATCTGCTACTGGAACATTGTTTATAAATTTATTACCACGTACAGCAGTTGCTGGGGAAGGAGGATGATGAGAACTAGCAACTTTGTTAGTATCATCAGGAAAAATATCTGGGGTCATCTCCCAGATCAAGTGCAAAATGTTGTCAGTTTCTGACACTCAGGAGAATCCACATTTTTGTGAAATGTGGTTGTGACTGGAACAGACTCAGTAAACACAGGAGTAGAGATCTGGACTTTGAACTGCAGGAGGTTCAGGGAGGGACTAGCTAGAAAGTCATGTGTGGGAAACCAGTGCACTACTCCCCAAATCCTCGATTTCCTGAACTATAATATCAACATCATCTAAATCAAGAACATGAGAAGAAGCAACAAAAAGGAATGGGACATGAGGAATTTAATTCCTCAAGGGGCACCTAAAAGATGCCCATCTCCATCACTGTGATTTCACTGCTGGAACGTATATCCTCTTGCACAGTGTTGCAAGCACAAGGAGCGGGAAACAAAATTAAGGTCTACCAATATCTCCCATGTTGCAGGGGTTTATACAGTTCATGGACACACATAGGGATTCTGTCAAACACTTGACATTCAAACTACAAAAATTCAATTCTATTAATCAAGACAGTGGAATTTCAATCAGAATTCATGCCACAACTAGGCGTATTCAATACACAAATGCATGGAGGAAACACTACACTACACCTATAGGCCGTACACAGGCCTCTGCCTTCAAATGGCAGTCATACAATGTCACCTACAGACCAAGAAGGAAATAAGCAGTTGATAGGATCTGCTATTGGAGGAAGGTTACTCAGATAATCAATCAAGAAAGATATATTCCCGTAAAACCATTATTCATCTCAAATGAGGTACATCCAATACATATAGGGTAAATGGTAATTTAAAAGTCCGTTTGTACGGGACATAACTACCAAAATCTAAAAACTAACAACCTAAAGCATAAGCAAATAAACAATAACAAATTTGGATCATAAATGACCCAACAAACTCCCCCTTGATCCAAAGTGGTATAAAAGATGAAAACACTGGAGCAATGACTCTGAAGTCATCAAAGAAACTCTGAAGCAACTGCAACTGGTGCACTGTACCTCCTGGTACTGATCAAACCCAATGTCGCTCCATTAAGAAGCTCGCCCTACGAGTTGTGGCATAAAAAGTTGATGAACACGATCAAAACTTGCTCATCCCCTATTATCATCATACCGTATTATAGTAGAACACGATCCAACCCAGTCCAACTACATCAATCCGCATAAGGCTCCACCTAGACACCCATCCAAGTGACCAACCTATACTATGTATAGCACATCTCCCTGATGTCCAACAAACACTAACAACCTTTGCTCAACACTGAAAGTGCTAGAAACCCATGTCAACTCGTACTATCACTGCGATTGATAGAAGACTAATCAATGCTATATCTTCTTCCCCTATCAGGGGAGAGATGAGAAGTTGTGCAACGAAAGAAAAAATCAAACAATCATGTCTGCTCCATGTCATGAATATCAAGGATAGAAAGCCAAAACTAGAAGAAAGCAAGGACACAAGCCAAAAAATGCTACTACAATAGATCGCCGTCTTGGGCCTAGTACTTTGCACAAGACGGGTGAATCACTGATCACTCAAAACAGGCTATCAAGACCATTGGGACCATATGCTTTGGCCATATAGGACGCAACCAAATTAGAGGAAGTGTCAGAATAACTTGAATGCTAGAGTGACCAGAAGATCTGCCACTAGAATGACCCGCATAATTTTCTTCAGCTTTCTTTTTGTGTGAAGAGCAGGGTCATCAAGGACATACATCTGCAAGATGTCCAATACCACCACATTTGAAACCTCTGGGCTCTTTCCTATGCTGACGAGATCTAGAAGTTGAATCACTGAAAGAACCACCAGAGTGAGAAGAGTGCCTATGGTGATGTTTACATTTTGAAAATCCTGGAGAGTGCTGATGAGAACGTTGTGGAGACCGTCTAGAATGGTGTGGAAAATGTCTCGGAGAGTGCTTCAGAAACTACCTCTATACATGGCGATGATCTCTGTGATATGACCAGGACTTTGTATAGTGAGCTTCTAAGGGAGACATGCTCTTTTTCTTTGCAAATTGTCGCTCATGTTGAGTCAGCAACTCACAAATAGAGTCAAATGTTGTGCCATTAAGCTTATCACTAAGCTGCAACATTTCCATAAGGTTGGTATATACAGAACTGAGACAATTCAAAGTTATGGATATGAGCATGTCATCATCAATCTTGTTGCCTGTAGTAGAATACTCTTGTTTCAGAGTTTTCATGTGAAAGAGTTATTCATATACATCTTCTTCAGTGTTGAGCTTGTTATTAAGCAACTGCATTAGGAGATCAATCTTTTTATAGGCAGATTGTTTGTCATACAGATCTTTTAATGCTTTCCATGCGCCATATTAACAACTTCAATATGAATAATTATCTGTGCTAAACATGATGATTTCAACAAAGCAAGGACACATTTATCACGCTTTTGAAACTCAAGCACTTTTGCGGCTTCAATCGGCGGTGTAATTTCTTTTTTCGTTATTTTTCACAAATTGTTAAAACAAGCATGTTTTCCATATTTATCAACCATTCTTGTAGTTTTTTGGTGTTAATCTGCCATTTTCAAAGATTAAACTTACAATTTTAGCCATTGTGCTTTAAAAAAGGATAATCAAGGAATGCTATGGGGGTTTGGCCTTTACCCACCAAATAGCTTTCGATCACAATGGTCCTAGAGCCTGTCAAAAATATGCAAGAATTACACCCTTATATCGCCAAGTACAAAATAGAATATTCTTAAAAAATTCCCAGTAAGTTTGAAAAACAAGTTGACCAAAAAGATTGTTGAAGGATTTTGAACTCATAATCTCTCCTCTTACATGTAACTTGCCTAAACTTTGGTTACCAACTCCACTACAATCAATTTGAATGTTAATTTTCAAGATAACCTATTTGAACTGTGTTTTTCAGATTTTTTTCCAAAAATAAAAAACATTGTGCATGTAAAAATATATAACCCTTATTTTATTGCATGTAAGAAAATTTATTTGACGCTTTGATGGGACCCATTGAGCTTCAAATATGTGCCATATTCCTCTACTATGCCAGACTTCTCTTGTAATCAAATTTGAGCGAGGTGTATTACAAATTTGAGCAATGTGTTGGAGTTGGCTATCACACCATCCTTCACAATGTTTGTTTCAATGCAATACAATGCTAATGCAAATGCAATGTACAAAGACGTAGGAAGAATTTTACACCCAGGTATGTAGCACTGCACCTTTTTTTGTTGTTGAAAGGCTTCGAAAACTTCTACCAGCACGTCGTGCAAACAAGGAGAGGATTATTGCCTCCAATTCACTGCAGATTGCGGGTCGTACGACATCCAAAACTTAAACACGCCTACCTTAAAATAATTTACCACCAAAGTGCAAGAGCGGCATGTATACCTATTTTTTGTTCAGGTCAGACTCAGGGCCACCATATTCCAAAAGTCACCAGAGCATTTAGAAAGAAGGTGGACGACTTTCGTTCTTGAAATAAACCTTTCTAGATAAAATAAAGAATTCTGATTTTTTTAATAAATAATGCTAAAGAATGCTCTGATTACATCCAATTAATCCAAACCCTATTGAAAGTATTTTCCATAAACATCGATTACAATTAAATTGGGTCAAACCCTGCTAAAAGAAAACCAAAAACAATTATTTCTAAAAATAAATACTATTGATTGTACTTGCTGGCAGTGCTGGAGTGTTGGGAAAGGTATGGTTGATCATTGGTCAAACCCTAACCTAGAATCAGCTTGAAACCCCTAAAAATCCTTGAAACCTTAGGTGAAATAGTTCAGCATAGTACAACAGCTTTAAACTGCTCTGATGCTGCCCAACTTGATTGAAAATGGTCGTTGTACGGACATCGTACGGATCCGTATGGACCTCTACTTTTTCTTTCTTTCTACCTCCTGAAATGTGATGCCCTAGTTAAATGGACCTCCAAAACTGATATTTCTTGAATCTAGTAGCACCATTGTAATCCCTGAATGGAATTACCAAATGGGTATGAAGGGTTTCGTCCTCATACCTGTAAATCTGAGGGTTTTTGTCCTCTGTGGAAAAGTATGGTAGCTTCAAGCTCTCCAATAAATTCTGAAAATTGAATGATAATAATAGATGTCATTTTTTTTTCTTTTTCACCTTTCTTATAATTACTTTACCACCTAAAACCCTAAAAGCAATTTAAATTTACTTTTTATTCTAATTTCATATTTGCTCCATGAAGTAATTAATAATTATTTTTAATTCCAATTTTCCACTTAGGCTTATAATTAATACTCTTTTGGCCCACTTTAATTAATAATACCCCTTTAGATGTCCCACTTTTAAGTTATTACTTAAAAGTACCCTTGGAAACACTTAAGAATTAGTATTAATTTATTTCCCTTGAGTTTGTCTCTTTTTGTCTACGGGAAATTAAATAGACTTAGGGGTCCCCTATTTAGGTTAGTTTGGAAAAGGGAACATTACAGTCCGCCCTTCCCAGAATTGTTTGCCCTCAAGCAATTGCAAATTCGGATGCTCAAGTATCTCTTCTCCTTTCCATGTAGCATCTTCTATTGGGAGGTCCTTCCAACGTACCAGATACTCTGTGCTAACCTTGTTCCTCAACTTCTTCTCCTTGTAATTGATAATAGCCTCAGGAACCAACACAAGCTTGCCTTCATCATCCAAAGGAGGCAGCTCAATGGAAGGAGTAATACGCTCTCCTAATGCCCTTTTGAGACATGACACATGGAACACATTATGAATTTTACTATACTCCGACAACTCGGGTTCATATGCAACCTCTCCAATCCTCTGTATAACCTTGTCTGGCCCATAAAAGCATGGCTTGAGCTTTTTCAGCTCCACTCTGCTTAAGGGAAGATTGCCTGAAGAGCTATAACCTCAAGTACGCCAAGTCACCAACCTCAAAAGACCTACATAGTGCAAAACTTTTGTTGATTTTGTGAATGTTGAAGGTTCTCTTTGAGTATTTCTATAACTTCTTGGTTCTGTACTACCAAATCTCTAGCCCCTAGCACTCTACTATCAGTAATAATCAAATCGATAAAAAATGAGATATCCTATCCATATAAAACTTTGAAAGGAGTCATACCAATAGACATGTGATAAGTGGTATTGTAACACTACTCCCCCATGTATAACCATTTAACCCACGCTAATTGTTGTCTTGTCACATAATTTCTCAAATACTCTTCTATCCATTTGTTCACAATTTTTGATATTTGAGGATGGTAGCTTATGCTTGGAGTTAATTATGCACACTGTTAAGTGAAATAGCTCTTGTCAAAACAAGCTAAGGAAACGGTTGTCTCTGTCACTCACAATGTTTTTAGGCAATCCATGGAGTCTAAAAACTTCTTTTAAAAATAAATCAGCCACTTAAGGTGCCTTGTATTCAATTGGGACAGCAAAGAAGTGGGCATACTTTGTGTGTCTATCAACCACAGTAAAAATACAACTTTTACCTTGGAGTTTGAAAAGCCCTGTAATGAAGTCCATAGAGATACTTTTCCACTTTTGACTTGGAATAGGCAAGCGCTGCAATAGACTAGCCGGAAATATGTGCTCTGCTTTGTTTTGTTGGCAAGTTGCACACTAATACATTGGAGAACTTCTCCTTTAAGCCCTTTCCAAAAGAATCTGTCCCTTGCTTGTAAGTCTTGTAGTAACCTAGGTGACCAGCCATGGGTGTGTCATGGACAACCCTCAAGACTTTGTCTTTTACTTTTGATTCAGGTACCCAAAAAATCTTATTTTTGTACAGGGTGAGGTCTTCAACCACCATGTACCTATCATTTTGCACTGTACCTTATAGAACATCATTAGTGAAGGTATTCTTTCCATATTCAGCTATAATAACAGCCCTCCAATCCTTGGATATTTTCAGACATACCACACAAAAATGGTTTCCTTGAGAGTGCATCAGCCACTACCTTATTCTTGCCCTTCAAATATTTAATATCAAAATCATATGCTTGAAGTTTACTTACCCACTTTTGTTGCCTATCATTCAAGTCCTTTTGGCAAAGGAAGAACTTCAAGTTGTTGTGATCTATTTTGACCACAAATTTGCCACATACAAGGTATTGTCTGAACTTTGCTAGTGCATGCATGATTGCTAGCATCTCTTTATCATAAATAGAGAACCCATGCTCTATATCTTTCAATTTCCAGCTCTCAAAAGCAATCGGATGTCATTTTTGCATAAGGACAGCCCCTATTCGTTCCCCTGATGCATCACATTCAATTGCAAAAGGAATAGAAAAGTCTAGAACAACAAGTACAAGACAAGAACTCATTACCTCATTTAGTTTGTCAAAGGCTGATTGGGCTGTTTCAGACCAACTAAAAGCTCCTGTCAAATTTGTCAATAGGGCAGCCCACTGTGAAAACCCTTTAACAAACCTTCTATAATAACTACAAATGCCTAGAAATCCTCTTAGCAATGTCATGGAAGTAGGAGGCCAATCTAATATAGCTTGGATCTTTTTCTGATCCGCCTGTACTCCTTGGGCATTGATGACATGCCCCAAATACAAATTTTCGTTCATTCCAAATTCATATTTGGACTCTTTTGCAAAAAGACTTTGTTGCTTCAAAATTTTCAGCACTATATAAAGGTGTTTTAAGTGTTGCTCCATTGTCTTACTATATACCAAGATGTCATCAGAGAACACTAGAACAAATTTCCTTAAGTGCTCTCTAAAAATATGGTTGATGCATGACTGAAATGTCGCAGGAGCATTAGTTAAACCGAAGGGCATGACCAAGAATTCAAAGTGCCCAAAGTGACAATGGAAAGCAGTGTTTTGCACATCTTAATCCTTTACCTTGATTTGATGGTAACCTGATCTCAAATCAATTTTTGAAAAATATGTGGCACCATGCAATTCATCTATAAGCTCATAGATCCTGGGAATAGGATACCTGTTCTTGGTAGTCTTTATTTAGTGCATGGTAATCAATGCACATTCTCATAGTTCCATCTTTTTCTTCACTAAGACAACTGAAGAAGCAAAAGGACTTAAACTTGGCCTAATGTGTCCCATTTTCAACAACTCTTTAATGGCCTTCTCAATCTCTTCCTTGAAGGCTCTAGGGTAACGGTAGGGGGTAATCATGACCGGTTTTGACCCTGGTTCCAACTATATCACACGCTGAAATCCCCCATCGAGTGGCAGCCCTACTAGTAAGTCACTGAAAACTTTTGCATGCTTTTCAAGAATTCCCTAAATGTCTGGATGCTAGGACTTCTTTGTTGGCAATTTTGGCTGATGTCTGTAATATTGTCATTGATGTCAAAGGCAGCTTGTACTATCAAACATTAATGTAAAAAGTTGAATTGCATAGACTTGTAGTGCAAATCGGGATTCCAAAACAACTTTACTTCTCTCAACTTTATAAGTTAAGTTGTCTCGAGAACCCGAATGGGTCTAGCAGTGTTAATCGGGTTTATGCAATGACTTTACTTGTCTCATTTTTATAAGTCAAGTTGTCTCAAGAACCCGAAAGGGTCTAGAAGAGTTGATCGGGGTTTCGAAAGCACTTTACTTCTTTCATGTTTATAAAATAAGCAATGTGGAAAACCCAAATGGGTCAAGGAAGAGGTAATCGCGATTTTGAAGTGACTTTGCTTTTCTCATGTTTATGAGTTAAGCAATGTGAAAAACCCGAATGGGTCTAGGTGAGTTGATCGAAGTTTTGCGACAACTTTACTTAGTTCATTCTAATAAGCTAAGCAAAGTTGAAAACTCGAATGGGTCTGGAAGAGTTGATCGGGTTTCTAAGATGACTTTACTTCTTCCAAGTCTATTAAGTCATGCTGAATGAAGAACTCGAAATGGTCTTGAAGAATTCTTTCGGAAGAATTCTTTCAAAAAATTGTCAAGTCTTTTTTGGAAAATTATCCCGAAACAAAAATCCGAAGGGATTGTTGCAAAATTGCCGAAGGGTACATTCAAGAAACTCTGAAGGGTATGTGGACCCTTTCAGAAAAGTCGAAGGGTAGTTTGCAAAAAGCCGAAGGGTATGTGGACTCTTTCAGAAAAGCCGAAGGGTAGTTTGCAAAAGGTCGAAGGGTATGTGGACCGTTCAAGAAAGTCGAAGGGCACTTCTCAAGAAGTCTAAAGGGCAAGTGGACCGTTCAACAAAGCCAAAGGGTAGTCCGTAGAAAGTCCGAAGGGCAAGTGGACCGTTCAAGAAAGCCGAAGGGTAGTCTACAGAAAAGCCGAAGGGCATGAGGACGTTTCCAAGGATTCCAAAGGACAATTTGTCGAGGAAATTGTCCCGAAGAATTTCGTCAGGGAAATTGTCCCAAAGGATTTCTTTGGAGAAATTATCCCGAAGAAATAAGTCGGGAAAATTGTCCTGAAGAATTAAGTCGAGAAAATAACCCGAAGAGAAAAGTCCCGAAGAAAATACCCTGAGGAAAATAGCCCGAAACAAAAGTCCCAAACAAAGTTCTCGAAGGATACCTTTGGATGAAATGGACCATTACAAAGCTTCTGAAATAGATCATTTGCAATAGTCCCGAAGGACATATAGACAAAAGTAAAGGTCGAGCACAATAGAATAATCTAAAGGAGCGAAAGCGATCCAACTATAGAAGATATAGTGGAAAACATAAAAAGGGGCTCGATAGTTAGAGATGGCGAGAAGAAAGAAATCAAAAGCACGCATTTAATATGTTGCAACGAGCAAATGGAGAAACAGACAGCACTGGTGTAAACCCTGCATGTCATTGCACAGGGCTCAAGATTGATTGTCCCAATCATACTAAAATGATTGATCCAAGAAGCGGCACAGTAAAAACCCGAATCTCGCAATTGTCAAAGATAGAAACAAGAATAGACAATTGTTGGATGATGCAAGAACCAAGACACGGGAAAATGCAAAAGTCAAATTCGCATTAAATGAAGAACCAAAAAAGGGGAGTTGAAGTGCAAAAAGGGAAACGGCACGAAAATGACATGAATCCAACAGTTGATAAATATAGTAAAGAACCCAGAACTTATGACATGAGGCATGAATCGAGACACGAAAAGCGTGTATGTCAAAGTCACATTAAATGAAGATCGGTCGAGTAGAGTTGGAGTATGAACACAATTGGAGACATGAAACCCTAAAATCCATTATATATATACACGACTTCAAAACATTGTTAAGCTGTTGCTGTTGCATTTTCAAGTGAAAAAAAACGCTGTCGATAAAAAAATAAGCAGACAGAATAAACGTAGAGAAGGAAAGGGAATGAAGTGTATCTGAACAAAGCATAACCAGATGTATGCAGATACAGAGTGAAAGACATGCAGAGAGAGATTAAGCAGGAAGATAGAGCACACAGATAATGAGAAGGTGAGTAGTTACAAATTAGACTTGTAACAAAGAACATTGAACTGGATTCACTTGTGAATCTATCTTGTACACTGGAGTTGTAGCTCCATAGTTCAGGTAGGTTGGTGCCTACATACAAACTGGGTTGGTGCTCAGTGAAGAGATTGGTGTCTCCTAAGGATTGGTGTCCTTGAATTTAACCAGTGAGGTTTGCCAGTAAGGCATTTTATTGTGAGGATAGATTAAAACAATAGATTCTAGCAGTTGATTCTCACCGTGGTTTTTCCTTTTGGGTTTTCCACATAAAAATCTGATGTTATGTGTTTTTGTGTGTGTGTGACTTCTGCATTTGTTTTTTGATTTGCACATGAATTTACATCCTCTGTAAAAGGTTTTAAACGGACTAGTTTTAGCTCATCTACTGATTCACCCCCCCTCTCAGTAGATAGTTGTGTTCAACATTCTTGTCCATAAGTCGGGATGCATTGCTTTCCAAACAATGGGCTGCCCAAGCTATTTGGCCTTTCTAAAAGAATATTTCCATGCTCTTTGCTGAAACTGTACGTGGAGCTCCATTGGCCATACCTTGCAATACAACCTCTTTCACATCAACCTTGAACTTTAACTCCATGGTCTTATAGTTATGTGTAAATTCCCCAAGGGAATGTAGCCATTGCACACCCAAGACTAAATTTGTCTCATCTATATTCACCACATAAAAATTATCACATATTTTGACTTACCAAGGGTGATGTCTAAGCTCTTGACTCTCTTTGTGCAAGGAATTGAACGGCCATCTGCAATTGTAACATTAAATCCACTGAAGTCATTCATTTTCAGCCCTCTTTGGGCAACTAACTCCTCATCAATGAAGTTGTAGGTTGCCCCACTATCAACTAAGACCATAGCTTTGTGCCCTTTAAGCACTCCATGTATCTTGAATGGATGGTATCTAGGTGTTCCTAAAAGAATAGCAAGAATACCGTCTGTAATCCTTTCTTCTACTTCAATTTCAGCTTCAAGGTCTTGTTCTTCCACTCTTACTTTCAGTTCTGTCTCCTCTAACTCATCATCAGAAATCACCTCAATGTAGTGTACTTAGCCTTTTGGAAGACACCTGTGCCCTGGTTCCCAAGGATCCTTACATGTGAAGCAAAGCTTCTTTCTTCGAAGTTCATTTCTAATTTCCACCTCCTTGCTGAATTTTGGCAACACCTTGGGCTAAGAATTAACTTGCTGCCCAAAGGTAGTGGTTTTTGGCTGTCCATAATTATTTGTCCTTGGCTGCCCATACGGAAATATTTTTTGCTGCCCTATAGGCTAGAATCTGCTTCTTGGGGCTGCAGTTTCAAGGTCCAAAGCCTTTTTAATGGCTTTCTGCAGTGATGGAGGGCTGAAAGCCTTTACTAATCCTCTAAGTGGTTCAGCGAGACCCTCTATGAACAAAACCACGAACCTCCTTTCAGTCACATCAGGTACCATAACTGAAAGCTTCTGAAAATCAGCAACGAAGTCATCCATTGAATTGGTTTGTTTGAGTTGAGCTAACTCACGGAAATGAATTTCCAAATCAACTCAGTCAAATCTTTCTACAAACCTGGTACTGAATTCCACGTATGAGTGGATGTGATTGTGCCATGGGTTATCAACCTATGGTACCACCATTCATGTGCTACACCTCCCAGATGGAGGGTGGCAAATTTGATTGCGTCCTCTTCTGGCATAGGCCTCAACTGATAAGGTGTGCAATTTTTGAATCCAAGAATGTGTTGAACACTTGAGCTATCATAAGTTGGAAGAGTAATCTTTCCTACTGCTTGTTGGAGGTCCCTCTGATTTGTTGGTGGCCTTGTGTCAACTCTTTGACCACCCCTGTTTTTCTTTAAATTCATGAAATTAGTGAGAGGGATAGCCTCCCAATTTCATCTAGTAGGGCCTTGTTCTCCCTGTAACTAGTTGCAATCTCATCACCTATTGGTGGCTGTAATTCCACTTCTGGCACTGCCTCTTCCCTATGAATGAAGGTAGGTTGGAAAGGCCTAGCAATAGAGCCTATGATTGTCCTCTGAATGGGCTGATTATTATTAACCCCTGAAGAATTGCCCTCACCATTGTGAAGCCTCTGTATGTTATTATTCAAAGTTTGGACCAATTGGATCATCATATCGGCCAACCATTCCTGGCCTTACACAAGCCTCTCAAAACGGGCCTCATCTGAATCCCTATTATTGTTACCCATAGCTTCATTGTCTTTCCCTGCAAGTGATTCTAGGTTTGATTGTTCTAAACTCTTTTTCTTTTCTCTTTCTTGATATCTGATTTCTCTGTCACTAACTTGCATGAGGACGAAGCTACAAAATAATTCTTTCCCACAAGCTAGAAGAAAACACACTCTGATACCACTAAAATAAACCTTTATAGATAAAAATTAAAAAATCTGATTTTTTTAACAAAAAATGCTAAAGAATGCTTTGATTACAACCAATTAATCCAAACCCTGCTGAAAGTATTTTCCATAAATGCTAATTACAATTAAATTGGGTCAAACCTTGATGAAAGAAAACCAAAAACAATTATTTCTAAAAATAAATACCGCTGATTGTACTTGCTGGCAGTGCTGGAGTGCTAGGAAGGTACGACTGATCATTGGTCAAACCCTAACCTGGAATCAACTTGAAACGCCTAAAAATCTTTGAAACCCTAGGTGAAACAGTTCAGCGTAGTACAACAGCTCTAAATTGCTCCGATGCTGCCCAACTTGACTAAAAATGGTCACCATACGGATCTATACTTTTTCTTTTTTTTTGCCTCCGGAAATATGACGCCTTAGCTAAATGAACCTCTAAAACTGATATTTCTTGAATGTGGTAGCACCGTTGTAATTCCTGAATGGAATTACCAAATGGGTATGAAAGATTTTGTCCTCATACCTGTAAATCTGAGGGTTTTCATCCTCTGTGAAAAAGTATGGTAGCGTCAAGCTCTCCGATAAATTCTAAAAGTTGAATGATAATAATAGATGTCATTTTCCTCTTTTTCACCTTTCTTATAATTACTTTTCCACCCAAAACCCTAAAAGCAATCTAAAATTACTTTTTATTCTAATTTTCTCTTTGCTTCATAAAGTAATTAATAATTACTTTTAATTCTAATTTTCCACTTGGGCTTATAATTAATACTCTTTTGGTCCATTTTACCCTTTAGATGTCCCCCTTTTAAGTTATGACTTTAAAGTACCATTGGGAACACAAAGAATTATTACTAATTTATTTCCCTTGAGTCTGTCCCTCTTTAAGTCTATGGGAAATTATAAAGACACAGGGATCCCCTGTTTAGCTTAGTTCATAAAAGAGGACATTACTGCTCTCCTTCCTCCACTGTGTCTTCATTCCTCCTTTCATTCTACTTTAACCTTGATCTGATACCACTAATAGGATATGCTATTGGAGGAATTTTTCTCAAATAATCAATCAAGAAAGATATATTCCTGTAAAATGTGATGTCCCCTCCTAGCTAGAGACATTACTCAAGCTTTGGATTAGCCTATCATTCTGACCCTCGTAGGCTAATGGGATTGAATAGAGGGTCCCCTGAGGATTGGCATCATTTTCAGTGCGTAGAGAGCTTCAGTTTGGTCTTCGTTTGGCTTCATTCGGATGTCATTTGCTCTACTTACTATTTTTAGTAAGTTACTGGAGTTAGAGATGGGCCCCTGCTATTTTTTTAGCAAAAGGGGTTGGTCATATGCAGATTCCTTGTGCCAGTTTCCAGTTCAGACGACGCGCAGAAATGATGAGTAATAATGGAGATATTAATATTTATTTGGCCAAAATAAATATTAAGTTTTGAGCTTATATTATTAAGGTATAACATAATTCTATACTATAACTTAAGTCACTTAAATGAAGGGTCAAGTTATCATAGATGGGGCCAAGTGAACAATTAATTATAAAAGAATTATTTGTGCACCAACTATAGAGTTTTAAATAAAAATTAAAAAGTGGGAATATATCTTTTATCCCACATTGGCCAGAAAAGTGTTTGAGCTCTCATAAAAAAAAGATAAAAGGGACTTATGGGCTCATTCTCAAGCATGTTAGGTGAATGTTATTTTGTGGAGAATATTTGTCTTAGACTTGTGGACTTTTCTGAGTGTTTCAGCCTTCAAGAAGACTGTGAGTATCCGTACAGAAGAACGTGAGACTTCTGTATATTAGCATTCAGAGGCTATGAAATACCAGCTGATATTGCTTCAAAATTGACTTCATTCGGGAGTCAGAGTTGCACAGATTTGTGGAGATTTCCTTCAATATTGCAGGTTGATTGTACTTCTAATTTTTGGTGTGAGTTTAATGATCAGTTTACATCCATTAGTGTAGTGGTACAGCTGCTGTAATAAATATGTTGTGTGCGGCCAGCAAAGAGGAAATAAGTTTTTCTTAAATAATCCTGGTACTCTTTATCTTATATCTTCCTCAGTCTATTTCATATGAATAAATATAAGAGTTTCATGTTGATTGGTTGTAATCCATGAAGCTATTTGGTTATAAATTGAATTTAAATAAAGTTTCCGCAGTTTTGTTGTGCTTTAGGGCATTATTTGTCTTTAAAATTGCTATATATATATCGAGACATTGCAAAGAAACAAACATAAACGCAACAGGTTCAACTAAACCACAGAGATTACCCTGAAGACCCTGTGAAGGGTTCTTACATAAAACCATTATTCATCTCAAATGAGGTACATCCAATACATATAGGGTAAATGGTAAGTTAAAAGTCCATTTGTTCGGGACATAACTACCAAACTACCGAAATCTAATAACTAACAACCTAAAGCATATGCAAATAAACAATAACAAATTTGGATCATAAATGACCCAACAACAGTATAATCTGGGCTCTGCATTTTCCAGTAGCAAGCCAGCCATCAAAATTTCTTCCTTTTCAATGAATGGGAATAGATCATCCCTTCTCTTCTCCTCATGTATCTTTGTCTTCTACAGGGGTTTTAGCTTCATCTGGGCACCAACAGCTTCAAGAGGAATGCAAAGAGTCCCTAAATTGAAACGTCCACCTTGGTGGCTTCAACAAAGAGTTTAAATATTTCAAAACAAGCTCAAACATATTCGAGTCTGTTGAAGTCTAATAATCTTAACAAAACGCACTTTATTCAATCATACAACTATGTGGGCTTTTGAAAGTTGTTATCCATTTCATAGTCCAGGTTAGACGTTTCCAAAGACACTTAACAGTTGCAAAGACCTCGACGGGTTTTTCATTGGTGGTAAAACATTTAAATGGGTCTAAGACTCTGCCAAGCTTTCCCTACCCAATATCCACTATGTAGTAAGCTAAGCACATTGTAGACCCATGTGGGATTTTCCCTCTAGATAACACTTTGACTCTGAAGAGTAATCATCAAGGCCATTTCAAGCTTAAATTTCCCGAACTACATTGGATGGATATGTTTATCGATGATCAAGACATGTCTGGGCTTTTGTTCCTGTAAACTTTTAGATATACCAAGCACACAATAACATTTCCTAATCGCGTAGCGTAGTCCCAATTAGCACTTGATAATACTCTAGCGTAGAACACTTTGAAACATAGATCTTATCAGGCAAGTGGTTCCCGATTACCACTAAAGGCACAAAGTGGATCCTTCGACATTATGCTTGGGCTTTGAACTCCATGAATCAAAGGAACATTACAAGTATTAACATTCACGACCAAATCTGGTATGAAACACCTGATTTCAACTACATGTTGGCAGCTTTGTTTTGCACAACCCAACTGAGAATGGTAATCCCGATTGCCAAAAGGATCAAGCAGGATGAAAGCCAAGACCTAATCAGTCTTTATAAACCAAATTAGCAAGCGATGAACACAAAACAACTTTCAAGACCAAATCAATGTTGGAGAACCTGATTCCAACTGCATAGTATTTGAAGTTGCATGAAGACCAAAATGGATATAGTAGTCCCAATTTCAACTTTTGTAGACAACTTTGAGAAGATGAAGTTTGTCACCAAAACACCAAGGCGACAAAACTTTGCGGAATGAATGTTGGAAGGACAAGTATGAGCCACCAAAGAACGTGCCAAAAACAAGGATCACTAGCACGGAAACCAAGAACTTCGTCCAAACACACCAAAACTAAGACAAAGCAAAGCAAAGAAAGAAAAAATGAATGCACACTCTATTTTTAGTGATGCAAGATTGCACTAGACCCTGGATGCTCCTACATCAAACACCCGAGGTTCAAAAATGTGAGCTTCGGCTCACATGAATAGGATAAGTGGCCAAACCACTCTTTTGGTCATGAGGCAAAGAGCCCATGGCATCTCCTTCCAATACACCAAATATATCAGTTGATTATTCTTATTTTTCATGTGCCATTTCCAGCTCCTACATGTTGGTTCCAAACCTATTCTCTTCTCATTTTTGTTCTTTCTCTCTCTCTTGTGGTGGTATTAAACTCACCACAATCTCTCTCTTGTGGGCTTTGACCCACCATCGTCCATCCTCCTCCACCAAAGGCATAACCAACTATCATTCAACTCACATGTGGGCTGAAACCCTCTCTCATTCATCCACAACCGCCAAGATGCTCTATCATGCGCCTCGCTCTCCCGTGTGAGCTTAAACTCGTTGTTGTCCATCTACCTCTACCTAAAGCTCACTTGGCTTTGTTCACACATTGTCCAACCAGCTATTGGATCCTTCACAACATCACATATCCATGTTTGCAGTTGTACACTCATGGCTGCAATCTCATCAATCTCTCTCAATTTCAACACAACTGAATCAACATACACTAGGGCATCCAAATGATAGCCCATATCATCTAAAATCAATTCATGGACAATATTTACCTTCACATCCTTCGTTGTTTGCATTGCTATAGCAAGCAATCTCTCCATCTCAGCTGCAAATTCAGCATCTTCACCACATGCTTGGGCTACCATACACATTAGCAACTCCTTCCACTTGGTGAGCTTAAGAAACTCACTCTCCATACCTGCAAAATCAAGTTCTTCAACATATATCATGGCTGATTTCAAACTCAGTTGCACTCTCTCATCCATCATCCCACTACAAGCTTGCTCCATGTCAAGCTTTGGCTTCAAAAAGCCTTCACCATCATTATTCAGTTGTTCTAGGGGCAACTTTCCTTCCCCACACGGCTGCAAATGAGTCTCCACCTGCATATCTCCTTGAGAACCAACTTGTTCCCATGCTCTATCACACTCCCTTGTCTCCATATCAACTTGAAGACACTCACCCATGGCTGGAATATCATCCAACTAGCTCTTCATCCACCGCTGCCATATCCATCACTTGGTCAGCTTCTTCACTCTGTACCTCATACAAATGAACATACTGGACTGCACCACACTTCATCCTCTTCTTCACCACTGTCTCCATAGCTGGACTTGCACAATGCACAAACACATTAGGGAAAACAAGAGTTCCCATCATCACCTCAGCCGCTTCATCATGTTCCAAAGGCATGTTGTCCAACTCTTCAACTCTAGCATGCTACCCATGTTTTTCTCTTTCACCATTTGCTGCCAATGGCCCATTTTCAACAACTCTCAAGGTTGTTTTCACCTCATCCATAACTCTGATTTCAACTTCTTCGCATGGCTGAACCTTCACAATCATCTCCTTGTGTGTACTTGCTTGCATCACATCCACATCTAGTGTTTCTTCCAAAGAAATTTACAACTCAATATGGTTGCCTTATTCACTCACTTGCAGCTCTACATGGCTGCAATCTTCCTTCGCATATGTTGTTTCACTCATGGAAACATGTATCATGCCTTGGTTGTCCTCGACCCTACTACCATCCAAAAGAAAATTGGCAAGCTCACTACCATCACGAACCAAGAAAAAATCAGAATTTACCCACTCATGGGACTTCAGAACCGCTTGCCCATCATCACATAATGGGTCTCCATCTTCCGGTGAACAATGTACCACCTCTCCATCATCTTTCACAAAGATTTAATCACCTATGGGCTGCTCACAGCTCTCATACACACTGCTGTTCTAAAAATCAGCATTAGGCTCTACATATAGAAGCCTCTCCTTGTTGCCTTCCAAGACAACCTGCTCATTGGTGAATCTATGCACCTCCATGCTACTTCTCAAAGTAAGTCTTTGGCTGCTCACATGACAACACCCTATCCATATTGTCTCTCTTGGAAATATGCTTCTCACCAATGCTCTCAAGCCTCTTCACACGAAGCTTCCTCAACCATCCCGGCTGCAATTTTGGGTGCTCAAATCGACCCAACATCCTAGAAACCATATGCTCCCACTCACATATCTTCCTCTTACCTTTCCCTTTTCTCCTCACTTGGAGATCTTTCCAATGCATTGTTGCAAGTCCACACAACCGCTTGCACGCAACCTTCACCCTCATGGGGTCAACAACATTCATACTCTCAAAATACATCTCTAGCTCAACTAACCAAGTCATGAGTTGTTCCGACCTTTCTTGTCCACAAAACAAAGAAATGTCATTCAAAGATTTACCTCTTTTCTCCACCACAACCTCGGCTAGTCTTTTTCATTTGTTGGCCTCTTTTCCTCCGCTTGCTTGGCTTCTATCCAAAGCAGCTATTCATGCTTGTAGGGACAACAATCCCACCATCAACTCTGTAATGACCCCTTCTCGAATCTGAGCTCATAATGACCGTTCGCCTATTCCTGGAAATCCGTAGGCTATTCGGAAGGTGCAAATGAGGGTTTCCTATTTTTTAGGATGTCTTTGCTCGAAGTTTTGATGGCGAATTCTTTTTGGGTTTTTCGAGAGCTTCGCAATGTTCGTTTCAATTTTCTGAGCTCCAGGAATTTACTATTTTTAGTAAATTCTATTTTTGGCAGCTAGCAGGATTGTCGCAAGGAGTTAACTTTTCCTTTTAAGTTGACTCATTCAGTTTTGGGCTTCAGAATTCGGTCTTGGTGGAATAAGTGAATTTCACTTAAAACCGTTGACCTTGGCCTAGACAAAATAGCTTAATGTTATTTTAAAAGAGGGACTTGAAGGGGGGGCGCCAACATTGCAAGGAAAGGGGGCGCCACTTTTGAGGATCTTCAGCCAATTGAAGCCTATAAAAGAAGGCATTGGGTTATCATTTATTCATCTTGGTTTTAGTGCATTGTTATGCTGCCGCTTTGGCTCTGGAACTGCTTCGGGGAATGAAGGCCTCCTAGCAAGGGCATCTCTTCATGCTTGCAAGACAGCATCTAGTGGTGAATTAATCTTTGATATTTGTATTTGCTTAAGTAGTACTTTCAGTTATTGCATTGTTAGTTCCTTTGATATTATTAGAATTTCAAGATATTGTATTCTGTATAAGACAGATCTAGGTTTTCAGTCACAATTCAGAAAATACAAAAAAACAGGTTCTGGGTATCATCTTATTGTTTTGGGTAGGCCTAGGCGCCCCTTTGCTTAATTTTGTAGAATTTTTAGAATAAGAATTGAATTTCTAGAGGAAATCGCCCTTCTCCCACTGGGACGCCCCTTTGGGGTTTGGCATTGGTTTTTGTGTAACATTCTGGATGCCAGTTTCATGATGCTAACTTGGGCGCCATACTCTGGAAGAGACTTTGCAACAGAAATCAGGAAGATTGATTAAGTTTTGCATGAGTTATGAACATCTGAAGAAATTATAAGTGGCTGGTTTTCCTTCTTTCTAAGAGCAAATTCTGCTTATTTTTGTAAGCTGACAGTAGTACTGGCAGCCCTTCTCTATTTGTTCAAAGCTGCTTTCAAAGTTCTTCACAGCTCCACCTTATGGTAGCTACTTTCCCTATTGGGTAAGCAAGCACATTCTGGGTGTAGAGCATCCGCCCTATGGTAGCTACTTTCCCTTCTGGGGTTAGCAAGCACACAAGTTTCTTTTCAGTGCATTAAAGCATTGTCTTTTTCATCCGTCATATGGTAGCCCCTTATTCCTCCTTGGATTGGGTAGCACATACTGACGTAGAGTTCCTTTGTTAGTAATTTATTCCGTCTTATGGTCGCTCCTATTCCACCTTGGATTGGGTAGCACATACTGGGCGTAGAGTTCCTTATTTGTAATCACTCCGTCTTATGGTCGCCCCTACTCTTGGACTGGATAGCACATACTGGACGTTGAGTTCTCTTGCATTATAGTGGCAGAGTTATTTCAGTACATTTGGAATTAACTTCTAATCTTGACGAAATTTACTTGTGATGTTGTAATCCAAAATCTGAAAATAAGAATTTTTTTTGCTCGGAATATTGCAAACTCTTCCTCATCAACATCACACACAACTGCACCTTCATCACCTTGTGCAGTCTTTCCCATCATGTCCAGCCTTGCATAGAACAATTTCAACATCTCTATTAACTCACCCATCTCACGTGCCCTTCTCTCGTGTGCCATCTCCCACCACGAATCAATAGGCTCCTCTTTCATAACCTGCAATGGACTCCAAATTGAGTCTCTCACACTCCCTCACACTCTTGCAGAACTTCACACACCTGCAAACACCTATGCAAGCTTCTCAACAACTTGCAACTTTATGTAGACTTCTCTCTCACAACCTACAACATACATTGAGGAGTTTTCTCACAAACAACCGCAAGGACACTACCTCGCTCTGATACCACTTGTGCAAGCATGAGGAGTGGGAAACCAAATTAAGGTCTACCAATATCCCCCGTGTTGTAGGGGTATATACAGTTCATGGACACAAAGGCATTCTATCAAACACTTGACATTCAAACTACAAAGATTTGATTCTATTAATCAACACAGTGAAATTTCAATCAGAATTTATGCCTCAACTACGCTTATTTAATACGCAAATGCATGGAGGAAACACTACACTACACCTATAGCTTGTACAGAGGCCTCTGCCTTCAAATGGCAGTCATACAATGTCAGCTACAAACCAAGAAGGAAATAAATAGTACAATTTGGTTCTCTGTATTTTCCAACAGCAAGCCAACCATCAGAATTTCTTCCTTTTCAATGAATGGGAGTAGATCATCCCTTGTCTTCTCCTCCCATCTCTTTGTCTTCTACAGGAGTTTTAGCTTCAATTGGGCTCCAAAGGCTTCAAGAGGAATGCAAAGAGTCCCTGAATTGAAACGTCCACCTTGGTGGCTTCAACAAAGAGTTTGAATATTTCAAAACAAGCTCAAACCTACTCAGGTATGTTGGAGTCCTAACAATCTAAACAAAATGCACTTTATTTAATCATACACCTATGCGGGCTTTTGGAAGCTGTTATCCACTTCGTAGTCCTAATCGGACTTTTCCAGAGACACTTAACAGTTGCAAAGACCCTGACGGGTTTATCATTGGTGGGGAAACATTTAAATGGGTCTAAGACCCTGCCGAGCTTTTCATACCTGATATCCACTAAGTAGTAAGTTGACCACGTTGTAGACCCATGCAGGATTTCCCCTTTGGATAACACTACAAGTCTGAAGAGTAATCATCAAGACCATTTCGGGCTTAAAGTTCCCGAACTACATTGGATGGAGACATTTACCGATGATCAAGACATGTCTGAGCTTTTGTTCCCATAAACTTTTAGATAAACCAAGCACACAACAACATTACCTAATCATGTAGTGTAGTCCCAATTAGCACTTGATAATACTCCAACATATAACACTTTGAAACATAGACCTAATCGGGCAAGTGGTTCCTGATTACCACTAAAGGCACAAAGTGGATTCTTCGACGTTGTGTTTGGGCTCAAAACTCCACAAATCAAAGGAACATTACAAGTATTAACATTCAAGACCAAATCGGGTATGAAACCCCTGATTTCAACTACATGTTGGCAGCTTTGTTTTGCATGACCCAATTGGGAATGGTGATCCCGATTGCCAAAGGGATGAAGCAAGATGAAAGCCAAGACCTAATCGGTCTTTATAAACCAGATTAGCAAGCGATGAATGCAAAACAGCTTTCAAGACAAAAATAATGGTGGAGACCCTGATTCCAACTGCATAGTATTTGAAGTTGCATGAAGACCAAAATGGATATAGTAGTCCCAATTTCAACTATTGTAGACAACTTTGAGAAGATGAAATTTGTCACCAAAACACCAAGGGAACAAAACTTTGAAGGATGAATGTTGGAAGCACAAGTATGAGCCACTGAAGAATGTGCCAATAACAAATATCACTGACACGGAAACCAAGAAATTCCTCCAAACGCACCAAAACCAAGATAAAGCAAAGCAAACAAAGGAAAGACGAATGCACACTTTGTTTTTGGTGATGCAAGATTGCACAAGACCCTCGATGCTCCTGCATCATGCAGGCATTTGTCATCAGAATCATCTTCTTTTTCCTCTTCGAAGACATCCTATCCAATTTCCTCTTCATCTTTCAAAAAAATTAATGTAATGTACATTGTTTCCTGTTCCTCTTCCAATTGAAACTTTGTTTGAGGTTTCTTATTCTGCGGAGGTTGTTCCTAAATTGATCAATCATCTACTCCAATTACTACTAGATCCTTGTTCTTCTAAGGAGTTGCCCTGATGGTGGGAGAAGGAACAACAGTCCCTGTTGATCAAATTTGACCCTACAGGTCAAATTGGGACCCCTATAAGAAAAAATTTGATCTTTAGAGGTTTTTTTGAGTCTGGTATTATGTCATAGGGTGTATTATAATTTATTTGATGTCATTCTATATCATATTAGACTTGGTCATTAGTCATTTTAATCTGTCTTTTTTAGTCATTTTGGGGGTCAAAATAGGGCATTAAATGAGTTGTACGGCCTCCTTAGGAAATGTGAAGGTTTCAAATGATGATGTCACGCCCCATGTGTCCTCATATGTCTAAAGTAACTGTTACTAACTGAAAAGTGGCAGGTTATTCAAAAAAAGGGGCAGTTTTCTTGAAAGAAATGAGCATTTAATGAGGTGTACAGAATTTCATGGACTCTTGCAGTTGAAGACATTTCAGGGGTGTCCCTTGGTCTTCCATACACTTATTCCAGTGATCAGTTTGATCAAAAGCTTCAGGAAATAAAGAAAACCACTTCTCCCTCCTTCCACTAGGCTTGGCAAGCAAGAATGGCCTTCAGGTTTGTACTTGGTACGGTCAGCAAGAGAGGTTTCAGGGAAAATGCTCCTGGGGGTGTCTTCTACACTCAGTCAGCTTCTATTTGATGTTTGGTTACAGAGGAATAGTGGTTTGTGGTTTATGAATCATTCCTAAGAAGTTAGACTATCTATTTTGCTTGCTAATCTGTGCACCCTATAGGTTTTGCCTTGGTTTGGACAAGTCCGTACAATTCACTTGCTGAGGTTGTTTCCAGATGATGTTGACTCCCTCCTCAAATGATCCCCATGCTTGATTTAGTGTTTCAAGGTGTTTGGATATGCAAATCATCTCAGGTTGCAAATGAATGCACCATTTTGTGTTGCAGGCAATTTCTCACCATTTGCAGGATCTTCTTGCTTTGATAGTGGTTTTGGAGGGTGAAGATAGATTGGTTTACATGTTTCCAAGGTTCTCTTGATCTCCTCCCATTTTAAGTTGTCTCCAAGGCAACATCCCATGAGTTTGCAATCATATGCAAGAAACACAGGCAGTCATGAAGATATGTTTGCAGGCATCCTTATAGAAGGATATCACGTTGGAATATATGTTTTAAAACTGGTTCTAAGACCATCATAATGATAAGCAACCATTTAGGCAATTAGTAAAGAGTCCAAGTCTGACCATGAGGTCAAAATAATACTCATTGTACACACTTGCATATATTGCCTACATACCAGTCAAGGTGCACATACAGGTATCTCATGATGATATCATGTTAGATGAGAGCCTTAATGGTGTTTCAGAACCTCTGAGATGTGAAGAGTGCATTTGGAGGCATTGAGATAAGTCTACAACTCATGAGAGGATAAAAAACATGCACATTGTTCACATTCCCCTTCACTGCCTGTACACATCAAAATGTCCACCTGCCTGTAGGTGCTAGCAGAGAGCTGAAGTGTCATTTTGAAGTATGGAAACAAGTGATGGAACTTTTGTTTGAAGTCCTAGCATGTGGTGTAGTTTATGACAGACCATATTTTAAAGGTTAGATTGGCAGATATAAGTGAAAACCTTGATCAAGCATGAGATGACAGTGTTCTAGGACATAATCCCCAAAATGTCAAAACAAAGAACCTCACCATTTTGTGGAAGACATACAACAAGGTTCCAAATGACTTTTATGCATCTTGATAACTGAACTTTGAAGCCTCCATATAGGACAAGGACTCTACAAAGTTTGAGGAGCAGATGATCAATGAAATTTGGTTTTTTGGAGACACCAAATTGGCCATTTATGCACTAAACTCAGTCAAAGACATCTACAGGATTTTGGGTCTTTGAGCAACTTTGTTTTCCAAGTTAGTAGTCTAAGGCATATTCTCATGTGTAGATGACCTTATTGAGTGAAAAGGCAGTTCAAGGAGCATAAACATCATCAAGAGAGAAGGATATGCTGAGTTATTGACCACTACACCACCTACAGGCCTCCTTGTCATTACAAAATGTATACCTACAGGATGGCTGTAGGGTTACAATGAAAAGTGGGTTAGATAGCCTTTATGACAGACCTCACCCCAAGCATAAAAGGAACAAATGCAGTTATAATATGGTGTAAAGAACTTCAAGGAGGGTTGTATTCTGGTCTTCAAGGCCTAAATCATACAATTCACCTACAGGGTTCCGTACAGTCAACTGTAGGTGACTGTAGAGTGACAGTGAACTGAGCAGGGTGTCTAAATGATGGTCTAGGCTAGTCAAGGTAAGCAAATGGGTCCAAACAAATACCAGATGACCCTAATGGATTCTAAGAAGGTTGTAAGCATTGTCTTCAAGGTCAAACCATGCATTTACACCTACAGCTACAATCCTTGGAGCAGAACACAGTCAAAATTGACACTTAGTCTTAGCTAGGCAAAGTGCATGGAGAGGTATGTAGAAGATTAAGGTGATGGACTGACTTGGAACACCTTGGTTAAGGTTTTGAGAGCATTAAGACACTCTCATCAAACACAAATCAAGCAAAGAAAGGGCTCTAGACAGGTAATACACAATCCATATGATGAAAAACCTGCAGACAGTCCCTTCCTCCAAGTCTGTCTTAGGTTTTTATGCTTTTGGAAGGTCAAATGATGTTATCAGAAGCTCAAATCGTGTGTAGAGCATGTTCACAACTTGGAGAAGCTTCTCCAACATTCACCATTGTTTGAGAAAATAGGGGAGTGCCCTCTGTTTTGTCTCAGACAGAGGGCACTCCCTTTGTGCATAAACCTTGCAATCTTGGGAAATGAGGATGAAAGGGTGAACTAGAGGTTAGTTGGACATGGCAAGGAGGTGTGTGGAGTTGGATGACATCCAAACAGACATAAGGGACCTTTCATAGAGGGAGGAATCCCAAAAGGGTGGCCTACACCCTCAAACTTGCAGGCAAGCCTATTAGGCATGTTTAGGCCTAAGGACCAAATGTGAGACCAATGTCACTTCCAGCTCTAAGAGTGGATTCCAATGGACTGAAACATGTTTATGAGGTCATAACAGAGGTATTCAAGCTCTTGGTATGCAAGGAAGTCACAAGGAAAGCCACTTTTGGCTCAAAGCCAACTCAGACTTGTAGGAAATGGGGAAAAGAGCTCGACAAGGTAACTTCAAATGCTCACATCTTTCATGAGGCTCTGCATGGAAGTCAAGGAGGTTTGGAGGGGTTAACAGGGGCCTTGAAGATCACATTTATGGAAATTGTTTGAAATTCCAACATCCAACCCTCACGAACAAGGCTTACGAGCAGAATGAGGCTAAAACCCTACCAAACCCTAAATAATGACCCGATTGGGAAAACAAGGATGAAAACCTACTCTAATGGACCAGAATGACAAGGGAAGTGATTCGATGTTGTAGAAGACTCAGTCAGGCTCCCTACCATTAGGATTAGTTGTACGGAATCTGTATGGACAGAGTATAAAACTGCTTTTCTTGACTGTTTTGTGCATTGTGCAGGTTCTAAGAGGTTTCAAGAGATGAAATCAACTTTGGAAGGAAGCTTGAGACTTAAGCTAACTCCCCATGTCCATTTCATGCCTTGAAAAAACTCCTAAGTGTTCCTACCAACTGCTTCATCTCAGCCAATCAAAACTGGCATAGTGAACATGCTATGAGAAGGGTGAAAAACTTCAAGTGGGTTGCTTTTAAGGTATGTCTGATGCCTCTAAGGCCATGGATTGTCTTGACACATCTTTCACCCCCTTGTATGGATTTGCATGGGAATCTAAAGCCAAATTTGAAGCCAAGTGTGCAAGGTTGTGTGAAAGAGGAGTTTCTTTGACTGCAAGCAGTGATGGCTCGCTCCCAGAAGATTCCAGATGACCAGGACTACAACCAATGCATGGAGAGGCATGTCTGAAAGCCTTCCCTCTCATTCCAATCATCAGACCTATCCCTAATCAATTTTGGGACGTTCCAACAGAGGTGAATGATGAAGGCAGTTTTCTGAGCCAGCAAAGGGAATTCCATGCCACATTTCAAGAGTTTCATGACTTGGGGTGACACTTGGGTTTCCTGACTTTGCATGATCAATTTCACATCCCTTCTCATGCACAAGTAACTCATTTGCTCAACTTGACAAGTGTCCTTGTGACCTTTGGACTTCTTTCTTCTCCTCTCTCTCTCAAGTTCTATAAGAACTAGCCATTTTGGCCATTGTAAACTATGTTCCACCTGAGTATGGCAAAGCCCTGCTCATTTGCATACCATGGATCAATAAAGACTACTGATTTTTACCTCTTCCATGACTGTTCATTGTGTATTCATGTGGATGATTGATTTTGCTTAGTGATGACTTGTTTCCTTAGCATTGTTGTTTCATTCTCTCACCTATTTGCAATTGAAAAGCTTCTTCTTGCAGGTCATGTGAAGTGTTCTATTGATATGTCAAGGTTGAGTGAGTTAATCTATTCAAACAATGCCATCCTAGGCCTCTTGTTTAGTCCTAGCCTAAACATTCATCACAACCTCATAATGAAATATTGATGTGAGAAGATGCAGATTGGAGAAGTGTATGTTTAGTTAGTCCCTTGTTCTCATGTGTAACTGTTGACAATTCTTCCACAGGCCAAAATTGTCAACCCTACTATTCAGAACTCTGCTTATGGTACCAGTTTGTCTTGTAAATCAGTTTTTGGGGTCCTTAAATAGACACCTACAGCCATGCAAATTCTAAAAGACACCTACATCAAGTTCAAAGGCCATATCTCATGTTCAAAATGTCACATACAGTCTTAAAGCTCCAAGCCTGTAGATTCATTTAAAGATGAAAGCAAAAGATCATAAGCGTAAGCACAGGTAACAAATTCTGGTTCTACCAACCGAATAACTATCTAGAGAAGAAAAAGTTGAATTTGGTTCTCTTAAGAGTATTAACAAATCATCTCAAGAGGCTGCACCATTACACTTGTTCCCAAGAGAGATTAAGAGAAACGAGTCAGCCAAATTGAGTTCAGTAACATCGCAGGCAGTTCAATTGATTAAAAAAAAAACTTGAGTGCAAGTCATTGTTACCATTTTCAGAATGGAATATTGAATCTTCTGAGTTGAAAACTGGAGCTCGTGTTGGCATCGGTTCATTTGGAGAAGTTTTTCATGGTGTGTGGAGAGGAACGGAAGTGGAAATTAAGATCTTGCTTGAACAAGATTTGACAGTGGAGAATGTGGAAGATTTTTTGCAATGAAATATCTGTCCTGAGTCATATTATTTCTTGGAGCTTGCAAACACCGCCTCGTCTTTCAATGCTTATAGAATATATGCACATGGGTTCTTTGTATCATTTAATACATACAAGCGGCCAAGGAAAAACACTTGGTGGAGGAGATTAAGGATGCTTTGTGATATTTGCAGGGGCATGATGTGCATATAGTGAAAGACAAAATTCCGAAAGACAAAAATCTGAAGGAATAAGGGCTAAGTAGAAGACAGGTAAAAACCCGAAGAAAATAAAAACAAAGGCAAAGAAGGAAATAAGTCCGAATAAAATAATAAGGGCAAGACAGGTAAAATCCGAAGGGGAATGAAAGATCCGAAGGAAATAAGTCAACAATAAAATCCGCAGACATAAAAGCCAAAGGCAGGGATTCCGAGGAAATAAGAAGACCAAGGAAAACTTAGCCAAGAGAATTCCGAAAGAATTGTGCAAAGGGGACAGAAAATAGATAAACCGCTGGAAGTTAGAACAAGATAATCCCGAGACTAAATATAGATAAAAAAATCCAAATATCAAATCCCGCCAAAAATAGACAAGACACGAACAGGCAGACCAAAACAAGAAACGGAGTCAACATGGAAATCCATGCAAGCAAAGGTTATTTTCGATTGATTGGTCAAAGCTTCAGTTCACTGGTTGTTGAAGTCAAGCTCATCTCTTGGTCAAACTTGTGCTTTCAAACGTTCGAACTCAACTTCCAACGTTTCAATTCGAGTTCTAATTTTAGCATGGCGTGGATTTCATGGATGCTCTTGTTTATCCCATGCTTTCAAACGATCAAACAACTCAAGAAGAAGTCCATATTTGGAGGTGGGTGTAGCATTTTTGCATGATAAGAGTTTAGCAACCCAAAATTAGCCACTATCCACTTCAACGCCAAAGATTTTTCATGCAAGACAGCCAGGTATAAGCCAAGGAAAGACAAATTTGGAAGACTCATGCAATGCAATTTGGACTTGGGCTAATGAAGAGTTAACTTCCTCTCCTATTTTCAACGCCAATCTCTTGATTTTTTGTAATTTTCTATATTAATGGATTTTCAGCCTTGTAAAATCCATCCCTCTCTTGGTAAGACCAAACTCTATCATTGATGAGTTGTGTAACCTCTTTAATCAATAGGACTGTAGTTTCATATTTCAAGTGCTGACATAGTGTACATTCATTCAGCAATTTGCATACGTGGTAGATTTCTCTCCCTTCCCAAATTATAATTCGTAACTAGTTGCTAGCTCATCATGTTATGCAGGTCATGTTCAGTGTTTATGTCTTTTGTGGACACTGTAAATTGATGTTAGGTGGCTGCAAAGTGTCTTGTATCAGACCTCTCTCCATTGTTTTTCCTCACGTTTTTGTCATTGGATCGAACCTTCTCATGAAATACTTATGCATAGTGATCAATTGAAATCAAAGGTCTTCATTTTCCCTTGTTTGTTCAGTGTTCAGGGTTCCAAGTAGGGTGGATCAACATTCTGATGTATCACCATCATTAGGTAGGATTTCCCCTTCAAGTTTCTTTCTCCCTTTTCCATGGTAGTCCACAACGCAGAGTAGAGATCCTCATTGATACATCTTACAAGCACCAGCCTTCTCTGGAGGTTCTTCTCACCATTGAGGCACCCACCGTCGTGAGAAGATCCCATTGTTTCAACTACAGAGAGGATTAGCCATTTCAGCACGTCTTTAATTCAGGGTGCAACTTCAGGTTGACAACAGTAACATGCAGCTTGTTGGTAGTCATTAACAAATTTGGTGTATCACCTCCTTTAGGATAGTTTACTTTCATTTTTCTCTCCCTTTTCCCTTACAAGCATAGGTGTAGTAGTGATCTACAAGTGGTACATCAAGGGAGTTAGCCCTATCTAGAGATTCACCTCATCCTTAGGCTACCCACAGCCTAAAGGTGTTTCAATTGTGACACTTGGATAAGGAGAGCTGAGACATCTCCTCAAAGGGTGCAAATCCAAGTGACAACAGTACCCACATGCTCCCACTCGAAAATGGCGGCCTTGCCTTCCATTGATGGCAATATCTCTGGGCAATTTTGCACCAGCCCTATCAACCACATCAAAGAACAGTGCCAAAATGTTTAAACAGGTATAAAACCCCGTATTAAAATGATTGAAAGATGCTTTACTCTTGACCAATTTAAATGCTCAGCCCAGTTGTAGACTACACCCTGTGAAAGGCACTTCAAATAAGGCACCAACCAAAAAGGAAAATCATTAGCCCTTCACTCCCCTGCTACTCTTCCCAGCATCAGATCCAGTAGGTGTTGCAAGTCAGGCATCTTCACGTGTTTGATTTTCAATCCCCTCTTGCAATGATGAAGTATAGCATCCTTAGTGTATTAGAGCATAGTGCTCATAAAGAATTCCTCTAAAAAGATCTTATCTCGCATGTCAAACTTTTTCATCACATTTGAAAATAAAAAGGCTCACAGGTCGCCAGAACTATTGTCTCCAAACACCATTATGAACGTATGCGTCTTTTGATTATAAGTCTTGAACAAATTCACCAAAAAATATTGATTTTCCTGATTTTCAAAAACAGGCATAAATAAGGCATATTGGAACTGTGCCCTGAATTAAGCTTCTCTCAGTGCATAGATTTTATTGTTCTGCCAGTAGGCTCTGGAAATAGCTTGACTTGGCATGTACCAATTCACATCCTCCATTGGAACCTTCTTCTTGAACTTCTTTGTTCAGAACTCAAAGTAGCTTCCTCCTTTACTTTTGCTCAAAACATGAGACTGCCAAATCCTGCATC
The DNA here is from genome assembly GCA_037957365.1 of Torreya grandis. NCBI lineage: Eukaryota > Viridiplantae > Streptophyta > Pinopsida > Cupressales > Taxaceae > Torreya > Torreya grandis. The sequence continues at coordinate 3,247,133 of JARHVA010000400.1, forward strand.
TGGAACAATTACCGTACAATTCTTTATTAACCCTTGCTCAAAATGTACACTGGCACCAATTTCTCCCTCAAATCTGCAAAATACCACGTGCAAATGACAAGAATGATTGTTCAAATGTTAAATATTCATGCAAAACGATCTCACGCAGATGGCTAACAATCACATCCTCCTTCAGATGGTTGCCTCACAGCTTGTGATAGCTGGATGACATCACGCTCCTTTTCTAACAGCCAAAGGCAAAAACTAAAAATGAAGTCAGCACGTACCATACGAGTCTGCAAAAGCTTTGTGTTCATCTTGTTTAATGGCAACCAAATTCATGACAAACAATTCACAAAGACCAGCCACTGTGAGATAAATCCAACCGATTCTATTGTCTCTCGATATCTTATAAATGACATCTGCCAACATAAAAACTAAGTATTATATGTTTACCCGCAAATATAAGATGATAGTCTGTACTTTGGTTCATTATTCTTTGGACAGCTAATTGCACTAAGTCATATATTTTCTCTTAGGTACAATATCAGCAAAGTATCAGCGTGTTCCCTTGTCTTCAGGAGTGGACAACGGAATTTGTACTAACAACGACAAAATTTTAAAAATTATGGAATATGTAAAAAATTGTTTAGGATATTGAATTGGGCAGTGACTTGGAAGTAAAGCCCTAACAAAGCTATGTCTGTAGAGACATAACGAAAATGGGCTCTTGTTTGAAGTAAATATTATGTTATTGTGTAGAGAAAAGTAAGGAAAAAGATGTTTACAGAAGTTATTGTAGTGAAATTAGATCCATGCCCAGTTTTCTCTAGTTTAAGCAAAGTAGTTTTCAATAATAATGAATAGAAAAGAAAAGATTTCAGAAATAGCTATTCAAAATAGCTTACACACTTACTTCCATTGTGGCGACCATGCAGCTGACAAGTTTGTATCGTCTTTTGTTTGATTATTACACCATTCCACAACTTTAAGGGCACCATTTTCACACTGCCAGTAAAAATCAGAGGCAACAACCCAGGTCTCGTTGGTACTTATATAAGAACATAAACATTTTCCTATACAAAAAGATACATTAGCATTGAAAGGGTCTAAAGCTTACCCACAAGAAATAAATTCCTTATAAATATTCTGTTTTTTTTCAAACGGTGTAGGTAAGCCAAGCCAGAAAAATGTACCCTCCAATAACATAGGTAAAAACCCTAAGAACCCAAACCTACAGTTTGTACTGGCAGCTTATAACAGAGACATTTGTGAGAACTGGTGTAGGTGGATTGGCAAGGCTCAGTTTACTCTTCCGCTTGGTTGTGAGTTTGAAACTATGAACTACAAAACTTGAACAATATGTATAAGGTAAAGTGAAGGTCCCTTGTCCCCACAAACAGGGTCTCATACGCTCAAGAGGAGTGCTGTCTAGGCTAAGACCTAATAACTAACCTTTGTGCACATGTTTGTGTAAACATGTACATGGTAACATGTATATGCATATGCAGTGGACACTCAATTGAAAATGGCATCCCTTACTTTCTAATCAGTTTTAACGAAATTTGATCCTAATGTGGCAAAAAAAAACATTTGTGTGAGTTCTTGGTGTAGGTGGATTGGCAAGGCTTGATTTGGTTGTGAGTTTAAAACAATGGAGGACAAAATTTTAGCAAAATATACAAAGCAAAGTGAAAAGGTCCCTTGTTTTCCCGAGGGTCTCATACACCCCGGAGACGCGCTAGCTAGGCTGGGACCTAAAACACCACATACATACATACATACATAAATAAATAAATATATAAAGTGCACGCTCAATTGAAAGCCATACCTTACTTTCTCATTAGGTTTAATGACATTTAATCTTAATTTTAAACATACATTTATCGCAATGAGTGCTGATTTTTGTACCTTTTCAAGATGCCCAGCAAAAAAATTCTTGGCAATCACAGGATCAAAGCATTTCGCGGCCCTCGGCCGTGTAACACCTCCCAAAAGTCTTTCTTCGTCTGTTTGGTGCAGTTAATGAGACCAAAAGGATTATTAGCCTTGGACAAGTATCTTAATGTTTGAAAAAATAAAGAACCCACAAGCAATGCAACTTAAGTTCACTTATGAATTCTCTAAGATATAGCTTTCATTATAGAGCAGATGCAAAATATATTATCAGATTAGATGATTAAGCAACAATTTGAACTTGGAAGTCAAACCAAACAAAAAATTACATGCAAGTCTAATGAATCATAGTTAAAACACATATGTAGCAAGTGCAAAATAAGAGTGTGCTGAAGGACATAACATCCATCTGGCATCAATGGTGAACTTTATTTAATTGAAAAACGCTACTGAATATTAAATACGCTACTGAATATAGAAAATAGTCTATAATATATTTTCCACTAGCTATTTCAATAGAAAAATAATGCATTGTTGACTAAAAACAACCATAGTTTATTCCAGATACATTGCTTTACGTTCTTAGATTACCCGTTTTCCCCTTATCCATTATTGTAAACTGATTGCACCCAATTTATAACAAGCTGCCCATCGTAGCCCAGCAACTGTATCTTGTGACATTTAGCAAGTACATTTTAGAAGTAGATATTTCATAAAATAAATAAAAAACCCATTTTTAGATACATATACCGCCAGTAATTTTGGCCTGACCATAATAACAAGTAAATTGGGACTAATATAATGCCAAACCTTGAAAAAATGAATGCCATCTATAAATCCCAAATTCGAAAAACTCTAACTGCAATGCCGCATCTTTAAAGAGTTCTCTGGAACAGGGAACTATCTAGTTTATAGAAAAAATATCACCCACAAACATAAGCATTGGGACATCTAATAAGACCTGACACTCCCTGGTTTGGACAACCTAAAATCGAACATCCAAACTAAAATTGCAAACAGCGATTGGAGCAACAAAATATTTAAAGACAAGAAGAAACTCTGGTACTATAAGAATATGATTAACCCCAAATTAAAGCATCCCCCTAGCGGCATAATATAGCTTTACAAAAATTCACGTGAAGTACATAGTGAAGCATGTTAACTTGAATGAAATAGAAGACCAAACACATTTCCTTTTAACTTTCCCATTATACATTTAAGTTAGGCATAATTATGCAGACATTCGTAGTGATAACCTAATACATTAAATCTTATAACCAAGCACATGAGGCAATGAGCTATTGATGAGATCATGTTACTCCGTTAGAGGTGACCCAGGTTCAATTTCCTCCAAGGTAAATGTAATGTAATATCTAATGTCTGCAGTTATGTACCCTCCGCAGATATTTAAAAGGACTAATTTAAAAAACTAGACATCCATAGAAACAAAGTACTTTGATAAATCCTACAGACCATTATGACCGAAAGGTCGTTAAAAAGCATCCCATCATCTATCATTGCCATACTGGATCATTTTACTTGTAAATGAAATCTTCTAAATGTGAATCCACATGCAAAGACCAAACGGAGGTCTTCAATTTTTTGTAGACTCTCTCAAGGGAAGGTTTTAAGCTTGCCTGACATGGAACAAGCCAATGTTTGATTTCAACTTGAAACAGTTTACTTGTAAACGTAAATCCACACCAATAGACCAAACTGGTTCATGGGTGGGGAACTTACTATGTCTTATGTGTCTTTCTTTTCTTGATTTATCTTATTTTGGAACTGACCATGTTAAATTTTTCTCAAGCGGACAATGGCCAGTGCTCTCAAAAGCCATTTGGGTTTGCAAAGCTAATTTTGAGGGGGAAATAACAACAATAGTTGTTTGTTTTGTCAATATTATAAAGAATCAGAAAAACAACAAAGGAGGCAATTGGTTTTGTTCTGTTGATATTAAAAAAATCAGAAAACAACAAACAGGGCAATTGGGTTTTTTTTTGTGGTTAATATTGTAAAGTTCAAAAAACATTAAAAGAGGCAAACAGGTGTGGTCTGTTAATATTGGAAAATTGAAAAAACAACAAATAAGGCAATTGGGTGTGTTCTATTAATATTGGAAAATTCAAAAAACAACATATAAGGCAACTAGATTTGCTATTTTAATATTGAAAAAAATTATTAAAAAAAAAACAGAGGATGCAATTGGATTGTTCTGATGATATTGGAAAATTCAAAAAACAACAGAGGCAGTTGGATTTTTTCTGTTCATATTGGAAATTAAAAAAACAACAAATGATGCAATTGGATTTATTCTGTTAATATTGAAAACTTCAAAAAACAAAAATGAAGACATGGGGGGGTGTTCTGTCGATATTGGAAAACTCAAAAAAACAACAAATGAAGCCAATTGGGTTCGTTCTGTTAATACTGGAAAAAAGAACAAATGAGATTTTACACTTGGAAATACCTGGTTTTCTGTAATAGAAGTGGCTCCTGTGTAATTTGACACAGCTGCTTTTGAAAATCCCAGTTGGGGCAGAAAGTGTACTTATTTCATTGAAGGACAAAAGGGGTAGGCCTGAAACTGAAGTCTTAAATAAGGTCCCCATTTTATTAGTTATTTCATTTCAACCAAAGCATGGTCCCTCCGCGATAACATGTCTCATGTCAGTAGCCCTCGCTACTCTGTCAAAAGCTTTTTGAGCTGTGTGTGAGGCTCAAATTTTATCCACAAATCCTGATTTCTTCCGACAATAAGATTCAAATTAGAGGAAGGGGCCCACCCCTAACTTCGGGGTCCACAATTTTTATATTACTTCTCTCACGCTCTACAAATTTGGATTTAGATAGTTTAATGTTTTTAAGCGTGAAAAGGTTATTTTGAGGGAAAAATCCATTCTAGAAAATCATAGAGTAACGTTTTCAATGATATGTCAATTTTTTTATATATTTTGAGTCCGATCTGTCGTTAGGGTTGAATGGATTAATAGTTGAGACCAAAAGTTCTGACAATAATTTTCAAACAAATACATTATTTTATCATTCGCCGGTAATTTTAAGATGTAAGCCACAAATTGAAATATATATGGGTCATTAATATGAAATGATGTGTTATGTTTGAAGATGCGTAACTCATTAATGTGAAAACCAACGCCATTTCGTAAATGGTTTAGTGGGTTTTCTCTATTAATGTGGCAAGTTAATGTTGTTGGGTAAATATTTTGTCGACCAGCTAACTGGGGAGCAAAATAATTCCTATCACCACGGCATAGGGAGATTGATCGTCCAGGTGTGCAGTTTTACTACATCAACAGGGGACAAATCTCTCCTCTCATCAAGGGGAGGTTCCCTATTAAATATACAAAGGCTATATACTATATAAATAAGCAGAAAGTAACACACAAGGGTAGAACAAACCATCCATCTCTCTTTTTTCAGAGATGATGCTCACAACTCAAAGGAGAAATCCTGGGTGATTGGTGAAGGTGCTTCTCTTCTTTCAGAAGTAACATTCAACCAAGAGCCAGATCCCTTCCTGGATAGTAGAAATCTTGGTGAAGCAATAGAAGGCACTTCTCTTCTTTCATAAGTGCTTGTTCTTGCAGACAACAGGTATCTTTCTGGTAACAAATGACTAGTAACAGAGTACAAAGTAACCAGCAATCTAAGATGTAGCACAAAGTCTCCACCTTGACTGCCCAAGAGTGAGATACGAAGAACAATGGGGGCACAAAGTCATCCCAAGGTCCTTTACACAAAAAAACTAAAAACACACACTGAAAACAATTATGTCAGCACAAAGTCTAAAAGTAACTGGTTTCAGGTAACCTTCCTTGTCACTTCCACTAGCTCTGCTTGTTAAATTGAATAAACAAGAACACATTCAGAAGACAGACATAAGAACAATCTCCTAAAATAATACAAGTTATACAGCACAAAGTCTGCGAATCACTTGCTTTCTCATTCAGATAAAATAATATGAAATACAATCTGAGCTCAAAGTCTCAGTATTCGCCTTTCAATTTGGGCAGAGTTTTGCTTCTGTGGTCAAAAAGATCTCTGTTGTAACAAATGAGGGATTACAATATATAGCGCTCCAAGAAAAACTTGGGCACTTGTTTTCATGAAAAAGGCCCATGCTAAATTGAATGCCTTCAATGCGCCTTCAGTTTTGTCTGGAGGGACCATGCTTGGAACAGCGCATTGTCTTAATTATGGCATGTCATTTCATCCCATATGTCTTCTCTTGGGTCTGGATCATTTGGTTTGTTCCCTCTGACGTCTGTGCAGCTATCCATTTTGTCTTTACTCTAAAGGAGACAAACAAGTTGTGCCTTCAATATTTGCAGGCTCTAATATCTACTTGGTGGACTGTTCCAGCTATCGGAATAACTACTGCATAGATATTTTCCTCTTTGTCTCTTTTCGCTGCGATTTGAGCTCTCAGACTATCTTTTTGGTCTTGATGGCTCCTTACGCTCTTCCATCAGCGGTTCTTCCCTTTGGCATTTTAGCCTTTAGCATTCGGGTCTGCATTCTAGCTTTCAAAGATCAACGGCTATTTCATTTCCATGAATTTGACGTCTTCGGGCCCATCATCGTTAGGAAACCAATGGCTAGTTCATGGTGTTTAACTTTGACGTATGCGGGCCCATCGCTTTCCTTGGCAATTCCTTCGGCTTTCTTGTTTGATCCTTCCCGAAGGGGACTTGCCCTTCGGGGTCTTGAGAAAGGTCCCTTTTTCTCGGTGAGAGCCCCCCTCAAGGGCACATACCCTTCAGGCAGTCTTCGGATGGCCTTCGGGCTTCTTTCTCCTCGATGGGTTTTTCCTTCGTCGGTGGACTTTCGCTTCGGGTTTTTCCCTCAGACAAAAGTCTGAAGGAATTCCTTCGGACATTTTGTCTGAAGGAATTGTTCTTTTCCTTCATCCTTTCTTCTCGCTTTGCTCCTTTCCGTCGGGCTTTCTGACCTTCAAGGTTGCCTTTCGGAAAAGTTGCAAGGGTCCTTTTGGCTCCTAAGTGCCCTTCGCAAGGGCACTTGTCCTTCGGGCTCTTGGAAGACCCCTTTGAACTTCCCAATAAAAAAAATGGCTAAGTGTTGAACCCGTTTCTTTTCTGCAGAGTCCATAAAAAACAACTTGCAGAGTCTATAGTTTTTAGGCCTTGAGAGTCCGTAGAAGCCAAGTCCGTAGTTTTCTCTAACTTTGAAAGAGTTCGTAGAAATCTAGGTTGCGAAGTCCGTAGAAACCATCTGTGAAGTTCGTAGTCCCACTTGCAGAGTTTGTAGTTCCAAGCTTGCATAGTCCATAGATTCAAGCCTGCAGAGTCCGTAGATTTCTGAAAAAGCTTTGAAAAATGAAGAACCTGAATGCTCAGAACAATTTTTGAAAAGGGGAGAGAGGATTTTGGTCTGTTGAACCAAAATAGTTCATATGTTGTCCCAAAAAGGAGTGACAAATTTTGGGAACAACAAATGTCACCATGTGCACCATCAACTAATGTCTCTCTTTGCATTTTCACGTACCTCCTCCCTAAAAATGGATGGAACTTCCTTGAAAATTCTCAACCATGCCGCATTACACAAAGAAATTTCAGTTGACAAAATGAAGGGATGAAAGCGTACATAGGTGTGTTCCCTGTAACTGAACCCATAGTAGTGTTTTTTATGTTTTTACATCGTTATTATTATTGTTCCTTCTATGTTCATGTCTTTTGTTGTGTCTCTTTTACGTTCCTCAATTTTTTTGTGTACCTTCTTTGTTCATAATTTTTTTGCATGCATTCACATCTCAGTAAACATTAACTGGTTGTTAATGGATTGACATAGTTGTTCGTATGATTTTCATTCACTCTATTGTGATATTTATATCTGTGACACATTTCTTTCAAGTTGAACTCGAGATGGAAAATGTGTGGTTCGTTACTGTGGAAGCCACCACCATTTTTCACATGGCTAGATAGGCTTTTCTTCATTACTGTGACAAGTTAATGCTGCTCTATGCACCACCAACAAGCGTTCTTGGTTATGTATATTTTCACATGGTTGTTATGGTTATTGCATCTTTTATTTCTTATTTTATGTTGCATGTCTTATATGTCCCTAATTTTTTTGGCATGCTTTATTTGTTCGTGTTTTTGTGTGCCTTCACATCTGAGTAAATGTTTACTAGTATGTTAATGATTTGATGGAATGTTACGCCAACAAATGTCTTTCCCTATCTTTTTGTGGACCTCATCCCCTCAAATGTCCATAAAACCTACCCGAAATTTCTTGACCATGCAATGTTTTTCAGAGAAATTTTCGTCGGCAGAATGGAGGGATGAAAACTATTGTTATTGTGCCTTATTTGTTCCCAGATTTTCCCCTGTGCCTTTGCCATTTTTCACATGGCTTGTCGGGGTTTCTTTCATTAATGTGGTGAGTTAGTGTTGCCTTGTGCACCATCATTAAATTTCTCTTGCTACTTTTTTGTGTACCTCCTTCCCCAAATTGCCATGGAACTTACCCAAAATTTATCGACCATGTACCGTTTGGAGTCAAATTTCCATCAACATAATGAAGGGAGGGATATTTATGCGCATGATTGATAGTCAAATTCGAGATAGATGGGAATGAAAGTTGTGGGTAACTTTTTCATTGTTGATTAGCTCATCCCCCAATGGCCATTGAACATATCAAAAAGCTATGTTTTTTAATGTGCCTTCACATCTAATTAAACATGTAGTGGTATGTTAATGCATTGATGAAACATAACACACAAGTTTGTTGCCTGTAATTGAACCCACAGTTGTATTCTTTTTTCCTTTCATGTGCCTGTTATTGTTAGTATGCCTTCTATGTGCATGGGGTTTTTGCATGTCTTCACATCTGAATCAATGTTTACTACTTTGTTCATGGTGGTCATCAAGGTATTCATTCACATAATAGTAAATATTATTGTTTTTGTATCAACCAATATAGTTTTATGAATTCTATGGTCATGTTGGAAGACTATTATCTCATTAATGTGCAAGGAAGTTCCATGTTTGAGGGATGAAATGTTACACATAGTTGAACCCACATCGTTGGTCTCTTTTCATTGCCATCTACTCCAAATTTGTTGTTATTTTAATGGAAGCCGCGGGTGTTTTCTAAACTCATGTCATTGTGTGCTTCATAACTTTGTGCATTTAATAGAAATCAAGTCATTGTGTGTTTTATATTCATTTATGTTTCCCTACATTACATGGCTTGAAAGACATACCATTTACTGGTATGTGGATGGATGCCCTTGAGGTTTACATTCACATGTCAATAATTGTTGTTATCTTTGTATAAAAATCAGTGTTTATAGTCACATAACAATTACAGTTAGGGGAAGGGGACTAATAGTTGGGACCCCTAACTTTAGGGTCTCACATCTTTCATATTACGCCACCTCATACTTTAAAAACTTGGATTTAAATATTTTAACATTTTAAAAGTCTAAATAAGTTATTTTGGAGGCAAATTTATGTTGTGGGAAGTCACAACTACAATCTCAACTATTGGACCATATCCAATAATTGGTGTCCTTCCCCTATGTGGATGAAAGTCATGTTGTTAAATTACTAAACATTTTTTTGTTGTGGGCCCTAAAAGTGTTCATTTATATTTCCCTACCTACAACATTTATATTATATAATGATTGACCAAGGTTTGTTGCTACCCCTTTCTGCGAATATGGTGGCCTCACCTAAGAACACAGACTTAAACCACATGGTTTAAAATTTTGACCATTAATAATCTTCAAACAAACACTTTATTTTATCATTGGCTCATAATTGTGATGTAAGACAAAAACCAAAATTAATATGGGTCATTAATATAAAACAAGGGGCCATGTTGAAAGACAAGTGTGTCTGCAAGAGTGAAGATATTGGTATGTGGATAAAAGCCATGAAGATTTTCATTCACATACTAGTAAATATTATTGTATTTATATATAAATTAATAATTTCATTAACACACCAATAAGTGTTGACTCTGATGTATCAAACAAATTCTTTTTATGGATTCATGTGGTTGCTTTTTTTGTATGTTATTTTTGTTAAATTACTAAACATTTTCTGCTATGCGGGTGGAAACCATGAAAGTTAATTATGTGTTATTATGATTTATTGTTGTTATGTTATTCATTAACATGTTTAAAATTAAAAATATTATTTGCCATAAGTGTTGTTCATATGTTTTACACTCAAGTTGATGACAGATTTAACATTTACTAGAATGTGGATGGAAGCCCTGAAGGTTTTAATTCACATACCAGTAAATGTTATTGTCTTTGTATAACAATTATGATTTTTATTAACATACCAGTAAATGTTATTAATATGGGTCATTAATTTGTAACAAGGGGTTGTTTACTATTATGTGAATGGAATCCCTGAAGGTTTCAATTCACAAACCAGTAAATGTTAATGTATTTCTATCAAAAATAGGAATTACTTTAACATACCACTAAATGTTGAGTCAGATGCATCAAACCAAATCCTACTGCGAAATCTTGTTGTTGTATTATGAATATGTTGTTTTGATATTATTTTTTTCCTTTATGTTGTTGTCTCATTTTTATGTTGCTTTGTTTTTTATATGTTGTTGTGACATGTTGAATTTTTTTTTATTATATTATCAATGTTGCTAATTATTTTTCCATTCTATTGTAAATTAATATATTTGTGCATTATTGTTTTTTACATATATTAAATTATTGTAGAGGGTGAATTATTGATGGGCTACTCAATTTACGATTTTTTTATATATGTTGTGTTTCTTGACCCTTGTTATGTTTGCAAAAAAATATTTTTTTCCATTGTGTTTCTTAACAAAGTATATGGTTATGAAGTTTAGAATGCTCATATAGTTGTTTTTTTTAAGTTTACGAAGTTTGTAATACAGAACTCTATATTGTTTCTATTGTTTATATGTGTTTTTTATGTTTGTTTTATGTGGGTAATGATGACAGATTTCAAAGTCGATAGCAAAGAACAAAAATGGGGTATTTGCTTACAGGTGAAAGTTTTTTAAATTTCATTAAGCTTATGATCCATTTTCAAGTTGGATGGTGATATAAAATAAAAAATTACATTACATAATGAAACTAAATACGTGTACTTTCATTACATTTCTTGATACACTTCAGTACATTAAATATCAAACTAAATACATATGATTTCGTTTAAAATTTCCCGATGTTCCTTTTTTATTGAGGCTAAGATTTTGAGCTCCCTCCCTCAACCATTCTACTTGATGATCTTATGTAGGCAAACTTAAACCATCTTAATTGAAACATAATGTTGCATTTGCAAGCTATTGAGACATTGGTTGAATTTATATTTGCATTTGTTGTTTGACCTACAATGCCTTCAACATTTATAGTGGTTGCTCTTCTTCGTTATCATCTTCATCAACAACTTCAAGAAATTTGACTCGTATGTTCCTCGTTATTACATTGAAGGCTGTAAAATTGATATGTGCCCTTCATTCCCATACCATTCTCAAATTCCATATCCCTTTTATCATGCTCTTTATTTTTCTCCATTTGTTTTCCTTGGGTGTATCTTCTCTTAGACCATCTTTTGGATTTTGATTTCATTTACAATTTCCCGATGTCCCCTTTTGATTGAAGCCAAGATTCGGTGCACCCTCTCTTAACCATTCTACTTATTTTTATTTTATTACTGTAGTGGGTTGATCTTCTTCATTTACTTCTTCATCAATAACTTTAGGGAATTTCACTTTTATATTCTTCATTTTTGCACATGGCCATCTTCTAACAAACTATGACTTCTTCTTTACATTCCTCGTTGTGAATATAACAATCAAAAAATTATATAAGTAATTGACAATACAAAGGAAAACATATCAACACCAATAATGGGGGAAAAATTGTAATGATGAAAATGTGAACAAATAAGACAACATGATATCACACTAATGTATGTAAAGCAAAGCAACATGGCATAAGGATTTTGTTTGATGCATCTGAGTCTACATTTACTAGTATGCTAATTAAATTCTTAATTTTTATAGAAAGACAATAACATTTAATGATATGCGAATAGAAACATCTGTAACTTCCATCCACATATCAGTAAATATTCAATCTAGTGGACACACTTGTCTTTCAACATGGCTCTTCATTTTATATTAATGACTCGTATTAATTTTGGTTTATGTACTAGTCAAAATTATAAGCCAATGATACAATAATGTGTTCATTTAAAAAATATTATTGGTCAAAATTTTAAACCAGGTGGTTTGAGTCTATGTTCGTAGATGTGCACACCAAAATGGTTAAATGAGGGAGCAACAAACCTTAGCCTTACTTCTCTGATCATTATGTGTGACTCATAAAAACCACACAACATGAAATCAGAGAATAATTTGGTTTGATAGAAAAATTATTACATTCCCTAATATATGAATGATAACCTTAATTTTGATACAAAGACAATAACTTTTATTATTGTGTGAATGAAAGACTTCAAGGCTTCCATCCACATATTACTAAATATTAAGTCTTCCATCTATATAAAAATTTGGTTGAATACAAATATAGTAGCATTTAGAGGTATATGAATGAAAACCTCTAGTGCTTCCATTAGAATAGCATCAAAAGTTGAGCCAGATGCGAATGAAAACACAAGTTTAGGTGTGGTCAATGTTTCATCCCTCCAACATGGTGAATGGATTGAAGATGGTGTGTGTAGCAGCATTAACATGCCATATTAATGGAAAAAATGGCTAGAAATTCTTTCATGGGCTGTTCAAATGTACTAGTGAGAACATTTTCTTGTTGACTAGAAGGAGTAATCAAATTCACCTTTAATAACAAACTTTGTAAATAATATCCACTATTATGGGGTGACTTTGAATGTTCCTAGTAGTGAATGAAAACCTTTAAGGCTTCTGTCAACATACCAGTGTCTATTTAGTCTTCTAACTAATGTTCTACAAGGAAATATAAATGCGACACATATATGAAGCACACACGAACATGATTTCTAAAAACGTCTAGTGCTGCCATAAAAATACCCCAAAAATTGTAATCAGATGGGAATGAAAAGAGGCCAACATTAAGGGTTCATTTATCGGTAACATTTCATTCCTCCAACATGGAACTTCCTTGCATATTAATGAGACAAGTATCTTCTAATATGGCCATAAAATTCATAAAACTATATTGGTTGATACAAAAACATTAACATTTACTGCCTTGTGAATGAAGACCTTGATGATGTGAATGAATACATTTACTTCTTTGTGAATAAATGAACACCATCAACATAGAAGGAAAAATAACAATAACATGCATGTGAAAAAAAACAAAGCATAGTTGTGGGTTTAGTTATAGGAAACTCACATGTGTGTAATGTTTCATCACTCTATGAACATACCGATAAATGTTTAATCTGATATGAATGCACACCAAAAAAAAACATAGAAGACAATGTAACAATAATTTTCATCTCTCCTTTCTACCATCGAAAAATCCTCTGTGAAACCTTGCATACTCAAGAACTTTCAGGTAAGATCCATGGTTGTTTAAGGGGAAGAGGTCTGCAAAAATATAGGAAGAGGCATTTGTTTGTGTAATGTTCCATCACTTCATCAACAAACTAGTAAACGTTTATTCAGATGTAAAGGCACGTAAAAAAGGAAGTATTAGGTAGGCAGTAGAAAACATGAACAAAGATGGCATAATAACCATAACAACCATACAAAATATAAATAACTAAGAACATTTGTCAGTGGTGTGCATGCAGGGTGGAATTAACTTGCCAAAATAATGGAGAAGATTCATCTAGCCATGTGGAAAATGGTGTTGGCTTCCACATTAATGAGGCACACATTTTCCATCCCAAGTTCAACTTAACAGAAACGTGTCACAAATATAACAACATAGCAGGGTGAATGTAAACCATATGAACAACAACTATGTTAGTCCATTAACATACCAGTAAATGTTTACTCAAATGTGAATGCACACAAAATAACCATGAATAAAGAAGACAAAAAAAAATTGAGAAACATAGAAGGAACATAACAAAAAACATGAACATAGAAGGCACAATGACCATAATAGCCATCCAAAAACATAAAAAGCACAGTTGTGGGTTCATTTACAAGCAACACACCTGCATGTAACCTTCTATCCCTCCATTTTTCTAACCAAAATTCTTGTGTAATGTGAAATGGTCAAGAACTTTGTGGGTCTTCAGTTTTTTGTCATTTATAGACAAATTGTATGTGAACAACAAAACTTGAATTTTGAATGGTCTATGAATGGTGACACTTAAATAAAGTATTTTTTTTATTTTTTTTAGGTGAGGCATATTAAAGGAGGTAGATGGAGTTAGATGTTGGAGCTAAATGTTTGAATTTTGAATAAGATTAGGATATAATAAAATGTAAGTGGACCAATTATAATATTATATATCCCCACATGTTTTATATTTTATCTTGTGTAGCTCAAATTTAGGTGTCCTAAAGTAAAATTTTTGGGACTCAACGTTTATTTGAAGATAATATTTTTTAAGTATTTTCACATTTAAAATATTAGCAAAAGATGTAACTTTTTAAAAAGTGTATTCAATTGTGAAAAAGATGTTCATATTTATGAATGTGATATTCACTAAAATGAATATGGTACACATTTTTATGAATATCATATTCATTTTTTAACATGATGTACATTTTATTTTTAATTATAGTGCAAATTTATTTTTAATATGTACCTTTAATTTGACAAAAACATTAAAATTTTTAATATTATTTATTTAAATAATGAAAAGACCTTTATAAAACATTTAAATAACTTTTACAAAAATTATACAAACCACAATACATAATCAAATAAATCTTCATATATTATAATAAGGGAAAGGGGTCACAACTATTGGACCCTATCCAATGATTGGTCATCTCCCCTAATTAGAATGTTATTTTTTTTCAAGTAATATAGTATTATGGAAAGGGTTGTAGTCTAAGTGAGGAGGAGGATGGTTTGTTAGACCATCCACGAGATTGAAATCCTTTTAGATGTGTGTGACGGATAGGGCCATGATCATTTTTTAGGTGACTTTGACATTTTAGATATTCCATAGTCATTGTTGCTTAGCTGAAGGAAAGTTTCAATTGGATACTCCATAGTCATGATTGTTTAGCTGAAAGAATGCTCCAATTTAGATATACGCTTACAATTGATCCCTTTATATATCTACCATAGAGAGTTAAATGAATAGGGCTAAGATTGTTCCCTGGGTAACCTTAACAGATTGGAGACCCCCCAGTTATGGTTGCTTAGCAAAAACATAGCTTTGATTCCTCCTAATCATGGTTGCTTTGTGAAAAGAAGGCTCCAATTTATATATATACTTACTCAATGATTGTAAATTGCTATATATAATCCAAAACATGGGCAAAGATGTCAAATCTATGTAATTTTGGGCTTCTACATCAAAAAAAAAATATTAACATAGTGTTATTTTTATTTTTTAATTTCATTACAGGGGAGGTGTATTTATTATAAGAACAATCTACCTACCTATGTCGGGATAAATTTTGACATGCTCTTCATCCCTCCTAGTGGGTTTTTGGAAACTATTAATAAAAAAAATATTACTTTTAATAATGTTGACAAGATCAAGTAGTGTATCAGACCAAAGGATAGTGACTAAGTTGCTTTATGTACAAAAAATCTTCTAAAATAGGATTATCAAGTTATGTTTGTGCAATATCTATTTCCATTTTATGTCAATCTTCCCATTTTCAAACAATGCAGTCAAGGAGTCAACTTTTAAGTTATTAGTATACTCGATTCAAATTTTCTTGTAAGTCAAACACTTTATGATGTGGTGCCACTCTGTCTCCACTAACCCCAGATTACTAAAATGACATATTCTCTTTGTCCAATCTTTTTTAGGTGTCATCCACTTGTCAGTATTACACCTAAGACGATGCAAGTTAGTCCTAGTTAACCTATCAATGTTTTTGCCTTTTACTTGATTTGTGTTCCTATGTATCCTTTTTACTTGTGCTCACAAGTGAGATTGAATTCTCTGACATAGTACTTTTTATTTTACCGTAGTTGCTTTGTCCACATGGTTACCTTAACTTTTCTTCTCACATATGTATTTATTTCTTTGTTGGTATTTGGACACTCTTGTATGCTAATGTCTCATTTACTTGTCCACTTGTTATTCTATTTCATTAATGTGTTCTTTCTTCTTCTTGTTTTATTATTTTGTGATTAATGTAATCTAAATAAGATAAAACTATGAATTTTGTTCTTTCTTCTTCTTGTTTTATTATTTTGTGATTAATGTAATCTAAATAAGATAAAACTATGAATTTTTAGATTTTGTAAAATTAGGGTAATAATTATTCATATCTAACTTTAAAAGGGTATATTTAGATTGTACTTACCATATTTATAATTGTCAAAGCAATGGAATGGAGATAAACTTAGTTGATTTCTAACTTATGTTGCTTATTGTATTTTTCACTATCCCTGAAATGACTCTATATTTTCTGTGACTACTTAGATTAGGAAATAAGAGCTCAAACCCTGCATGGACGCTGTCAACAAAGCTTAAACCCCTACATCAACTGGTACTATCCAAGATTTGTTGGTATTATGCCAATTGATTGTGTAGGGATGTGTTGCCTCTGACCATTATGCACATACCATTATATACCACCTGTGTGTGCTCTTGCCCTTGGTTATGTCTATTTATCTCTTGTTTCTTACTCTTTGCTTTCAAACCCTAATTTCAATTTTAACACAAGATAACCCTTAAAAAAGGGGTTATAAAGTTAGGTTAGAAAATGCCAACCACTCCCTACTAAGTGGTTGAGCATTGCCTACATTATAATACTTTGAATAGGGATCAAACCATATGTAGTTCTTTAACCTAGGTGTGTGTGTACACCATCATGATCAATCTAGAATGTAAATCAATGTTCGTCTTTTGATGCTTAACACCATGCAACTTTAACCTACATTTGTATTCAGAATTGGCACCCAAGGATGCTCCTTAAGAGGGTTTTTAGATGTGTACGCCTTTGTGATAAAGTTTTGAGAGGATGCTAATAGATTTTTCAAGTTTTTTAGGATTTTCCAAGATGAGTGTTAGATGAGTGTAATCTTTTGATTGATTTTTATATATAACCAACCCTTTGATATTGTTCACTATGATTGACCCATAAAACATGTTCAGGCTAACCTATTAGAAACTTCCCAATTTGAAAAATAGTCATTGAGTGTTCCTTGACACTACAGGGAGAGGGATACACCTGTGACAAAACTACAACTGTCTGACTATTATTGGAATTGTCCTATGAGTGAAAATTAATGACTTGAGATATGGAGATAAACTACTTAAAATTATGGAAGGTTTTTGGACAAATTAGACTGACCCTAAATATGTATATTTGTAAATTGAGTTAGCCAAGACAATAGGTGGGTATACAAATAGGGGAAAGTCTGCCCTAGAGTCAAATGTGTACGCAACATCTAAGTATGTCAAAGTATACTAAATTTGATGTTGCTAAGTGTTTGTTACCAAATTTAAGTATCTAAACTTTGTAAATCTTCCCCCACTACCATTTTGGTTCAATGGTGAGTCTCCATGCTCTTTGTTTTCCTTAGGTGTCTTTGCATCAAGATCAAAGGTAATGTTTATAATGAAATAATTCCTGCTTCAACCAATAAAATATCATATAAAATATTGTTTTAGTTATGAAACTATTTGTGATTAGATGCTTTTAAATTCTCTCTATTTATTTCCATTTCAATTCAAACATATTTTTGTCCTAAACTTCACACCCATTAAATACCACTAAAATTACAATCAACTCCAAACAATGAATTTTAATTATAATACTATTTACCATGAAATAAATTTTAATACAAGTCTTTTTTTAATCATGCATGTTAAGTCATTTTGTTTATGATTATTTATGTAGAATTTTATAGTTCCCACATTGCTAATAATCACATATCAAGTAAATTCAAAGGATAAAGTCAAGAAGATCCTTTACCTTTGTAATTATTATCAATGTGCATGAAAGAATGTTGTAAAAAAAGTTATTTATGTGAACTAGACATCCAAATATATGTATGAATGCATGTATGTATGTATGTATGTTTATGGTGACCAAAATAGTTTAATGTAACTCACAAAAACCGAGAAGATAGACAAATATTAGGGATAAAGTTTCATGATGTAAAAACAATGAAAATAAAAATAATGAGAATAAATTCAAGTAACTATCCAAGCACTCGTGTAGATAAATAGTTTGGAGGAGGGGAGAGAAGCAATCATAATATCTTGACTAGAAAACTAGTACAAAACATATAGAACATTGTCATCAGTCATATGGGTCATTCATGTTTGAAATAAAAGGACCATTGTCATCAATTTATACAAATTAAGTAATACAAGATATAATGAATTCCATAGGAAATTTTCTAAGGCTAAGGGGATAGTTTGGATGATCTAGGGGGACGTATATGGTATTTTCCATAAAATCCCTTTCAACACCTAAATCCAACAAATCACTTTAAGTACGAAGCAAACTAGTGATACAATATTCCCCTTGATCCTTATGATGCAAATTAGAATTAACATAAGGTCCATTCAAGACTGAGTAATGTAGAAATGTAACCTCTGATACAAGAGTGAAAGGTTTGGAAAACCCTAGTGACAACATATTTAGGAGGACATTGTCTCAATGACTTGTACTCACTAGGGGGAAGACTTGAAATGCCCAAATTAGGACACATGGCACTCCCAATAATAAAAGGAGGTTGAAAAATGTGGTAATCAACATGGTATTTAGGGAAACTTTATGTAATACTTTTCGCCAAAAATTAACATCTTATGGGGGAAAAAAAGATATCAAAAGAATTTGGATAATGTAACTCCTATATATTTATGTGTAGTAATACCTCTCCCATATTTCATAGTAAATGGGACACATATATATGAAAAATTCTCCTCAATTTAAATCTCCTAGAAGGATCAAAGACAATGTAGCTTGTCTTCTAAAAGAACATGGTGGTCAGATTCCCAATGGCATTGGTGGAAACCAACCCTCAACTTTGAAGGGGAATTGTAGCATTTGGTACCAATTTTATTGAACATATAATGGTCAGTTGATGGTGTTACCCTAAATTTGTGAAAATTACTTAGAATAGAAAGCCATATTTGAGACATTTGGTTGAGGCAAAGAGGTCCAAGTGACATGAATATACTGTATGTATGTGTCCCTGATAGATTTCCAAATCCACATCATTCAAGTGAAGAAGATGAGGGGTTGTCTAAAGAATCTCTAAATATGAGTTAGTCAATATAAATTTCAAAATGTTGAATAAGATGTTGGTATTAGAATACCAACGCCATCAATGCCCAGTGAGACCAAGAGCTCCAACCCTCTATCTGGAGCAAAAATCCAAATAAGGGTATCTCACACGACTAGAAGTTGATTCACCCATGGACATGAGTATATGAAGATAAAAAATGAAAATGAAGATGCTTTGTAAGTGAAGGAAAAGTGTAAAAACTTTGCCTAGGAACTACATTAGGGAACTTCTTGTTTTCAATGGAGCATGTATTATAGGATTAATGACATAAGTCCAAAATTGATCGATTAATATAATCCACAAACAAATAATAGAATACAAATACTTGTTGATGTCAAAAACACCCAAATAATAATAATCACAAACTATAAAATTGTTCAATATAATAAATTTCATTAAATAGGTGGGAGACATTATCATTTTATACACATAAATAATAAGGGTATGAAAACCCATAATAAATCATTAACTTTAATACATATGAAGTGTAACGCATTAACCTACACATGATCCAATGGTGCTATAATCATCTGAAACTAAAGTGGACTTGGCAAGATGGGTTTTGTACTCTAACACATTCTAAAGCATGATGGTTTGAACCCTCTTTAAATGAGTCCACTCCATAGTCCATAGGTTAGGCTCCCAAGCCTCATATCTATAAGAAATAGTAGATATATTAATGGTATCAAAGAGACACGTCTTTAAAGGGATATCTTATGGTGGATCTAGATAAATTGGCTCTCTAATAAAGAGATAGAAGGATGTCCATTACAAACATTTGACTAGGATGCAACCTTTAAGCTTAGATGAGGAATGACGAACAAAAGTTCCAAGTAGGTGTAAACCATTATTATCTCAATCCTATATCGCTTATAATAGAACTACAAGTCATGACCTTAGTTTTACTATGCTCAACTTTAAGTTGATGGTAATCATAAATACACACAAAGGCATCTAACCATTCTAGTAACATTTAGACCCTGTTTAACATTAGAATTTATGTAAATCAAGGAAATGGGGTATGAGAGTAGGGGACAGGGAGAATGGTTTTTATTTTATTACATTAAACTTTTACGCAATTTGTGTCTACCGGTGAATGCTTGTTAGCATCTTTCAAATGATAATTTAAACTCTCGAGATCTTGGTAAAGTTTTTTTTGTACTAGAGTCCAACATAATTTAAATAAATGTTTGTGTCATACATATTTCATAGCAAAGCAAAAAATAAAAAATAAAAAATTAGTGGGATAGTTTTGAAATTGGTGGGCATTTTCTACATCATACTTTTTGTAAGAGAACCCACATTAGTTTTTTGGAGGGGAATTTTTTCAATTTCACATTTTGGCAAAAAAAAATTGCATCATGGTTTGTGTAATGGGACTTTCTTTTTCCTAAATACGAAATTAAAGTTTCTTTACAATTTATTTTGATTGAAAAATTTGCAATTTTTTATATTTTTAATGTTATTTGTGTTAGGAATGGATTTTTAGTCGAATTTTTAAATTAAGTTAATTAATTACATTATTATTATAGTTGTCAATGAAGGCAACGATGATAATGAGATTTTTACAATAAAATGATGATAGTAAATGATTTTAACCAATTTCATTTTCACACAAATGTTCATAACACTTAAAATACTTATTAATCGAGATATAGATTATAGTTTTCAATCCCAAAAAATAGAAGTGCATATAAAAAATATTTGAAACACTAAAAAAGATAGATAATTTTTAATTAGTGAATAATGATATAATAACAATAACTTACATTTAAAAATAATTTCAATACTTGGCATTTGATAAAATAATAATCAAAATCAATGAACTGTTATAAAATTGTGTGATAATGATATAATGTAAGTATAGAAGACATATTAGATATATTCACCAAATTAAAGTTTTATAAATGTCACAAAGCTTTGATAAATATCATCTTCATCAAATATGTTTTGGGCTATCTACCATCATCAAAGGGTGTTAATAAAAACCTATTAAAGCTAATTTAAGTTTTAGTTAGCATCCTCGTCACCTTGATCATCGCCACTATTGCCATGTTCATTTTCTTCATCATAACTCATTTCTTAAAAAATAGATACAATATCATAAATCAAGTTTCAAATTAGAAAAAATATTAATTTTAAAATATAGTAATAAAATACTCCTATGAAGTTTAAAAAATTAGATTATTAACTAGAAGGGAATTCTCATTATAATGAGGATGTAGTGTCAAGAATAAAAACACTTAAACGAGATTTAATTTTACCATAACCCAGATCTAAAGCTATGCAATAACATGAATCACATAAATATTCCTTAATTCACCATTATTATGAAAGCATAAATGAGGGAACAAGATAATAACATAGATAACACAAATATAATGTGGTTCACCCAATGTGGGCTACATCCACCAATGAAAGTTCTTAAATAAAAATAGTGATCTAAATACCAATACTACATTGAACTCTCACAGAGATATAAAAATATCCTATAGAAAATGTTGCACAAATAACTGCACTTGCACAATGGTGTATCTCACAAGTTGCTAAACCACACGCTATAATGAACACCTGCACTTTGAAAAACACCTGCACTTTGACTCTAATCTTCAAAGCCACACCCTGCAAACAAACCATCAATCTCTAAAGGCCACACCACACCCTGTATATATATAATATGAAGGAAAATCCATGAAAGGAGGAACAAATGCATCATGCTTATCCAAGATAAGCATCATCCACTCAAGACAACTCACTTCCACCTCATCAAGCTCATCGAAAAGCTCTCCCCTGAAGGAACAAACCATACTAAGGGTCTCCACCTTTCAAGGGCACATTTTCTAACAACATGTGATCACATCCATCTTCTTGTAACAAGAAAATCATTACATTTTCCAATAAATAAATAGCTCCATCAAAAAAAGGAAGTCACATGGAAAATAGACAACTAATAACCAACTCCATAAAACATAAAAACATAGAAATTAGAAATGTATTAGGAATATTCCCCTCACATGTGAAGCAAGGTTCGACAAAAGGTGGAGTAGGGAAAACTATGCTCCCCACATCCTTGGAGCTCTTTAGGCCCTAAAATTTATTCCTATGGTCATGTGATAGCCCTAAAGGGCTCCATATTTAACAATCTCCCACTTGGAGACCGTTTCTCCTAAACAAAATCTATGACTGCTCCATGACCACTAAGGCCATCCAAATATGAACATAGTCTCAATTTGTC
The DNA here is from genome assembly GCA_037957365.1 of Torreya grandis. Lineage (NCBI taxonomy): Eukaryota > Viridiplantae > Streptophyta > Pinopsida > Cupressales > Taxaceae > Torreya > Torreya grandis. The sequence continues at coordinate 3,269,635 of JARHVA010000400.1, forward strand.
CAATGTGACCACCTTGGTCATCATATCCACATGATTCTTGCTATTATGAGTCTTCTCTAGCTTCACCAAGTTCTCCTCTAAAGCTGTCCTTTGATGAAGTGATAATGCAATTGAATGTGTTTCATCCTCAAGTGGAAAGCAGAGTTCTTTGCCAAATGAATAACACTCTTACTATCACTGTGTAGTCTCCCAACTTCCTACTCATGCCCCAAATCTTGAAACAACTCCTGTAACCAAATTATCTCCTTGATATCCTCTATGGCAGTAACATACTCTACCTCTATGGTTGACAAAGCCACAACCTTCTGTATCCTAGAAATCCAACTAACCATTGTTTCTCTAATAGTAAATATAACCTATCATTTTTCTCCTTCTATCAATATCCCCTACCATATATGAGTCCACATAACCATGTAAAGTGGTATCTAATCCACCATAACATAATGCAAAATCAATGGTTCCTCTCAAATACTGAAGAATCCATTTCACTGCCTACCAATGCTCATAACCTAGATCACTCATATACCTGCTCACAACTCCCATTGCTTGGGTAATATCTAGCCTAGTACAAACCATGGCATATATCAAGCTACCAATTGTCAATGAATAAGGCACCTTGGACATCCTAAGCTTTTTAGCTTCCATCTTAGGACACTACTCCTTTGATAATCTAAAGTAGCCAGCCAAAGGAGTACCAACAGATTTAGCATCCAACATACTAAACCTTTCCAATACTTTCTTCACATACTCTGATTGGGATAAGATCAACTTCCTCTCCTTCCTATGATGAGAAATCCTCATACCAAAGATTTACTTTTTAACACCTAAATCCTTCATAGAAAAGGAGTCACTAAGTTATTTCTTGAGCATATGAATATGTTGTATGTTCTTTCGTGCAACTAACATGTCATCAACATACAAGCATAAAATAATAAAGGAACCATCATCAAAATGTTTGATGTACATGCAATGGTCAGAATGACATCTTTGATATTCTAATTCCAACATAAAACAATCAAATTTCTTATACTATTGTCATGGAGCTTGTTTAAGGCCATACAAGCTCTTCTTTAGTTTGCACACAAAGTTCTCCTTCCCTTTGACCTCATAACCCTAAGGCTACTCCATATACAACTCTTCATCCAAATCACCATGAAGAAAAATAATTTTCACATCTAATTGTTCTAAGTGCAAATCCTCAACTGTAACTAAACCAAAAACAGTCCTAATAGAAGTCATTTTTACAAGAGAGAAAGTCTCATTAAAATCAACATCTAATTTCTATGCAAACCCCTTGACCACCATCTTGGCCTTATACCTTTTTCTCCCTTCATCTATTTCTTTTATCCTAAAGGTCCATTTGTTAGGCCATACACTCTTGCCCTTGGGTAGCCTAACCAAATCCCATGTTTGGTTATCCATGAGAGATCTATGCTCCTCATCCATGGCTTACTCCCACTTCAACTTGGCATCTACTTGCATTGGTTCCTTCAGAACACTCTAGTTCTCCATTATCAGTGAGTAATAAATAATTCAAAGGAGAAAAATGTTTAGGTGCTCTTCTTACCCTAGAAGACCTTCTTACCATAGGAGTTTGGGGTCCTTGTGTAGAAGGTTCCTAAACTGAACCTTTGGATACTTTACCATCCGTAATGTCATCCAATACTGTGTACTCTTTCTGTTACTGATCATGTTTCTATAGTTGATCATTATGCATGACTTTTCCATTAAAGACTACATCTTTAGATCGAAATATTTTCCTATCTTTAATGCTCCATAAATGGAAACCAAAGTCATCCTCACCATAACCAACAAATGTGCATTTTTATGATTTAGCCTCTAACTTGGTCCTATCCTCTTTCTTGATGAGAGCAAAAGCTTCACATCTAAAGAATTTAAGAAAAGAATAATCAACATTCTTACCAAACCAATCTTGTTTAGGAATGCCTCCATCCAAAGGCATAAAAGGTCCTCTATTAATTATATATACTATCATGCTAATTGATTCTACCCAAAATTGTAAAGGCAACCCTGGATGTAACCTCATGCTCCTAACACATTCTATTATTGTTTTATTCATCCTTTCAGATACCCCATTCTTCTATGGAGTTCTTTAGAACCATCTTTTGCCTGTGGATTCCATTGTTAGAACAACAATCAAGGAAAGCATTACTACAGTACTCACCTGTATTATCTGATATAAGACATTTCAATTTGAGACTTATTTCATTCTCAACTAAGGCTTTCCACTTCTTAAAAGTGTTATATACATTAGATTTATTTTTAATGAAATAAACCCAGACTTTCCCAGTTGCATCATCAATAAAAGTAACATAATAATTAGATCCACCAATAAAATATACCTGAGTTGGTCCCCATACATACAAGTGTGTTAGATCTAACTTGTGTTCTTTGTTTATGGGTCCAACCTTTAGGAACTTAACCCATTTATTTGCCATACACACAATTCTCACAAAAGTATAGATCTAGATCTTTCAATCTAGGCAACTTATCTTTTAAGATCTGCATGCCCTTATGGATCATATGATCGAGCTTGTAGTGCCAGATAGTTGCATCTCCATATGCAATAACTAAATCAATAGAATCAACACTACTAGTAAAATATAAAGTACCAACTTTCTTACCTCTTGAACCATAAGAGCACCTTTGGTAACTTTCTAAGAATCTATAGGAAACAATACTAAATATCCCTCACTACCCAATTGCCCTAATGAAACCAAATTATGTCTCAACATAGACACGTGTCTAACATCCTTAAGGATCCATGTTTTCCTATTCTACATCTTAACCTGAACACAACCTTTCCCTACTCTCTCACATGGTTCATCATCACCAAGATAAACATGTCCTAGATTCTCTTGAACATAATCAATAAAATAATGCCTGTGTGGTGGCATGAAAAGAAACCCTTGACTATAAAACCCAAGACTCATAAAAACTATCCATAAAAAGAATTAAGGCATCCTGACATGATTTATCTGATGTCACATTTACCTCATTTTTTCCTCCTTATTGGCATTCTTATCATGAAGTGACAAACAATCCTTCTTTGAGTGTCCACTCTTCTGACAATGCTAACATATCATTCTGGATCTAGATCTGGAATTAGATTTACCTTTTGACTTTCCATTATAACTTTTGCTCTTGTATTTTTACCTCCTTCTATTATCAATGGATAAATAATTACTTGAAGATGATTCACTAGTGCTTTTCCTTCGCATCTCCTCGCTAAGAATCACACCTACAACATCCTCAAAATTCAAGCTTCCCTTGGTAGGTATTGCATTACTCATAACCATAACCAAACTATCCAAAATATCAAGCAAACAACATAAAATTAGCAAAGCTTTAACTTCATCATCAAACTTAATTCCAACTGAAGTGAGCATACTTAAAATTGTATTAAAATCATTTAGATGATTAGCTATTGAGCCATTCTCAGACATTTTCATGTTAAACAATCTTTTCATAAGAAATTTTTTATTAGAAGCTGGAGGTTTCTCATAAAACTTTCCAAGTTTATTCATGATATATTTTGTGGTTTTCTCATCAAAAATATTAAATGCAATAGAGGATGCAAGGCATAACCGAATGGCTCCCAATGCCTTCCTATCAAGTAATAACCAATTTACATCACTCATACTTACATGTTCTTCTACTTTCCCCTCCAAGGGAAGATGTAGCTCCTTTTGATATAGGTAATCCTCCATCTGCATTTTCCATAAACCAAAATGCTTACCATCAAACTTCTTCACTCTGATTCTATTCTCTTTTCTCATAGCTCTGACTCAAGCTAATAGCCTTCCTATGATTTACCTCTTCATCAAAACACACTACCAATGGCTCTGATACTAGTTGTTAGGAATAAAAACACTTAAACTAGATTTACTATTACCATAAACTAGATCTAAAGCTATGCAATAACATGCATCACAGAAACATTCATTAATTCATCATTACTATGAAAACATAAATGAGAGAACAAGATAATAACATAGATAACATAGATATAATGTGGTTCACCCAATGTGGACTACATCCACCAATGAAAGTTATCAAATAAAAATAGTAATCTAAATAACAAGACTATAATGAACCCTCGTAGAGTTATAAAAATCTCCTATAGAAAATGTTGCACAAATAGCTTTACTTTCACCTGCACCTGCACAATGTTGTATCTCACAAGTTGTTAAACCACACCCTGTAATGAACATATGCACTTTAACTTTGATCCTCAAAGCCACACCCTGCAAATAAACCATCAATCTCTAAAGGCCACACCACACCCTGTATATATAGAATATGAAAAAAAATCCATGAAATGAGGAACAAATGCATCATGCTTATCCAAGATAAACATCATCCACTCAAGACAACTCACTTCCACCTCATCAAGCTCATCTAAAAGCTCTCCCTTGAAGGAACATGCCATACTAAGGGTCTCCTCTTTTCAAGGGCACATTTTCTAGCAACATGTGATCACAACCATCTCCTTGTAATAAGGAAGGCATTACATTTTCCAAGAAACAACTATCTCCCTCAAAACAAGGAAGTCACATGGAAAATAGACAACTAATAACCAACTCCATAAAACATGAAAACATAGAAATTAGAAATATACTAGGAATATTCCCCTCACATGTGGAGCAAGGTTCCACAAAAGGTGGAGCAGGGAAAACTATGCTCCCCACATCCTTGGAGCTCTTTAGGCCCCCAAATTTATTCCTATGGTCATGTGATAGCCCCAAAGGGCTCCACACTCAACATGTAGTTAAGTGTGTGTATAAAAAATGTACACGAAGTTGAGTATAGAAGTTAGACAATTATTGTAAGAAAAAATTCCAAATCAACTATAATTTGTATATATTACAATGTAGGTTATATGTGTCTAATCATGCATGATATAAAAATATAATAGAGACATATCAATAAAGCACAACGCTGATGTAGCTATGTCGAAGTTACACAAATTATTTTATTTCAAGTTCAATAAGGTATGTATAACTATGATTTGATTTCCTTTATCCCCTAAGGTTTCAAGCCTTTGCATAAATGTTTTAAAAAAGATTTAAAGTTTTCAGCTATATCTCTTAAAAGTGTAAATATATGTTGCATACATTGAAACTAATCAAATATACACATAATCATAAACCTCATATATGCATTGAGCACATGTCTTATGTAATTTATAATATTGACAACTATAATAAATAGAGGGTGACAACTCAACATTATAAATCTAGAGAAAACTCATAAAATGATGAACAAGCTTGATGATATAAGGTTGAATGAAGTCTGAATGCCTATAATTCAATGTAACTAAAATTAAAACACCGAAGCCAAAATTGAAGAAGAAAATACCTTAAAAAATACAATAAAAATATCTCATTTATGCAATCCTTCACTTGAGATGGGAAAACCAAGAACTAAGTCCATATAAATTACTCCCAATATTTAATTTAGAGTGGCATGTGTGTTGTACACTAAATGAATTGTATATGACCAAGCTACTTCAAATCAGAGAGTGTCAGTTACACTATATAAATTGTATATGACCATGTATGAGCTTAATAATATTAATGATTATGTTGGATGTAACCCCCCAAAAAAACCATTGTAACGAATGAACATGTTGAAATTAAGAGAAGATATATTATAATGTTATATGAATGAATACAATTTCCTATCAAATGACATATGAGGGAGTTACTTTTATAGGTAAAAAATGTGCCTAGAAAAAGTAAGGGTCAATTACAATACATGATATATGTTTAATAAAACATCCTAAAGGACTAATGTCATGCCAAATAGGTGCACCAAGGTGGCCTTACATCCCCTAACACATATCCCCTCTCAAACACAACATGAAGGACCATAATGTTGACATTATAACCACAATCCTTAACATCCCCACTTAGGAGTAACATCAACAAGTCTTGTCATCCAATGAAGATGAGCGAAAGGATCAAAATATATGGGCTTTGTGAAGATATCCCCATTCACATCCTTCATCTAAAAATACAAGATGGAGATGAACTTTTCCTGTATTTTTTCTCTCAAAAAATAGGAATCAATCTTCATATGCCCTATGAAACAATTTTCCACTAGATTCTCAACTGCCTTAATGATATTTTGGTTATCATATAAGAGTACCATTAACATATTCTATGTCAATCCAAACTCCTCAAGTAAATGCATAATCCAATATGCTTTCTTCAAGTCTTCCATGAGACTCTACTTTACTAATATATGAAGCGACACATGACTATTTATTTGAGACCCAACATACATGACCTAAACCAAGATCAAACATGTAAACATAAATAGACAACATAGTATCATGACATACACCATATTTTAAATCAATGCACCCAATTAACTGGACCTTCAATCCACATGCATATTTGATGGCCAAAGGTGAAATGCTATTCAAGTATCATAGAATCTAGTTCATAACATCATAATGATGCTCATGAGGCTTATAAATAAATTTGATACAAATATTAATGGCATGAGAAATGTTCAAACAAGTATGAGTCAAGTACATGAGTTTTCCTAAATGCTTCTAGCAGAATGTAGAATCTACCAAAGGTGATGTGTAGTTCTTCTCCATCTTAACCCCTGATTAATATAAATTAATGCAAGCCTTGTAATCTTCCATCCTAAAATCCTTCAAGTTCATTAAATACATTAATTAGGAATTCAAAATACCATCTTCCATTTTCATGACCTATAAAGCAAGGAAAAAATGAAGAATGACAAGATCTATCATGTCAAATGTTATCTTAATATCTTGCTATGATATCATGGATGAGAGAAACATTGTTGCATGTTAGTATCAAGTCAATAAGATATAGAAAAATGGTCAATATGTATATATAAATGTGTTTCACATATATGTTGGACTCCACCACACATCTCTTGAATCCACACTAAATATATAAGCTATAAATCTTCTCATACCAAGCATAAGGGTCTTTTTTGAGCCCATAAGTAGATTTTTTTAATCGACATGTAAACCTCCCCTTTCCCAGTTTAAAATAACTAGCAGGCTTCTCCATAAATATCTCCTCACATATGTCACTGTTGAGAAATTCACTTTTCACATATATTTGATGCATCTCCCAGCCAAAGCTAGTTGAAAATGAAAGGGTAATTATGACACTATTCATCTTTGTGATAGGGGAATAAATCCCCTCATAGTAAATACCTTCCTTGTAATAAACCCTTATTAACAAGTCATGCCTTGTGTCTCTCAAATTTACCATTAGAACTATCTTTTGTCTTTTAGACCAAAAATATTCCTCCCAACAGGCTAAGGTGTGAATTCCCAAGTTCCATTCTTCACGAGGGAATTATATATTTGATTCATTTCTTCTTGCTACTAAGCAATCCCATCAACCTCCTTATATGACTGAGAATTAGTGATTTCCATGTCTCTATAAATGAGTAGGATATTCATCCTTCACTAACTTTTGATGAAATGGGTTGGCTATTGAACATTCACATCATTTGTACCTCCTACTTAATTGATTTATCTTCTATCGTAAAGGTTTACACAAAAATTCTCCTTACGGAGGAGCCTACAAATATACCTCAATGTTAGGAGTAACTGGTGCATATATTATTTGTGGTGGATCAATATGTTGTTGTTGTTGTCTCTCAATAGTGGTTGGTACAACCACATCATCAAATGGAAAAATATCGATAACATCTAAATGGGAAGACTTCTCAAATAATGTAGCTCCAAAAACATGCTCATCAAACTTCCCATCTTTACTAATGTAATTTTATCTATATTTGGATGAAGTAGACAATAAGCCTTTGAATTATCTAAATGACCTATTATGATATCTCACTTTCTCTTACCTCCTTCATCTTCCTCTTCTCAAATGAACATGTGTAAGGCAACCAACCACCCTAAATGGTTCTATTTAGGGATTATTACCAATGCAATTCTCATAAGGATCAACATCTTTAGTAGCCTTAGTGATGACCCTATTGAGCACATGATTGACACAATTGATAAATTCATCCTAAATATTATCATGTTATTTTTCCCCATGAATATAACACCTATTCATCTCTTAAAGTGTCTAATTCTTCATCTTTGTTATGCTATTATGTTACATAGTGTAAGAACATTTATGTTGCCAAGATATCACATGCGTGCATTAGAAATTCTCAAAGGTATTGATCACATACTCATTACCACCACCATTTGATTAAATGAACCATGTAAACTTGTAAAATCTATCACTAGGATCAAAATCACATGTGGAAACCATTATTTATGTCTTCCACAAAACATTTATCAAGATAAATTTCAACTTTCATCCATTTAAAACAAACCTAAATAATTGATAAGAGATTTAAATGCACTTCAAACACATGATAAACATCATCAATAGTGTCATGACTAACATTATCATCACCACTCCTAAATACTTTCATAGAGGAAGCATTAACCATAATAATATTTTCAATAAACATACTCTTTCTCTTGGCCATATGATAATTATTTACATAATTAATAATCCAAGTGTCATAGGAAACATGATAAGAAGAAGAGGCATCACAAGAGAAAGGAAAAAAGGAATAATATATACCTTCATTTTCACTACTATCATTACCTTTATCTTTAGCTTCACTTTATTTCATCTCATTCTTATACATGTCCATACGTACTTTTAGCACTTGTCCTTAATGTGACTTTATTTTCTACAATAGTAGAAAAAAGATTCTTTTTACCCTTTTTTTAGTTGTCTTGGTTAACCTTGTTGGCTTTATGTCTTTTGGAACTAGATCCATTGTTGGAATTTCAATAATTTAAGCCATGATGATCATTCTAGTTCCATGTTTGACCTTTATGTTAGCCACAAACATGGTGGGCATGGTCCTTGGAGTCAAGAACACCCTCCTAAAGGCATTCTTAGTCCTCAATGATTTTTTAAAAGAATCTACTAGAGTGAAATATTTCAACCCATCCTTCTTCCATAAGCTTCTAGTTGATGATAATTTTTAATGAAATATATTTAAAGGAGGTCCAATGTTAGGAAGCAAAATGCCAATCGTGTAGTCATCTTAAAAATAGAACCCATCACCATAATTGTGAAGCTTATTCTTCAACTCCCTTTTTGAATTAATATTCCACCCTATAAAAAATAAGAGTACGATAATTAAAATCCTTGAAATATGTCATTGCAAATACCACATCTACCTTGTACTAACAAAACAAGTGGATCTAAATGACACAAGTTGAAGGTTGATTGATAACTTGATACAATTATTATGGATTCATGAGTAGCTGAGAACTCCAATGACTTGATCATATTTGTGGAGTAAATCTTCATGTTTATGCTTACATTCTACAATCTTAATATCAACCACATACCAAATATCCTTATGTCAAAGTAAACTCTCCACTTGAAATATATATGTGATAATTTCACCATTGAATGTTTCCACATTGATTAATTTATGCAAGGGCATCTTAAGGTCTCCATTTTGAGTTGTCTTAGTTGTTAGAAGTCATTAAAATGTGTTTGTAATGATTAAAAGTCTTAGAGGTCTTTATTTTCGAATTGTTGATCCAAATGGATTTTCCCACCAAAACTAGAATTCAAATATTTGAATTCTAAGAATTGGTTTGTGTTGTATTTGGAGCATAGTTAAGAAAGAATTAGGGGTGAAGTGTTAATAGGTTATAAAAAGGGGTTAGTACATGTTTAAGTCACTTGAATAAGTCATTGTGACAAGTGTGTTAGGAACAGGGAGTTTTTAGCCTTTTCAATGATTCTTGAGTGGGAATAAGAATCCATTGGCAAGGGTAGTTATAGTTTTCCAACTACTTGTAAATGTATATATATGTTTTTGATGGGTATTTTGTAGTGTGTGTGGGGGTTGGATTTAAATTAAGAATTTAAAATAACCCAAAAAGAATAAAAGATAAGTTTTTTGGTTGGATAACTGAATTGCAGACCCTGTTGCATCTTGCAGTCTGTGTCCTTGAAAATATGTTATGTTGTGAATGGAAAATCTTGAGAATATGATAGTGTATGTATGTAAATTTGGTGGAAACATGCTAGAGAATGAGATTAAACTAAAGAAAAATATATGTATTTGTTAAGCACATGATGAGATGGTTCCTTGTGAGGTGAAGTAACTAGTATTCTATAATTTGAGTTATGTCTTAAGAGGATTGTGTAAACACCATATGTGTGAGAGGATCTTGTAAGAGAATTTTTTTAGTGAACTTATGTTTTATAACTTTTAATTTACATGTTTTTGAAGTTTTTTATGTGAATCCCATTCATTTTGGAATGTATTTCAATAACCAAGGTGCTCATATCCTAACCCTTGTGTGACAATCACTTGGATGACTATATTGATTGGTTATGAAGATAAGAGTGAATAAAGAACTAAAGATTGATGATGATTTAATACTATGGAGTGTGATAATTTGTAAGAAGGGCATATTTATACCTATGTTTAGTTCTCTTTAAAGTTTTGGTGAAGAAACTATATTGAACTGTAGACTACCTGAGAATGAAACTGCATAGTTAAAACAAAGTAAGGTCAAGGTGAGGATATGGGTGTGTAGTTGATGTATAAAGAGTATAAATTTTTTATGGAATATGATTAGAGATAATTAAATTTCTACAAGTTATTAAAAGATAGTTTGAATCTCAAAATCAAAAGATGTCAAACCTCAGATAACACAAAACTGTTTTTGCATACACAATCAACCTCAAAAGTTGTGCAAAGGAGGAACATAGACATCATAAGGAGAATCCATTGGTTGGGGAAGGTGTGTGGAAGTCAAGAAGACCCTAAATAATGTTCACAGTAGTTTGAAAACCCATTCATCACCTCTCAGGTAGTCATAGGCTATGGAAACCCTGTTTGAGGGTTGAGAGATGGAAAATGGTGTTTAAAGGAGACCCAGTCGATAGAAAGTGACAAAATTTTGTAATGTGATAGAATTATACATGTGTAAAGAGATTTGGTGGTTTTGTATTGAATTCATACGTGTATTTATAGGTATAGGGGTCTGTGTATATTTTTTTGTAAGAGAAGCTTAAAATACCTAAACAGTGAGCAAAAGGAGTCTAGAATAGTGGTCTAAGAGAGGAGTTGGAGTTTTAAACTTAATGAAAGGATAGTAATAGATAGAGGGTATTTGAAATGTAGTTTAGTTTTCAAAGGTGAGTTGGTACAGACTCATAAAAAGCAAGAGAGCCTTTACAAAGGCTACTAGAGAGCCCTGTTGAGTCTTGTGTGAAGTGAGAAATGCACTGAGGGGTATGTGAATGAAATAAGGAGTATAATTATACTATTATGGTATTGGTAAAGATAAACTATTAAATGAATAAGTGAATAAGTGAATCTTAATGAAAGAGAGTGGATGTTTAAGAAGTCACAAGTAGAGAGAGTGAATTGAGAGTCTTGTACTCAAGATAATAGTGTGTGAGATGAAAGAAAAGAGTGAGTGGTAAAGCAAAAAATGAGTTGTAGATGATGACAAGAGGTGTGCAGAGACTCCAAAAGGATAGAGTTAATTAGAATCTCAAATAGAGTGAGAGAGGTTTATCATTTTCATGAGTGAGAGATAGACTTTGAAGACTAACAAGAAATAGTAAAGGAGAAAGATCAAAGACAAGTGGAGATTTCAAGTCAGAGCATCAAGGTAGATTAGAGCTAGGGATTGAAGGCAGAGGTAAGGAGAAGTTTTTCATGTTTTCATTTACCATAGACAATATTGATTCACCTCTGCATCGTTTGGTATCAGAGTGAGAAGGTCATTGGTAAGTAGGTGAAGAACGTTTGCATGAAGAAAAGGTAAGAGATTAATTTTATTTTTAGTTTATGTATTTGATTAGTTCATGTAAGAATGATGAATTTTTGTTTAGAAGGTTGATAAAGAAAGTTGTAGGTACATGAGAGAGAGGCATAAAAGTGAGAAGTTTGTGGTAAAGCCCTTAATCTAAGAGGCTTAGAGAGAGAAATAACTAGTGAGAGATCTAAGAAATATGATAAGCTAAAAGCTACACCTTGTTGCAAACAGATGAGAGTATGTAGTCACCGGCATCGGCAGGCCAAACCGACGTCGGTCAGGGGACGCAGAAGGGAAACCAGCATCGGTAGCATATCGACCGAGTCGATCACCTCCAGGAAGGTAGGGACCGACGTCGATCGCCTGTAGCGGTCTGAATTACTGTTGACAAACAGTTAGTTAAGTACGCAGAGTTTGCATGTTAAAGACCAGTTTGAGTCTTTGAGCCGCTTGTCTAAATAAGTGTATGCATGAGATCTATATAATAGACTCATGGGATGTGTTAAGTGGAGAATTTGCAGAAGAGCCATGTAGAGCTTGGAGAGTTCTTCCCATGGCGGAATCAAGTAATGTAGTATAAGTAAGATCAGGTTTGTGCAGGGATGTGTGTATGTGAGAGAGATCGGCGGTTGGCCAGGGTCCAAGTGACAGCAATACATCAGCAAAAGATCTACTTGAGAACCGGTTCATACTCGGTTGTACTGGATGTACAATGAGGTGAACAACAGCTTGTGAGGCTTAGAGAGAGAAATAACTAGGTGAGAGTAATTTCCTTTATAATGAGTTGAATACAATATTCTGTGTGTTTTCTCATTGATAGTTATTTGTTCTTCTGGTAATTCCGCAGAGCTTATACATTGGTAATCAGCTCTTAAATCTGAAGTCAGAGTTTCAGAGAGTGAAAGTGAGAGAAGAAAGTCCTAATAAAAGGACAAGAGATAGATAAGTCCCAGGTGAGGACAAGAAAGAAGGAGACTCTAAGAGAGAGAGTCAAGTGAGAGAGACCCAAGTGAGTTCAAAAGATAAGGCAAGTGGGAAGGCTTGTCAAGAATAAGAAGGGATAGGTCAAGAGAGAGACCTTAGAGAGAAAGTGAAGAGAGGGAGAGTGAAGAGAATGCAAAGAAGATGAAGGGATTTAAGCAATAAAGTAGCCACACGGAGAAAGAGGAAGTGGAAAAGAGAGAGATGGATGAGTTGAGGTCAGTCTTGGCAGAGTTGGAACAAGATTTGGAAGAGCTTAGTTAAAAGTTTTCCATTGAGGTTAGACCAAGAGTGAGATGGCCTCTTAAGGACATAGTAATGAAGAGGAAAAGATAAGAAGACATTGGCAAAGTGAAAAGACAACTGAAGGTATTGAACAAGCAGCCTAAGAAGAACTTAAAGGAGGCATTAAAGCCTCATGGATTTCAAACTAATGATGCTTTGACATGTGTGAATGCAAGTTTGAGAATTAAGGAAGAGGATGAGATAGTTGGGCCAATTCATGGGCTCAAACAACAAGAAGTGAAAGAATATGATCAAGTGGTGTTCAAGAGGCACCAAGAGGAAGGAGAGGCTCAAGATAGAGTCTTAATGATGGAGGAAAAATAAGTAGGTCAGCCATCCATGAAGTAAGATAATATGGAAAAATGAAGAGATCCTCACTCAAGAGGAAGCAAATGAAGGCAAAGAAGCATCGAGGCAACAACATAAGGAAAGGTATGAGGGATATGCTAGTTTGTATGAATCCTTTAAGAGAGAATATGACTTTGATCCTCATCAAATGTATAGAGAAATGGTTAAGGAAGTTACAAAAAAAGACATATACTTGTGAAATTCAATAGTGGTGTCCAAGATAACAACAGTCATGAAGGTAATAAGAAGTCAAGCACAAAAATACACTCCACATGATGAAGTTGTAGCTCTTGAGGTTGAAGAACATGATGTAAATGAGGGAGAAACCATACAAGGAGAACAACTAAATGCATTGGTGGCTGATGCAAAGAAGAAGGATGAAGCATACAAAGCACATGAAGGTGATTGGAAGAAAGAACAACATGCAAGCAAAAAGGAGAGTTGGAGCATGCCTCAAGAGCATGAGGAGATACATATTTTCTTTAATGATTTATTGATTCTTGCAGATATAACATGGAAGAAGATAATAAGAGGTAAGAGAAGATACAGGTGTGGCTCAAGAGAGCATGTACACATATAAGATAAATTGGTTGTAGCAGAAGATAAGAGACAAAAAGGTCTAATACCCTCAAGTAGTCCTTGGGATCTAGGAGGCCAATCAATGAAGATCACAAGTTAGCACATCAAAGCAAGAATGTTTATAACTTTTAGGGAAAGTTTTCTTTACCCCTTGATAGTATGATGCAGGGGCATCTTAAAGGTCTCTATTTTGAATTGTCTTAGTTTTTATAAGTAATTACAATTTTTTTTCATTATTATAAGTCTTAGAGGTCTTTAAATTTTGAATTCTTGATCCAAATGAATTTTCCTGCCAAAACTAGAATTCAAATATTTGAATTCTAAGAATTGGTTTATGTGGGGTTTTGAGCATAGTTAAGCAAGACTTAGGGGTTAAATGTTAATAGGTTATAAAAATGGGTTAGTACATGATTAATTCACTTGAATAAATCATTGTGACCTACTTGGGGTCTAGGAGGCCAAGCAATAAAGATCACAAGTCAGCACATCAAAACAAGAATGTTTATAACTTTTAGGGAAAGTTTTCTTTGCCCCTTGGTAGTATGATGCAGGGGCATCTTCAAGGTCTCCATTTTGAGTTGTCTTAGTTGTTATAAGTCATTACAATGTTTTTTTCATTATTATAAGTCTTAGAGGTCTTTAAGTTTTGAATTGTTGATCCAAATGAATTTTCTCGCCAAAACTAGAATTCAAATATTTGAAATCTAAGAATTGGTTTGTGTGGGATTTTGAGCATAGTTAAGCAAGACTTAGGGGTTAAATGTTAATAGGTTATAAAAATAGGTTAGTACATGTTTAATCCACTTGAATAATTCATTGTGACAAGTGTGTTAGGAATAGGGAGTTTAGCCTTGTCAATGATTCTTAAGTGGTAACAAGAATCCTTTGGCAAAGGTGGTTATAGTTTTCCTACAACTTGTAAATGTATATATATGTTTTTGGTGAGTATTTTGTAGTGTGTGTGGGGCTTGGATTCAAATGAGGAATATAAAACAACCCAAAAAGAATAAAAGATAAGTTTCTTGGTTGGATAACTGAATTGCAAACCCTATTGTATCTTACTGTTTGTGTCCTTGAAACCGAGTTATGTTGTGAATGGAAAAGCTTGAGAACATGATAGTGTATGTATGTACATTTGGTGTCAATAGGTTAGAGAATTATATTCAAATATATAAAAATGTATGTATTTTATAAGCACATGATCATATGGTTCCTTGTGAGGTGAAGTAACTAGTATTCTTCGATCTGAGTTATATTTCTTAAGAGGATTGTGTAAACACCATATGTGTGAAAGGATCTTATAGGAGAATTTTTGTAGTGCACTTATGATTTTTAAGTTTGAATTTAAATGTGTTTGATTTTTTTTTTGTGAATCCCAATCATTTTTCAATGTATTTCAACAACCAAGGTGCTCAGAACCTAGCCCCTGTGTGATAGTCACTTGGATGACTGTATTGATTGGTTATGAAGACAAGAGTGGATAAAGAACTAAAGATTGATGATAATTCAATACTATATAATGTGATAATTTGTATGAAGGGAATATTGATACATATGTTTAGTTCTCTTTAAATTTTTGGTGAAGAAACTATATTGAACTGTAGACTGCCTGAGAATGACATGGTTAAAACAAAGTAAGGTCAAGGTGAGGACAGGGGTGTGTAGTTGATCCTTAAAGAGTCTAGAAAGTGTATGGCACATGAGTATAAATAATTCAATTTATACAGGTTATTAAAACATAGTTTAAATCTCAAAATCAAAAGATATCAACCCTTGAATAACATAGACCTTTATTTGCACACACATTCAAACTCAAAACTTGTGCAAAAGAGGAACAAAGATGTCATAAGGAGAATCCATTGGTTTGAGAATGTACATGGAAGTAAAGAAGACCCTAAATAATGTTCACAGTAGTTTTAAAACCCTAAAACCATTTAAAAGACCCATTCATCCCCTCTCAGGTAGTCATAGGCTATAGAAACCTTATTCTAGGATTTAGAGATGAAAAATAATGTTTAAAGGAGATCCAGTTGGTGGAAAATGATAATTTTTTTTAATATGATAGAATTACATGTGTGTAAAGATATTTTTATGGTTTTGTATTGAGTTCATATGTATACGTATAATTTTAGGGGTCTGTGTATGTTTTTGTGTAAGAGAAGCCTAAAAGACCTAAACAATGAGCAAAAGGAGTTGAGAATAGTGGTCTAAGAGAGGAGTTAGAGTCTTAAACTTCATGAAAGGACAATACTAGATAAATGATATTTGAAATGTAGTTTATTTTTCAAAGGTGAACTAGTACAAACCCGTACAAAGCAAAAGAGCCTTAAAAAGGGCTATTAGAGAGCCCTGTTGAGTCTTGTGTGAAGTGAGAAATGCATTGAGTGCTGTGTGAATGGAATAAGGAGTATAGTTATACTATTATGGGCTTGGTAAAGATAAACTATTAAATGAATAAGTGAATCCTAATGAAAGAGAGTGGATGTTTAAGAAGGCACAAGTAGAGAGAGTGACTTGAGAGTCTTGTGTTCAATAGAATAGTGTGTGAGATGAAAGAAAAGAGTGAGTGGTAAAGTAGAGAATGAGTTATATATGATGAAAATAGGTGTGAAGAGACTCCCAAAGGACAACATTAATTGGAATCTCTAATAGAGTGAGATAGGTTTATCATTTCATGAGCGAGAGGTAGACTTTGAAGACTAACAAGAAAGAGTAAAGAAGGAGAGAGATCAAAGACAAGTGGAGATTCCAAGTCAGAGTATCAAGGTAGATCAAAGCTGGGGACTGAAGGCAGAGGTAAGGAGAAGTTGTTCATGTTTTCATTTACCATAGACAAGATTAAATCACCTCTACACCATTAATGAATCCATCATCTTATCCATAAAATAACCATTGATTAGTGATTGATAGCCTTAATATAGTTGCGTAATGTGTTAGTCTAAAATCCAAGAAAAAATTGGCTCCAAACTCCTTTGTATGCCTAGGAACTCATGATTTTTCAATTGCCTTACCCATCCAAGAATAAAAATTGCCTTATGATGTTCAAATGGACATCAAATTTCAAATTGATAATTCATTCCCTAAATTAACAAATGCAAGAAAAAATGCTATTTTTTTATGAAGATTCCTTATTTCCATATGATTTGGAGAAATTTGGCATAGATCCTAACATATGTGAAACTTTTTATTTGGTAATAAATAACACATCTCCTTAAATGTGAGCGATGGATTTGTGAAACTAGAGATTTAAGGTCCTCTCCTAGTAAGATATTATTGAAATAATTAAATTAGACATATCTAAAAAAATTACAAATTTCTCCAATGAGCTCCAAGGCGTCCTTATAATTTTAAAGTTGAGGGACAAGATGCATAATCATTCTTGAGGCTATCCAACAACATTCATCTTACTTGTTCACTTGAAACCTCCATGCAATCTCGATCTAAGGATCCTACATGTGCTTAAGGTCAAAACCCTAGGCTCTAATTACCTTGTTGGATGTACTAAAAGAAAAATAAAATAACATTGCAATGAATGAACATGGAGAAATGAAGACAAAATATATTACAATGATATATGATTGAATACAAATGCTTGTAAAATGATGAATGAGTGAGTTTCTTTTATAGGCAACACATGTGGTTGTAAAAAGTAAGGAGTGATCATATACATGAAAAATAATTAATAAAATATCCTAAAAGACCAATTTTAGGTAAAATTAGTCCTCTGAGGTTAATTTACACCACTAACAACTAGGTACCATGCATTAGTCTAGTATTTTTAACCAACAAGGATCTCTTGTTTAAGTTGTATTATGTTATAGTCACATATCATTATTTGTTACAAGTGGCTTGTGATTTCAACTGGACAACACTTATGTGATTGCATATGGACTTATAATACAATTATTATCTTTTTAGTTTATACCTTCAAAATTAATATTATTATTTCTTATATGCTATAAATTAGTCCAAAATTATTTATCATGTTATCAATGACAATTTTTATTAATGCACTAGAAGTCTTTTTCCTATTAAAAAATATCAAGCTTGTCCACACAAAAGGAAGCATTTAATACAATGTGGCATGTCTTGGTTATGAGCTATATCATTTTAATCTCCTTGAAATCAAACTTAATACTCACCAACATTAAAGACCTTCTATATAATTGACCAAACAAGCTAGTGAAAAAACTTATAGCTTATTTTAAACAAATTGTTCATCAATTTTTGCCATGCATTAGTTATTTTGGAGGAATGAATGAATAAATGTGTTAAAAACAAAGGAAATTCTAGTTTATTGTATACATGTGATATAACTTTCAAGATATTGAAATTTTCATACTTGTTAAGTAGATGATTAATTATGTTATAATGGACACTTTTTCCATTAAGCTCACTTAACAAATGTGAGTAAGGAACAAACTTTTCATAGATTAACATAATCTACATAGAACCATAGATAGTTTATAAACTTCACAATTCTTAATTGTAGTCAATTACAATGAGTGTGATGACCAGGATACATTAGTTTACAAAAGAGAACCATGCACAAAAATTGATATATTAAGACACTTCTAGTAGTACTAGAAACACTAATTTTTTCTTGAAGAACTACAAAAGAGTTAACCTTTTTTCTACGAGTGTCAGATATTTATAGATTTAACATAAATCTTCAGCTTCTTGACTCTTTGTTTCTATCATGTTCATACTGAGGTAAACATTCAACCTTCCATTTATTATTCTAAGTTAATGAGCAATTAAAATATACAAAATATATATTTGTTGCATATAGAAATTATACAAAAATACTTATGAAATTCATTTGTAGTCTCCTAATAAAACTTTATCAGACTAAAACATTCATCTTATCCTGAGACAAGAGCTACTAATGAAGTGTGGTTACAGGAAAAATGGTTTCTATACACTGGTTGAGTTGTCCTAAACTATGTCGCTATAGGGTTGCCAATAATCTTTTGTTGCAATTTTATAAGAGTGTTGTTTATTAGTTTTCATGTTTTAAGCACTACTTAGCCATCTTTTTAGGTTTTCAACTAAGCAACATACCAACCTGCCACGCTTCATGGGTTTTCAATAAGTTGGTGTATCTAAGAGGATGCTCATTACAAGTTTTCAACCTTATTGGCCTTGTTCAGATTCTTTTTTCAAAAAAATGTTATCCAACCCAAAATTGATCAAAATTAGATAAGTTGTGATATATTATTGATCTAGAGGTGGCATTGATGTGTTGGTGTTGTTGGGATTGTCTGATTGAAATAAATATAGGTAGTTGGTAGTTATTTCTCTAGAAGCTTGTTGCAACTTTAATTGTGTTGGAGGGACTCATTGTGTCTATTATGTTTGAATAGTATTTTATGTTTGTGATGTCTTAAGTAGCCTGATAGGTGAAATGTATCAAGGCTCATTAGTTATATCCTTGACTGAACTTAAGATGTTCACCAAGTTTGATTTATAATTGGTTTAGTCCCATGATCCATCTCACACCATTGTGAAGAGTATTTACAAGTGTGCTAAGGTTTGCATGATGCCCTACATATCATCTTGAGTTGAAACATTGATAAGTGGGAGATGTAGTGTAATGTTTTTCTAAATAGATTTCATTATTTTTCCATCCACTCCACACACTTTTGTGCATGTATTCATACAAATGTGATTCTAATCATTTCCATCTCACAGACTCCTATGCACTCTATGGCATTATCCCAATATTGGAATGACTCATGCAGACTACCATCCATTTAAGTTATTTTTTCCTACTAACCATTATAGTATACAATTTTTTGACCTTGGGGAATTTTTCACTCATCTCCTTCATGACATCTTATAATTTCACTTTCTAATCCAACAATTGTCATGATATTTATCAAGCTTGAGTTGCTATTATGCCAACCACCTGCTCATATTCCTCTAATAGCTCAAATATGGTGTTGAGATCATTCTAAGGCCTTCATTTTTGTGATTTAATTTTATATAGATATTGAACAAATACCCAATCCATTGCAAGGTTGGTGATTAGAGATGTGAATTACAATGATTGATGGATAACCTTGCCACTTAACACTTATTACACTAAAATAAAGTAGGTACCATCTATTATTTTTATGGCCTTTATGAAGGATATTTTAGCTGATCATTCTCATGTTTGAGTGGAGAGGTCATTTGGGTAATGGAGGTGTGCAAAGTACTTGCAACTTTAATTTATTTTTCAATAGGAAACTTTGTAACACCTAGATAAATATGTTTTGACACAGTTATTATAACAAGTTGCATTGTTAGAGCTAAAGGTCTCACTTGTGTCTGGTACATCTGTGAAATGAGAATTATAAAGGTTATGCATTTAGTGGTTGGGGCCTAGATGTCCATAAACTAGGACCTTATTGTCTTGTGAGCTTGCCTTCACTGAACTGTGTCTCATGGTAGTGTATACAAGTTGCACTTGCATTTATGTTGGCTTAGACTACTTTGTATTAGAACCATGATCTTGTTGTACCAGTTCTTCCATGACTTTTCATGATGTTGGATGTGTTTGTCCATGTTTTCCTGCATTATGTGAGCTTTGTATGCATACCCCTCCTTTTTTTTAAAATTTTTTCTTCTTCTTTCTTATTTTCTTCATTTGCTTGTTTCTTTTGTTCCTCCTCTTGTTATTACTTCTTCTCCTCTGTCTTTTTAATTTTTATCCTGTTTTTACTTTTTATTATTCTCCTCTTATTCTTTGGCGTTCATAGCTTTGTCATTGGTACATTTTTTGATGTTGTTTTCTCATCCATGGCCTTTTGTTTTGCTTCTTATTACTTTCTAGGTCTTCCATCCTCTTGCTTTCAACTTCCTTTGTTGTTGTTCTACCTCAACCTTCTTGCACTCTTCTTATTTTTATCATAGAGATTTATCTTTGTCTACTTATTTGACTACAATATTATATTGTTTAGCTACTTCTTCATTCTCTCTGGTAACCTTCTCCTTTGCCTCTATCTATGTTGTGCATGCTGTTGTAATGTCTGCAATTAATTACTCTTCAATTGTGCTACCTACCTAAGCTTGTTTTAAATGTATTTTAGTAGAAAATTGATCTAATTATACTATAATATCCACTATAAATGTGTTGGTAATGGGTGACATAATTTTTTGTGTCATGACAGCTTGTGGGATGAAGGATACACTTGAGTAGTCCACCATCTTGTTATGGGAGAATAGGGTGATGATGGAACATTTTCACATGGAGTGGATGGAAGTATGGATGAAGGAGTATCTAGTGTAATTTATTTTGTAGGTGTTGTCTATTTTTTACACATGATGGCCTCAAGGTGCATATCTAGTGGTATGAGACATTACTTGCATTTTCTAGTTTTGAGGCAAGTTTCCCTAGTGGACAACTCTTCTTGTGGATCTTTAGTTGCATCCATGGGTATTTCAAAGGTTTTCATCCTCCCTTTGATGTGAGGGTGAGGTATTGATGCACCTAACATTAATGGAATTCTTATTAATGGATAGAATGGACTGGCTAATGCATCGCCTTCTTCTTTGCTATTATCAACAATGAGTGGTGTAGTGGTCTCCTTTTACTTTCAAAACTACCATTTTGGTTACTCTATGGTTTTGGTTGGATCTTATTTTTTAGTCCTCACTTGTGATCCTAAATATATCTAGTCAAAAATATAGCTTGCATAATGCATTTAGTTTGTTCTTCTTCTACAATAGTGTCCACCTTGATGGGCTCTAGTGCAAGTGAGAATTCAAACAGGAGAATATGTGGGGTTGCACTATAAATTTACATCGTTCACATGGTATTATATAAAAGCCATTATTTATATAATTTCTCATTATGGATAATATTCCTAATTTCCTTTATCAATACTTTATGGGCCTCCTTTGGTATGATGCCATGTGTGTCCAAATCAACCTTTGCCACAATGGTGTGAACCCAAGGGTCGATTAGCTATACCACTAATTTTATTGTCTTATTGCACATCATTGGGATAAGCTACATAGGTGGTGATCTATGTTTTTATAACATTTGATATGATTTAAAATCTAGTAATTATGTTCCTATTAATATAAGTAAGGCTTATGGTCAGACTAATCACAATGGCTAGATGTTATAGGTGACCATGTTGCTCTAACATATGATTTCGGCTTTCACACACACCATGTCGATGAAAAAGGGAAGGGGAAGTGTCAACTACATTATAAACTAATGTATTTGCACCATAACACCATTGTAAATATTCATGACTACTATGATGGGAGACAAATAGTCCATAACATTGCATGAAACATATTGATTGGTGGTGATCAAGCTCCAGATATGCAGTAGTTAGCTTCCACAATTTTGTGCATGTTTATAGGGTTTTCTCTCTTTTGCCATATCAAATTTGTAAAAGCTTGCTTTGGCTAAAAGTCATCTCCAATGTCTATTATTCCCTCAGGGGACCTCCATTACATGAGGTAGATGAGTGGTACTAAAATGATTATTATTTTTTTCAAGTGTTTGTTACCCACATTTTTTTGAGTCTCAGATTGCATAAACTTTGGGGGGTTGAACTCCTCTCCTAGTTGCACCATTTGGTGGGTAATACCAATAACACCTTTGGTGACTTGCTTCACCTTGTTCTTTGCCTTTTAGTGTTTTTTTGAGAACCAAAACCTAAAAAGATGCATCTATAACTTGCTCAATGGGGACTCAGGTAGACCTTGCATATATTTCTTTGGTCTCTTAGTAAAATAATGGATTCATTGATTTTTATGGTTTTAATGTTAACCCCCTTATCTATAGTCCTATGGCATGAAAAATGGTCATGACATTGATGTGGATGACTACCTAAGGAGAGATTTGAATGGATCCTTAATTATATCATATGAGGAGAGTTATGATTAACTCATTGTTTTTCCCAGATGTAGGAAGCATGACTAGTCATTCTATATTTGACACTCACAGTTGATGACAAAGGGAAACAACTATTTGTGCAGGTCTAATTTCTCTTCATGGTTGTGGTTATGCAAACCATTATTTATTTTCAACATAAATGAAATCAAATGGTTCTAGGTAATTCCATTGGCCATGTTGTAAATATATCCATATTCTTATTTCTTCTTTTTTGGCATTTCTTAGTTTAACGACTATAGGATTAGCAATGATTTTCTCCGTCACAAGCTTATTTCATTCTTACACTTTAAATTGGTTTGAAGATTCTACACATTTGTGTTATCTTTTCAAATAAATTTCACTTGGCACATATATTTCAATTCCAAATTGTAATATAACCAAAGTGTGATTTACTTCCACCCATCTCCTCCTTATTAAAAAATTGTGTTGCCTTGTCAAGATTTATTGAGCTACTTCCTACACTAAATTGTATCTACCTTAACTTTATTAAATATTGTTGACTTAAAACATGGTAATTTTTTCATTTTCCCCATCTAGATCTATTTGATCTGGCATGTTTCCACCTGATTTTGAAATTATTTCATTTTTTGGGCATTAACTGCTTGATCCAAGTATTTACCTTTTTGGAATCCATGTTAAATTATTTTTGTCTTGCTTATAAATCACCTTTTTTTATTTTTTTTGCCAAATATCATTTTTATATATTATACTTTTATTTTTTTCATTAATCTTAGACCATTCCCAGACTTAATTGATTTGTGAGGCTTTCCCAAATTCCTCTCACAAGCTTGATCAATCATTGTCATTGATTGCGATACCTATAACTTAATCTCTTCACCAACATTATTTTTCCAGTTGATCTTATGATTTCATACTCTCATTATCATATCTTTTACTATTATCCTACACTACCATACCTACAAAAAAATTCCTAATCTAACTGTGCCATGTGGCACTTATTTGTGCATCTTGTTGATGTGAACTTATTTAAGGTAGGGTTGAAGTCTATTTCCATTTATCCACCCCAAAATGATGTTTATTTATATATATTTCAACACAATTATGCTTTGCCTTGTTAGATAGTGGATTATATAGGGTCACTTAAACTTAATTCATAGCTTTTTGGGGCACTCTTTGAACCTACTTTTGTATAACAAAACCATTTGATTTGGTTCTAGATTCTTGGATTTTAAGTTGTAATCATGTAATGTTTTTTGACTATGCTTATGAACTTCTTAATTCCAATTCACCATCCACATTGTCTCTTTCATGTTAGTGTATTCAATCAACCAATTCTATAATGACTCTTTGTCACCAAGGGGTGTGATCATTACAATTCACAAATTTGGTACAATATACTACTACATTGGCATAATGAATTACACTCCATGGATGAATTGAAATGGAGTGTAACCCATTACATGCTTGTAGTTTGTTCCATATACCCAACATATATTTGGGATGAGATATTTCCAATCATCTTGCTAGATGTTGGAAATATTTTGAGCATTTTCTCCAGTACCTCGTTGGATGATTTTTCTTAGCCATAGGCTTGAGGATGATTGGTTATTGTAGTCATATAAAAAGTCCAAATTGGTAGCTTGAGTGTGGCTTGTGACACACAACCCATAGGTCCCTCTTTCATGCTCTCATGACCCTTCTAGACACCTTTTTGCTTATTCTCAGTCATATGTAGACTTCTGAGACCTGATTATAGCTTAGTCAGGCTACTTTTCCCATGCTAATTCCATCCCCCCAAGTCCCATACCTATAGGAAAATAGTGCCTAAATTAGAATATAGTGTTGGACCCGAGGGTGTCCCATTTCCAACACTCTTATCCAATCACATTTCGAGCATAGATGACCATTTTCTTCTGATTCCTCTTCTTCATTATGTCAGCTTAGCATGAATACATTTAACCCATGACCAATAGATCTCTATAAAATCACAATCAAAGTTCATTTAGAAGGAGTTTAAAAATATTACAAAGGTAAGCAAGAATACAAACATGACCACTAAGGAAAATTTCCCTATTCTCTGCATATAACCATATAATACAGCTACCAACATATTCAAACCCTCACATCAGTCCCTAGCCACCTCAAGCACACCTAATTTAGTATTTTTGCATATGCATAACACTATTGCACAAAGCACATCAAGTGGGAGAACTACATATGGATTGATCTATCTTCGAAGTATTAGTATGTAGGCAATGTGCCGACACAAGGGTTGTGGATACATGTTCAATGTATCTTACACACACTAAACCCCCCCTCTTTCTCAAGTTTTATTCATGTACTATGAAGGTCTAGGGTTGGAGATTAACTCATCTCTAAAAGGACATATGTCAACATTCAAGATCTGAAATTTCATAGATAGGCTCACACAGGGATTGTAAACAAAACCCAAAAAACTTAGATTTCTTTGACTAGTTTGGACAACAACGATAGGACCTGGGCTATAGGGAAGCACCTTGAAGTATCATGTTTTTGGTGCTCCTATCCTTTCACCGTATGAAATCCAAATCCAGATTCATGATACTATCCTAGTCCTGCACAGTTGGTATCAACCTCTATCTTAGCCATATCAGTGTAGTTTTAAGATAAGTTACATTTCTATCTTTCATTACTATTTTTAGAAAGCTATGAAGGTCAAATAAATTATACAAATCAGTAGTTAAATTATTTTAATATTATTTATTGATTTAGTCAACTCAGACCTTTAACTAAATTAGGAATAAGACTCTAATATTCCCAAAATAACTAAATCATTTGGTAAACATGACTTACTTCATTTGCACATAAAAACCCTATAAACCTTGGGGAAAATTCATTTTTGTTTTTTCTAATAATTTTTTGATTTTTTATCTACATATTTAAATAAAAAATTCATAGTAATTTTTAAAATTCCATAGTAATTTAAAAAAAAGCATTTTCTGCCAAACCTTAGTTGCATATACTAGGTCCCATTGCTTTTGAGGTATCACCTTACATGTTTGTGAGCTTCGTATTCTTTTTATGCATTTTCTAGTTTGTTGTTTTAAGTCTTTACATTTATTATATTTAGTACTTTCCTTCCATAACACTTTGCTTATTACAAATTATTAAAAAAAAATCAATCAATTTTCAATTTGTTTTCCTACTTTAACAATGACCCAATATACCGGTTATGATGAAACTGATAAAAGGGAACTTCAAGAACTCTTAACTAATCACCCTGACATGCAAGATGGTATGATTAAAATACTACAAGAAGAGCAACAAAAAACAAACAATGGTCAATTCTCTCAAACCACAAAGAAACCAATTGTAAATGATACTATGGGGGCAACTATGTCTCAACAACCCCCTATAGCAGCTCAACCTTCCTATGAGGCACCACCAGTTACGACTAGTACATATTTGTCTCTTGACGTGGCTACCCTTGTGCAAGAGATAAAATATCTTCAACCTAAGGTGTTACATCTTGAGCAAGGTGTCTCTAGACCTATACAGGCCTTGGATTGTTTTACTTTACTTCATACACCTTTGGCACATCATATTACTTCGACACCCTTGCCACAAGGTTTTATTCAACCCAAGCTCACTTTATATGATGGCAAGGGTGATCCAGAGACACACTTGAGAGAGTTTCATGCAACATGCTTAGACTATGTGCCAAATGATTGGCTACTAACCAAGGTATTTCCATGAAGTCTAAAGGATTATGCTTTACAATGGTTTTATAGTCTACCAAATCAGTTAGCTAATGCATTCAATCCTTTAACTAACATGTTCCTAGTTCATTTCAACATTAACATTGGTTATAAGGTTTTCTATGCCCAAGTTTCACAATAGAAACAAAGGTCAAATGAGCATCTCACATATTATGTTCTTTGATATAAGACTACCTTGGCTAAGATGACTAGCCCCATGGCCGATCAAGAGTTACAAGATCTCTTCAAACAAAGTCTTTTACCAGCCTTGCATGAATCAATAATGTTCAAAAGATTCTCTTCCTTTATTGAGTTATGTCATATAATAAATGAAAGGGAAGTCATACTAATTTCAATGGGTAAACTCAAGAACACATGCATATCAGAAACAATAATCGAAAGTAATAGTAAAGTCCCATATAAATTAAAGGTCAAAGATAGCAAGAGTCAAAATCAACCTATAGTTAATGCAACTTTAGAGCCCCCTCAGTGAGTGGTTTTATCTGTGCCTCCTTGGTGAACTTTTTCTAATCTACGAGTATCTCCAACCAGAGTTTTACAATAACTTTTGGAATGTAATATCATTTCTCTCCCTCTTATTTAGGAAGTTGATCCAACAAATCCTCTTCCATGGGGATATGATCAAAATGCATTTTGTAATTTTTATAGGGCACCAAGCCACACAACAAACAGATGCATTAGTTTGAAACATAAGATACAAGACTTGATAAATGGTAACGTCATTGATCTTGGCACTCTAGTTGAGCCTCCTTAGGCAAAGCAAACACAAGATAAAGCTTTGAAAATCTTCTCAGATCCTTTTTAAAAACATTCTAAACAAGAAACAGGGGATACATCAGGTGTTTACCATGCATATCATGCACATCCTCCACCATCTACATATCAAACACCTTCAATTAAGTTACATGCTTTGAGAAACATGATTGGTGTATATAATTCCAGAGTTCCAGCTAGGTCCAACTAGACCTTCGATCTCCTTCTTAGAGCACGAGATAGTTGAGGATGATTTGGATTATCATGCACTCTTTATTAGAGCTTACATTCATAATCATCATAGTCATAGTGTTTTCATATATAATGGATCCAATGTGAACATGTGCATTATGACATTACTACAACATTTGGGATATTTGGAGTAGGATATTACTCTAATAGACACAATTATCAATGGATTTAGTGGGCACATGTAGAGTTCATTGGGTGAGATTGTACTTCCTCTATAGATTTGGTTTAACACATGTGGCCATACCATTTACTATTGTTCCTAGTGCAAGATTTTTTTATATGTTACTTGGTCAACCATGGATTCAAAAACTTTGAGCAGTACCTTATATAGTTCACAGATGCATGAAATTCATTCACACTAATCTGGTTGTTGTAGTTGGTAGAGTTTCATATGAGCTACCACTCCCCACTTCAAAGCCATCCACAATTTTATAGTCACCAGTTTTAGTTCCACCACCAATTTTAGTTTCTCCACTAGTTGTAGTTCTTCCTCTAGTTCAGATTTAGACACAGTTGATGTCTCCATCACCAACATAGAGAGTTCATACACTTCTATAGAGGTCTCTTTTAGAGCAACCATAGTTTTAGAATTTTAGATAGCTTATAGCTACAATGTTCACACCCAAGGTAGTATCATTGAGGTCTCATGCTTCTACACATAGAGCACATGTTCAAAGAGCTTATACTACTACCAAATGGGTCCCTAAGAGCCCTATAGGTTCATCCACTTATCAGAGTTATAGCAGGACCCCACAGTTAGTTTCCACCACTGAGATTTTAGTGTATTTACAACATACACATCTTTTAGAGCCTTAGTCTTAGCCCTTCCATAATACTTCATGATCACACACAATCCCTCTCTTTGATATGGGACACCATGGTAGGTTGTCTCCCATGAGACTCATCGATTAGTATCGTCTCTCCTTAGCCTTACTTGTACATAGTTTCTTTCTGATTGATTGTACATAGCTTATATCAAAAATACAAAAACATTCAAATATGTTAAAATATCAAAAATAATATAACATTTCAAAATACAAAAACATTCAAATATTCAAAAACACAAAAACATTTCAATTGTATGCATTATCCATGCTTTACATTTATACTACCATGCTAGACTTACATTTTTTGTTCTATGCTATTGTTTGTCAATTTACCTACATTACCATGCTTCACTTGATCTTCTTTGAGTGTGTGTAGTGACATCAAGATCCTTGATTGATTCACTCTACCCATTGAGGGGGTATCCTACTTCTACATTCGAGAGATACATTGATATATTTACCCACTAGAGGCATC
Source organism: Torreya grandis (assembly GCA_037957365.1). Classification (NCBI taxonomy): domain Eukaryota; kingdom Viridiplantae; phylum Streptophyta; class Pinopsida; order Cupressales; family Taxaceae; genus Torreya; species Torreya grandis. The sequence continues at coordinate 3,298,613 of JARHVA010000400.1, forward strand.
TTCTACATGATTACACCATCTAGGTTATGTCATTCCTACACCACACACTCTAGTTATTATGTTGATGTACATTACTTACTAACTTACATAAATTATTCTATCGGAATTCACTAGTATATAACACTTGTGTATTTCTTAGCATATACCTAGTCTTGTACTCCATGTCTTGCATAATTTTACTTTTTGCTTTGATTAGTTAGATGCGATTTTATTTCCAGTATATTACATGCTTTCCTTTCTTGCTTTATATGGTTAGATGTGATTGCATTTCTCAGTTCCTATTTTGTCTCCTATATGTGCCTTAGGACATTTGTGAATGTCCTTTGCTTCTATTCTTGTGTGTGCTTTAGGACATTTGCCAATGTCTTTTACTTGTACTCTTCTATGTGCTTGTGGCCCTCAACCTAATCTTGATTGTTTTCAATTGTATATATATGTGGCATTTGAACATGCCTTATATGCCTGATTTCTAATTTGAGTGACATGTGTCTATGTCCCTTATTTTCTTAGCCCCTTGGCCACTCTTGTATGCTTCTTACTTCTTGCCTTGTGTGCTTGTTGCTTGATTGCTTCTCAATTGTTTGCAACGTCATGATCCACATCATGTATTATCTTGCTTTTTTGGATGTCATGATGGACATCATGCTTCATCCCTCCATGACAACTAAGAAATAATAACTAACATTCTCAGTTTCAATTCATTACATTGCACATATTATTGCATTGTTATATCTATCTAGGCATACCCCTATTGACCTAACAATCTCTTGTACAAACTATGTTGTATCTTGAGAAATCTTTTCAATTATCATTGCTATATCATGTATTTTGTAGCATAACACACTCGCAGGGATTTTCCTTCTAAGGGAATTCATTGCAGGGTCTTCATTCCTACCCTCAGAAGAGGGGGTAACAAACAAGGGTTTTGTCATAGAGATCAAAGCTCTTACTGATCAAAAAATTAGGTTTTAGAACCTCTCAAAACAACAATCAGAGGTCAAACCAGGTAGAATAGACCAAAAAAATAGTGATGATTATAGAATAGTCATTAGTTTCAACAAAGGACAATAGTACTAAACATAGACAATAGTACCAGACAATAGGTTGTCCTATTTTTGGTGTTCTTGTATAAACAACAAAAACCTAGATTTTTTAGAAACATGCATAAAGGTCAGTGCAACTTTATTTTTGTCAAATATAGATCAATTTAGATTTAGTAGTTTTAGTACATTTTTTTCTTAAAAATCCAGATATAGGGGGCATCATGCACAATGTGATGCATTTCGCTTTCAATTTTAGATTAGTTAGTTGATATAACTTCCAGGTCAGAATCCATGTTTCAGACACTAGTGATTAGGGGCAATGTATGCAACACATTTGACTTATTTTCTTTCTGAGTTCAATATATTACTAGGTATTCTCAGTAGTTGCATGCCTTATTCTATCTACAGATGGTTGACATCATTTCTGAGTGGAATCCGCATAAGCCTACTACCTAGTTTTGGAGTGGCTTTCATGTAAGCCTAATCTCCACCTTTTTTTGAGTGGCCAAGAGTGGCCTAGTTTCTAACACACATTCTGTTATCCAAGCCACATTGTCAGATTATAGAGCATTCATGGGCTTCAAGAGCCATATCATATGACACACATTCATACCAGTATCAATTTATAGCTTCAGTTAATGGGCAATGATGGAGCCAAAGATCTAGCTAACCTTTGTATTCTTTAGCCACCTACTCAAAGGGATTGAACATATAGTCCAAACATCAATTAACATATGCATGATCACAGAGCTTCACTTAATAGGTGATGATGGAGCCAAAGGGCTAGCCTTTGCATTCTTGAGCCACTCTTAGGGAATTGAGCACTTAGCTCCATTCATGATATTACTCTTGGTATAACACATACCCAATATTACTCAACATCATCTAACATCACTCAAAATCACAAGAGGTTGTGTGTTGGTTCACATACCTGATGAGGTATATTCATTCTTTTCTCTTCCTCTATCACATACCTAACTTTGTACATTCTTATTTTAGATATAGTGTATCTAGTAAGAACTAATCTACTATATGTTTTCTCTTATAGATTTACACTTCACAATGTGCTCTCTCTATGCACACTCAACATCACACAGCTTCAAGGGCTTCACCTTTGTAGTTAAGTTCAGGTATGCTTTCTACTTTTCCTTTATCCTAGTATTTTACCTTGTTACATCACTAGAATAAAGGTGGGACAAATATAGTCATATAAAATGTCTAAATTAGTATCTTGAGTGTGGCAGGTCCCTCTTGCATGTTATCAGGACCCTTCTAAACACATTTTTGTTTATTCTCAGTCATCCATAGACTTCCAAGACCTGATTCTAGCTTAGCTAGGCTACTTTTTCGATTCTAATTCCACCCCTGAGGTCCTATACCTGTAGGATAATAGCACCTAACTTGCACTATAGTACTAGACCCTATGGTGTCTCATTTCTAGTGCTCTTATCCAATCACATTTCAAGCCCAAATGATCATTTCCTTCTGATTCCTCTTTTTCAATATGTCGACCTAGCATGAATACATTTAACCCATGACCAATAGATCTCTATAAAATCCCATTCAAATTTCATTTAGAAGGGGCTAAAAAATATTACAAAAATAAGCAAGAATACAAGTAAGACCAATAAGGCAAATTTCCCTATTCTCTGCATACAACCATCCAATATAGCTACCAACATATTCAAATCTTCACACCAGTCCCTAGCCACCTCAAGCACACCTAACTTAGAATTTTTTCATATACATAACACTATTGTACAAAGCACATCAAGTGGGAGAACTACATATGGCTTGATCCCTCTTCAAAGTATTGGTATGTAGGCAACGCGCTCACATAAGGGGTGTGGATACATGTTCAATGCATCTTACACACACTAACCCCCATTTTTTTCAAGTTTTATTCAAGTAATATGAAGGTCTAGGGTTGGAGATTAAATTAGATCTACAAGGAGCTCTGTCGATATTCAGGATCCAAAATTTTGTAGACAAGTTCACAAAGGGACAGCGGATAAAAATCAAAAAACTCATATCTTTGTGACTAGTTTGGACAATAGAAATCCCATTAAAAGTTCACTTATAAGGGGTTAAAAAATATTACAAAAACAAGCAAGAAGACAAGTAAGACCAATAAGGCAAATTTCCCTATTCTATGCATACAACCATCCAATATAGCTACCAGCATATTCAATCCCTCACACCAGTCCCTAGCCACCTCAAGCACACCCAACTTAGAATTTTATCATATACATAACACTATTGTACAAAGCACATCAAGTGGGAGAACTACATATGGCTTGATCCCTCTTCAAAGTATTGGTATGTAGGCATTGTGCTCACATAAGGGGTGTGGATACATGTTCAATGCATCTTACACACACTAACCCCCCTTTTTCTCAAGTTTTATTCAAGTAATATGAAGGTCTAGGGTTGGAGATTAAATTAGATCTACAAGGAGCTCTATCGATATTCAGGATCCAAAATTTTGTAGACAAGTTCACAAAGGGACAACGGATAAAACTCAAAAAACTCAGATCTTTGTGACTAGTTTGGACAACGGCAATAGGACCTAGAATATAGTGTTGGACCTTGAAGTATATTATTTTTGGTGCTTATGTCCTTTCACTAAATGAAACCCAGATCCAAATTCATGACACTATCTTAGTCTTGCACACCCAGTATTAGCCTCTATCTTAGTCATATCAGCGTAGTTTTTAGATAAGTTACATTTCTCCTCTTTCATTACTATTTTTAGAAAGCTACGAAGGTCAAATAAATTATAAAAATTAGTGGTAAAATTATTTAAATATTATTTATTAATTTAGTCAACTCAGACCTTTAACTAAATTAGGAATAAGACTCCCATATTCCCAAAATAATTAAATCAGTTATGCACTTTTAGTGCGATATCATAAATTATTATACCAAGGTTTTGATGGTATAATTCATAAATTAGGGGCCCATATCAATTATTAGATTATATGGTTACCCAACCCTTGTTATGATATTCTCATAGGGTAACTTCAAAACACCTTTCATACCATAGCTCGAAGTTGCAACTACCTCGACCCACTTGGTGAAGTAACATGTTGTAGTTATGATGTATCTAACATTACAATAGTTGAAAGGTGGATTAATAGGACCTAAAATTTTGATACGTCATTGCTCAAATAGTTACATAGTAAGAAATGTATTTAAAGGCATCTCATCCCTTTGGTTTAGTTTATTGATGCACTAACAAACATTGTAGTGCTTTGTAACTTGGTGTTTTTCATGACACTACATAGGATACCATAACCCACTATGTAGTATCATACTCATAGTTAATTCACTTATGAAGAGTTCTCTAGGTACCCCTTGATGGCTATCATATAAAAACTATGGTCTCTTGTGATCCAAAGCCACTTTGTGAAGGATTCCATCTTTACCCAACTTGTATAGAAATCCAATGATGATAATGAAAGGTAAGGCCCTTACAATTGGTTGTTTCTTATCTTAATTTGTATAGTGTACTAAAAATTCACCATGCTACAATTTTTGTACGATTTCTTATAGTTGTTATGGAATCACTCTTACCCTAAATAGATGAGCATTTGGGGGGTCATTATACAACTCCTCTAGATCATAACATGTTTGTATGTGACTGAGATTATTTGGACCTACACTTTCCCTTCCTAGCCTCGTGTTAATTTTAAACTAATATTTAATGAAAAAATTAACCATATTTAAATCTTACCTCCCAATAATGATTTGCTCGTTAAGTATCATAATACTAGGTGATATGTGAAAACATAAATGGAATAGCTAGTAAGTAATGCCAAAAATTCTATAGTAAAATTACCATGGCCATGGCTTTTCTTTCTATTATGGTGTAATTATTCTTAGTAGGATATATCTTGCAACTTGAAAAATCGATTAGGTAGCCCAATTATGATTCTCTTTGTTTCACAACTATAACTCCAATTGTTGATCTGGATGCATCCACATGGACATGGAATGTCGTGCTCCAATTTTTAAAATGTCTTGCTCCAATTTGAAAAGAACAGAATTAATGTTGTGACCAATCACTATGTTAATTATTTAAATATAATTAGGATTATGAGGTCCAGTCAAACTTGTTGCCCTTGTGTATCAAATTCTCTAGTGGTGTTTCCATGGTTGCATATCCATGAATGAACTTGGGATAATCCCTGATGTGACCCAAAAATGATCACATCTCAGGTGGATTTATTCATGGCTTGAGCCCTATTATGAATAAGAATTTCCTATAACCAATTGAAATTCCTTTGATGTATACCATGTGTCCAAATAACACAATATATAGTGTGAATAATAATAACTTATTTAGATTCAAAGAAATTCATAATGTTTGACACCTTTTTAACATTAATCATAGCTTGGAAAATTATTATTTAAAAAAAGAAATGATCCCCCAATCATCCAAATACATCTCTAAGAAATGATAGATGAAGTATTTAAATGTATTAACCAAAACTCTAGAGAAGATAGTTGGGGCATTTTCAACCCAAAATGCATTATGTTATGGGCAAGCAATCCCCATTATATTATGAAGGTTGTCTTTTCTTGATTCTCTACTACGATGGAAATCTAATGTTATCCACTGAACCCATTTGTAAATTAATAGACTTCAGATCTCATGATGGCTTCCAATACTTGATTAGTGAATGGGATAGGGAAGGCATAATTTATACACACATAATTGAGTGTGTGATAGTCCCCACACACTCTGACCTCCCATTTTTTCTTCAGTTGTACCACTATAGGACATACCCAATCTATTTTTTTGATTGGATAAATGATTTGTGCTTCCATCATGTGGTGAATTTATTCCTTAACCTTCATATTCATGTCAATATTTAACCTGTAAAGTCACTTTTTAATTGGTCGTGCAATTTTTTTAATCTCATGTGTATATCTCCCAATGAAGGGTCTACACCCTTGACCTCACTAAAATTTATGGGAAAGACATCTTCATAATATTGAAATAGTTATATAATTTTTAAGACCTATTGTTACATCTAGTAATCCCCACTTGGTGCATATTTGATACTTATTTTACATTGATGTTTTCCATCCTCTTTCACACCTTCATATAATCCACCACTTCTCATTGCCCTGATTATTATGTGAGATTGAGATTGTTTAACTTATCTTATATGTACTTATCTATGTTCTCCTTCTTCGGTAGCTTCACAGTCATCTATGGATCAAACAATTCCTTTAATCCCATCTCATCCTCATTTTCTATGTATGTGGAGTTACTCACACTATTCCAATTTTTTTTGCAAGACTTAAGAGTGAGCCCCTTTAGTTCCCAAGCATATCAACATTTTCCCACATTGTATTGTATGCTCATATCGGTGTCATCTTGGGAGTTATACTTGGTTGTAGAATTCATTTCATATACTCCCCCATAACACAAAATTATTTTAATTTTATATAAGGCCTTGTGCATCATAGGGTTCTCATATTCGAAGACAAATGTTTAATTGAAATTTTTTTATATATGGGGTTAGGATTTGGTCTCCCTTCAACACTCTTAATACACGTACCAAACCTTAAGCAGAGGGGTTAAGGTTTCTTGTAAAATTTGCATTTAAAATTTTGGATCTATATGTTTGAAATTTCATATGGTGACACATAAGTGAACATGTATCTTTGGACATTATCTTACCTTAAAATATGGCTAACATTTTGAGAGATAAGGTGCAATGTGGAATCTCACACACGCATTTTACATGCTTCCTCTTAGTTGAGGTCATTATATATATGAATAGTTAACTAACTAGTTTCAACCCCTTACAACATATGATTAATTGCACTTACCCATGTATTTGTGAGTGGGACATGATCATACAATCTAAAAATAAACCATGTTATGTCCTTTGTACTGAAATACTACAAAATTTAGTGGTATTTTGTGAATACCATTTACATAGGTCTAGATTCAAGGTTTATTCAAATATGTCATGTCAACATCTAAATCCCCATTGATAGATTTTGATAACCTCCCAGTAGTCCACCATCCCAAGTAGGTTCAATAAAATCATGATCGATTCCAACCAACAAATAGATGTTCTTGATTTATGACCATGTCAATGATAGCCTGAAAGATGAATATCACCCTAGTTAATGGAAGTGTTTTGGCCCTTGAGGTATTCATGTAGAATGAATCCATGATATATATATATATATATATTTAAAAAAAAAAAAAACCTTGTACCTCTTGCACATGTTACGATAAATAAGGCAATGTTTTGTCTCACACCATTTCTCTTTTAGGCTTTGCATCCACCTTAAACCAACTTTTTTACCTATGAGCATATGGGGAAGAAGGGTATTTCAATGTATTATAACAATTGTGCTCTACTATATCTAATGGTATAATTATAATGACATATTCATGGTTCACTTCTAGTTAGATATCCATTATGTTGATGGTCATGTGACTATCATAAGCCTACTTCTTTCCAATCAATGTGGGGTAGTGAGTTTCACATATATTCACGTTAATTACCTTTATTTACACATCCTTGAGCCTTCAAATAGGCTCAACATGACCATGTTATACTAGACTCAAAGTCACAAATTTTTAGTTTGATGCTAGCCTTTTGATTGCTTACTATGTAAATCAAAGGATCATGTTGATAATGTTCCTAAAGTGAAAGATAATATTGGGTACCTCATACCCCATGAGCTCAATATCCATCTGCATATCCATATCCCATGGCTTCTTCAATTTCACATACCATAACCTTCTATTTTTTTTGTCTTTTATTTTCACACTCTAACAAATTGTGCAATATATTCATAATATTTTGAGAAATGTCCTCACTATGCAAGGCACTTACTAGTTTCAATAAATATATCAATGTCATGACCACTACTTATGGTCATAGGATTCACACAATCTATCAATAGATACAAGTCTTTGTTGTTAGAAGATATTCTTTATTTAAATCCTTATTTTTTATCAACCATAATAACTAGGCCACTTAATTCATTAGGACCTTTTCCCTTACAGGATCTGGGTATCGATCTTCTCATACCTTCTTGATTCGTTCTTTGTAGTTAAATATAGAGGAGGGTCATGTTCCTTATGCTATTTTATACTGAAAACCTATTTTAAGGCTTTATCCATGGGTCAAGTATTCACCATATTAACATTGTGCACTATTTTGTATTTCTTTTATTTTTCCAGCATTGGGAAATCTTTCATGTTATGTTGCACTGAAACTCTATAGTAAATGTAGTATGTTTCCACAATGGATTCATAGGATATTTACCATAATATGGATCATTTACCCACATAAATAACAAGTGATAGGCTATCAAGGTTTTTTATACCCTTGTGTTCAACCTTGATAGCCTCTTTCTATCTATTGTGATCCCCAACCTTACAAATAATTAGGATTTATTTCATATTGCCTCTAAGGGGATGGAGATAATTAATTGGACTAATATTTATGTGTAAGTGAATCCCAACCTAGTTGTTTAGGAGTTTACGTTGGAGCTCATATTTGTTGATACTTAGGTGATGGTTATATCCACCATGTTTGATGTTATAGAAATGCTAGAGTCCATCCTTATTGATACTATGGTGAGAGAGGGGCCCATCCTATTTAATTTTATGATGACGGTGGAACCCATCCTCCTTGTTGTAACATCTTGGTGTCTTGAACTAATGTGATTATCTTTGCTAGAGGAGGATGTTATGTAGTGATTGTAAATGCATTTATAGTGATATCATCTTTCAAATCTTGTAATGTTATGTAATTATCATCATCATGTATATTGCAATTTCAAAAGTTACAGCACACATTCTGCAACTGCCACACATAATGTTGTATTAGATGATAGTTTGAGGTAGAATGATCCCATGTGTGACACAAGTCATAACAGTCTCTTTTGATTTAAGGTCACTCGTTTTTATGGTTCACTTATTTTCTACACTTGATACACCAGATGGTAGGTTTTAACTTATTTATACCTTGAATCTCATCCATCTCGCATAGTATGGCATCTAATTTGGCATAAATTTTCATGCTACTAGGTAGGATACTCTTGGTAGTTGTCAATATTTTCCACCTCATTGTAGTTGTTCTATCTTAAAATTTGGTTTGGAATTGTGCTTGAGATATCATAAATTCTATCTTACTTCAAAACCCTTTGACAAATGACATAACATTATCAATGTCTTGAAATTTGAAAGTTACCTTATTTTTACATCAAAGAACCTATGATTGTAGTCCCATATAAAATCTACAGGCTTTTGTCTAATTTACTTGAGATCTTAAATGGTTTGACTAGCACACTTTTACATTTTGAATGATGTGATTAGTTTGGATTTGACATCATTTAATGTTAAACTAGTGCCACCTTTCTTGAAAATGAATTCCAAGGTTTGACCAATCAATGCTCTTATGAACTTGTAATGCTTCACCAAATCTGTTAGGATGCCCCTAGGTTACCACTTCATCTCACAGGTTAGTAAATGTTAATATGTGATTTTAGACTCATGATATGGCTGTAATTTTATGAAAAATCCAATAGGGAGTCCTGTTATCCCTAGAAAAAGACTACTTATCTTTGGTTTGCTAGGTGATTGCATAACTATGTGCAAAATTATTGCAATGCTTAAAAATATTATTCATGCAATTAAAACAAACACTGTGTTGGATTGATTTTAAATTTACCTCTTGCATCTTTGATATTTTTTACAACTTTACCAAACCACTTTCTTGCTACTTCTAGTTCCCTATATGCTTTTGACTTGTAAATTTCTATAATTATTTTTAGAGTAGGGGATGTGTTCCTACAAAGTGAATGAACTAAACCTAAGGTCTTGATAATAACCACCATTAAACCTAGCCTAAACGCTTATTTAAATATCCAATTTTATAAAGATTTCCCTTCCCATTCCAAATACATATGCTAAATTTGAAGATGCTCACTAAAACTAGTGCTAACTTGTTTTGTCTCCTAAGTACCATCTACATAGGTTATCCATTCTCTACCCCATTCTTATTTTGGGTCAATATCTTCTTCTCAATTAATCTATATTCTCTCTTTAGTTTCCTTTGGATCCCTCTAATCTTTGGACTCAATCTATTTTGGTGGAGGTATACTTCCTCTTGCTCTCTTCCGATTTACAACTAACTTCATTCTTCCATCTTCAATAGGGTTTAGCTTAGTCCATATTTTGCATTGTTTTAGTTCCCAAATAAGCCCCAAAATATTCTCAATATATTTTGATTTATTCTTTTCCATTGGTTTTATTTTCCTTCGAAGAGTCATCTAGTCCACTCTCCTTGATTCTTATGTCCTTCATTCATCTTTTGATGGTTCTTATTCGTATGTTATTATTGTAACCAAATATTTCAACCTAAAGGATGTTGTTTAAACCTAATCTAATATTTGGGTAACATTGGAATACCTTTAGGCCTGTGGGTTGCCTCTAGTAGAGGTAGACCCCTAGATTTAAGGGTTAGCTCCCTATATTATCCTTTAAGTGCTTATTACTTACACTAACTGAATGATTGTGTGAAAAGGCAGAGAAATATGCATTAAAATAAACTATTATAAAGGGGTTATAACACCATAAGGAACTCTAAAATATCTTGATACTCATTCACTAAGAAATATGACCTACAATACTAGCTTAAAAGTCCTAAAATACTCTAACATTAGTATTTCAAATATAAAGGTGTTATGCATGAGACTACTCAAGGTAAGTGGAACAGAGGTTAGATTGTAGAATCTAAGGGTACTTGTACACTTGAAGGTAGTCAAACACACTAGCTACACTCCATATGACTTTTTAGAGTGAGAACTTCTTGCACCAAACATGAAAGGACAAAGATAAGATAAGAATAGATGCTTATCACTAAACCTCACCATACATCACTTTACACACTTATACAAGATGTTTATGAACTTAAAACTAGATTTAATGTATTATTCAAATGCAAAGTACAACATCAAACCAAGAGGGCTTCACCATACTAGGTGTGGAATTAGAATGCAATAGCCAAAATGGCTAGGATTTATAGAATGTGACATGGAGCTCAAGGGTCATACTGCCACTTGTCAAGGCATGAGAATTAGTTATATTGTAGAGGAATGGAGTATGAAATATACCTTTAAAGGTTTATTTGGATAAATTTCCCTCCAAGGCATGAAAACTCCTCAAAATTGGAGTAGGACCCTTCAACTACCTTCTTGGAAACTGCCTTCATCATTGGGCTTCTCCGGAGCTCTCCTATATAGACTAGGGAAATCTAAAAAATGTGAATTATGATGGAGGGTTATAAGAAAATCTTCAAAATGAATTATGTGTCCCTAACTAATGGTTTTATTTTTGACAAGTGATCTCATCATCTGCAATCACCATCAATAGTTCTACATATTTGTCTTCAAATTTGGCACCAAAATAATATTTATGTGTGAAATATAATCCATGAAAGGGGTGATATGACACATATGAAGAGTCATATTTCCTCCAGATCCATAAGATAAACCTTAAAATGCCTCCCAATTAGACTTATCACTTTTTCACATAGTGGTCATTCCCCATTCTCATTATCTTCCACGGACTGCCTAACATGAAGTAGCTAGAAGAGGTGTTTGTGTGTTTATATTAAGTAATAAATGAACATGAGGGGTTATATTAGGTCCTAATTGACCTTCCAAATCAATTCCCATCCTTCAAATCTCCTCTAAACCTACACAACACACAAAATCTGTTAAGAAAACCTATTTTATACCTTGTCCATATAAATAGGTTACTAACCAATATGATGGGAAGGATATTGAGGGATTTATCTACAAGTAAAAACCACTTTATTGAGCAAACTATCTCATTTGGATGCATATTCTTCCTTATCTTTCAAATTGGGTCATGAGCAAGGGTTTTGGAGGGTTTTAAGTGATTTTGACCCTTAGGAACTATTCATAAAAGTTATATATTAAATCCAGGAACAAATATTATAAATGTAAGTTTAGGATCTCTTACAAATATTTCCAAGTACTTGGTTCTCCATGCAATCATTCCATACTGGTGTGAGCTTTTGAAATTAGCCTCTCGAACCCTTCTTTGCATTCTGTGTACCTTGAGTTATTCTTGAGCCAAAAATGACTTTCTCATGATTTCTTATGCAAAACAAAAGATCCAAAAAACCTTATATATTTCTATAAAATTCCTCCATAAAATTGGAAGGTTCACTCAAAGTTAAAAATGAGTTTATCCCTCCAATTGGACTTTAGGCCTAGTAGGCTTAATTTGTCTTCTTGACCTAACACCTTATTTACATGCCCTCTCATAAATTCAAGGCCTCAATTATGTTTGTTCATGTTAAATAAAAATATCCACACCTTTTTTAAAATTTTATAATCCTCCTTAACACCTCCCCTTATCACCCACTCACCAAGCCTGCAAACTTGACTACCTAAAAGTGTCTTCTATCTGAAATAGAACAAAGGGTATCTCCCCTATTTACTCAAGAAATTTGAAGGTATGATGGAATTAAATAGGTATTTAGGACATTTTTTACCTATTTATAGATCTAGATCACACACTTTAGATCCCTAATCTCTCTACTTTCTTCAAATTAGCCCCAAAATTAGACTGTGTGAAGGACAACTAAAATACCAAGTTAACCCTTACTCAAACTGCCACTTTAAAGTTATGGAGAAGATTATGTGTTCACTTTTAAGGTGAATCTAGGTTGACCATGGTGTTATTTCATCTTTTCAACCATTCTTAAGATGTAAATATTCATGTGACCTTGTGAGAACGATACTAGTGCAAAGGACTACCTAGACATTATCTATGTACAACCTCCTAAGAGATGATCATAACACTTTAACACCTATTTGGTAGTATTATAAACTCATATTCAAACATAGTTATTCCATAATTACTAGAAAATACTATCTAACCCATTATATCATAATTCCTTCTCACATAAAACAAGTTGACAGTCAAGACCTATAACTGTACGGACTGTTACCTCCAGGTTAGATCTAATGGGAAAATGTCCCATCATCTTTAGCACTTTTTATATCTACATGAGACATTATCAAGAACTCTTCTATGTCTCTCAAGATTTTATAGTCCATTACTTTCTCATACTAGACACCTTGCACACTTTAGCTCTCTCTAAATATAAGATATCACTGTAGGGGCAATTCTGAGTCTAGGAATCTTATAGGTTACATTATGCCAAAATGTATGATCTCAATTGATCGATAAAATCTTAAGGTTATAGAAATTCCTTGATTTTAAATGAGATAATTTTATTGTTTATAGAACACCATGCTATATTGAGATCTTCAAGATCACTCATTAACATGCTAATTTGGCTGTAGGTCACTATGTTTGACAGTCCTATACCCTGTTTCTCATGGTAATAATTGTGTTTCACTTCCTCAACTCACTTTGAGGTCATACTAGACATTATATGCATATATTCATGTATTAAGGCCAGGTTTCATCCTCAATCACCATAACACTTATGCTAGCAATCAATTTGCATTTTCTAGGCTTCTTTTGGACTGATTACCATTGTGCACACTTTATATTTCCGATCACCATTGTTTGAACTGAAACATCATCGAATATCCTATCCTACTCAACCAAACACTCTCTAATTGCCTTGACATATTGTTACTAAGTCTAAAGTATAGTGGAAAGATGATTTAGTTAGCCTAGTCTCTCATAAGCATCCTCATGGCATGAAACTATGTAGGATTAAGACTGCCGTCAGAGAAATTAAGGTAAAGTTACCTTGAAACAACTTTTATGATTTACATGAGATGTATGAGTTTCATTAAGAGGTTTATGGTCCACAACTACCACCAAGACCTTATTCACACTCCTAAACCAAAGATAAACTCTTCACATGGATTTAATTCCATCCAAGGTGCCCCCAACCCTATCTCTGAACTCTGTCTATGAGACCACTTGGAGGTGTATATGCATGCTAAAAGACTATAAAATTAGGATATAAGAAATTTACATGGTGGATGGTTCTTTAAAAAATATTATACCCCCCCTAAAATCTTCAAACTCATCCCTTTCACCTTGAAATACTTCTCAGGACTTTACAAACTCCTCTCCCATCTAATCCTAACTGTACAAAACTCCTTTTACTTGCCTGGAGGTGGATATTCTAGTAGACAAGGCAATATGTGTTAGATTATCTCTAAAAGTCAATTTATAACCTTTTGAAAGGTTCAAATTTGTTATTTCCATATTATATCCATCTCAACACTTTGAGAATCATCTCCACTTCTTCAAAAAGCCTGGTCAAAGCTTTCTTTCACCTAACTGTAGGTGGCAACCATGAAGCAAGCTGACTGTGTTATTCACATGAAGCACCTTTAAAACTTATATTTAGAAATATATGTGGCCATCATATCATAAGAGGTATGAAACACTAATTCTATCTTCATTTGAGACCGCCATAGGAACAAGAACCCTCCGTAATTTGTGAAACACTGACTATGTAACTCCAGTGGTGACCTCAACTAGCAACCCAAGATGTTTGGCTTATAAATTCATATCCAAACATGTAACCAAGAATGGAAACCATAAGAGAAGAATTCCCACATTCTCCAACACCACTTAAAACCCTTAGTTTGTATGAACCAACTCAAACAAAGAGGAAACCTATAGGGGATGGGAATGAACAAGCAAAAAGAAATAATAAACTTCTTAACATTGGTTCATAAAGCATAAGCAATCAATCCTTGAACTCCTAGAATGAATTTAAATTATACCAAGTGTATTAACATATTTTAGAGGCATTAAAATTGATTCTTCTCTTATTGGCCATAGCATGAGAAAACTGTTTTACCATCTCTGCATGCAAAGAGGACCAATGGAGGAGTAGAATGGTTTTAGGCCATTTCAGATGTTTCAAGACTAATCAAGCATGAGAATGAGTCCCAGTGACCTGAAGGGTCACTTTAATCCCTTTCACAAATGTCATAACTCCTGTAAAAGCTATACAACTAACTAAAATTGCCCAAACTACCACTTTTTACACTATTTTCTTGCTCTGATGTAGAAACTTATAGTTTGTCAGTTATGACACAATACTTCTAACCCCCAATGAGACATGGTACATTTAATAATCTCTTGGAACATTTGTCTATTTAGGAAAACTGTATAAACCTCAAAAATGACTCAAAAATGACCCCTAACATGACATAGACTATCTAAGGACTAAAAATGACCATCACCAAGGATAATGACACATCAAATGACATTTTTAGGACCATGATACATGATATTACATCCTATAATACCCATATATCAAGTTTTGTACTATAGGGGGTTGACATATTTTGACTTTTGGTCAAAATAGTCAATAGTTACCTTGTCTAACTACTCCATATCAACTAAAATGGGCACTGTGGCCTTTTATACAACCAACATCTTTAATAATACTAGAATTCACTTAATAAGTTCCCTTGTATTCCTATTACAATTTTTTTTTATAAAGTCTCAAATGCAACATACTCCTACACAATAAATTTAGATACATTTTCATCAATGGTGGTTCTCACCCCAATCAATAGTACATGTCCATTCAATATCCAAAATTTGTAACTTTTCCAGATTTTCCTTGTTCTAATCAAAGTGTTTTGATTAACAAGGTCAAAAATTGTAATGTTCAGGCCTTAACAACCATGTTTCTAATAGTTTAGGTGATTCGCATCAATATTTTTCATAAATATCACCATATTTATGAGTAGTGATAATTTATTGTGCATGCACCCTAACATGATAGAATCTTATTATGTTAACTCATGTATTATCAATTACAACCACATTTCAAGGTCTATTTGACTCATAAACCATCTTGGTATATTGAAATATCGATAATGAAACCATTGTTAGCAACAATACCTAGAATTCCTCATTAAGAAATGCTAGTGTTGTAGTCTACAGGTTACAATATGACTAACAAGATATTAAAATATTCATACTTGTTAATTAGATGATTACTTAAGTTGTACTACACATTTATTTCATTATTATTACTTAACATATGCGATTAAAGAGCAAAATTCACATAGATTAACATAATCCACATAGAACCAAAAATAATTTGTCAACTTCATGATTATTAATCATAATTAGTTACAATGCATGTAATGGCTAAGATATATTAGTTCATAAAAGATACTGATGCACAAAACTTGATATAATAGGACACTTTGGTAATATTGGAAAAAATAAGTTTTTATTTAAGAATACAAAATAACTAGCCTATCCTTCTATGAGTGTTAGATATTTTTGGAGTTGACGTGACTCTTCTGCTTCTTGACTTTTTGTTTCCTATTTTGTTCAGTTTGAGGTAAATGTTTAACCTTCCATTTTTATTTTTAACTTACATGAGTATTTAAAATATAAAAAATATACATTTGTTTCACATAAAAGTTATACAAAAATATTTGTGAAATATCCTTTGCGATCTCATACTAACAGAATGAAATATTTCAATAACTTCCATGAGACCAAACAGTCAATGTGACCAAGTTCTGCAAAAAGAGTGTTCCAAATGAACATAATTATTTGATATAAGGGTTGATCTATTAGTCTTGTAAAATTTCCATCCCCTTTTTAATTTTAGATCTTATACTATGGATATTGATTTAAAATCTTATTGTTTCTTCTAGCCTCCCATCCTTAAACAAGGCAGTTAAGTTGTCTACTCTTAGGTTGTCATCACAATTGATTCAGATGTCATTATAAGTAACATACTCCATGATGTAGTGCCAGTATGTCTCCATTAAAACCTTGTTATGAAACAAGAATGCTCTCTTTTCTCATTCTTCTTTAGGTGTTGTCCACATACTAGTCTCACGCCTAAGATGATGCAAGTTAGTCCTTAACTAAGCCATCAAAACTTTTCCTTCCAATTGATTTTTGCTCTTATGTAATCCTTTTAGTCATGGATGTATGCAGGATTAAATTATTTGATATTGTATGTTTTATTCCACTCAAGTTGTTTTTTCCATATTGTTGTCCCAAATTTCTTTCTCACATACTTTTTTATTTACTCATTAGTGATTGATCACTCTTATAGGTTGATGCCCCACTTACACGTCCACTCTTTATTTTGTTTCATCCATGTGTTCCTTCTGCTTAGCTCTTCTTATACTAACATTATGGGCCACTGATGGATATCCATACTTCAAGTGTCTTCTTTAAATAACTCAACATTTGAGTCATCGCTAATTCCTTCAATAGGAAAGTGCCTATTTTTGTTAATAGAATATCATGTGGAACTGGTGTTTTAGTTTTGAGTCTACATGCGATTAAATGTTTTTAGATTCTCCTTGTCTATATCCATATTATATATAACATGTTGTTATCCTAAAATTCCCACCCATATAAGATCATTGGTGTGAAAAATAATCTTAATAAGGTTCTGTTAGTTTTCCAATCCCATAATTATTTATTCTTGCATCTATTTTATAGCAAGTATAAATATTTCTACCCACCTTGTAATCTTTTGGCTCTATAGGTCTTCCAACTAGTCTTGTTGTGAAAATAAAGCCCTAGGTACTTGTTTTCTTCCACTATTTTCAGTGGTCATCCTTTGAAAAGGAAGTTAATTTATTCCTTTTTTTATCCATAATAGAAATATCATGACTTTGGTTTTGTTGGTATTCACTTGCATTCCAACCTCTTGGCAAAAGAGATATAGAGCCCTTTGGTTTTCTCTCAAACTATGCATTGGTTTTACAACCAGGATAAGATCATCCACATCTAATAATAACTTTACTAATTTTTTGTTTAGGTGAATTCTTCTTCTACTAAATTTATTTATAGACTCCTATAACTTATTAATATATAGCCAAAACAAAGTGAGGGATAGTGGACATCCTTGTTTGACACCAATGTTACTTCCAAATCAATCTGACATTCCTTCACCTATTTTAATTTTAGCCTTAAATTGCACATATATCCTATGAATCACTGCTCTATACTCATATGAAACTATAAGTCCCTCCATTGTACTCCAAATTTTTCCTCTATATACCATGTCAAATGATTTTTCAAAGTAAAGAAAGTAACAAAAACCTCTTCTCCTTGGGTATCCCATATTTTTTTAATAAAGCGCTTAAGAGTGATGCAGTGGTTGATAGTGGAGTACTTCAGCCTAAAACCTGATAGTCATTTTGCTCTTTTCCCCTCATTTTTTACATAATTACTATTTATACACTTTACCATGCTCATGATTAACTTTTCAAGAAGAGGATTGACCATGATAGTTTGATACTTTAATGAATTATTGATATCTCTGCTTATATAGAGAAGAATAAGGATACTGGTCATCCAATCTATTGGAAAACCTTCCTAGATGATACCACTGAATATGCTTTTGATGTGTGGTGTGAAGACTTCTAAACCCCATTTTAGATATTTTGCTTGCAAACCATATATGTCTTGTGCTTTACCCCCTACTAGTTTATTTTTGCCTTAATTAATTACCCCCATAGAGAAGATCTTAGTTGTTATGTTGATTATGGGGGGGATGTCTTTATCCTAATCTCATTCACATAATAAATTTTCATATCCTTACCATTTGGTATGTATAACATTAATCTATATTTTTTTTATCTTTTGATGTAATTCTCTCCAAAAGCCTTTGGGATTGTGTCTTCTAAATGGAATTTAGTTATTTCCTTTTTATGTTCATATAGCTTTCCTTTTTAGACCTTATTAATTTTTCTTAAGCCTTCTTATTCACTTTGTCCATCCCAAGTTACATCAAATTTTTATTTAATCCCTTGCACTCTTCATCATACCATTGATTTATTAGAATATTACTTGTATTTCCCCTCTCATGCCTAGATATCTTGCATGTGCTTAGTGATTTGTGAATGAAGGTAATCAACATATTTTTGTTTTCTAGAAAACTTACCATACATGATATATTATTATTTGCTTCCTGAAAGTGTTTTTCAAGGGTTGATTTAAAGAGTTATCAATTCTTATGAGTCATAAGGATTTCACCTTGAAGAGGTTCCTTCCTTTGATTGTGGTGGGCTTGTTCTGTTTGTTGAATGTTTATGTGCATGTCAAAATTTACATATATTATATTATGATATGATTTAAACTCCATAGGGAAGTCCCCAACTTTTAGATCAATTAGTCTTGTGATAAAGCTCTATGATTAAATAACATAGTTCATCACACTTTGGCCATTGTATGTTTTACTAGTGATGTTGCCTAAATTTGACCATGTTCTCATGCCATTGCATATAACCATGTCATATAAACTACATAGCCCCAATAATTCTACTCCATAGTGTGTAACACCCCCATTTATGTCTCATGGTTTCATTTCTCAAAGCTTGTCATTTTTTCTAGCCATAATGTATTATTTTTCATTACACCTTCATTTCTCAAATATAAGGTTTGGTTGTTTACCATCCTCACATTGAAGCCCCCTATTATCAATACTTCACCCAAGGTGTGGAATACTAAAATTTAATTTTGTATGAACGTATAAGGGTTTCACAAATTAAGTTCCTTTTCTTGTATGTTTTCAAGCCCATAGATGCAAAGTAACAAGCATCAAGCCTAATTATTGACTCAATTTCCATTATTTTTAGCCATGTGTATTGCTTATTTGGGTCCTCTTTCTCTACTTTTATAATTTTAAACCACATTTACCTGATTAGCACATTTTTCCTCCATGCCTTATACCAATTTCTTCCCTTTTATTCTAAATTGATATTTTATTATACCCTTCAAAATTTAGGACTTTGTAACCATCATGTTCATGAGTTTCAATAAAAATGATAATGTCTTTTTTCCTCTGCTATGGTCCGCAACCCATAATCTCTCCTCTAAGGGTAATCTCTACAATTAGAACTTACTATGGTTAAGTATTCTTAGGGGACCTGCATCCCTATTTATTATTTGTCATTTGGTGGCTAATTTGGGCTTTTCCATTTTATTATCATGCCCATTTTCTTACATCTATTGTTGCCTTCACTTTCTCTTATTCTCTCATTCTCTCTTCTTATTTTACTAGGGTTAAGTCTTCAACTAGGTAGATTTGTGAACCTATTTAAAACCATTTGTTAACCAGTATCATGTTATTGCCTTATATTATTTTTATGATAACTCTTATATGTTTGTCCATTCCTCCTTTAATAACTTTTCCAATTGTGTTCACTTAATGGATATGCCCTGTCCACTATAGCTGGTCTTAAAGGAAGCCTATTTCTAATATGTTTGTATTATCATCCCAACCATAGTACTTCAACCCTTTGATAATGATATATATATATATATATATATATATATATATATATATATAGCCATGTCATGTCTAATAGGGATGATATCATGTCTAAGGAAGTCTCGTTGATTTATTAGAAGGGATATGTTTATTTGTAGTTGTGTGAAACTAAACTTATACTTATTTTTGGGTAAAGAATAGGGCTTTCTAAAATCACAAGGTATATTGGATGGACATGTGCAAATTATATGCTTTTGTCTTTTGTATAATATTTTATATGTATTCAACTTTGTAAGCATAAGAAATAGATTGAATAATGTGAAGAGTCGTTCTTTTTGACTTATCGAAAGGCTAGAATATGAAGAGACATCACTTTGTAATACTCTATATATAACACCCATTTGTAATATAATATTATTTCGATGTGTGATAGAGATTAATAAAATGTTTTGAATGGTTTTACTATATGTCTTTTACTTATGATCTATTTGTAGTGAGTATTGTGAATATCTAAATTTGTTTTCATATTACTTACACTAATTATTCTATATATATTAACTTTGCATGTCTTTCATATTAAAACCTTAGCTTCATAATTAATGGAATCATTCAATTTGTATTGCCAACAACTATTCTATTTTATCATTGACTATGCAAGCCATCCCTATAATTAGTATATTCTAAAGTTTTCCAAGAACCTCTACTAATAATGGTGTAGTGAGCATGGAACTTTTTAATATATGTTGAGATGGTTGCCAGGGTAAAGAGATTTGGAAAGGTGGTTGCATGAGAGAATACATAACTTTGTAAAAGAATAAGTGAGAAGAGTTAAAGTTATTGTAAAAGAGGTAATTCAAGAACATATATATGGAGAGATTTAGGAAATATTTTGGTGTTTTACTTGGATCGTTAGCTGTTTGGTTGTTAAGACTAGAGTATTATTATTTCCAGTCAAGGAGGATAGATTGTATATTTTGGACAAAAGATAAATTAGATAGATTATGAAGTCTTGATACTGATTGGGCCCATGTTGTGGACTACTAGACCCAGACTATAATTGATAGATATATCATATAATTTATTGTGCATGGTTATTTGACCTTTGAATCTACACAAGATCTATTTATTATAGGAACCCATGGTAAATTCCTTTAGCGACTACCTACATTTATCAAAATGTTGGTTGTGGAAAAGGCCAAGGTGCCTACTCCTACTAACATAGAGTAGTAATTTTAGGTTGCATGAGGGTGCATGAGGGATATAAGTGAATGAGTGGAACTAAGTAGAGAAACTTAAAGTTGATCCTAGGATATCAAGGACAAGAAGATCCAGAGTGAGAATAAAATTTTGGGATTATAAAGGGAATAAAGTGAGTAATCCAAAAGTAATTGTGAATAGGAGTAGGGGTAGAGTAGAAGATATTAGAGGTAGAACGGTGCAGAGAGAGGTTGTGAAATTTTTTGAAAACAAAGAATGCACAGAGTATGTAGAAGGGCTTGATGAAGACTAAAAATGAAATAGAAATAGTGCATATATGGAGTTCCTAGACTAGGAAGAAGAGGGTAGGATAACAACAAGACAACTAGAAGATAGAAATAAATCACAATAAATGAAATGGATTTTATCTAGAACTAGGAAAGAATGTTCCTGGGAAGAAGTTAGGTTTAAGTATATAAAGAAGAAGTTCAAATTAAATAAAATTCACTTCAATAGTATGCATCACCTAACCCAATATATTATTTAGGAGAAGAAGTGCATGAGAAGAGGCAAATATAAATTGGTTTAATTCCTTTATAGATAAGTTTGGTAAGTTAAGTATGAAGAAAAATCAGGAATAGATAAGAAGAGGATAGAAGAGTCAAGATTCCTTTTTAAAACACCTAATAATAATATTGCACAAAAGTCCCTAGTCACAGTCACTAGTGTGCAGATACATATAGTCACAGTCATTAGTGTGTATACACTTACAATCCTAGTCACCAGTGTGCAAAAACTAGTGTTAACATATTCAAGTCTGATAACTATGTCATTCAATGCAGGCATGTTTATTTATTTAATGCAATGTGATGGATCTAAAAATCCTTAGCAATACTTGGTAACTTGTAATATAAATGGAATATTGAAGGGGTAACATTTGATGATGTTCAGAAGTATGAATTTGTAGGGGATTTTCCCAACTGATCTTTAGAGTTCATTTGTAAAAGAAATGTAAATTCCCTTGATTTTTCACAAGTTAAAGATCCGTTGATATTAGAATTTAAGGTGAAAAAATATACAATCCAAATTATTCAAAACCTAAAGGAGATTTGGTAAAAGTCTAGACAATCCGTCAGAGACTATGATCGTAGGTTTTTTGATGTTATGAATAAGATTATTTTCATCTTAGAAGATAAGGATAAGACAAATTGGTTTATATAATGGATACAACCAAGAATTAGATTTTTTATTACGTAGTCCCAGTTCTTGACTAAGGTTGATGCTCGATCTGCTTTTATACAAGTAGAGCAAATTGAGGATTATGATGACCTTCTAATAACAAGTTATAAAGTAAAAGCAAAATTGGATGCTTTTATGAGAAATATAGATGAAATGAAAGAGAATGATAAGCCTAAATTATGTTTATGGTGTTTAGAATGTGGTTGAGAAGGTCACCATAGGAATGACTATCCAAATCTTAAAACAAATTTTTGTGAAATTTGTTGATTAATTAGACATGCTACTTTAAAGTGCCATATTTTACAAAAATATATTCAAAAAATACATAGCATATAATTCAACTTTTACAAATTTACAAATCTTGACAAGAGGAGTTGTAGAGCTCTACAGGGGCTAAAATAAGATATTACAAAGAATGTCTTTGCAGTTGTTGTGTAATAGCTACCAATTATGAAGTAGGGTATCTCAGGCATAGATATGGATATGGAAAGTGTGACATAGAGTATTCCCTAGTGGATACCTTTATCACCACAATAATTGATAAGCACACATTTATACTATGAGGGGGGTGAATCAATATAAGGTAATATTTTACTTTTTCAAATTGATAATCACAATAATATCAATCACACAACAACAACAATTAAGAACAAAAGAAGAACACAAGATTTACATGGAAACCCTTTTGAGAGAAAACTATAGAGAAAAGGACTACTTAGATCTACTGTCCAAATCTAGCCACAAACAAAATTTTCCTTACAAAATTTGTAGGCACCAACTACTGGATACACCAATCCTTACTGCTAAATAATTTATGGACACCAATCTACTGAAGACACCAATCCCCACTACTAAGAACCATCTTATCAAGAGACACCAATCTCATAATTTTGAGGCACTGACCTCTATTGAAGCAATCTTCCACCTTACTATTATTGCTTCATCAATGAAGGATGGCAAATTCAATCTCTTCTTCTTCTTCACAAAAATATGCTTATGCTTTAATGATATAAATAATTAATTCCATAAATTTTCCAATATTTTATCTAACTTATATAGCCTCCAAAGGCTCTTCACAAAGGAGGCATCCCATCTAAGAGGCACCTCTTCACCAAAAGATATGTCCATTGACATTTATTTTGGCATTTCTGTTGACATTTCCATCGACATTTTGACATTTCTATTGACAATTCCATCAATATTTCAACATTTCCATTTATAATTCCATTACATTAATTATAATGCCTTTAACATCAATGATAATATTCTAACAATCCCCCCCCTTTGTCATTGATGGCAATCTTGTATACAAATAGTACATGAACTCCCCCTTGCTGTAGTTCTCCTAATTTGCTCCCCCTTCATTTAATTATCTCCCTTTGACATCAATGGCAAAAAGACATGCAACACAATCATAATGTATATCACCAAAATATCCATAGAGCTAAATAATGCAATGATTATCTCCCCCTTAATCCATGCTTATCTTGATGGATTTAATGACTAGATGAAGAATGAATCACTCCCAATTTTTGCCTTAGAAAATCAAAAGTTTGTTTTGGGAGGGGCTTCATGAAGATATATGATATCTATTCCTTTATGGAAATGTACTCCATGTTTACTTGCTAATCCACAACTTGTTCTCTCAATAAGTGATACTTGACTGGAATGTGTTTTGTTTTGGAATGCATAACTGGATTCTTTGAAATGTTTATTGCACTAGTGTTATTATAGAGTATTAAGATTAGATGTTCATATTCTATCTTAAAATATTTTAATGTATACTTCATCCAAAGAACTTGTGTACAACATGAAATTTTTGCTATGTATTCCGCTTCAGTTGTAGATAAATAAATGGAAGGCTGCTTTTTGCCCATGACACTATATTTTTGCCAAGAAAGAATACTCTTCCACTTGTACTCTTTATGTCATCAACACTTCCTACCCAATTTGTATTTGTGTATACTATTAGTGTGAAATATTCACCTCTTGGATACCACAAACCATAATCTAATGTGATTTTTAGATATTTGAATATCCTTTTGAGTGATTGGACATGTGTTTCTTTTGTGGTTACTTTAAAATGTGTTTCCAAGCCTACAACTTGCATGATGTTTGGTCTTGATGCCGTAGTGTATAACAAGCTACCAATCATGGATCTATAAATCATCTGATTCACATTAGGAGATTCATCATCTTTACTTAACTTACATCTTGTAACCATGAGTGTGATAATAGGTGTGCAATATTCCATTTTGAACTTCTTCAACAACTCCTTTATATACTTGGGTTGGGAGATAAATATTCCTTTATTAGATTAAGAAATTTACAAACTAGGAAAAAATGACAACTCTCCCAACATGGACATTTCAAACTCCTTTTGTATATCTTTTGCAAATGCTTGGGACATTCATTGACTATCTCCTTCAAAAATGATATCATCCATATATACCACAATAATCAACTGATTCTCACCTTCAATCTTGATATAAAGATTAATATCAACAACTCCCATTTTAAAACCTTATTCTTCTAGATATTTATCAAGCCTTGAACACTAGGATCTAGGGGATTGGTTTAGCCTATATAGTGCCTTCTTCAATCTACACACATAATCCTTATTTTATGATATAAATAAACCTTTTGGTTGTTCAACATATACTTCTTCCTCTAACTTGCCATTTAGAAAAGTAGTTTTCACATCCATTTGATAAAAGTTGAAGTTTTTAAAACTAGAATATGCCAAAAACATTCTAATGGCTTATAATCTCGGAATAGGGGAAAATGTTTCTTAAAATTCAATACTTTCCACTTGAGCATATCCATTTCAAACCAACCTTGTTTTATTTCTTGTTACTTGGCCATATTCATGCAACTTATTCCTGAACATCCACTTGGTGCCAATTACGTTCCTATTTTTTGGTCTAGGAATGAGTTCCCATGTCTCATTATTTTCAATTTGATTCAATTATTCTTCTATAACATCGATCAGATGCTTGTCATTGCTAGATTATGTAAAAAAAATTTGGGCTTTATTTTGGATAATAAGGAGAAGTTTACTTGCTCATGAGTAATCACAAATCTTCTTTTAGTTTGTACCCTAACATCAATATCACCAATAATTTGACTTTCAGAATGATGCTTTTGAACAAATTGAGATGGTGACTTTGTATCTTCCTGCTCTATTTCTTCTTATTTTTCTAATTCTTCTTTTTTTTTTTTTGAAGTTTGATTCCTCTGAATGATCATTTATTTGTGCATTTACTTTCTGAGGCCTTGTTTCATCCACCTTTGCATTTTCAATTTCTATGATTATTTGTAACCTTTTATTATAACATATATATAATTTAATTTTTGAGGAATTTCTAAGAAAAATACCTTCATCAACTCTTGAGTTGAACTTTCTCGAGTCTTATTCATCTCTTTTAATGAGGCATTTGTTCCCAAACACTTTGAAATATTTAATTGATGTCAGTTTACTCTTCCATAAATTAGAAGGGGTTTTGCTATTATTTACTTTTATTTTTCCTCTATTCAAAATGTAGACTACAGTGTTAACCGCTTCTTTCTAAAACATGTCTAATAGCTTAGATTCATTTAACATCATTCTAGCCATTTCTTGAATAGTTCAATTATTTATTTCTATAACTTCATTTTGCTGTGGAGTCCTTGCAGCTAAGAAATGCCTTTTTATTCCATGCTGCTCACAAAAATCATTGAATTCATTTGAGATGAACTCACCTCCTCAATCTGATCTTAAGAACTTGATCTTTAAATTCATTTCATTTTCAACCAAAGATTTAAAAGCTTTAAACTTCTTGAATGCCTCAAATTTTTATTTTATAAATGCAACCCATGTCATTATGGAATAATCATCAATGAGTAACATAAAGTAGCTCTCACCTTCTATACTTTGCATTCTTGTAGGCCCACAGAGTTTATATGAATCAGTTCTAATGGCTTGGTGGTTGAGTACTCCTTTGACTTGAAACTCACTCTTGTCTATTTTACATGTTGACACTACTTGCAAACAATGTTTGATGGTTTTGTAATCTTTGACATATCTCTTATGGCTTTCCTAGTACTGATTTTCACTAGATTATTGAAGTTCATATGGCTCATCCTTCTATGCCATAGCCAAATTTCATCAATTTAACTCATGTAGCCTTTCTCTCTCTTAATTTCACTGAGTATGTACAAGTTGTTTATTGTTTTATTTGCATTTGCAAATAATTTTCATGTGTCTATTTTATTGATCTCACAACCTTGAGCATAACACATGAGTGTGTATCCTTTATCACACATTTGACTAACACTTAGAACGTTATGTTTCAATCCTTCAACATACAATACAATTTAGATTTTTGTTTTTCCATTATCAAGGCTAAGGGTACCTTTTCTAGCTATTCTCACTGTGGCATTATCCCTAAATTTTACTATGCCTTCATTCATTTCCTTCGAGGAGATAAATGTGCTCTTATCCCTAGTTATGTGACTTGAGCATCCACTATCGATATACCATTTTTGTCCTTCATCTTATGTATGAAATGTAGTTTGCACAAGCATACATTTTTCCCTATCTTGATTAACTTCCTCTTACTTCCATTTCAAATTTTTTATAGGTTCTCTTTTCTTTACAATAGGAGCATTCACTTTTTTATTCTTTCTAGGGGGTTCTACAACAACACTTCTACAAAACCGTGCTATATGTCCAAACTTATTATAACTATAACATACAATTTTATTATCTTTGTAATTGTATAATGGGGCAAATGAGTTATAATTTCTACTTAAAACTCCACTAGTACTTTTACCATTATACCATGCATACCTATTTCTTGCATGTGTCCTACACTCCATTTCTCTATGCCTAAAATGATTGCATAAATACAATAACCATATAAGGAACTTGTGTACTTGATCACATTATACTATCTTGGAGGGAATATTCTTATAAAATTTTCTATGGGTATGTTCTTACCTTTGTTGTCTTTGGGAGGAGTAACATGCTCTTTCTTCTTATCACTTCAACCATTTACGAACCCCTTTAGTGCATCCACGTAGCTTCTAGGCTTATCTACGTATAATTTCTTTGTTAATTTTATAAATTTTGAACTTTGCCCGTTTTTAGTGCCCTTCTAGTTTTTTTCATAACCTAGACTAGTTTTAATGAATGATGACCTTTGAAAATTTAGGACGTCACCCAATTTTTTGGTGCTATTTTCAAACTTTAAGTTTTTTTTCATCTGGGTAGTGGTCTTCTCCATTTCTATTCTTAACACAACCATTTCATATTCTAACTTTCTACATTCATCTTCCTTTGTCTTTAGTTGGGCTCTCACCTCCTCCTCTATCCTTTTTACTTATTCTAATTGAGTTTTTAAGCTGATGATTACCTTTTCTAATTCCTCAACATTTTATGACATTCTTGTTTTCAAATCACAATCTTCTTTTTCATATTATTGAATATGTAATTTATGTTTCAGAGTCTTTTTCTTAATCACTTTTATCTCACCTAAAGCATATATGAGTTCTTCTTCAAGATCGACTTCTCCTTCATCTTCGACAGCTTCTTCCTTTTCCAAGGTGTATTCATTTGTAGAGGCATCATTTTTTTTTCTATAGCCATGAACAAAGTTTCTTCTCTATCTCTTTCTGATAAGCTTTCATTGTTCTCCTGAATTGAGCTACCATCCTTTTTGGAATAGAGACTTTTCTTATGCTTCACAATTTTTTTCTTATATTCATTTTGTTTGAAGATTTTCTTATATTGAGGTTTTCTTTCCTTCTTATTACTTTCCTCATTATGATTTTCCTCATCATCACTACATTCTTATGTGGACATTTAGTAGCAAAATGTCCTATTTTACCATAATTCAAACACTTGAAAGGTAACTTACCTTTGTATTTTTTGGATCCCTTTTTAAGCTTTCTTACAAAAAGGGCCTCCTTTTCATGTTGTTCATCACTGGTGTCATCACTTGATTCAAGGTCCTTTATTCTTTGCTTTTTATGAAGCTTTAAAAGTTGCTTCCTTCTTAGATGGATTTTCCTTTTTAGGTCTCATTTGATATGCCATGAGAATTCCATGCAAGTCATCCATTGTTAATGAGTCTAAGTCCTTTTTTTATTTAATATCCAAATTTTTTATATCAAATCTCAAGGGAAGTGACCTTAGAATTTTTTGAATGATCATGGATTCTTCAAATTTTTTGCCAAGTCCTCTGATGGTGTTAAAAATATCATCCACATGATGAAGATATGCTACAACATTTTCTTCATATTTCATTTTCAAGCTCTCAAATTATCTCTTATGAGTTTGGAGTTTTGCCTTCTTCACTTTCTTTTCACCCTCATAGATGTTCTGAAGTTTGTCCCACATTTCATTTTCTGAATCATATTACATAATCTTGACAAACTTAAATTTTGATAAGACACACAAAATAACATTCATGGCTTTGGAATTATTCTCACTAGCTTTCTTTTTGTATGTATTCGTTGGAGGAGTTTGTGGCATTATATATCCAATTACTAATGCTTACTATATATCAAAGCCAAGGGCCATTAGATATGTTTGCATCTTTATTCTCCAAAATGCATAGTTTGTTATATCGAATAATGGAGCCTTGTTTGTGGAGAAACCTTGTTGAACATGATGAATCTCCATGTGTGCTCCCAAGATCTACCTTCCAATAGTTATACTTATTTTGAAAGAACTGATCTGATACCAATTGTTAAGAACATGCTTATACTGAGAGGGGGGGGTGAATCAGTATAAGGGAATCTTTTAATTTTTTAAGTTTATAATCATAATAATATCAATCACACAACATCAACAATTAAGAACACAAGATTTATGTGAAAACCCTTTCAAAATAAAACCATAAATAAAAGGACTGTTTGGATATACTATCCAAATCTAGCCACAAATAAAAATCCTCTTATAAAATTTGTATGCACCAACCCATTGGAGACACCAATCCCTACTACTAAACACCAAATTATCAAGAAACACCAATCTCTTCTTTTTAAGGTACTAACCTCTACTAAAACAATATTCCACCTTACTATTGTTGTTTCATCAATGAATGATGGAAAATTCAATCTCCTCTTCTTCTTATGCACAAAAACCTGCTATATGCTTGAATGTTAGAAAGAATTAATTCCATATGTTTTCCAATCTTTTATCGACCTTATATAGCCTCCGAAGGCTCTTCACAAAGGAGGCATCCCATCCAATAGGCACCTCTTCACCAAAATATGTGTTCGTTGACATTTTTGTGGACATTTCCATTGATATTTTGACATTTCCATTGACATTTCCACTAATAATTTCATCAACATTTCTATCGGCATTTTGGCATTTATGTTGACAATTTCGTTGACATTTCCACTGATATTTTTGTTAAATTAATTATAATTCCTTTGACATTAATGAAAATATTCCAATAATATGAACCCTAGAGTCTAGTTGGTTGGATGCCATTTTCATCATAAAATCTTCTTAGAATAATGTGATTCCATAACAATCTAATTGGGATCCAAGTTCACCTCAACACCAATATGGATGGTAGGACACACAATAAAACCAAAAAGGAGGATACGTTGGATAACATTTGTAATGATGGGGATACCAATGAAATGTAGGTAGATACACAAGAGGTTATAGGGGAGGATATCGAGGAGTGTATCATGGAGGGTGTAATAATGACAATCAACAAACCCAACCACCTATGCAATGTTATTTATGTAAAAATATAATCACTATGTGAATAATTACCCTACTAATCCATAAAGAAATACCTACTATGTGTATTATAAAATTGAAGGTCAAAATCAAATAGAAGATTGTCTAGTGCTCAATAAGCAAAGGAAGGAGAAGTTGGTGCACAATGTAAACTTGATCAATGCACAACCTAAGGAGAATGCATTCATCTAGGATGTTACCAAATACCAACATGTAAAATAAGGATTGTTGGCTTTAGAGATGCCAGTAGATCAGAGAATTATAAAATCTCAACCTAATTAATATCTTGATCCTATAAGGGAGAAGACTTTGATGTATCAAACAAGTCAAGTTCTAAAAAATATACAATAGTAGAATGTTGTAGAAGGAGACATAACAACCATTGATACACAAATGTACAGATAGATTAGGCATGTAATGAACTAGGATGGAGTTGTAACTACTTTGAAAGACTTGATAAAGTTACTCAATACACTCCACAATGAGGATATATCATAGAATATTACTAACCTCTTACATAATTTGTTGAAGTGTGCGTAATGAGGGCAATAACATACATATAAGGTTGTCTGGTATGTAAAGACTAAAAAGCCTTGGGGTGTTGACTCCTACATGGATATTGAGCTTGAAAGATACAAAATTCATAACACAATATTTGATTTTGAGAGTACTATGAATATGATTATGAGATCAACATGGGAAGATATTGGTAGGTCGCACTTGAGATACAATCCTATCACCTTTATCCTCATAGATTACAATGAGTAGAACCAATTGGCCATCTCAAGGATGTGGAGATTAGAGTGGCAAAGTTAGGTATTCATGATAATTTTAAAGTCATTGATATGAAGACTATCGAGACCCATAACCCTACATTAATTGGTAATAAATGGGCTTATGATGGTCAAATAACTATTAACATAGTATGCAACCACATAGAGGCTCATTAGGGAGACAAGATAGTTGTCATTCCTTTAAATAAAATGGAATAAAAGCCGTACATTATTCCTAAATAACTATAGTCACCATATGCATATGATGATAATAGTTGGTTTAAAGTCAACATAGATACATAGAGGAATGCATTATGATTTGTTGAGTATCAATTTTTGAATCCACATATGGAGTGATCCCAGATCACAAAACAACCATCTTACAAGACAATAATAAAAAATCACTAGCACCATAGTTTCAACTCAAAGGTTGTACCTCTTTATCGATACGATCTCCTTCTAGGTTAGAAGAGGATGTCCTATATAATACAAGTGCAACAATGATGTATTATACTTAACCTAATCTAGATGGTTTTTGTATTTGGGAAACAAAATCTTCCATAAGTGGTGACTCAGACACTCACATGTTAAACTTGGGAAGAAGAGATCATGAGCTATGACATTTACATATGGTGTTCAATACTGAATGTCAGTTACCTTTATAATTTATGATAAAGGACATTAATCCATTCATCTTTAGGTTAGAGCACCATGTTCTAGAGGTGGATCAAAGAGTTTGTGCACTGATCTATGTGTTGAAAGGTATTGCTATGACTTGGTGCCAAGTGCATAGAGATCCAGAGATACATTTGGAGTAGGCATGTGTAGTCATATAAAATATTCAAATTGGTAGTTTGAGTGTTGCTTGTGACACCCAACCCATATGTCTTTCTTGCATGCTCTCATGACCCTTTGAGACACCTTTTTACTTATTCTTAGTCATCTTGAGCTTTCCAAATGATCATTCCACCTCAGCCAGACAACATTTCGTAGGCCAATCCTATCCCTTAGGTCTTACACCTATAGGATAGGAGCACCCAACTTGGACCATAGCAATAGACATTAGGGTACCCTATTTTGGCACTCTTGTCTAATTGCATTTTGAGCTCCAATGGTCATTTCCTTTCGATTCCTATCCTTCTTCTTGTCGGCTTAGCATGAATACATTTGACCCATGACTAATAGATCTCTATAAAAGCCCATTCAAATTTTATTTAGAAGGATGTGGAAAAATATTATAAAGCAAGCAAGAATACAAACAAAACCACTCAGACAAATTTCCCTATTTTATGTATACAACAATCCAATACAGCTACAAACATATCCAAATCCTCACACTAGTCCCTAACCACCTCAAGTATACCTACTTTAGCATTTTTGCATCTGTATTAAACTATTGCATAAAGCACTTTAAGTGAGAGAACTACATATGACTTGATCCCTCTTCAAAGTATTGTCATGTAGGTAGTGTGCCCACACATGTGGTATGGATACATGTTCAGTTCATCTTACACACACTAAACCCACTTCTTTATTAAATTTTATCAAAGCATAATGAAGTCTAGGGTTTGAATATTAAAGTAGCTCTATAAGGAGTTTTATAGACTTTTAGTAGTTAAAATTTCATAGGCAGGCTCACATAGGGACAACAAATAAAACCCAAAAAATGCAGGTCTCTATGAGTAATTTGGATAACAATGGTAGAAGAGGAAAACCACATTGGAGTCTAGGGTGTCCTATTTCAACAATCTTGTCCTTTCACAAAACAAAACCCAAATCTTGATTTGTGACACTGTCTCAGTCTGCACGACAAATATTAGACCCTACAATAGTCATTTCAATTCATTTTAAGCTAAGTCTTATTTTCTTTATATTTATTGCTATTTATATAAAGGTCCAAAATATAAATAAATTATACAAATTAGTAGGTGAATTATTGTAATATTATTTATTGCTTTAGTCAACCCAAACCTTTAACTAAAATAGGAATAAAACTCTATTATTCTCAAAAAAGTTAAATCATTTGGTGAACCTGACTTACTTTTTTTGTGCATAAAAACCTTAGAAATCCTAGGGAAAATTCCTTCCTAAATTTTCCAATATTTTTTTGATTTTTTACCTACATATTTAAATAAAAAATTCACATTTTATTTTAAAGTTCCATAGTAATTTAAAAAAAATCATTTTCTTCTAAAACCCTAGTTGCATATACTAGGTCCCTTTAAATTAAGAGTTTTAACAATATTTTTTTGATTTTTTATCTGCATATTTAAATCAATAATTCACATTAATTTTCTAAAATTATATAGTAATTTCAAAAATATAAATTTAAAAAACCCTAGTTTCATATACTAGGTCCCATTGCTTTTGAGATATCACCTTACATGTTTGTGAGCTTCGTATCCTTTTTATACATTTCCTAGTTTGCTATTTTTAGGACTTTACATTTCCTATATTCAATACTTTCCTTCCATAGCACTTTGGTTATTAAAAATTATTACAAAAAATTTAATTAATTTTTAATTTGTTTTCCTACTTTAACAATGGCCCAATACACCAGGTTTGATAAAACTGATAAAATGGAACTTCAAGAACTCTTAACTAAACACCCTGACATGCAAGATGATATGATTGATATAATACAATAAGAAATACCAAAATTAAACAATGGTTAATCCTCTCAAACCACAGAGCAATTGGTTGCAAATGATAATATGGGGGAAACTGTGTCTCAACAACCCCTATAGCAGCCCAACCTTCTTATGAGGCACCACCAGTTATGAATAGTATATCTTTGTCTCTTGATGTGGTAGCCCTTGTGCAAGAGATAAAATATCTTCAATCCAAGGTGCTACATCTTGAGTAAGGTGATTCTAGACCAATGCAGGATTTGGATTAATATTCTCTATTGCATATATACTATTGGCATGTCACATTGCTTAGATACTCTTTCCACAAGGTTTTGTTCAACCCAAACTCACTCTATATAATGGCAAGGGTGATCTAGAGACACACTTGAGAGATTTTCACATAGCATGTTTACCAAATGACTGGTTACTAACCAAGCTATTTCCATGGAGTCTAAAGGATTTTGCTTTACAATGGTTGTATAGTGTACCAAATCAATCGATCAATGCATTCAATCCTTTAGCCAATATGTTCCTAGCTCACATCAACATTAACATTGGTGATAAGGTTTATTATGCCCAAGTTTTACAATGCAAACAAAGGTCAAATGAGCATCTTATAGATTATGTTCTTCAATATAAGACTATCTTGGCTAAGATGACTAGCCCCATCGCCGATCAAGAGTTACAAGATCTCTTCAAAAAGAGTCTTCTCCCAACTTTGCATGAGTCAATAAAATTCAAAAGATTCTCTTCCTTCATTGAGTTGTGTCACACACTAAAGGAAAGGGAAGTCAAATTAATTTTAATGGGCAAACTCAAGCATATCAGAAACAACAAACAAGAGTAACAATAAGTCCCATACAAAGTCAAGGTCAATGATAAAAAAATTTAGAATCAACTCACAGTCAATGTGGCTTCAGAGCCCCATCAATGAGTGGTTTTAATAGTACCACGTTGACAAACCTTTACCAATCTACTAGTTTTTCCAACTAGAGTTTTATAGCAACTTTTGGAATGTAATATCATATCTCTCCCTCTTATTCAAGAAGTTAATCCAACAAAGCCTCTTCCATGGGGATATGATCAAAATGCATTTTGTGACTTTTATAGGGTACTAAGCCACAAAAAAAATAGATGTATCAATTTGAAACATAAGATATAGGTCTTGATAGATGGTAATCATATTGATCTTGGCACTCCAGTTGAGCCTCCATAAGTAAAGTAAACACAAGACAAGGCTCTAAATTTTTTCTCAGATCCTTTTCCACATCATTCTAAATAAGAAATAGGGGACACATCAGGTTTTCACCATACATATTATGCATATCCACCAAAAACTACATATAGGGCACCTTCAGTTGAGTCACATCCTTTGATTAACATGATTGGTGTGTACAATTCTAGACTTCCAGCTAGACCTTTGATCTCCTTCTTAGAGTAGGAGATAGTTGAGAATGATTTGGATTATCATGTACTCTTTATCAGAGCTTACATTCATAATCATCATATTCATAGTGTTCTCATAGATAATGGATCCAGTGTGAACATGTGCACTGTGACATTATTACAACATTTGGGATATTCAACATAAGATATTACCCTAATAGATAGTTATCAGTAGATTTAGTGGGCATATATAGAGTTCAATGGGTGAGATTGTACTTCTTCTATAGGTTGGTCTAACACATGTGGCCACACAATTTACTATTATTCTTAGTATAGGAGTTTTCAATATGTTTACTTGGTCAACCATGGATTTAGAAAATTTGAGTAGTACCTTCTACAATTCACAAATGTATGAAATTCATTCATGCTAATTAGATTATTATAGTTGGTGGAGTTCTATATGAGTTACCACTCCCCAATTCAGAGACATCTCCTACTCTATAATCACTAGTTTTAGTTTCTCCATCAGTTATAGTTCTTCCTCTAGTTCAAATTTAGATACAATTGAGGCCTCCATCACCAGCACAGAGAGTTCATACACTTTTACAATGGCCTCTTTTAGAGCAACCATAGTTTCAAGACTCTAGACAGTTTCCAACTATAGTATTCACACCCAAGGCAATATTATTGAGGTCTCATGCCTCTATACACAAAACACATGTGTAGAGAGTTTCTCCTACTACTAGATGCATCCCCAAGATCCCTATAGTTGCATCCACTTCTCAGAGTTATAAGGGGACCCCACAGATAGTTTCCACTATAGAGATTTCAGAGCATTTACATCATACATAGATTTTAGAGTCATAGTATCGACCCTTCCATCATGCTTCATGATCACGCATGATCTTTCTCCTTGATATAGGACACCATGATAGGGAGTTTCCCATGAGACTCATCTTTTAGTATCATTTCTTCTTAGTATTTATCTTGTATATATTTTCTCAGTATTTATTGTACATAGTCTCCTCATGATTGATTGTACATAGCATATACCAAAAAAATCAAAATACAAAAACATTTAAATATACTAAAAACAATACAAAATTTCAAAATACAAAAAAAAACCATTCAAATATTCAAAAATTCAAAAACATTTCAATTATATGCATCATCCATGCTTTACATTTCTACTACCATGCTAGACTTACATTTTGTTGTTCTATGCTATTGTTTATCGATTTATCTACATGACCATGCTTCAGTTGATCTGGAGTTAATTTTGTAAAAAGTTTATAAATCATGATGAAACCAATTTCACAGTGTAGATCTCATTGAGATCTTTCTAGCGCTTTTTGCGGTTCACAAAATGGACACCGTATGCAAAAGATATGGTCTGTTGAAGTTCTGATGCGATAGGGAAAAAAGCGGTGTTGCAAGATGACGTGGCACAATGTGGACACGCCAAGTGGACCAATTAGATGGTAACA
Source organism: Torreya grandis (assembly GCA_037957365.1). NCBI lineage: Eukaryota > Viridiplantae > Streptophyta > Pinopsida > Cupressales > Taxaceae > Torreya > Torreya grandis. The sequence continues at coordinate 3,335,410 of JARHVA010000400.1, forward strand.
CGTGGCAGTCAATGGGTGTCCAAATACTTTCGATTATTTTTATCTTTGACAACCTGCATAGATAAATGCATTGTATTTGCAAGTCCGTAGAAAAATCTCATTATATTTGCAAAGTCTGTAGATTTGAAATCCCACAAAAAGAGGGATAATTGTTTAAAAAAAATAAATAGTTTAACGCTTTGTAATGCCGAGTCATTATCCACATGCCACGTCCTAGACATGCCAAGTTTGGGGGAACATGAGAATAGACATGTTCAGTCTTGCGCCCAAGTCTCCCACAAAAGGGGGTGTTGACACATTTAAGGAGGCCGCTTAACTATTTTTAGTATGAAATCAGTGCTTCCCCAACAAATGTGGGATAAAGATAAGACTAAGGCGCCAAAAAAGGAGGAGGATGGTTTTGAACTCTTGACCTACTATCCAAAAGGGATAAGCTTTGACTGCTTATGCCATGGACTTCCAAGTGCCTTGAAAGAAGTGAACTTGTATAAAAAGGCAAGCTTTTGGCCGACTGTGTATGGGAGATTATAGACTCGCTTATAGTATTTGGTCATTTTGGAGCCCTTAGAGGCTGAACCAGAGCTCAAAGTAAACTATAAAGTTGTTTATAATTACAATACTCTCTATGTAGTATATTTATTTGCCCATTTTGGAGAATTGGTGATGCCATTTTGAGCTATATAAGTTGTCAATTTTGATTTAGAGAAGCCTCTGCGTGTGATTCAGGAAGGTGAAGGACGTGCTAAGTCAGCCAAGGTCTTTCAAAGGTCTGATCACTATTATTGTAGAGAGATATGATCTTTTTTTGTTTGTAAGTATTATTTTATCTTGCAAATTTTAGCAACATTAATGGATCAGTTCGATAAGAACCCGGGGATGTAGGAATTCTGAACCCCGTAAACAATTTATGTGTTTTGATCTTTGGATTCATTTTTGCATTTCAATTTTAGTTAAATTGTAGATTATAATTTAGATTTTAATCAGGAATGCAAAATTTAATCATTTGATCATTTACGAGAAATTGAGTAAATTGAGAACTTAGAAAAATCTGATAGTTTCAAAGGATAAATGATGTGAACTTTCTATTCACCTGTATTTCAATTTTGAAACATGATTCTTGGATCAGATTTTCATCAATTTTTTAATCATTCCAACATCTTATAAGTTGAGAAATTCAAAATTCTGTACTTTTAAATTTTGACTTAGAGTTTATCAGTGGAGTTTACAGATCATCACTTGATCTTTTTTAAGTGTGTGCAGTGAATTCCAAATCCTTGATTGCTTCACTCTACCCATTGAGGGGGCATCCTACTTCATACATTTGAGATACATATCAATATATCTATCCACTAGGGGCATCTTCTACATGACTACACCATCCAAGTTATGCCATTCCTACACCACACACTCTAGTTATCATGTTGATGTACATTACTTACTAGCTTACATAGATTAATCTATCGACACTCACTAGTATATAACACTTATGTATTTCTTAGCATATACCTAGTCTTTCACTACATATCTTGCATACTTTCACTTCTTGCTTTGATTAATTATATGTGATTGTATTTCCAATATTTACATGCTTTCCTTTCTTGCTTTGCATAACTAGATATGATTGCATTGCTCAATTCATGTTTTATGTCTTGTGTGTGCCTTAGGACATCTACCAATGTCATTTAATTGTACACTTCTATGTGCCTGTGGCCCTCATGCCAACCTTACATATTTTAAATTGTATGTGTATGTGGCATTTGAATATGCCTTGTATGCTTTCTTTCCTAGTTTGAGTGACATGTGCCCATATCGCTTGTTTATTTGGCCCGTTGGCCATTATTATATGTTTCTTGCTTATTACATTGTATGCTTGTTGCTTGTTTACTTCTAACTCTATGAAATGCCATGATCCACATCATGCATTATCTTGATTTTTTAGATGCCATGATGGACATCATGCTCCATCCCTCCTTGAAAACTAACAATAAATAACAAACATTTCCAATTTCAATTCAATATACTTCACATGTTATTATATTGTTACATCTATCTAGGCATACCCCTATTTATCTAATAATATCTCATATAAACCATGTTATATCTTCAGATATCTTATTGATTATCATTATTATATCATCTATTTTTGTCAGCATAACACACTTACAGGGCTCTTTCTTTAGAAGATAGTCATTGTTGGGTCTTAATTCTTACCTTTAGAAGAGGAGGCAACAAACAGTGGTTTTTTCATAGAGATCAGAGCCTCTAACTGGTCAAAAATTAGTTTTTAGAACAACTAAAATAGTATTCAAAATTCAAACTAGGTAGAACAGACCAGATAAATAATTATAATTATAGAACAATCTTTAGAGTCAACATAAGATAAGAGCAGCAACTTTGGACTCTAGCACAGAACAATAGAGTGTCCTATTTTGGTGCTTCTGTCCAAACAATAAAAAATAAGATTTTATAGAAATAGATAGAAAGGTAAGACCACTTATAATTTTGTCAGCAATAGTTTAGTTGAGAATCAATAGTTTTAGTATAGTTTTTCTCAGAGAATCCAGATATAGAGGGCATCATGCATGACATGATGGCTCTTACTTGTAGTTTTAGATTAGGTAGTTGGTATAACTTCTAGATTAGAATCCATGTTATATACACTAGTGATTGGGGGGGAAAATGTGTGACACATTTGCTTTCTCCTCTTTACAGTTTATGGCATTATCTAGGCATTTTTATCAGTTATGTGCCTTATTCCATCTATAAGTGGTTGACATCATTCTCGATTGGATTTCACATAATCCTATTGCCCAATTTTAGAGTGGATTTCATACAAGCTTAATCTCCACCTTTTTTTAGTGGCCAAAAGTGGCCTAGTTTCTAGCATACATTCAGCTATCCATGCTACATTATCAGATTATAGAACAATCATGGGCTTTAGGAGCCATCTCATATGACACACATCAGTTCATAGCTTCACTTCATGAGGCAATGATGGAGCCAAAGGACTAGCTAGTCTTTGAATTCTTGAGCCACCTACTCAGAGGGATTGTACACATAATTTAAACATTGATTAACACACGCATAATCACATAGATTCACTTAGTGGGTGACAATGGATCCAAAGGGCCAGCCTTTGCATTCTTGACCCACTCTTGAGAAATTGAGCACTCAGCGCTATTTGTGATATTACTTTTGGTATAACACATATCTAGGATCACTCAGCACCACTCAACATTATAATAAGTTTTGTATTGGTTCACATACCCGATGAGGTGTATTTGTTCCTTTATTTTCCTCTCTCTTCTTACCCAACTTTTGTACATTTTTACTTTAGACATAACATGTCTAGTAGGAACTGATCTACTCCTAATTTTCTTTTTTAGATTTATAATTCACAACATGTTATTTTTATGTACACCTAATATCACACAACTTCATGAGCTTCACCCTTATAGGTAAGTTCAAGTACACTTTTTACTTTTCCTTTATCCTAGTATTTTAGTTTTTTGCATCACTAGAATAAAGGTAGGGGAAATATAGTCATATAAAATGTTCAAATTGGTAGTTTGAGTGTGGATTGTGACACCCAACCCATATGTTTTTCTTACATGCTTTAATGACCCTTCTAAGCACCGTTTTGCTTATTCCTAGTCATTCTAAGATTTCTAAATGGTCATTCCACCTCATCTAGGTAGTATTTTCTAGGCCAATCCTATCCCCTTAGGTCCCACACCTATAAGATAGGAGTGTCCAACTTAGACTATAACATCAAACCCTTGGGTGTCTTCTTTTGGTGCTATTGTCTAATTGCATTTTGATCTCCAACAGTCATTTCCTTCCAGTTCCTATCCTTCATCTTGTCAGCCTAGCATGAATACATTCAACCCATGACCAATATATCTCTATAAAATCCCATTAAAAGTTATTTTAAAATGAGGTAGAAAAATATTACAAAGAAATCAAGAATACAAGCAAAACCACTGAGACAAATTTATCTATTCTTTGCATACAATTATCTAATATAGATACAAGAATATCCAAATCCTCACACTAGTTCCTAGCCACTTCAAGCACACCCAATTTAGAATTTTTTCATCTTCATTACACTATTACATAAAACACATTAAGTGGGAGAACTACATATGGCTCGATCCCTCTTCGGAGTATTGGTATGTAGGCAATGTGACCACACAAGGGGTGTAGATACACGTTCATTGTATCTTACACACATGAACCCACCCTTATTTCTAAATTTTTATAAAAGAATAATGAAGTCTAGGTTTTTAATATTAAATCAGCTCTACAAGGAGTTTCATAGACTTTCAACAGTCAAGATTTCATAGGTAGGCTCACACAGGGACAACGAACAAAACCTAGAAAACTCAAGTTTTTATGAGTAGTTTAGACAATAGCGATAGAAGAGGAAAACAACATCATACTCTAGGGTGTCCTATTTTGGTAGTCTTGCCATTTCACAAAATTAAAACCAAATCTTGATTTGTGACACTATCCCAATCTTGCATAGCTAATATCAGACCCTGCAACAATCATTTCAATTTATTTTAAGCTAAATCTTATTTTATCCATATTTATTACTATATATAGAAAGGTTAAAAATATAAATAAATTATACAAATCATTAGTTAAATTATTGAAATATTATCTACTGATTTAGTCAACCTAGACCTTTAACTAAAATAGGAATAAAACTCCATTATTTCCAAAACACTTAAATCAACATGTCAATAATTATGTGCACAATTTTAGTTATTGCCTACAGTGAAATATGAATGGCCTTTCCTTCAAGATGGCCAATGTACATAGTTTCATATTCATCAATGTGTATTTAGATATATGGTTTGCACAAGGAGTGGTATTGAGGTATCGGTGCACATTTATAGCCATCCATTAACACCATTACCAACATCCTAGTACATGTATTAAGGGTGCAAGAGAGAGACCAAACATTGGGTACAAGTGCAAAAATATTTCATTTATACTTTTATGTTTGAAGATGACAACCCTTTCATGCACAATATATTATATAAACTTTAAATTTTTGTATGTCATGGATGAGAAAAAGATTTGGGAGCTAAAATAGAGTCATCATCACAACAGGGAGCGACCTATGATTTGAATTTGGTAATTCACAATTATAAAGCAAGTCAACTAGAATAAGATTTTGTTAAGCCTTGTAATACAATAATAGATGAGCTGAAAGAATATAGTAATAATGACATAGATTTGGATTTGGGAGGCTTTTTTGAACCAGAGAGGGAAGTTGAACTAATACTAGCCTAAAACATAAAAAAAGTGGAAGAAGACAAACTACATAATATAAACATTCCAAAAATAGAAGAGCCTGCTTTGTGAGATGCTTTACCCAATACATCAAACAAAGTGTATCAATAACCCTTGAAAAAGATTGAAGAAAACATTAGAATAGAGTCAGTTCCTAAGCTTGTGACTATAGGAGATTATTGGGGACAAGAACATTTCTCAGAGGCATTGTAACTACTATGAGACTATTAAGACATTTTTCCAAGCAAATTCTATGAAATAAAAGGTGGAGATCTATTGTTAGGGAGATGCACATAGAGTTGAAAGAGTGTGATTGACCTCAATAAGTGTTCATATAAGATAAACCCCAACATAAAAATAAAATTAAAGGCCAAAATAGATCAAATCCAAGAATTAAGAATCATCTATCGAGTGGAAAAAGTAGACTGGGTGAGTCCCATACTGATACAACAAAATAAATCTAGAGAGATACATATTTGTGGAGACTACCACACACTCAATGATGCCTACATCAATGATCCTTTCTAATACCATTCATGGATGAAGTCCTTAAGTCAGTCTTAGGTCACAAAGTGTACTCATTTAGAAATGATTTTAGTGGGTACCATCAGATTCTGATTGTAGAAGAGGACCAAGCTAATATTACTTTTGCAACTGAATGGGGATCATTCATATACAAGGTAATGCCTTTTGGTTTGAATAATGCACCAATAGTTTTATCTATAGCTATAATAACTACATTTAAAGACTTCATTCATGATTTCCTATAACTATATTTGGATGATTGGGTTATTTATTCTTTATTTAAAGAGCATTAGTCAAAACTGTAACCAATGTTAAAATAATGTTGAACTCTGTTTATTATTCTAAATTTAAAGAAGTGTTTTTTCTTCACACCTTTTGGTGTTCTTTTGGGCCATGTTATATGTAGTGATGGCATTTTGGTAGACCAAGCTAAGATTGTTGTAATAGTAGGGATTTCACCCCTGACCAACTCTACAAAAGTGTACACCTTCCTTAGCCATACAAGATACTACAAATTTTTTATAAAAGGATATGCAACCATATCTACACGAAATGGAAAAACTAATATGCAAATATACAAGTTTTGAATGGATAACATAATGCTAATCAACATTTATCAAGCTCAAATAAAGGTTGGTAACAACACCTATTTTCATATTTATTGGTTGGAAGAAGCAATTCCACGTGCATGTGGATTCTTCTAGTATTGTAGTAGGAGGTGTCTTAGCACAACCAAGGGATGGTGGGTTGGATCACCCCATACAATTTGGTATTAAAAATCTATTTATAGCCAAAAATAACTATGCCACTACATAAAGAAAAGCTTTATATATGGTATTTGCATTGTAAAATTTTTAACACTATTTATTGGCCACACCATTTGAGTTTTTCACTAACCATCAGGCATTGTGATATCTGGTTAATAAACCAATGTTGGGAGGATAAATCTCTAGGTAGCTCATGTTGTTTCAAGAGTTTCAATTTTAAATCAATGTAAATCCAAGATGAGAAAATATTAGACCAGAACATCTGAGTAGGATAAAAAATGTTGAATATCTAAAAGAAACAGAGGTTGAGTCCCCATATTCACACTTATTTAGGGCTACCACAATCCTGGATAATATGGAGGATATTGCAAACTTTTTAGAGAAAGGAAATTTACCTACACATTAAATAGAAAGGGATAAAAGAAAAATCGTCACTCATGCTATCCCATATGGTCTCATCATCAAATTTTTCTACAATATTGGGAAAGATGATGTGTTGTGCAGAGTAGCATTAGAACATAAATGACCTCAGCTTATTCAAGAAGCACATTAGGGAATTATAGGGGGTCACTTTACAAGTAAAGCCAGTGCAATAATTTTTTTATAAATTAGTCTTTGGTGGACAAATTTGTTTTAGGCTGCACACAGGGTATCTAAACATTGTGATATGTGTCAATGAATGGGAAAACCAAACCAATGCAATGAGATGCCTTTGGTACCAATGATCATAGAACAACCATTTGATCATTGGGGAATTAATTTTGTTAGACCTATGAGTCCCCCAAGTAAATGAAGTCATGCATGCTATATTATTACTATGATGAATTATTTCAATAAATGGGTGGAAGTCGCTATAACCCCAAGTTGTGGTATGAAGGATGCTACCAAATTCTTGTATGAAAACATTATTAGATGGTTTAAATGCCCAATAAAGTTGGTTTGCGATAGAGAAAAGCATTTTATTAATAACACTATCAAGACTCTCACTAAAGAGTTTATGATCTCGCACCATAAGAACATGAATTATCACCCTCAAAAAAATGGACAAGCTAAAGTGTCAAATAAAGTATTGGGGAAAATGTTAACAAAGATATGTAATGTGCAAAGGGATGATTTGGAGGATTATATTCCTATGATTATTTGAGCATATAAAACAAATTCTAAGTGGGCCATATGTTTAATTCCCTTCTAAATTGTCTATGGTCTTGAGTTAGTAATGCATATGGAATACATTTCTCGAGTCTGCACATTACAAAGGCTATGAGGCTAAGCGACCAAGATTATTTAAAGCAAAGATTACTAGACCTAGTTAGAATGGAATAAAGATAACAAAGGGCACAATGGATGCAAAAAATCCATAAGTTAATCTAGAAGGAATGACATGATTATAACTTATAATCTAAGTAATAACACCCAAAACAAGCGATATTGCAGTATGATAGTTGGTGTAAGGCATTCTTGGGAAAATTGTGCATTAGATGTAAGGGACTGTACATTATTCATGAAGTTGCACAACATGGTACTATCATCAAAATGTGACATCATTTTGACCTCTATGAGTTTAGGTTTGTTTCATGTTTCTTTTTCTTAGAAGTGTCTATGGTTCTCATAGCTTACCCATGCCCTTATATTGTTAAATCATGAGTTTAAACCCATTTCTAATCACCTCAAAGAAGTTAAGGTTTCTTAGCAAAAATTAAGGGTTTTGGGGATGTTAAGGTTTCTATTATGGCAAATGGGAGTCTTTTCAAACATTTTTTCTTGCATGGTTGTCAGAAGAGGTGGACAAAAGTCCATATATGGTTTTGTAGGGTCTTGGTCAAATAAAGTGTCCACTCCATGAGGTCATCTAGTTTTACTAGCCTTTTCTACACTTGAAAACTACTTCTTAAGGATTATAAAGTCATTTCCAAGATGAGTATGAAGTATGGTATGTACAATGATAATTTTAAATCATGTAAAGATGTTTACTGACGTTCCTAATGTTAGAGTAAGTCAGAGGTTAGTCAGATCTTATAGGTTCAACGCTCAATGAATGAGAAATTGAACTAAAAGGGGAATTTTGATCACTTGTATGATAATTTTCAAGAGTGAACATATGATAATTGAGTCTCCACCTTCCTCAGGGCTTTTTAACATTTAAGGAGTCTTCATAGGTCCAAAAATGGTAGGATATTTAGTTTCTACTTCATTGAGTCCCTTTGTAGCCTTGCAAGGATCATGTCTAAGTGTTTGTTTCAAACAAAATATAGAGAGATGGATTTTGAGATATTCACCAGGTATGGGGACCCCAATGGGATTGAGATTAATGTAATTGGTATTTGGGTTAGGTTCATATTCTTTATGAACAAATGCTAAGAAAGTAAAGTGCTTGGAGAAGGCTCTAAACCCCACCACCTTAATTTCTTGGCAGTCTTATTATAAATATGAAATCATTATTGTAGAATAAATGTTGTAGGAAATTTAAAATGGTTTTATATGTCTTATAGTGCCACATTATCAACTCATATGGTGAATACAAATGCAAGAGACCTCCATGTTTCTTCATATTATAGATTTATCTCATTGGGTGGTAGTTACCAATTTGACCAGTGGGCATTGTCAGACTATCTATGGTATTAGAACATGAACACACCTCCCACATAACCCCTATAATGTTTAAATAAGGTATCATGATGAAAAGTTTACTAATGACTCACTGGTCAAGGGGATAATACACCTACAGTTAGCCCTTTTGAGATACCTACAAATGATACATGTGGGGGATGGGCTAAACACACTGCTAAACATTATAGATATTTAGATACATAAATTAAAAGGAGGTGATTATGAGACCATTCATTAAGCAAGGGTTGTTGATTCCATAGAGTAAGTGCCATTATTTGAGTAAACAAAAACTTGGAGTTGTAAGCTTAGTTTGGAGGTTTCAAGAAGGATCTCATACATTACAGGCCATGTAGAGGTTATGAGGATTGAATATAGAATCAGTAATAATCTCTAAAATCCACAAAGATCATATAAAGTTATCAAAATTTTATGATGAGACTATCACATTTATTCAAGGACCCCATCATAAGGCATAATTACCTGGTTGCAGACCACTGGCCTAAATTAGCTAGCCATGAGAGAAATTGAGTTTTGAGGCCCTAATAGGCATGATTACACTTTGTAACTAGATATAGAGGATGGTTATGAGTGGATAAATATATCCATGGCCACCTCAAATCCATATAGGCAACATGTATACTCATTATTTTATCTCATACCTTGTTCACTCCATTAGCAAGAGGCAGTCTTAAGACTAATGGGTTTGTTTGAACCTAAAACACAAAATAAGCATGTAAAATCCCCATGGAAGGACCTTGAGGTGATAAATAGACATAAATAAGGTTTCTCTACACTTTAAAGTTGCACAAACCTCAGTTTTTAATCCAAATTCCCTTGAGGGCTAGTAAGGAGGTGATAGGCCTTAAACCCAAGTCCCCTAACCAGTGCACCAAATGCATATAGTGGAGTAATAATCATTTACAAAGCATGTATAATCACTAGGAGATTTTTTTAAGGTTTATAAATATTTCCTAGAAATGGGATTGTGTTTTGAGGCCCAAAACCTAAAGTAGACCTCTCTCGAGTTTAATAAAGCTAAGTCTATCACCCAAGGAGTAGTTTGACACATTCACACCATATCTCAAACTTTGAATGGGAAGATGATCCATTTATAATAGGTTAGGGGTCAATAAAGAAGGTTATACAAGTGGAATGAGGCCAATTGGTGGCTAGTGCTTTTTGAATGATTGTTAAGACCCCAAATAGGTCTTAAACCCTATGAAAACCCTTGGATGAATGTGACATGGGAGATTTTACTTATAATGGATCCAAATACATATTTTTGGCCCTAAAAAAACTTTGGACTTATAAAAATCTCTCTGAGGTTCCTCACCATGAAATTGGATGTTGATGTCACTTGTACGGACACACTAAATGCCCTCTCTCTTGCTAGTTTTGATGAGATTGAGGGGTATAATCATGGATGAATGCTTGAATATCATTGTATAAGGTACCATGGGATGTTTTATAACTTCTCAAGTTATAAAATCCTTTCATCTACTTATGAAATTATTCCTACAGGTCTGCACAAAGAAGATATTTTGAGGTGTACTAGGAATGAGAGACCTAGCTACCTAGTTTGGTAAGAACAACATGTTTATGATGCTTTAAAGGCCTTGTTCATATAATTAAGTGATTGTTTGCTATGATAATATTATATTATGACTTTTTATATGGATCTATTTAGTTTTCATGGCCATTCAAATAGACTAACATGTTCAACTAAGCCTAAATGCCAACTAGTATTAGACAACCAACATTGAAATGACTTCTTAAGAAGTATGACAAGCATTTTAAGGTGTCAATTAGAGTCTTCATAGCCCTAAATAGGTGGTAATTAAACATTTCAAGCCTAGATTGGTCAGTTATAAACTCTATGTCAAGATTTAGATGATCCCTTTGTTGCCCAGGAAGACAAATGGCACCTCATAATTTACTCTTCCAAGAAAGCCTATTTCAAGGGAAGCTAATGATGCATACACCTTGGTGAGGTGTCATTATAACTTTGTACATGGATATTAATTCACTTTTAAGGTAGATAAAGAAGCTTTAGCATGGGATTTCTCTCTCTCTCTCTCTCTCTCTCTCTCTCATATTAGCGCTATAAATATGCCTAGTTTTGGCATTGTAAAACATCCATAAGAAAGTTAGATGAAGCCCTATTGTTTTTGTTACTCATGTTTTGTCTTAAGAAATGAACTTAAACTAGTTTAATATTTCCAATTTCATATTTTAGTGTGTTGGATGAGTCGTTGATAAATTCTAGTGAGAAAATTGCTTATCTTTGCATCTTGTCCTACTTGTATGCACCTAGGTATGGATACATTATCTTCTTTCAGGTCATTTAGAGCACATTAAAGTGTGGTATTGTAACTAAGTGTTTTAGAGTTTCAACATTGTCTTCCTAATCCTTTGAAATTCTCACCTTATCTGCTATACTTACATAGTCTCTAGGTTGAAATACTTATGTTAGAAGCTTTTTCTTGAAACATAAACCATATCATAGTTTCCCTTATTTTAAGTAAAAGTGAAAGGTAGTATTGGCTCAAATCTTCTAGTGTATCACCCCTTTGTTCTATTTTTATTGAAATTAGATAGTTTTTTATCCCTTTTCATACTTCAACTAGCATGAGTTTTTAACCCAAAAGATAACTACCAACATTGAGAAGATCCTCAAAAGTACTTCCTAGACATTCTACTATTAGTTCTTGGTGTTACTTCTTTGTTTCACATAGTGAAAATCACCAGAAGGTTTGGTCAATTTGAATACAAATTTTTGGCTTACTACCACATTTTTAAATATTACGTGGAAAAAATTAGTGCAATATTATAAGAAACTAGGGTAGTTTAACACATGGTGAATTAAGGCTCTAGCCTTGATTAGGTCACACCCTAAAACACCCTAAGATGTCATGAAATATCTAGATCAACATGAATTGGTTGTAAAATTGCACAATGGCATCCATATCAAGGTGCATGAGTTACCAACTCTAACTAAAATTGTAATGCCATTTTTCATCATAATATTAGATGTGCAAGTAGAAGTTTGGAGGCAAAAAGCTATAGCTATGAGCATGGTGCCACCTTTATGATCTATTCCCTTAGAAGGATAACAAATAATGATAGAACATGCAAAAGGATAATAATAAGTGCAACCACATGCACCATCATAAACATCAACATCTCCCATGTAGTAAGATAAATGAAAGAGGAAGGCACTCACATGGTGAGTTTCACCAACATTGCCCAAGAAGAGGATGAATCACATAAAGTCCTACTTGGATTATCCAAATACGAAAAAGATAGAAAATGATTAGAATTTTATAGAGATGAGAGTGGAAGAGAAAGAAGTCTTCCAGACCATTCTAGAAGACATTAACAACAAAGTATATGAATAGGAGGAAGAGAAGGAATTATTTTTCTAGAAAGCAGTACACACCTATCAAGTGAAAAATTATGTTAAGGCAAGACATTTGGGTCGATATTACTTAACATATCCCTTCCATTATTATTGACATTATAGTTTAAGAAGCAACTAAAAAAAAAATGGTAGCCAAAATATTCCATATAAATCTAGTTACATGATCTTTTGCTACATACTAAGGAGTGCAACCTAGATAAGAAAGTCTACCTCCAGCCTTGACATACAAACTAAAGACTTATCCTTTGGCAAGGCCATTTACCATAGTAAAATATAGTATGACATCCTTTGGATAATCCATAGAGGTGAGTGATACATAATAATCATAAAAAATGTAGCAACAACCTCAGACCCAAGCTACAAAGAAGCTCAAGAAGACCCTTATTCCTTTACCCACATCTAGGAAAAAGACATTTGCATGAAAAAGTATGCTTGTGGATTCAAATTCCTTAGAAGACCCCCAATTAGTTACCAATCTTGACACACCATAGGTTATGGAGGATCTTGAAGAAAAAATAGATTATAGCCAAATCCACAGACATAAGCTACACAAGAATCGATAGACCTAAATGAGGAGTGAAATAAGGTTGAGAGGAAATAAATAAAAGAGGAGAAGAGAAATAACAAAGAAGTGAAAAAATAAGTAGTTGCATAATAAGACAAACACAAGCAACAATAAGCTGCACATGAATAACAATGAAAACAAGACGCTGTAGAGGAGGAGCACTATAAATAAACTACAGAAGTAGAGGTTGTAAAGAAGCAAACTAACAAAGCGTAGGCTACATGGAAACAAGACAAAAAAACATAGGCTCATAAGAAACAAACCGAATAAGTGGAGGCATAGAAAAATGAATAAGATGAATCATAGAGAAAATAATAAAAAGCACAAGTTGTGCAATAAAAGAAGAATAAGAGGAACTAGAAAAGCCAAAGAAGAGTAGTGCAAGAAGGAAGAATAATCCAAGCATGTAGATGAAGCACAAGTATCCAAGGATAGAGCCAAAACTGAAGTTGAAGCTAAATTTAAGGCTGAGGTAGAATCCAAAGCTAAAGTTGAAGCTAAAGCTAAGGCTAAGGCTAAAGAGTAAGCCAAATCCCAATCTGAGGAAAATGCTGAGGCCCAAAGGAGAAAATAAAAATAATACAAAGATAAAGAATAAGTAGAATGCATATCACAACATAAATTAATGACACAAGCAAGTGAAAATGAGGAGGCTTCATAGCTAAAACCTCAAATCACTAGTCAGTGTCTATGGGATATTCACACATCATCCACCCAATGCACCACTTTCTCACTTTTTTTGGCTCAATTCACACCAGATCCTACAATGATTCCAACCACATCTATATCCCTTGATACTACGGTACAATGGAAACATCTTTGGATGTTGCCTAGTTACCACTAACCAAATAGATTAAAGGGACAACTGCATTTTAGGAATCCATTTGACAAAAGGCTTCAATGTTAAAACAAGATTTTTTCTAGCTATGATGTGAAAACACAGACTTGAATTGAAAACTTACCAATGTGCACCAACTAATCAATAACATTTGCATAACACTAGTCACACAAGTCTTAGTTGACTAGGTGATGTCCAAATAAAAATAACTCACAGCTATACTGAAGTAACTCACTGTGGATTGGTTGGTCTATGCAACAATTACAATCATTACGAACACAAGGGAAGAACATTAATTTAGAGACAAAGGAAAATTTCAAACTACTTGAGGAATATGAGTAGGTTTTTGATATTGTTGCATAACAAGCAAAATAATGTACACAAAGGATGCTAAATTGGAAACAACACCTTAACAACTCATTGGCCATTACTCCACTAGAGTTCAAAACAAGATATAAAGCCAAAGCTATAATGGATGATTAGATGACTACTTTAGATGTGATGAGCAATACCCTCAAGCAATTAATGGTTTTTAGGGATGTCACCATGTAAAAACTTTAGGCTTGGCACAATGAGATGTTGTGCACTACATTTATTGGCCTAAAACTCAATGACATGCAAATTGATTGCATGAGTTGATTTTAGATATTTATCTCAAGGTGTCTAATGTTAAATCACTCATTACCATCATAGAGGATGAAGATGTGAAGAATTTTACGGTAATCCAAATCCCATTATGCATAATGATTATTATGGTGTGGGAAGTGCTAATGGATTAGAAGATGTTAAAATAAGATCTTTCACAAATTAATCTTTCAATTACTCAACTTGTGGATGAGCACAAATTCATTACATTGCAACAACTTTAACAAATCCTACAATAGAAAAATATTACCATGCAACCCAAAGTAGACACTCAATAATAATAGCCTCCACCACTATACATTACACAACCAAGTGGGTCAATAATAGACCAAAAAGATCAAGTGCAACAACAAATAACTGCGTAGCCATTTCCTATTTCACCACCACCTACCCAATAGGTAATGCACACCTCAATGTTGTAGTTTCATATATTTTTGCATAATTTTTTAAGATAGCCTTAAGCATTAGGAGTAGGGCTAGGGTGGTTAAAAACCCATAAAGGGTGGCTACCTAGTTATGCTAGTCTACTGAAAATCTGAAAGGACATTAGGCTAGTATGCTACTTAGTTGAAAATCCAAAAAGGTAGATAAGTAGTGCAAAAAGGGTGAAAATTGATAAATGACACCTAGAATATAAAATGTGACTCTTGTTTATTACTCATATCCTTAGCTTAAGATTAGATTTCATCATTGTGACTTTATCTCGGGATGAGATAATGATTTAAGTTTGGGAAAGTGTTGGGTAAAAAACATGGCTTTCTAAAATTTCAAGGTATATTGGATGGACACATGTGTGAATTGTATGATTTTGTCTTTTGTATGTATTCGACCTTATAAGGATATCATAAGTAATACAAAGATTTTTTCCTTTTGGCATATCGAAATACTAGAATATGAAGAGACAATTCTTTATAATACTATATATATAGTGTTCACTTGAAATAAAATATGGTTATGATGTGTGATATAGATTAATACAATGTTCTGAATGGTTTTCCTATATGTTTTTTGTTTATGATCTATGTGCAGTGAGTATTGTGATGTCTTGATCTATTTTCATATGGCTTACACTGATTATTTTGTATATATTAACTTTGTATGTCTTTCATATAATGAGCTCAACTTAGTAATTAATGACATCATTTAATTTGTATTATTGATAACTATTTTATTTTATCATTGACTATGTAAGCTATCCTTATAATTAACATATTTTGAAGTTTTCTAGGAACCTCTGCTAATAATGGTACAGTGAGCATGGAACCTTTTGAAATATGTTGAGACAGTTTCTAGGGTAAAGAGATTTGGAAAGGTGGTTGTATGAGAGAATATATAACTTTGCAGAGGAAGAAGTGAGAAGATTTGAAATGACTGTAAAGGAGATAATTCAAGAAAATATATACACAGAGATTTAAAAAATATTTTGGTGTGAATTACTTAGATTGTTAATGACATGGTTGTCAAGACTAGAGTATTACTGTTTCTAATTAGTGAGGTCAAAGTGTATAGTTTGGATGGAAGAAAAATTATATAGAATGCAAAATCTAGATATTGACTGGACCGGTGCTATGGACTACTAAACCCAGACTACAATTGCTAGCTATGTCATGAATTCTTTTGGGTAAGATTATTTAGCCTTTGAATCTATGTAAGACCCAATTTTTAGAGGAATCCATGTTAAGTTCCTTCAATGACTACCTTCATTGATAAAAATGTTGGTTGTGTAAAAGGTCATGGTACCTACTCTTACCAACATGGAGTAGTCAGTTTGGGCACCATGGGGGTATGTGCATGATACAAGTGAATGATGTGGATATGAGTAAATAAACTTGTACCTGGCCCTAGAATATGGAGGATGAGAAGAGCTAGAGTGATAAGAAAATTTTGAGATTAGAAAGGGAACTATGTTAAAAGAGAAGATTGAATAAAGTGAGTAATTTAGAAGTAACTATGAATAGAATTAGGGGTAAAGTAGAAGATACTGGAGATGGAAAGATGCAAAAAGAGGTTGTGAAAGATGTCATAGTTATTTAGAAGAACACACATCATTGCAACCTACTATCACCTAAAAGAAACATGTTAGGCCTCTAAGCATATGAAAATTTTCTTCTAATAGGGATTTGTATGGCCCAGATGATTAGAATTTTCAAGAAAAAGTGCCAAGGATTGTAGTAAAGACATGGGAAGAAGGTTGTGTTAAGATGTAATATATAATTAGGATGGTGCATTCCCTCCTTTTCATTTTGCAAACCATAATTATAGACATATTTTGTTTTCTATTTAATTTTAGGTGTTTGATTCTTGTGGGTTTTGTTAACTTCCTAGCTTTGTCTTGGATAATGATGCATCCAGGACATGGTGACACTCTCATTATACAATTGCAGATAAAGGCATATTGAACCCAATAGCTTAATGATGCCAAGACTTAATATATGGATTTGGACTTGTGCATACACTACTTGCTTTATTTTATTATTTTTAGATTTTTGGCTTTGGAGTTGTGGATGCTAATCACCAAGACTAAGTTGTAGGAATTTAGGAATTAAAAACATATTTCTATTGATTATCTACCGATGATTATAAATAGGCATACAAATAATTAAATACATAAGTAATTTTTTTGTTAACCACTTCAACATACTTGCATAATATAATGTATTCGTATGCCAATAATTATTTCAAATATTGTTTATGGGCATTATAATAATAACATTGAAGGTTGTTAGTTTTCTTGATGGCTTGTTTTCAAGTCAACCTTTTTAAGTATCTAATGTTGCCCTGTATTCTGGCATAGGATGTTTTTTGGTTTTTAAATTCTTTCTATTCATTGGTAGTTACATTTGAATTGGGTTTTGAGTGTTTGAACTTAAAAATATGTTGTATTTGATGATCAATTTACAAATATACATATTTTTTATTTAGTTGTTGTTTGTAAATTTGTATAAATGGTATAATATATCAAAAACAATAAATTAATACAAGTAGGAATATAACATTATTGTGTTAGAGTGTTGGACGAAGGAGGGAATTTGCTAAAACTATGAAGTATATGAGATGAACACATGTGTGAAGTGTATAATTTTGTCTTTTATATAACTTTTATATGTATTTGACCTTGTAAACCTAATTGGGTATTAGAAGAATGTGAAGAGTCTTTCCTTTTGTATCTTGAAAGGCTAGAATGTGAAGAGACAAAATTTTTGTAAAAGACTATAAATATCACTTTGATGTAATAGAATTTGGTTTAATGTGTTGATAGAGATTAATAGAATCATTTTGTTATGGTTTTCCTTATCTTCTTTTATGTATGGTTTGTGCACAATGAGTACTCTATTTTGATTTAATTTATTATTTTATGCAATACTAGTTATGGTTAAACTTATATTTATATCTACTTCATCTCGTTCTTCGATCTATTCTTATATATTTTAGATGTTTTATACTATTATCATCTCTTCTATGTCTGTTACTACTCTTCACTATGCAAGCCATTCCTATAATTAGCATGTTTTGGTGTAATTCCAAGAACCTCTACTAACAATGGTGTGGTGAATATGGAACTTATTTGGATGAAATATGTTGAGATGGTTGATAAGGTAGAGAGACGTAGAAAGATAGATAGATGATAGAATTAAAATTTTTGCAGAGGAAGAAGCTCGAAGAGTTAGAAAACTGTAGAAGAGATTATTCAAGAATACCTCTATAGAGAAATTTATGAAATTTTATGGTGAAAATTGCCTAGATTGTTAGCTGGGTGGCTAGCTAGATTATAATACTTTTATTTTAGTCTAAGGAAAATAAAATTTATAATTTAGACTGAGGATAAACAAGAAATACTGCACAACCTAGATACCAATTACTCCTGAGTAGTAGATTAATGGATGAAAACTACGATCAATGACTATATCATAGAGTTCATAGTATAAGGATATGTAGCTATTGAGATTGCACAAGACTAATTTATCCAAAGAATCAGAGGGAAATATTTGAAATGAATACCTTTGTTAATCAAGATGTTGGTTGTGGAAAATACCATGATGCCTACTCTAGACAACATGGATTAGTTGCTTCAGGCACTATGGGGGTGCATGCGAGATAAAGTAGATGATGAAGAGCTGAGTAAAAGGAACTTGAACCTGATCTCAAAAAATGAAAGGTGAAGAGACTTAGAGTGAAAATAAAATTTTGGGACTTGAAAGGGAACTAAGACAACAAAGAAGGTGGAATAAGATAAATAACATAGAAGTAACTGTGAGTAGGACTAGGAGTAGTGAAGAAATTATTGGAGTTGGAGACATATAAGGAAAAGATGCTAGAGAAGAGAGGTTGTTAGGAGAAGATGTAGAAACTACTGAAAGAGAAAGGTATACATAATATGAGAAAGGGATCGATGAGAAAGAGGATGTTGGAAGCAGTGATGCCAAGGTAGATCATTTAGGAGTAGAAGTAGATTGCAATTAAGGGAGGGGATTTTAGTTGGAATCGAGAAGAAAAGTTCTTAGGAAAATGTTAAAATTAAAGGTATTAATATTTCAAGTTAAAGTTCAAAACAAGAAAAGAAGTTAGAAATAAACATTATTAATTCAAGGGTACTTATCCCCCAAACCCACTTTATTTATAAAAGGTAGAAAAAGTACATAGAGAGAAGCTGATTTAGGTTGGTTTGATTACTTTATCGACAATTTTGAAAGGCTCAATGTAGAAACTAAGTGGGCGTTAATAAGAAATAAGTTACAACTAGTAGGATTTCTTATTACTTCTGAAAAGAGTAGTGTGAAGTAACCTATAGTCATAGTAAACACTATGAAGTTGCTTAACAATGCAATAATCAATGTGTAGACACCACCAATCACAATTGCTAGTATTTAAACATCTACCATAACAACTATTGACCTACCAACTATGGCACTTCATGAAAGTATGTTTATACCTTTAGTGACATATGATGGATCTTTTAACCTTAAAAAACACTTGGCAACCTACAAAATGAAATGGGTAGTAAAAGCAGTAACATTAAATGACGTGAAGAAATGTGAACTAGTAGGGGATTTGGGAGGACGTGCTTTGGAGTTCATTTGCAAAATAAATGTAAATTCCTTTGATTTTGCATAAGTTGAAGATGTTATAGTATCATAATTTAAAGTAAAAAAATGTTTCAGTTAAGTGATTTAGGACCTAAAGTAAATTCCTCAAAAATTAGGATAAATGGTTGGAGAATACGATCATAGTTTCTCCAATGTGATAAACATAATAATTTTATTTTAGAAGATAAAGATAAGGCTGCTTGGTTCATATAGGGATTAAGACCAAGAATAAGGTTCACTATTGTGCTAACCCAATTCTCCACCAAGGTTGATGCTCGATCTGGTGCCATAAGAGTTGAACATATAGAAGATTATGTAGATCTTCCATTGATGGGATCAAAAGTAGAAGTTAAGTTAGATGCTTTTATGAAGAGGATGAATGAGATGCATGAAATTGATAATCTTAAATTAGGATTATGGTGCGTAGAGTGTGGTTACAAGAGACATCATAGGAATGACTATCAAATAATTAAAATAAAATTTTGTGAAATCTGTAGGGTAGTTAAACATCTTATGTCCAAATACCATCTTATCTAGTAATATATCCAAAATTCACACAACATGTACTTAATTTTTACAAATCTAAAAATCATGATAAGACAAGCTATCGAGCCTTATAGGAGTAAAATTAAGATATAACGAAGAATTGTGGCTCAAAAAACACCCATTACAAAGCAAGCAATTCTATGACCAGCCATGGAGATGATAAATGTGACTCAAGTTAGTTCAGGATCTGGTTATTAGAAAAGGCTTATCTCCATTAGAAATGCCTCAAGATCAGGGTATTAGAAAAGTTTAGTGAGATAAGTATCCTGATCCTTCAACAAAAAATAATTTAATGTATCAAGTTGTGCAAGCATTACAATAAATACAATAGAAACTAGTCTCTAATGATGATAACACTGATATTGAAGCTCAAATATATGGGAAAATTGTTAGGATAATGCGACAAGAAGGCATTGTGACTGATTTGATAGATCTAATGAAACTAATTAGTACAATACAAAATAAGGATATATCCTAGAATATCACTAACCTCCTACACAATATCTTATAATGTGTGCAACAAGGAAAAATAATGGCTAATAAAGTAGTTTCGTATGTCAAGACCAAGAAGCCTTTGGAAATGGATTCATGTTTGGACATTGAGTTGGATAGATATAAAATCCCAAATGTAGTCTTTGAATTTGGGAGTACAATCAATATGATTCCTTGCTCAACATGGGAAGCCATTGGTCAACCAACTATGAGTTACAATCTAGTAACATTGAGCTTAACAGATTATGACAGAGTCAAACCCATTGTCCGACTAGAGGATGTTGAAATTAAAGTGGATAAGCTTAGCTTGAGAGGGGATTTTGAGGTCATCAACATGAAGACAACAAAGACCCATTAACCTAACTTAATTGGTAAGAAATGGGCTTATAATGGCCAAATGACTATTAACACTATATGCAATCAGTTAAAAACACATCAGAAAGATAAAATAGTAGTCTTACCTTTAAATAAATATGAATAAAATACATATATCATTCCTAAAGAGCTAGAGTCTCCTTATGCTTATGGGGACAATAGTTGGTTTAAATTGGGAATAGATGAAAGACAAAATGGGGTGCAGACTTTATAATGTCAAAAGTGAAAACCTAGTACTGCATAGTAAGAAAAACCATTGATATTCAAACCTATTATAACAAAGTCTTTGATTAGGAAAGTTCACATTGAATAATGTGTTCTCCTTCAATGCATTCACCAACAAAATTTGAGGTAGACTTTATATATAATAATAGTGCAACTATGATGGATTATACTAAACCAACCCCATAAGGAATATTACCTTGGGATTCTACATCATTTATAAGTGGTGACTTGGACACACACATCTTGAATTAGTCCTATAGAGATCATGAGTTGTGACCTCTATGCATGGTGTTCATCATAAAATGCTAAATGCCTCACTATTTTATTACATAGGATCTCAGTCTATTCATATTGAGGCTTGAACACCATGTTTCATAGGTGGAACAATGATTTAACTCATTGAGCTATGTGATGAAAGGAACTACTACAACATGGTGGGCCATAAATGAAAACTCAAAAATGAATTAGGAGGATGCCTGTGAAATCTTGCATGTAAGATTTCATCTACCAGCTAGTATTAAAGAAAAATGGCCTTTATTTTAAGAGGGTTAATGTCTAAAATTGCACATCCATTAGTGCATAGATATATGGACCACATAAGGAGTAGAGACACTATAATGGGTACACATATTTAGTCATACCCTTGCACCTCTTCCAATAGCTTGGTATATGCATCAAGAGCATAGAAGGGAAACTAAACATTGGGCACAACTTCAACAGGATTTTATTCAAACTTTTGTGTTTAAAAATGTTAACCCATTAGTACATAATGCCTTACAAAAAATTAATTTTTTGTGTCATGGAAGCGCAAAAGATGTAATAAATGTTGCCGAATCATCCTCTCATTAAGAAGCTATGCAGGACTTAGATATCACACTGCACAATTACAAAGCTAACCAAAAAGAACAACTCTAGGTTTAGTCATGTAATGGAATAAACAATGATCTAATAGAATCCATTAATAGTGATAGTGATGGAGATATTGATTTAGAAGGGTTCTTTGAGTCACAATGTGAAGAGGAGTCCAAACTAGTGCAAATAATAGATCAAATAGAAGAGGAGAAACTATGAATATTGACATTCTGCAATATGAAGGCAAACAAATTTTTCAATAGACCATGCCTATTGGATCAGGCAAGATATATTAGGAACCATTGTGAAAGACTCAAAGAAATATTGGGATATAAGTGACCCCTAATCTTGCAATAGTGGGAGATTACTAGGGACAAGAGTAGATATCTGAGGCCCTAAAACTATTAAGAGATTATCAAGACATTTTTCTAAGCAATTTCTTGGAGGTAAAAGACATAGATCCATCTCTCAGAGAAATACATATAGAGTTAAAAGAATGTGTGTGCCCTATCAAAAAGTAACCCTATAGGCTCAATCCTAATATGAAGACCAAAATAAATTCCAAACTAGATCAAATGCATGAATATGGAATTATTTATCTAGTTGAAAGGGTAGAGTGGGTGAGTCCCTTAGTTGTTTAACCTACAAAATTAAGAAAAATTCAGGTGTGTGGGGATTATCATGCACTCAATGACACTTATGTTAATGATCCATTTCCTATTATTTTTATAGATGAAGTAATTTAATTCATAGTTGGGAATGAGGTATATTCCTTTGCAGATGGTTTTAGTGGATATCACCAGATTCTGATTGCTAAAGAGCATCAGGCTAAGACCACCTTCACTACTGAATGGGGATTGTTTGCATATAAGCTAATGCCATTTGGGTTAAAGAATGAACCTAATGTATTTTATCGATCTATGGTAAACACATTCAAGACTTTATTTATGAATTTTTAGAAGTCTATCTAGTTGATTGGTCAATGTTATTTTTATTTAAAAAAACTTATCAAAACTAATATTGATGTTAAAGTGATGTCAGGATTTGCACATTGCCTTAATTTTAAAGAAGTGTCTATTTATTACACCTTTTGGTGTCTTGTTAGGTGATGTTGTATGTAACAACAAAATTTTGGTCGACCCGACTAAAATTGTTGTTATAGTAGGAATACCACCTCCTACCAACTCAACTGAAGTCCATACCTTTCTTATTCATACTAGATATTATAAGAAGTTTATAAAAGGGTATGCAACTATATTAACATCCATGGAGAAGCTATTATATAAGGTTAAAAAATTTGAATAGACATAAAAATGTCAAACAACATTCATTGAGTTAAATCAAAGGTTGGTAATAACACTCATCTTAGTATTTCTTGATTAGAAGAAGCCATTTCACATACATGTGGATGCTTTTGGCATTACAGTAGGAGCTATCTTAGTGAAAGTAGGTGAAGGTAGTTTGGATCACTCAATAGATTTTGATAATAGAAAACTATCAGCTATGGAGAATAATTACATGACCACAGAGAGAGAATCACTAGCCATGGTGTTTGCATTACAAAAGTTTAAGCATTACTTATTGGATACTCCTTTTGAGTTATTCATGAATCACTAGGCATTTTGATACATGGTTAATAAATCAATGATAAGAGGACATATATCAAGGTGGTTGATGTTATTTCAGGAATTTCAATTCTAAATTAATGCCAAGATAGGATGAGATAATGTGGGACCAAATCATCTCAGTCAACTTTGCATTGGGGAGGAACTAGAGGAAATCAAAGATGAATCCCCTAATGCACATTTATTTAGAACTTTTGAAATTATTGATAACATGAAGGACATTACAAATTTCTTGAAACAAGGAAATTTTCATGCACATTATACAAAGAGGGATAAGAAACAAATGGTTACTAGAGCCATACCATATAGTCTCATTAATGGATTCTTGTATAAGCTTGGCAAAGATGATGTATTATGTAGGGTAGCTTTAGAGCATGAGTGACCATAGCTTCTTCAAGAGGATCATAAAGGGATCATAGGAGGTCACTTTACAGGAGAATCCACTATGAGTAAAATAATTTAGAGTGGTATGTGGTGGTCTATTTTATTTCAGGATGCACATAAAGTTGCTAAACACTGCAACGTCTATCAATGAATGGGCAAGCCCAACCAGTGAGACAAAATGCCTTTAGTACCTATACTTGTAGAATAACATTTTAAGTAATGGGTAATTGATTTTTTTGGGCCTATAACTCCCCTAAGTAAATGAAATCATGTTAGATACATTATCACTGCAATTGACTATTTCATAAAATGGGCAAAAGCTGTTGCAAATCCAACTACGGTGTGAAGGATGGTACTAGGTTGTTATATGAAAACATTATCATGAGCCTTGTATGTATAGTTAAGTTTGTAACTGATAGAAGAACACACTTTCTCAATAATATTATTAATACTCTCATTGAATATTTCATGATATTGCACTATAAAATCATAGCTTACCACCTGTAGGCCAATGGATAGGTAAAAGCATCTAATAAAGTTTTGGGCAAGATGTTAACAAAAATTTATAATGTTCAAAGAGACGATTAGGAGGATCAAATTCCTATAATTCTATGGGCCTATCAAACACATTATAAGAGAGCTACCAGGTTGACTCCATTCTAATTGGTATATGGCCTTGAGGTAGTAATGCCTATGGAATATATCATGCCTAGTCTACATATTGTGATTATCATGAGATTAGGAGATAAATATTAATTAAGGGCATGACTGATGGATTTAATTAGGATGGAATAAAATTGATTAAGAACATAGTGGATGCAGCATATCAATAAATAAAGTAAAATACATGACATGATCACAACTTATGATCCAAATAATTTTACCTAGACCAAACAATATTGCTTTATGAGAGCAGATTTAAAGCATTCCCCAAAAACCTATGCATAGTATGGAAAGGACACTACATCATTCATGAAGTATCACCATAGGGTACCATATTTATGAAATATTTTTAGGGAACCATATTACCAAGATGAATAAATGCCTATAAGCTTTAGCCATATAGTCTTTAATCTCTATCATTCTGCTAAAATAATTGGGTGAGTGTTGAGTAACACCATGTAATTAGAATTTAATTTAATTTTGTTGTTTTCTATTTTGTTTTATTAGGTTAGAATGTTTTTATAGTGTGTTCGTTGTTGTGCAACATATCACAACCACCAGAAACTAGTTATCATCATAGGATGAGATCACATTCTTGAGACAACTCATCAAAGATAGTTGGCCGAAACTCCACCAAGCATTATGATTAAGTCAAAGAAGGAAGAGATAATACTTTTACAATGAGTAGAAGGCCAATGGTTAGGTCAGACCATTAATGATGTGACATTTCAAAAGATTGCATTAGTTTCAAAGCAAATTTGGTAATAAAGTGATAAGTGGATACATAAAAAAATTATTAACCAAAAGGACAACTACTCACCTATAATAACTACCCTAGAATTAAATTAAATATATTAAATATCAAATGTCCCTATCAAGGTGATTTACAAAATTTAATATTAATTGGAAAGGGAACATTCTTGTGCACATAGTAAATGCATTCAAAGGAGGCAGTGGCATAAAACCAGGCACCAAAAAACTATAAAAGAAAAGGGTATGAACAAAAATCAAACATTACAACCTTTAGCTAATAAGGGACTTCTGATATTGGCCTTTTAAATATATATTTGTGAACAAATTTCAAACCAGAGTGAAATTACTCAGAATAATCATTCAACCTAGATTATTCATCGAGCCATAGATAAATATCAACTATTGATTCTACTATCAGATACCCAAAAAGAGGAAATGGGATTTGGGATATGGATATGATAGACTAAATACAATGATCTAGAACTATTTGACTTCATAGATGCAACAAAAACTACTCTGTTCACCCAAGATGCCCAAGGAGCAACACAAGCAGGAACCCTAACATTACAACATCCATTACAAGGTTTCAACACCGAACGGTTACTTAAGCTACCTAAAATTGGGTAGTTAGATGAAATTATGATGACTTTATCAATCTGATATAATTAGGGAGCTATCCATTTAGCTTAATATGTTACAATCTAGATTAATGTGCACACCATGTTATGAGCAATTGGTCTACCTGATCATGAAAAATCTCTCATGTTGTATAAGTCTATAATGTCACAAATCTACTCAAATATTAGATAAAAATATACCAATAGGATAGGGTAAGGAACTCCTATTGATTCAATTGAGGATGTTTCACTATGCATCATGGTATCATGTATCACCAAAAGATTCTAACAAACTATAAAGCAAGTAAAATAAGTGATAAGAGGCATCCTTGACATTAATTATCTAATGATTAAGTTGTAGGAAGATTTCAACTGGCTTGATTTTTTATCACTAAGCTTAACAAAAATATATAAAAGGTATTTTTAAAAACCACACAGAGCTTTCAATACTAGTTCTTAGTCATGTTATTGGGTTTCACATAGTGGAAGTCTCCACTAGGGCAAGTGAATGTAACTCCTATTTTTTTGCTTGGTAATGCCTTCATGAGTATTGCATGGACTAAAACAAGCCAATATTATGAGTAATTGTGGAAATTCAATGCATGGTGGTTGGAATCCTTAGCCTTGATCTGATCACACCCTAGGATTCTCTTGGATGTAATACATTATCTATGATAGCATGCTTCAGTTATCAAACTACACAATGGCATATAGATTAAGTTTCATGAGTTGGTGACCCCAACTATCACTCCAATGCAATTTTTCATTTCGATGGTCAAAGAAAAGGTTGAATTATATAGGCAAAAATCCATAGTTGTAAAGTTAGGGCTTCAGTTTTAAGTCATCTCTCCATAGGCACAACAACCATAAATAGATTAAAGTACCTTCACAAAAACACACACAATCGAGGGCCCAAATAACATAGCTGACACAACCACAAGCTCCAATGTAACAAGAGAAAGGAAAAAGAAAAACACCTATGCATAAGGCCTCACCACCTCCACTAAAGAAAAGAACCCAACAAATGAAGTCATGGCTCAAGCATCCCATGGTTCCATGAATAACTACTGAGTGTGATCTACCCAAGATGGGGGTAAAATAATGGGAAGTGCTCCAATTGATGTTGGAAGACATCATAACATAGGTGTATGACATAGAGGAGGATGAGGATTTTTTATTTTGGAAAGTAGTATGCTCTTACCAAATGAAAAATTAGGTAAGACAAGATCTTTGGGTTGATATTACTCAACCACCTCCTTCTATCCTTATTTATATTGTAAGATAAGAAGTAGTTCAACATAAGTTGGAGGCTAAAATATTTTCAATATAATTAGTCACATGATCATATGTTGTGCATGTATTGGATCTATCTACAAAAGGTAATCCTACACAAACCTTATTTTGATAACCACACACACATCTGACTACTAAACCATCACAAATGGTGTAGGAAATGATGGTCTCTTTTGGTGAATATATGGAATAAATTAGTTCACAACAGTCTCAACCAACTCAACAACAACCTCAACCCCAAGGTGCGAAGAAATAAAACAAGACCCTCAAAACTCTAGTGAAATCTAGGAGAAAGAAGTTGGTATAAAAAGATCAACTAGGTGAAGTGAAATCACCTGAGCAAACTGAATCTAACAATGAGATTAAAGGAGATGAGGAAACCATAAATACAACTATGTCTGAGGAAGTAGAGGAACAACAAATTGCATAGGGCACACTTAAAACTGAGGAGATGCAAAAGGAACAAAGGACTAAGGAAACACAAAAATAAGCAATAATACCATAAGGAAAATAATAGGAAGCTACATAAATTCAATAATAAAAGTAGTAATATACAAATGTTGAGAAAAAAAGGAAAGCTGAGGAAGTAGAGGCTACATAGAAGCAATCCAAATAAGCAAAAACTATCAGAAGGAAAGTTAAAGAAGTAAAAACTATAGAGAAGTAAGCCAAATAAGTTGCAACCATAAAGAATAAGGTTGGGGAAGTAGAAGTCATGCATAAGTAAGTTGAGGAAGTGGAGGTAAATAAGAAACAACAAGAGGAAGCACAAAGGAGATAATAAGAGGTGCAAGATGCATAATAGAAATAGAATGAGCAAGAAGCCAAAGCTAAGGCTAAGGTGGATGTTAAAACTAAATCCCAAGATGATGCTCAAGCTAAGGTCAAAGAGGAAGCTAAAGCACAAGATGAAGTTGACACCAAGGCAAAGGTGGAAGTAAAAACCCAATCTAAAGAGCTCAAGGACATGTAAGCACACACAAAGGTAGAAACTATAAATCACATTAAGGGTACCAAAGAAACAACATAGATCTCTAGATAATAGCTAATGGGATGTCCCTATTACATCAACACGATAGACTACTTTTTTGATCCCACTCACTCAATTCACACCTACTCCTATGACATTTGTGACCACACCCATGGAATTTTCCACCACTACATTGAAAACATCGTTAGACATGACCCAACTACCATTCTCTAAATAGATTTGATTGAGCAAACACCTTTTAGGAATTAATTATGTAGAATGCCTCTAATTTGGAGTAAGAAGTCCTAAGGATACGAGATGAAAAGGCTAAAGTAGAATAGATTCTGGTGAATGCGAGACAATTCATAAATAATTTTTATCACACCTTAGATACACAAGTACTAGGTAATCAAGTCATGTTGAATATCAAACAATTCATTGTTCTATTGGTAAAACTCACAAAGATTTGGGGAGCTACATATAAAGTTTTGGAATTACACACATAAGGACAAACTCTCAGGATGGAAATAGAGGTTGTGTGTCAACTCTTTGATGAGTATGAGTAGGTCCTAGACACTAATGCAAAGTAGGCAAGAAGATAGCCCAAGATATGCTAAATTGGAGACAATATTTGAATCAATCTTTGGCCACTATGAAGCCTTAATTTACCACTATTGATAAAGCTAAAGCCGTACTAGAGGATCAAATGGTAACTATGGAAAAAATGAGTGGTGCACTCAAAAAATTCCTAGATTCTAGGGATGCTACCATATATAGGCTATAAGTATGGCATAATGAAATAATGTGTAACATTTTTATAGCCATCCCATCCCAAAGGACAATATACAGATTGGATGAGCTCATATTATGCATTACTTATAATCACATAATATGAAGATTTGTAAAACATGATGATGATCAAGGTACCATTGTGCATTCTACTTACCATGGTATGCTAAGTGCTTACCAACTAAAAAATGATCAAGCAAGATCTTGCTCAAGTTGATCTGGCCATTATGCAGATAATAGATAAGCCCAAATTCATTCCTCGATAATAGCTTTGATAAATCATACATCAGAGAAAGATAAACACAAAGGTGTAGTATTCTCAAATACCTTTGGTAGTGGATTCATCAAAAGCTAATGGGTTAGTAGCTACCCAACCACAACAATCTCTATAGTCACCCAATAAAACACCCCCTCAGCTATAGCAGTAGGGTTTATGCACTTCCTTTTTTTGACTTCTAATATATTTAAATTTTTATAAGATAGTCTAAACATTAGGAGTAGGGCCAGAATGGTTGAAAACACATAAAGGGTAGCCACCTGGTTATGCTAGTCTATTGAAAACCCAAAAGGGAAGTAGGCTAGTATGCTACTTAGTTGAAAACATAAAAGGGTAGCTAAGTAGTATGCAAAGGGTGAAAACTGGTAAATGGCACCTAAAGCAATAACTATGATTTTTTTTTATGACTTATCTTTTTAGCTTAGTTCAGATCAACTTGAAGCTTTATCTCAGGATGAGACAAATATTTAAGTCTAGAAAAGTGTTGGATGAATAATGGAGTTTGCTAAAACTATGAAGTATATGAGATGAACACATGTGCGAAGTATATGATTTTGTCTTTTGTATAATTTTTTTATGTATTCAGCCTTGTAAGCCTAATCAGGGATTAGAAGAATGTGAAGAGTCTTTCCTTTTGTATCTCGAAAGGATGGAATGTGAAGAGACAACAAAATTGTAAAATACTATAAATAACAATTTGATGTAATATAATCTAGTTCAATGTGTTGATAGAGATTAATAGATTTATTTTTTTATTGCTTTCCTTATCTTCTTTTATATATGGTTTGTGCATAATGAGTACTTTATTTTATTTTAATTTGTTATCTCATGCGATACTAGTTATGGTTTAGCTTATGTTTATATCCATTTCATCTTTCTCTTTGGTCTATTCTTATACATCGTAGATGGTTTATACTATCGTTGTCTATTCTATGCCTATTAGTACTCTCTATTACGCAAGTTATCTTTTTAATTAGCATGATCTAGTGTAATTCTAGGACCCTCTGCTAACAGATAAAAGATGGTTCATGGTGCTAGTGTATTACTAAAATGAATGTTCTAATGCTTTTTCTTCTCTGTTATATAATGCCTGACTTGAAAATATAAATCTACAAAATATATTTTTTATTATTTGCTTATCCTTCTTTCCCCTTCTCAATGAAATATTTTTTTGAATTTTTTGTGTTTCCAAAATATTTATATAAAGGTGAAATTATTATTTCCAAGATCCACAAGAATGTAAGTATTTTTAGATTCTTCTCATCATGATCTAGGTCAATGGAAGTGGAGCAAGCTATGGGGCACTAAAAATCTTCCATAGTCAACCCTACAAAATTGACATCAAATATTCTCTTTCTGTTAAACAAAATGTTGTGTACAATTAATGATTATAGGTATGGGATATGTTATAGAAGTATAAAATATAGTCACCATAACATAACATGGAATGTGGGAGTAAGATCAACATTGAATGTTTATGTCACATTATTAGAGGTCCACCATTATCTTGTTGTCTCCGAATGTAGTCTATTAAATGTTAATTTTCATTTGTAGGTAATTTTCCCTCCAAAAACCCATTTTTGGCATTTTTAATGGTGTCAGTCCTTATTCTGCATGTTGTTGTTTGGTGATTACTTGCATACATGCATTTTCCCTAGGTTACACATTTATAATATTCATATTGCACATTGGTTTTTCCTCTCTTTTATTCTCCAATACCATAAAATCTTTAGTTTGATGTTACCCTTCGGTTCTATAGTAAACATTATATGTTTGTCTCTATGGATTAGTTGGGAAATTTTGAGTGTAGTGATTGTATTCACTACACAAATAACATTGCATGGGTGGGTGAGCTTGTTGGTTATCATTGTTATAGCCTCCCTGAGATCCTCCCTAGTATCCTCCCCTATAGCCACCTCTATTTTACTAGAATCCCCATCTTTGTGACTAGTGTTCAACATATCCTCTTTGTTATGTTTGTTTCACATCATACCCACCATATTGTCATTGAGGTGAGCTTGGAGCCCAAGTAGATTTTTGTTTTTGTAGACTCACATTATTCTAGGAGGAGTGACACTGGTATTATGGAGAATATAATGTCCAGTTAGCCAGACTGTAGGGTTAATATTGTGATGACAAAGGAATTTATTGACGACTACCTTGTGTCACACTATCATGTCCAAGTTTGGGATAGGAATACCATAATTTGTAGTTGGTAATTATTGCATGGAAACTACAAAGACATTCTTGTTAATATATTTCTTTAATTCCTATAGAGCTCTATAACTCTTCTCATCATGATTGGTTGATTTTAAAAAATTATTGTATAGGGTTTGGTGCAATTGAATGTACTCTTGTAAGAGATGGAATTTTGAATTAACACATCTGACTACTCTACATATTTTGTAGAACTCTATTTTGAGTTTCAGATAGTCATTTTTATGGTTCCCTTCTCGACCACACAATATACACATAAGCCTAATTTAGGCTTATCATTCTCATGCATCTCATCCATTCTTTTGATAAAAGCATCTAGTTTTACTTCTACTTTAGAACCAACTACTAGAACATAACTATAGTCCTCAATTTGTTCCACTTGTAGGGTAATAGATCAAGCATCAATCTTACAAATTAATATTGTGTTATGGAAAATCTAATTCTTGACTGTAACCCTTCTACGAACCAAGTAGCATTATCTTTTTCCTCCATGATAAAATCAATATTATTTATCACATCAAAAAATATGTAATCATAGTCCTAGACCGATTCTCCAGTCTATTCTTGAATCTCCTTCAGATCTTGAATAATTTGGCTTGTACATTTATTCATCTTAAACTCTAAAACTAATTGATCATTAACTTGTTGAAGATCAAGGGTATTGAAATTCCTTTTAAAAATTAACTCTAAGGCTTGACCTCTTAAAGCCCCTATGAGTTCACACATATTTACATCATCATATGTTATTCCATTAACATAGCATTTCATGTTGTAGGTTAACAAGTGTTGCTCAGGGTCTGTAAACCCATCATATTACATCAAGGAAATAAACATGCTTGCATTTGACACCATATTTGGCATACTTTGATTTTATACTACTAACTTATTTTCATTGGTTACTCTGACTATAGGTTTTTCTGCATTATTAAATGTGAGTATAGGGTGTTGTGCACTATTTACTACTACTTCAGGGTTTTGTGCACTAGTATCTGTTATTACAAAATTATGCACACTAGTCTTTTTAGGTATCCTAAAAATGAATCCTGACTCTTCTGGTCTCTTCCTATCTATTATTTTCTTAGTATTCACACTTATCTAGCCAAACTTATCCATAAAGGACTCACATTAGCTTATTTATACTCATTCCTCTGTACTTTTTATTCTCTCAAATGATAAATTGGGTTGGGGGATGCGTACTCCTAAAATTAATGATCTACATCTTCAAATTCATTTGTCTATGATCTTGAACCTATGATACTTATGCAATTCATCATAACTCCTTAGGAACATTCCTGCCCTATTTTAAACAATGCATCTCTTATTAACTATGATCTATTCCTATCATCTAGCTATTTTAATGTGAACCTACTTTCTTCTTCCTACTCACTCAGTCTCATATCCACACTATATTTATTTCTTTCATCCTCTTCTTTGGGCCATTTTCCTTCATGTTCTGCATATTTCTGACATTCTTTAATTATAGCATCTTGTACAACCTCTCTTTGAGTTCTTCTTTCTTCAACATCTCCTACTGTATTCCTACTCATATTCGTAGTTAAGTCTAGATTGCTCACTTTATTCCATTTTCTTTGTTATCACAGTTCTCTTTCCAATCCCAATATTTTCTTCTCACTCTAGCTCTTTTCATCCTCCATATTTTTGGTTCATGTTCAATTTTATTTTCTCATATTTACATCATTCACTTCTACATCACACTCATCCCCATCATTCTCAAATAAACTAGTCCATGTTAGTAGGAGTAGGCACCATGTCCTTTTCCACTTCTAACATCTTGATCAATGCAGGTAGTCATTGTAGGAACTTCTTATGGATTCTTATAACAAATAGGTCTTATATAGTTTCAAAATCCAAATATCCCTACATAATAAACTCTATAATGAAACCATCTATGGTAGTCTTGACCCAATAGTCAATTATGCATGTCCAACCAGTATCTAAATTTCATAGGATGTCTAATTTTTGTTTCGACCAAGCTATGAATTCTATCCTTCTCAACTAAAATAATAGTAATCCAACCTATATAGCCACATAGTTAATAGCCTAGGCAATTTGCACCAAAAAAATTCATAAGTTTCTCCATAGATATGTTATTTAATCACTTCCTCCATAATAGCCCTAGGTCTTCTCACTTTTACTAAAAAATTATGAATTCTTTCATCCAACCATCTTTATATTTCTCTTTGTCTTGGGAACTATTTCAACATGTTTTAACAAAAAGTTCCACACTCACCACACCATTATTAGTAAAGGTTATTGGAAAATACTCTAGAACATGTTAATTACAGGGATAACTTATGCATGAAGTGACTGAGGCAAATAAGATATGGTAATTTAGACTGAGAATAGTCATTAACAAGTAAATTCAAGCTTATTATGAGGAGAAATGCAAACCTAGAATAAATAAAACATTCAACATAAGCTATATGATTAATAGATTAAAGTAAACCAAATTACTCATTACACATAGAATAGATGTCAAAGATATTTATGAAAACTATTTCAGAATAATTTTTTAAATCTATATCACATCAAAACCATCTTCAAATACAATGGAGCATTTTATATGGAGTTTTACAAAGCATTGTCTCTTCATATTCCAGCCTTTTGATATGCCCAAAAGGAGTGAATATTTACATTTTATCATCTATTATTATGCTTACATAGGTCAAAAATATACAAAAATATTATATAAAATAAAAAATGAGTACAAATCTCATACGTGTCTTATAGATATACTATGCAATTTTACTAGCCCTATTCTACGCTCAAGACCAAGTGGTATATCAAAACTATACTAGATGAAAAATTGGATGGAGTCATATACACTTCCACTAAATGAATGAGGAATCATAACATGGATTGTCAAGAGGTGAATTTAGACCTTATGAACATAATTACAAAATCATTTGAGCCCTCAACAATTTATGATGCCCAAGAATGAAAGCCTTAAAACATACCATGGATGCAAAATATCAATCATTAATGAAGAACAAAACATGGTAGCTTGTTGATATTCCTCCAGGGAATAATCCTATTAGTTTCAAGTGGATCTTTATGATCCATAAAATAGGTGGATATTCCACACTAAGTTTTACCAACATGTACCCTTTCAATCCAGGGTTTTCCCCTCAAGTTCTATGCCATAAAAAAACACCTAAAATGTTATTTTAATATGTATTCTATCTCTTCAAGCTTTAATATAAAACATTTAAAATTAATATATCCACACTATAAACATACTAATACTCCATAAATGATTGAAATAACATGTTTTCATAGAGGTGTAATGATAAATTTGAAGTTCTTTAACCACATGGTTGAACCTTGAGCTCTCTTGAATGTTTGTGTAATAGCCTAGTTGAAAGGAATGTAAATATGCAAGAAAAGGAAATAAACACATAGAGATATACCAGAAGACATATATTCGAGAAACTTAGTGTGAGAAAACTCCATCAAGAGTGAAGCCATGCTTCCTCATCTCCACTATGTTCTGCAGTTTACAAGCCTTTCTGCCTCTTGGGCTTACAGGGAAAATAACCTCATACACTCATAAAAATCTCTATAATATTTAATTGAATATTTTATTATAAATAGAGGAATAACTACTAAATTCAACCTCTTTTAGTTGTTTAGTCTTAAAAATAGTCACCTATAGCCAAGCAACAATGAGAAAATAATAATAAGGATTCAAATATGCCCATACACAATGTTAATCCAAGTAAAATACCCCCATTTGATGATATGTTTAAACTATTATCTTATTATTGAATTAAATCTAAAGGTTCATATTTATACACAAGAACACCTATTAGATGCATTCAAGAAGTCCAAGAGTTAGAAACGGAAGCAACTCACTTCATGCCCTTTCATCTTCCTGTGCATCTATCTTGAGTGTCTCTACCTTCTAAGACCTATATTTGAGCTCTCATATGATTATAATCCACTCAAATAAATTAAATGAACCAATAAGAAGATGAAACACCCAAAAATGATTCAAAACTCCAAGTCTTAAAAATTCAGCTTCAGAGTTCAATAGTTTGAAGCTTTGGGTAGTCCCCGAACTTAAGTATGCCATCTTAAAATGACCATAACTTTTGCATACAACCTTGAAATGACATGCCATGTTTTTTTAACTTTTATAATTTTTAGGAGAATCAAAATATGTAATTAAAAATTAATTTTGAAACCAAACATATGTGTTTTTTTATCTTGTACAATAGAAATTAACATTTTTTAGGCCTTTATAGTTTCTAGATTACACATTTTTTATAGTTGATTATTATAACAACTGAGATGGATGATAAAAATGATTGAATTTATGATAAATCTAAGACCAATTACAAATAATGTATAAATATTGGTACAAGTACAAGGAAAGACTTGTAACAAAGGGATATGCACAAAATAAGGTGTTGAATATGAGGATACATTTGTTCCCCTAACCATGACAAGACTATCATAGTGGTTTTCTATATGGTTGCATAATTTGGATGGAAATTACATTAGATGGATGTAAAAAGTGTCTTCCTAAATGAATAACTATAAGAGGAAGTATACATGACCCAATAAGATGGGTTTGTCTCCCCTGGTCAAGAATATAGGGTATGTAGACTCATAAAGTATTTGTATGGTCCCAAGTAGGCCCATAAATCTCGGTATATAAATATTGATGAACATATCACTTAGCATGGATTTCAAAGGAGTCCATATGATCCAAAACTCTACCTTAAGGAGCAAAGGGGGAGGTTATAACTATAATTGTATATGCCAATGATCTAGTCATCACTAGAAGCTCAATAAAAATGATCGATGCACAAAGAATAATATCAAATAATCATTTGACATGACAGGTCTTGAGCTACTATAATATTATCTTGGTTTGGAAGTATGGAAAAGGGGGAATAACATATTTTTGTCTCAAATGAAGTACATGCTCAAGATATTGTGGATGATGGACTATAATCCTATTTCAATATGGAGACAAGACTTTAGATGTCTTGTTGTGATCCATGACCACTAGTAAATGTCACTTTCTATCAACAATATATTAAGGAGTCTAATTTACTTGACATACATTAGGCCAAATATTAGCTACATTGTTAGTTATATTTCACATTTCATGCATAAACTGAAGATGAATCACTGGAGATTATAAAAGTGGGTATTGAGATACATCTAAAGGACTATGGAATATGACCAAGAATATAAGTATAATGACAAGTTCTTCTTGATGTGTTACATGAATGTAGGTCATGTTGACAATTTTGACCCCCAAGGTCAAAAGGTCAACCCCTATAGGTAAAAACTTTATTTTCATGTCTTGTTATCTCTATTCATAGTTTTTCATGCCTTATTAGGTCTTAAAATAGTCTTTCTCAAGTCTATTAGCAAGGTTTAAAGTTTATTTGACAAAGTTAAGGTAATGTTGTATCTTGGGCTTGTACTAGCCTAGTCATGTCAGGGCAAGAGAAAGGGTTGGTCAAATGTTTTCATAGGTTATTATGGCCCCCTAAAAGTCATATTCTTGTATTCATCACCTTTTATAAACATTTCATATGTGTTTGGAGAGTTTGAGATTCTTTTGTGAACTTAAAGGTAAATTATATGAAGGAAAAAAGTGATTTTAACTAAATCTAACATATGTCAAATATGGTAAAGTCCAATGGTCCATAAATTACACTTTATAATTTATAAAAAGAGGTTTATAACCTGTATATGACAATTACAAGTCAGAAATTGGTTAGATTCTTTTATTTCAATACTTAAGAGGCAGTTTTCAGGCACTTATATAGACTTAATGAGCTCATCTTCAAGAGAAAATGTTGTAGAGGAGTTTTTTAAACTCCCATCATTCAAATTAACATTTTTAATGTAGGTATGGGTCTTAATATTTCAAAATTTGATTCCTTGTTTCCATCACTCTCTTCACAAGCTTGAAAAGGTAGATTTCATGTGGATGGTATAGCTAGGGGAGAGAGATTCAGGGTATGATATTTTTACCATTGGAGAGGGTCCTAATAATATTCAAATTTGTGTCATTGGTTTGTATATCCATCCCCTCTCCTTTATGAACAATCATTAAAACTCTAGGGTGGTATGAAAGAACTAGTCAACCACATAAACTCAATTTATCTTATTAAAATGAAAATTTTAGGCAATTAGAATGCATAAGAGAAATTTAAGAGGGTTTATAAGGTATGGAAATTCATATTTAATGTTTTTAAAAGTCCCACTTCACATGTGTGGGCTCAAAATGGCAAGAAAACTCCATTTGCATACAATTTGTAAATATGGTTATCATGGTTTATACTTGAGGTTTCAAGGTTTTCTATAGAATATAATATATCAATTTATTGAAAAAGGATTCATTATATTTCCATTCCATCCAAGGCTCTCCACTCATCTGAGTACCTTTCATACTAGTCTCCCAAGTGGCATTCATAACTCACTTTGAAGACTGTATATAAGTTGCATGCTTGAGTATGGTTTGAGAAGTCCTAATATTACATTTTAAAAAGTGACCTCATGATATAGGTCATTATTAAATTTAAAGATGATCTCAGACCTTAGGAGATCCAAATGGCACCATATAAGGCCTAAAATAGAAGAATATAGACCTACAGGTCTGTTTAGACATGTAGGCCTATTCTGTACAAAAATGCAGTATTCTTAGATTTGAGATAATGTTTCAAGGACTAAATGAAGTGTATAATTGTGTATATATAATATAAAAATTTATGTAAGTCATTATTTGGGGTAACCATGTCATTGAAACTCACCCTTCAACCTTGCAGTCACACAGACTTGTGTACAAGAAAGACGGAAGATAATGTTTGAAGGTCAGTAGAAGGGATAAAGTACACATGTGAAATATAGAGAATGAAGGAGACATATTTTAGTTAAATAATAAACTTAATTATTCTCTCATGAGATGATAAAATTCATTGAGAAAATAAAGATCCTAAACATGCCTGTTACAGGTAGGACATGGAAGAGGCATACATGTATGGTCAAACTGAGAATGTGCAAGGTATTGAAGATGTTGAAATTTTTTCAACATAATACATTAAGATATCAAAATAGTATAAAATTGAATTGAGATTTTTCAGTGAATTTTAGAGGAGTCTCTAAACATCAAAGTGTAATCAAACACCAAATAATCACTGACAAAGTTGTTTGAGTACATCAAGTTGGTCTTCAAACTTGGGAGGAAGGTGCAATGTTCAACAATAAGGTTGAGCTTGAGTGAATAGAAAAGATATATGAAACCAAAAAATACATAAAGAGGATAAAAATAGGGTGATCAAAACCAACTCATCCCAAGCTTGCAGTCACATAGTCAATTGACACATATTGGCCTGCTAAGTCTTGATGGTGAGGTGCCTACATTGTCATGGATGATAAAGTATATAGAGAGAAGAAAAATCACATTTAAATCATACTAAATTGATAAAATTACACTTAAATGTGAATTTAAAGTAAAAGTAAGAAAATTTCAAGTTTTGATCAAGTCTTTCAGACCCTGATAAGATCAAGCATGCACACACAGGCCTATGTGTCTCTTGTGTGTGAAGAGTTTGTTTGAATGAAGGTAAGATGAGAACATAAGAGCCCTAAGAAATTTATGAAGAAATTCAAGGGAAATTTTATAATTGGACATAGGGGTTAAAAGATTATAATGAAAATAGATATTTCTATGAACCCAGACAAGAGGTCTAGTAAAGACTTATAGTCTAACTAGAGATGCAAACTTATCTTCAAAGCATTGGAGAGATGGTGAAATGTCATACATTGGAGTTAAGTTCAGATGAATAAGTAAATGCATGAAATCCATTAAGATTATGAGGTATTAAAATAAGAGGGTATAATGAGTTTAATACTCATTAATTGGCTCCCACAACTCAATGTTGTAACCTACAACTAATGAAGACCTACAAGCAGAATTATCAAGCTTGAGTTAACTTGAGGCCTGTGTATGAAACCTTGTGATGAAATTTTGTTAGGATGAGGGTGGAATTAGAACATGAATGAGTTAATAAGGATATTATAACTCTAATAAAACATTTTATGAGGTTTTAAACCTCTTGAACAAGGAAGTAAAGGCTTAACATAGGTTTCTATGGTCAAGAGTGCAGATATGCTTATAAACCCTAACATTAGTAAATGAAGGTTGCAGGGGGGCCTAAGGAGATGAATTAAAATGGAAATAATTTTAATAGGTAAATGTGGATAGTATATATCTCACTAAGGTGTTTGAGATAAAAAACAAACATCAAAAGTGCACTTTTAGGGCTGCATTCTCTCTCTACCTCACCAAACACATCCTTTCTAGCTCAAGAGACACCTTCTCATGCTTGGAACAATATGAAGGT
The DNA here is from genome assembly GCA_037957365.1 of Torreya grandis. Classification (NCBI taxonomy): domain Eukaryota; kingdom Viridiplantae; phylum Streptophyta; class Pinopsida; order Cupressales; family Taxaceae; genus Torreya; species Torreya grandis. Next base: position 3,375,637 of record JARHVA010000400.1, read on the forward strand.
TTTACATGGGAAAAAATATTTGAAGGTGTTATGGGACCTTATCCATTTGAAATTTTTATCATTTTTTCATTGGTTAAAGGCATGTACTTTATGAATCATCATTAAGATGATAAGTACATTTTTGGTTGCCAAGAAGACTAGTAATGACCAATTTAGAGAGATTGACTTATAAAGTGCATGAAATGACTTGGATTGATCATAAAAATATTTTAAATAATTATACACTAAAATTAGGTCATAAACATGTACTTTACCTATACTTTTAAATGTATAAATGCAATAAATGTTGTACTTTTATGAGGTTTTGAGTTCCAAATAGGGTATATAAGATCATGGACACTTTAAAATGGTTGGGAAGGATGATTTGGGATGTATTATATATTTAAAAGTCTAAAAATCCATACATGTCATTCTTTAAATGCTAAAAAAAGTATGGTTTTTAAGGGCAGTTTGAAACACGCTTGAGAAAGGGCTAGTTTCTTGGCCATTTCTTGGTTTGCCTACCTACACAACGTTCCAAAATCCCAAAATTATAATGGATCGTGTTTATATAATGGGTAAAGTGAATCAATTTTTTTTTTCTAATTTTCACACTTGTGTGAGTCCATTTGAGCAAAAACTGAGTTTATAGGCCTAGAGGGCTCATGGAGACCTAATTGGATAGTGAAAATGGGCTAATAGGTATACCTCCACTCAGATTTGGGTCCTAAAATTTGAAATGGAGATATAAAGGGATACTAGGTCCTCAAATATATGATAATTTTACCAAAATAATTTGTACATTCTTATAAACAAGGAGGTTTACATGTTTTTAGGGCTACAAGGTATTGAGGCCAAATGAGAGCTTTTGGGGTAAAATGGAGTCTTGGAGAGAGTTTGATGACTCCAAATGAATTTTTATAGGTTTATTTTTATATGAAGATTCCTCTCATGGAAAAATATCACCTTGGTGACTATTAAATCAAGTTTTGACCTATTTGGGCAAGAAAGGTCTAGTGAGATAAAGAGGTTTCAAGACATCTAAGGAATTACTTGATGATTTCCACTGGGATGTCAGTTTGGATAAATCCTAAGTAGATGAAAGGTGTCAAAGAGTAGAGAAAGAGATCAGTTAAACATGACCTGATGATCAAGAGTGCCCTATGTCCATCATAGGCCAATACAAAGGGCAATTTTAATGAGGAATATCAAGGTGTCAAGTAATAAGAAGGAACTCCACACCACTTGGGAGATAAAGCATATTCAAAAAAGGAGCACTTGTCCTATAAGACCTATTTAGATAGTTTGATACCTCCTTTCTTTTTGCAACTATATTTTTGAAACTTGGAAATCTTCCTCTCCTACACCTTTCTCTCTTTCTTCTCTCACTTTCTCTATATATTTAGCCTTGATAGGCTTTATTTGGATCCTCCACCTGGGTATGGTGAAGCCCTACCCATTTGTAAGCCGTTGATCAATGATAAAAATATGCTTTACCTCCTCCTTTGACTAGTTTCAATGTGTATGCATGACTAGTTATATCTTATCAAGTGATTAGCTTTGCTTACTTGGTATGTTATCCTTGTCTAGAATTCATATTTAATTTGAAATATTTTTTGTAGGTCTTGTGAAGTTTCTAATATAGGTGTGAAGGTTAAGTGAGTTTTCTTTTAATTAGTGTCATTTCATGACCTCTTGACTATTCCTCCTAGCCCAAAAATCTTTCACTGCCTCCATAATGAAGTGTTGATGTAGAGAGGTAGATTAGGGGTAGTGTTTATTGCAGGTTAGTCTTATGGTTGAAGTGAATATAGTTGGTTGGTAGTGGTCAAGTACATTTGGTACGTCACCTCCATTATAGTAGGTTTCTCTCTCTTTCCCTATCAATTTGGTAGAGTAGTTTGTGAGCCTAAGTGATTCATCAAGGGGAGCTAGCCCTTTAACCTAAAGATTCAATCTAGTATTAGGCCACTCATAACCCAGGATCATCTCCATTTTATTCCAAATTTGTAAGGCTTGAACTACCTTCCAAGGGTGAAAATTGGTTTGTAATAATTTTGGCATGCCAAGTGGGATTAAGTTCCAAAGTAGTGGAATGATTTTTGGTTTTGTTCTTATACAAATCAACCTTTCTAGGCATTCAAAACATCAATGGTGACTTTGTGCTCAATCATATAGTTGTAGTTACCCAGTCACTTATTCAAAGTAAGTTGTGTTTTCAATTAACTATATTTATGAGGTTGTTACGACTGAGTTTGAAGTGAATTTTAGTTTCATGCAAGTTGATGAGGCATCTCAAGCCTATGATATTCCCTATTAGCCCTATGATGAGCTTTATCAACCTCACTATGATCCATATCAGCCTCACTATGATCCTTATCGGCCTTGTCACAAGTCATATCAATCCTATGATTAGCCTACACTCCCCCTACATGATTATTATGTTGCATATGATCAGCCTTCTCAATACTATGCTATCCCTATCAAATGTAGTCACTTTTCAAACCATTCCATTTTAGGTTTTAAGCAAACTCTCTTAGGCTATGAGAGGTATATGATAGGTATTAACACACAAAGGGAGTATGGTTAAAATATCCATATTCATCTCATTCATAATGTGAGGGACTCATTACAACTAATGAAGGAGGAATGGACACCTATTGAGAGAGAAAATTACAAAGACTCTCAAGTGAGATGATAGATGTAAGTGGTCTATTTAAAATCATAGAGGATAAGCTAAAATCTCATGAAGGATAATAGGTTCAATCCTATCAACCCCATGTGTCTTTATATTTAACACCTCAACCCACTTATGTGCCACCCTTTCTTCCCCAATAAACCATTTCAATTGAAATTAAAGTGCTCAAAATCCTTCATATACTCCTCAAACTTTCCCTTCTTGGAAATCAATCCAAAAGAGCATTCAAAATTGTCAGGAATCTAGAACAACAAACATGCTCTGATCCCACTTGTCAGGATGCGAAACCGAAAACATACAATTGATTACCAAACTTCAAGCAACTTAATATGCAGAAATACCCAGAATCACCAAGTAACTAGAATTCAAAATAACACAGCATATGAGAGACAATACACAACTTGTATTAACACTTTATACAGAAAAGAATACAATAAAGAAGATGCCACTTCTTCTCCACCACCTTACAGAGGTTTCCCACACCTCAAGTGAACAGTACTTCTTCTCCCCAAAGCTCTCCCTCTCACAGGTCCCAACACCCAACTCAAATACAGAGTTGGTGTTCACCTCCCATGCTCCACGCACAACACAAGTGCTCCACGCACTCCACAAGCACTCCACGTGCTCCACAAGTACTCAAGGTACTTCAAGTAGATCTCCCATGAACCTGCAATAACCTGCACTTCAACAGACCATACTTATGGAAGGAACTCCCTTGCCTTCCTCTCTTGCACTATCTGAGTACACACCTGTACTCCAAGTAGATCCTGCCTGATACTGCTCCCTGTTGTGTTGCTGTCTATATGACCTTGCACACCTGCAAATCAAACAACGGTTATGCTCACCTGTGAACCTCGACCTTGCACACACATACACCTACAGATCAACGATCTTACTTACCATGTAGATCTCCTGTATAGGCCATGCAACTGTGACCAAGATCCTACACTCCTAAAGAACCCAGCTGGCTCTCCAATCCAGCACCAACACACCTGGTACTGAGGCACTAGGAGGAATGCACCATTGCTCTACCTCACACACAGAAGGAGCTTATAATTATGCTCTCTTACTCCCTAGCACACTTTTCCAATACAACCATGAGTCTATTATATAGATCTCATCCAAACAATAATTAGACATCTAATTACAATAATTAGATCCACAGCTCTCAGTCTAAAAATAGATCTCTTCATGCAAACACTTGGTTCGTTAGCTAACTACCCGTAAATAGCTCGCAGTCGAACCACACAGGGGACCGACGTCAGTCCCTGTCTGCCTGGAGGTGACCGACGTCGGCCGATATATGACCGACGTCGGTTGCTTCCCTTTGCTATCCTGCCGACGTCGGCTGATTAGACCGACCCCAACTTCTCTGTAACTCAGCAACCTTCAGCAACCTCCTCTCCTGTTTGCATCAGTGAAGCTTTTAGCTCCACAATCCTAACAATCTCCCACTTGGAGATAAACAGCTGCACTGTACCTATACCTGTACTCTGTCTAATCTGTTTCCTGGTTTGTATCCCTCTTCAAGCTCCCACCTGAAGACAACACACCACACAACCTGTGATGTACCACCTGTCATCCGAGTACCCTACCACATCCGAACCTACAACACCTGTAGTGAAGTCTTGACCCTGCATAGCAACACCTGCTGCCAGTCCCTCTCAGAAAACCTGAGAACCCACTTCCCTGAATTGGCTCCTAACTCTGACAGCTCCCACTGCATGGGAATACTCAGGTCTATGCCAGACCTCATGTGATTTCGGACACTATACCTGTCCAGCCCTTAGTGTGCTCTGGTTCTGCATCCCGAACCTCGCCAACACCTGATTCACATCAGCTCCCACTTGAGACAAAATCAATCTGTGATCTCCATGCCTCCCATGTCAAAGAATTCCGCTGCTCCAAACTCCTCATGACATGCCACTGAACTAATCTTACCCTTAGCTCAGCAAAACCCTGTATGTACACCCCTGCTAGCTAGCATACTATCCACATACAGCAACAGAATGATGTTGCAATCATCATCCCCCTGGTAAGTCAAACCACAGTAGTTACCTGACACTGACTGAAGCCATGCTTCGTCCTCCACCTGTCAAAACCTGTACCACTGTCCTGCAGCTACCTCAAGACCATATGCCCTGGTCTTCCGTCTCATGTATCCGTTCTCTCTATTCTTCTACTAAGGCATCCATTCCTCTCTGTGCTTTCATTCAGCTGGCAAACCTACCAAAACACCCGTTTGGCTCTGCTCCAAGGAATCACATCCTCATCCATGCCAAGCTCACACCTGTTTCCTGGATCCTTCCTGCTATACAATCAGCAACAAGTATGAAGAAGAGGAACACAAATTTGAGGACCTACTTACGCCTTCTGTTCTCCATATGGGTGTTTGAGACTCCTTGACATCATGCTGTCCACCCAAAATTTGTTACAGTGACCGACCTCGGTCACCCCACAGTCTGCATCCGATCGACGTCGATTCCATGCGTCTGTACCTGACTACCAACCTGCCAGTGCTGGTGTCCCTGCTGCCGATGTCAGTCCTCCTGACCGACATCGGTCTTACATACTGTCGACATCGGTCTTTTGACCGACGTCGGTCTTACTCTGCCCGACATCACCGGCTTCGGTCTGCACATGACCGACATCGGCATCTGTCTGTTCGACGCCGGTTCCTCCTGACCGACGCCGGTACCTGTGTTCACCTGTGAGTGATGACTTTTTACCCGCGAGCTCCTTTGGATCAAACTCCATGTCCAAACTGCCCTACTCAGATGTATCCAGCCTCATCCACTGAACTCTGTCTGCCATCTCCTCCAAGAACACCAAGGCTTTCTAATTCTTAAGCCTGTCAAATATATCTGTCTTCCGCTTAAGAACATGCATCTCCTTCCTGCTCATGTGACCAAGCCTACGAAGCCACGTCTCTGCAACAGAAGAAGAATCAGTAATATAAACAAGTAGATAAAGTATACCTATTTTCTTACCACCAGCTAATTCAAGTGCTACCGCTGTGAGAGTTCTTGTGCATCTCTCATCACCCAATCTTTCTGAAGAAATTAGCCATATCTCCAAACCTGGGACCTGCATGACCTTCATCAACACCTGTGTGTTGGCTGCCTGCAATTTCAGCTTCACTTCCCCTTTGCCAATTCTTTGGCAAGGCTTACCAGCTCCTCTACCTGGGGCTGCATGGAAAGAGGCAACCAAATCTTTTATCCAAGATTCAACTTTATCCAAGAAACCTGCAAACACATCCTGTGCAACAACACCTGCTACATCTGTATCTTCAGTTTCTTCATGCTGATCTGTTACCAACCAACAATGTTCTTTTACCTGCTCTTTCTTTCCATCAGACCGTGAGTAACCGTCTGTGCTTTTCAACTCTTCCATTCTTAGCTTACTTTGATCTGCCATTGCTCTACTCCCACTCAATCAGAAACCCCTAAGAGTGCCCTGTAACCAAAACACAACCTGCTCTCTGCAACCTTAGCTCTGATACCACTTGTCAGGAATCTAGAACAACAAACATGCTCTGATCCCACTTGTTAGGATGCGAAACCGGAAACATACAATTGATTACCAAACTTCAAGTAACTTAATATGCGGAAATACCCAGAATCACCAAGTAACTAGAATTCAAAATAACACAGCATATGAGAGACAATACACAACTTGTATTAACACTTTATACAGAAAAGAATACAATAAAGAAGATGCCACTTCTTCTCCACTACCTTACAGAGGTTTCCCACACCTCAAGTGAACAATACTTCTTCTCCCCAAAGCTTTCCCTCTCACAGGTCCCAACACCCAACTCAAATACAGAGTTGGTGTTCACCTCCCGTGCTCCACACACAACACAAGTGCTCCACGCACTCCACAAGCACTCCACGCACTCCACAAGTACTCAAGGTACTTCAAGTAGATCTCCCATGAACCTGCAATAACCTGCACTTCAATAGACCATACTTATGGAAGGAACTCCCTTGCCTTCCTCTCTTGCACTATCCGAGTACACACCTGTACTCTAAGTAGATCCTGCCTGATACTGCTCCCTATTGTGTTGCTGTCTATATGACCTTGCACACCTGCAAATCAAACAACGGTTCTGCTCACCTGTGAACCTTGACCTTGCACACACATACACCTGTAGATCAACGATCTTACTTACCATGTAGATCTCCTGTATAGGCCATGCAACTGTGACCAAGATCTTACACTCCTGAAGAACCCAGCTGGCTCTCTAATCCAGCACCAACACACCTGGTACTGAGGCACTAGGAGGAACGCACCATTGCTCTACCTCACACACAGAAGGAGCTTATAATTATGCTCTCTTACTCCCTAGCACACTTTTCCAATACAACCATGAGTCTATTATATAGATCTCATCCAAACAATAATTAGACATCTAATTACAATAATTAGATCCGCAGCTCTCAGTCTAAAAATAGATCTCTTCATGCAAACACTTGATTCGTTAGCTAACTGCCCGTAAATAGCTCGCAGTCGAACCACATAGGTGACCGACGTCGGTCCCTGTCTGCCTAGAGGTGACCGACGTCGGCTGATATATGACCGACGTCGGTTGCTTCCCTTTGCTATCCTACCGACGTCGGCTAATCAGACCGACCCCAACTTCTCTGCAACTCAGCAACCTTCAGCAACCTCCTCTCCTGTTTGCATCAGTGAAGCTTTTAGCTCCACAATCCTAACAAAAATAAGGAAGATATTGTTGTTGAGAAACTTATTGTTGAGAACCAAGACAAAGTAAAATTATAAGGTTTGATTTCCTCATGGAGGGAAGCTAATGAATCCACCTTAGCACAAAAATTTACTCCTCTTCCTCAAGAACCCCCCAATAAGTCTTTAAATATTCTAAGTTGTAATCAAGTGATGAAATCATGGAGTAAACAAAGAGAGACAAGCATAGATTGGGGAGTTGAAGTCAAGGAAGAATCTGAACCTATGAAAGTATCTCTCATCCCTCCTAAAGAGCCCTCTTGTATCCCATATCAGACTTATTATGATCCTTATCCTCATGAAGTCACTAACCACATTCAATAAAAGTTATTCCAAGAGAGTATAGACAATAAAATTGAAGAGTTGGAGTTGAAAATGAAGAAACTTGAACCAAGCCAAGATTTAGAGTTTGAAATCAAAGAAAAATTTGTGCCTATTCAAGGTCCATTTACTTCTCCTTAATAACCTAAATATTTTTCATCTTAGAGGTATATCCAAGAAGGATTTCAAGACAATAAAAAGTCCTAGTTGATAAGTTTAAAAATCAATTTGCGGCTGTTGAATAACCTCAAGAAGGTTATGAGAAGGATGAGGTGGTTGTTGAGGAGAATGGGGCACTCATAGCACAAATTAATTTTCTATCTCTCCAAGAATTCATAAAAGAGTCTTCCATCCTCAAATATTCAATTTTAAAGGGTACTCCCTTAGTTCCCAAGCAAACTCATGGGCATATCCATCACCTTCCCACCATCTCCCTTCTTGAAGAGGAGCATGTTCTATGAAGGATAGAAGAAGTTACATCTTCAAGTGAGGTTCAAAGAGAGTGTGATGAAGATTATTCAAGTGTATATGATGAGGAATTCACCATTGGTACTCATATTGGTGAAGATAAACATAAATCAGTTTTTAGAGATGAAGTGAAAGAGAATTTTGAAGGGGTACAAGTCAAAAATCAGGTTACAACTGATGTTAAAGTAGAAGATATCTCAACTTAACAAGGTGAGGTATTAGACATATGTGAAATGGATAGAAATGAGAAAGGATGTGAGCTTGAAGAAAGAATATAAGCTAAAGTATTTAATGAAGTTGAAATGGTTCTCAATGAGCAAGAAGCTAAAATTGAAGAGGTTGACTTGCAATCACATCAGGATTACATAGAGAAGTTTGAGACTCTTGACAGTTCTATGGTTCTTAAAGAAAATGATGAATAAATTTGGTAGAAGTATCTAAAAATATTAAATGGATATAAGGCTCTTCAAGGCTTTATATCCCTTATTGGTCAGATTGAGGATGTTATTGAGGTGGCCTTCCTTCTTGAAAGACAATGTAAGAATCTCCAAGGTACCAAATTTGAGGCTCCCCATATGAACCAAGAAGTAGTCATGATTGAGTTGATATCTAACATCAAGAGAGATAAAAATAAGTTTTTTAAAGCATGAGATGAGTTCATATTCATAGGTGATTGGTTTGATGTTGTTACTTCAATTAAGAGCATGCCAAGAGGATTGGAAATTAACATGAGGATGAAGCCAACAAGATCAATGTCTAAGAGGCAACTTGCCTTATGTTATCCTTTACCTCATGGATAAAAATATATCACAAGAATCCCATTTTACCCAAGAGGAAGAAGTTGTTTTCAATTCAGTTACATATATTAGTTGTTTTCTTGTTTTTTGTGTTCCTTAAGTGCTTGTAAGCACATGTGTGTGTCTTGTTTTCTTTGCTTTGTGTGTTCTCCTTGTTTTTGGTGTGTTTGGAGATCAATCAGTTTGTTTTGTCTTGGTCAAGGTATAATAAGGTCTGAGTTTGAGTTGAAATAATTCCATTACCCAATGAAATGACAAGACTATTGGTTTAGTAAGCATTGCAGGCATGCTACCCCCATGAATCATTAATTTATTGATCAATTTTGACCCCCAAGGTCAAAAGGTCAACCCATATAGGTAAAAAAATTCTTTTCATGTATTTTTATCCATTTTTATATATTTCTAATGTCTTATTAGGTCTTAAAATAGTCTTTCTAAAGCCTATTAGCAAATTTTAAGGTTTATTTGACAAAGTTAAGGTAATGTTGTATCTTGGTCTTGTACTAGCCTAGTCATGTCATGGTGAGAAAAAAGGGTTGGTAAAATATTTTAATAGGTTAATATGGCCCCATAAAAGTCATATTATTGTATTCATCACATTTTATAAACATTTCACATGTGTTTGGAAATTTTAAGGTTCTTTTATGAACTTTAAGGTAAGTTTTATGAAGGAATAAAGTGATTTTCACTAACTCCAATGCATGCCAAAGATGATAAAATACAATGGTCCATACATTAAAATTTTAAAATGTTTAAAAATAGGTTTATAACCTATATATGATAGTTACAAGTCATAATGTGGTTAGATTCTTGCATTTTAATGCTTAAGAGGCAGTTTTTAGGCACTTGTACAGACTTAGTGAACTCGTATTCATGTGAAAATGTTGAAAAGTGTATTTTAAACTCCAAAAGGTAAAATAAACATTTGGAGTGCAGGTAAATGTCTCAATATTTTGAAATTTTCTTCCTTCTCTCCATTGATCTCTTCACAAGCTTGCAAAGGCAAATTTCATGTAACTAGTACATCCAGGAGAGAGAGAGTCAGGGTCTAATATTTTTTAAAAAGAAGGGGGTCATAATAATAATAGAATTTATGTCATTTTTTTTTTATATCCATCCCCTCTCCTTTATGAACAATTATTAAGACTCCAAGGTAATCTGAAAGAACTAGTCAACCCCATAAGCTCAATTTATCTTATTAAAATGATAGTTTCAAGAAATGTGAATGCATAGGATAAATTTGAAAGGGTCTATAGGGTCTATATAGGAATATTTAATGTTTTTAAAAGTCCCATTTCACATGTGTGGGCTCAAAAGGGAAAGAAAACTCCATTTGCATATATTTTTGAAAGGTGGTTATCATGGTTTGTACTTGAGTTTTCAAGGTTTTCTATAGATTATAATGTATCAAATGATTATAAAATTATTAAATATCTTTCCACTCAGCCAAGCCTCTTCTATCATCTGAGTACCTTCTATACTAGTCTCCCAAGTCACATTCATATCTCACTTTGAAGATTGTATGTATGTTACCCGCATAAGTATGGTTTGAGAAGTCCTAATCTTGGATATTTAAAAGTGTGTGATGGTATTTTAATCATGATATAGGTGATGAGTCAATGAGAATATGATCTCAGACCTTAATAGATCCAATTAGCACCATATAAGGCCTAAAACACAAGAATGCAGACCTACAGGTCTATGTAGACCTATATGCCTATTCTGCACAAAAATGCAATATTATTGCATTTGAGCTAATGTTTAAAGGATTTAATGAAGTTTATAATTGTGTATATACAATATTAAAATGTATTTAGGTCCTTATGTGGGGTATCCATGTCATTAAAACTTGTCCTTCAACCTTGCAATCATATAGACCTGTGTGTACAAGAAAAAGGGAAGATAATGTTTGAAGATCAAAAGAAGGGATAAAGTGAACATGTGAAATATATAGAATAAAGGAGACATATTTTAGTTAAATTATAAATTTAATGATGCTCTCATGAGATGATCAAATTCATTTAGAAGTTAAAGATCCTAAACAGGCTTGTTACAGGCAGGACATGGAAAAGGCATACATGTATGGTTAAACTGAGCATGTGTAAGGTCTTGAAGAGGTTGAAAAAGTTTAAACAAAAGACAATAAGCTATTAAAATAGTATAAAAGGTCATTTATTTTTTTATTGAATTTTAGAGGAGTATATAAACCCTAAAGTGTAGTCAAAGATCAAATAATCACGTACAAGGTTCTTTGAGTACATCAAGTTGGTCTTCAAACTTGAGAGGAAGGTGCAATGTTCAATAGTAAGGTTGAGATTGAGTGAATGGAAAATATTTATGAAACCATAAAATATATAAATAGTATCATAATAGGGTGATAAAAACCAATTCATCCTACGCTTGAAATCACATAGTCAATTTATACCTATAGGCCTACTTAGTCTTGATGGTGAGGTGCCTACATTGTCATGAATGCCAAAGTGTATAGAGAGAATAAAAATCATATTTAAATAACTATAAATTGTTAACATTAAAATTACATGTGACTTTAAATTAAAATTAATACAAGGTCAAGTTTTGATAAAGTCTTTTAGAGCCTATTAATCCTAAGCATGCACACACAGGTTTGTGTGTCTCTTGTGTGTGAATAGTTTATTTAAATGAAGGTAAGATGAGAACATAAGAACCACAAGAAGTTTATGGAATAAAATAAAGGTAAATTGTATAAATGGAAATAGGGGTTATAAATAGATAATCAAAATATATATCTCTATGAATCCAGTTAATAGGTATAGTAAAGACCTACAGTCCAGCTGGAGATGAAAACTTATCTTTAAAGCATTAGAGAGATGGTGAAATGCCATGCATTAGATTTAGGTTCAGATGAATAAGAATATTTATAAAATCACTAAATATTATTAATACTTAAAATAATATAGGATAATGAGTTTAATACTCATTTCTTGGCTCCCATAACTCAATCTTGTAACCTATAACCAATGAAGACCTACAAGCAAAATTGTCAAGCTTGAGTTAACTTGAGGCCTGTGTATGAAACCTTGTGATGAAAGTTTATTATTATGAGGGTGGACTTATAATGTGAATGAATTAATAAGGATATTATAAGTCTAATTTTACATTTTAATATATTCTAAACCTCTTTAATCGGGAATAAAAATATTAACACAAGTTCTTAGGGTAAAAAATGCATATATGCTTATAAACCGTGACATTAGTAGATGAATGTTGTAGGGGGCCCTATGGAGATGAATTACAATATAAATAATTTTAATATGTCAATATGGATAGTATATACCTCATTTATGTGTTTGATATAAAAACCAAACATCAAAAATGCACTTTCAGGGTTTCATTATCCCTCTACCTTACCAAATGCATCATTTTAAACTCGAGAGACACCTTCTCATGTTTAAGAGTATGTTTTAAAAGGGAACCCAAGATATTTGGATGTGTTAGGTGGGATTTTAAAATTGAAATTTGTGGCATTTTTTCATTAGTTTGGGGCTTTTAATTTATGAATCATCGTTAAGATAATAAGTACATTTTTGGTTGTCAAAAAGACTAGTAATGACTAGTTTGGAGAGATTGATTTCCAAAGTGCATGAAATTAATTTGATTTATCTTAAAAACTATTTTAAATAATTATACACTAAAAGTATGTCTTAAACATGTACCTGAAACTATATGGATGTAATAAATGTTGTACTTTTATGAGGTTTTGAGCTCCAAACATGGTATAAAAGATCACAAACATTTGAAAACTATTGGGGAGGATGATTTTTGATGTATTATACATATTAAATTCCAAAAATATGTACATTTCATTTTTTAAATGCTCAAATAAGTCTAGTTTTTAAGGGCAGTCTGAAACAGGCTTGAGAAAGGGCTAGTTTCTTGGCTATATCTTGGTTTGCCTACCTACACAAGGTTACATAAGCCCAAAGTTGGAATGGAGCATGGTAATATCATGGGTAAAATGAATCAAATAATTTTAATTATTTTAACATATGTTGGAGGCTATTTTAGTAAAAACATAGTTTATAGGCCCAAAGAGTTAATGGAGACCTAATTGGAGAGAGAAAATGGGCTAATAAGTGTACCTCAACTCAGATTTGGGTCCTAAAATTTGGCATGGAGATGTAAGTTGATACTGGGTCCTCAAATATATTCTTATTTTCCAAGGATACTCTCTACATTATTATACACAAGGAGGTTTACACATTTTCAGGGCCACAAGGAATTAAGGCCAAATGATAGCTTTTGGTGTAAAATAGAGTCTTGGAGAGATTTTGATGACTTCAGATGAATTATTAATTTTTTTTTGTGATATTAATATGCCTCTCATGGATAAATATTTCCTTGGTGAATATGAAATCAAGTTTTGAGCTATTTGGGTAAGAAAAACCTAGTGAGATAAAAGGGTTTCAAGACACCTAAGGAGTTACTTGATGATTGCCATTGAGATGACAGTTTGGATAGATCATAAGTAGATGAAAAGTGTAAAATGGTATAGAAAGAGATAATTTCAACATGACCTGACGGTCAAAAGTGCCATTTGTCCATCACAGGCAAAGATAAAGGGTAATTTCATGAAAAAGATCAAGGTGTCAAGCAACAATAATGAATTCCATGCCACTTGGGAGATAAAGCATATTTAAAAAAGGAAAACTTGTCCTCTAAGACTTGTTTATATATTTTCATAACTCCTTTCTTTTTGTAACTCTATTTTAGATACTTGGCAATCTTCCTGTCCTACGCCTTTCTCTCTTTCTTCTCTCACTTTCTCTAAATATTCAACCTTGATAGTCTATGTTTGGATCCTCCACTTGGGTATGGAAAATCCATGCCCATTTTCAAGCCTTTGATCAATTAAAAACTTATATTTTACCTCCTCTTTTGATTGGTTTAAATATGTATGCATGACTAGTTAAATCTTATCAAGTGATTTGCTTTGCTTCCTTGGTATGTTGTCCTTGTCTAGCATGCATATTCACTTTGAAATCCTTTTTGAAAGTATTTTTAAGTGTCTAAGTTAGGTGTGAATATTGAGTGATTTTTATTTTCATTATTATTATTTCATGACCTCTTGATTAGTCCTCCTATCCCAAAGATCTTTCAGTACCTTCATAATGAAGTGTTAATATAGAGAGGCATATTAGGAGTAGTGTTTGTTACAGGTTAGTCTTATGGTTGAAGTTAAAATTTAGTTGGTTGATAGTGGTCAATTACATTTGGTGCATCACTTCCATTAGATTAGTTTTATCTCTCTTTTCTTAGCAAGTTGGTAGAGTAGTTTGCGAGCCTAAGTGATTCATCAAGGGGAGTTAGCCCTTTAACCTAGAGCTTCAATCTAACATTAGGCCACCCATAACCTAGTATTTTATAGATGTTATTACAAATTTTAAAGACTTTAACTACCTTATAAGGGTGAAAATTTGGTTGATAACAAGTCATTCAAGTTATATTGATGATAGGAAATCCACCTCTAGGTTTTGTGTTGTTTTTACAATCTGGTCCTATCTCATGGGGGAGAAAGAAGTTTTTTCTTGTTTCTCAATATTAATTTTAGTTATAATACAATGGATCAATATTATTTGTCTCTAAATTTATATGGCTACATCTCATACTTATGGGATTGGGATCACCATAAACTCAGCTTACGGTTATGTATTACTATAATCAAGGCGTTCTTAAAATTATTCTTAATCTAGGTTTAATGAGCACACAAATCACATAAAATTTCAAGTTCATTTCATAAATGAGCATGTTAAAAAACACAACATTTATCTTCAATATTTCCCCACTCAAGGTTAGTGTGCAGATGTCTTCACCAAGTCACTGCACATGATTGATTTGAGGTTTTCAAAAATTATTTCTCTTGTAATCTTAAGACTAAGATAAATCAAGGGGGGAATGTTAGAATAAATTACATTAAATAATTTATTTTCTAAATTAATTTAAAATTGAGGTTAGATATGGTTATTCTATTTAGGTAGATAAATATCCTATCCTAACCCTTAATATTTAATGGTTATGAATTTATTTACTAACCATGTAGAATATAATGTACGGAGATTGTGATATGGTAAGAGCCTAAATTATAAAGGTTATTATTTTAATATTTCATTTCATAAATATTGGATATTACCATTATATTCTAGTTTTTAATGAAATAATTTTTTTTATAAATATTATTGATAAGATATGCTTGTTGGTATATCTTTCCAATCTTTAGTTGTATGCCAAAACCAATCCCTGATATGTTTGGCTATTTCAAACCATCATATCACTCACACTTCCTAGGAGAATAACTATTGTTCCCATATTAAATTGATATATATTCTTTATTTCCTATATTATACATGGTAGACTCTTTGCTCTATATTGAACAATATTTTCCCCTTCATTAGGTAGATTGGTTACCCTTTCTAGGTTTTTTGTGTTGACCAGTATGATTAGATTTAGAGTCAGCCATATTTTTTGTTTGGCAGTCTTTTCATTACCATTTTTATGAAATCATTCATAAAATCAAATAAGGGTAACCTAAGAAGTTTGCCCCAATTTATCTCTTCCATTTTCTTACATTCATTCTTGAATACTCATTTACTCAAATTCTCTAGGTCTTGCATTGTCTAGAATTCCATGTATGAGAATGGCAGATAATAATGTAGACTGAAGAGGCATCATGGATCCCTCCATGCCAAATGATAATTTTTATTCAATCCTAGTTTCCACATATTTGAGATTGAAACTTTTTTTGAGTTTTTCAAATTGCTTCTATGACACCTACATATTTGGCATGTTATTTCACAAGTCATCACACTCTTCTCTAGACATGGATTTTTATACACACAATATCTATAAAATTTAACATTTAATGATGTTTTCCCTCTTGAAATAACCTATCGAGTTTTAATCTCTCTAATTGCACACCTTAAAGGGTGCACTAAGACAGGTGTAGGGAGACCATTGGTGCTTCATATTATTTTTGTCTAAATATATCATACCTATATCCACTACAAAATCTTGCTTAATATTATAATAATCCTCCTCCTAAATATCCCATAGCTAAGATAAGACCTATCTTTTGTAATTATATCAACTTGAGTTGATGTAGTATCTCTGCTTCCTAAAAAATTCAAACTAGGTCGACCCAGGTCGATGTAGTTCTGAAAGTCACGATGCATGCTTCATAGCTAGGTCAGCCTAAGCTGACCTAGTTCAAGGGAAAACACTTACTTTATAAATATGATGATAGGGGCCAATATTTTTGGATATAATTCAAAAAGGGTTTAGGGTTAAATCATATCTATAAATAAAAGGATCATTTCAGTCTAATAGAGAGCAATATTCATTTTCACGCTATTATTGCTTGCAATTTTACTTTTAGTGAAATTAGAAATTAGTTTATTCTTGTTGATCTGGACTAAGACAAGGTCTGATACTAGATGATAAGGACTAAGAACTAGTCAAAAATAGGTCTCTGGATTTCATTTCTTGATTGTACAGGAGTACCAAAAATAGGACACCCTATTGTTCGGTGTTGTAGTCCTATTTTCATGTTGTTGTCATGAGGCTGAAATCTTTTTGGATTTTGTTCAGAATACCTTTGTTACCCTATCAATGAAATTTTAGGTTCTAGGACCTCATGGATCTCATTGTGTTCCTATTTTAATATTTAAAACTCTTAGGAGCTCCTGGTGCTGTAACTTGAATTCAAACTTGGGAAAGAGAGAGAAGGGGTTAGTTTTAAAATATAATTTGGACGTACTTCACACCCCCTATGTGGGAACGCTACCTACATACCAATACTCTAAAGAGGGATCAAGCTAGTGTAGTTCTCCCATTGAAGTGCTTGGTGAAATTTGTTTATGATCAATACAATTAGAATGTGAAATTGGATGTGTTTTAGCTGGCTAGGGACTGGTGTAATGACTTGAGTAGGATTTAAATAATATGGGAAGGTTGTATGCAAAGAATAAGGATGAGTGCTTGAGTGTACTTGCTTATATTCTTGCATATTTCTTGAAAATGAGTGCCAACCCCTCTAAATGGAATTAGAATGGCCTTTTATATGGAAATAAATGATAGTGGGTTAAATAAATTTGCATTACGATGACAAAGGAAAAGATAAGGATCTAGAATAAACTGATCATTAAGACAAAAAGTGAACTTGGACAACAACATTAAAAATAGGACACCCTAGGTTCCAGTGCTCCTATCTTATTTGAGTGCTATTTTCTAGAGGAAAAAACACTATATTGGGAGAAGCCATTGTTTAGATATTATATTAGAAGCAAAATATATTGTCTTATGGAGTCTTGGATGCAAATAGAAGATTCTTGTAGCCTAGATATGATTTAAACATTGTGATCTTTACAACCACAATAAGCTCTTTCAAAACACCATTGGCCAAGGGAGAGATTGAGGATCAACAAGTTTTATTTAATGTAAGTATTTATAACCTTATCTCTTTCATTTAGTAGACAGATATTACATAATAAATATTTTTGAATGTATAACTCCTTGTTTGAATTTCCTTTGCACTTAAACTTAGTGTGGCTATAAGGTTATCCAAACTTGTCATTTTCCACCCTAGGTAACCTAGGCCTCCATTTTTATACCATGGTTCCTTAACACTTTAGTGTTATTTTCATCATCCTCTTTTATTTGTGTTTTACGCTTTAGTACCACTAGATTAGAATAAACTTATTATTATTATTATTATTATTATTATTATTATTATTATTATTATCATCAAGAGACCTAGTTAAGGTTATTGCATTCTATTGTTTGCCTAGAGGATTTGGAATCATCTCCATTGATGTTGTGTGATGAGTGTTCCTCTAGCTAGGTTTAGTAAATCCAATTGGTCATGACCTGATATACCTAAGTATCCAATGGGTTTTAGTTGATTTAATTTCTCTAAGTTTTCATCTATTAGGTAATATCAATTTCAAGTCTATCTTAATTCATTGCATACATTCTGGTGAACCCAACATGAAATAACCATTAGTTTTCCTCATTCAACAAATTATATCGATACGAGTCGATACTATTTTATTTTGTTTATTTTTTAAAAACTACATTAACATGGGTTGATATAGTATAACTTATGTTTATCCATAAGTAATCACTACATCAATGTAGGTCGATACATTTTTATCTTTCTATATATTTATCAACATGCTACATTAGTGCAAGTCGATCTAGTTTAATTCTCTACATTTCTCTATTAGCCAACTATATCGACCAGGCCTAATCTAGTTTTATCCTTATAATTTATTTTTATATGTTTTATGAATTTTCTAAAAATTACATCAAACCAGGGCAACCCAATCTAATTAATTTTATGCTTTCCAAGAAACTACATTAATGTAGGTTGATACAACGCTAATTCTATATTTTTCTAGTAGGCTAACCTAACATAAGTCAATCCAATTTTACATTCAAATCTACATTATCTCCAGTCATCCAATTACATTGGCCAAGGATCATTTAGATCTATCATATAGGTATTTTTTCTTCCAACTATATCAACCTAGACTGATATAGTTTTATTTATTTTTACAGTTAATTTCATTGATCAAATTAGTTTACATATGTACTTTAAAATTTTACATTATGTAAAAAATTAATTCTTCATAGAAAACTATATCAACCCAAGCTAATATGGTCATACAATTATATTCTTTCTTATTAAAACTACATTGACCTAGGTCGATAATATCCTAATTCTATATTTCCTATCTCTAAACTACATCGGCTCAATTCGAAATAGTTTATTATGCCTATTTTTAGCTATTTTACACAGACTGCATTGACCTATGTTGATACAGTTCTATAATATTTGAACAACTACATCGACTTACGTCAATCTAGTTATGTATGTTTTCATTTTATACACAAATAAGGTAAATTTACTTTCCTTTTCAATAATTAATCAAACATCTACTTTCAAATTGACTGCCTGATTATTTTCATTTAATAAAAGCTACAAATTTATTTTTGAGGTTGTTTTTTGCTTTTGTTTTCTCTTTGATTATTTTCCTTAGAAATTATGTTTCAATAGTTTTTAAACTACTTAACTCTTATTGTGAAGGGATACATGGTGTTTTTTTTACAATCTTTATATATTATTTTCCGACATCATGGCATGAGGGGCTTGCTCCAATACTTATAGCCATAGTACAGAGTTAAACACAAACTTTATTTTCCACATGCCTCAATGTATTTAGGATATGCCTAGGATTCCCATTTTTATTAAATCTTAAGAAGCCAACCATCCATCTAATTCTATAGTGCATCAGTTAGTGGTTATCACCAAGAAGTTACTCTTAGTTTACCGTTAAAACCAAGTTTAGTAAGTTACGATAATAATACTTCCTCCATAGTTAGTGCTCCAAATATCATGATGGCATTGTCTAACAAAAAAATATCTTTGAGAGCCTTAAAATCAATCATATATTTGTAGCGAATCTACCCAATCTTTATTTAGTATAAATAGTTTTCAAAAAAAACAAATCATTTTGATGCTTTTTATTGTATTCTATATTACAAACTGTATCAACCAACATCGATATAGTTTTATGTTGTGTTCTAACTACATTGACTAGTGCTGATATGGTTATCTATATATAAATAAACTACATTAACCAGACTCGATACAGTCTATTCCCTCATCCATTTTCTTATGTAACTACTTTTACTAGGCTCAACATAGTACATTTACTATTTTTGTTAATTTTTTTAGACTTGAGTACATCGACTCAGCTTGATAAAGTTTGTTCTTTCACCATTTTTGTATGTATAACTACATTAGCCCTGGTCGACCTAGTCTATTCTTCTAGTTTCCATCTATGCCATATTTCTCTTATAGTTCATCAACCCAACATGATATAGTTCATTAAACACTTTATTGTCCAAAACTTGTATATCATGTCAAGATAATAGCATTCATTTATTGTAGTTAATCATGTATTTGATTAATTATCGAATCTATCATCATCATGAAATCACCTACTATAATATTCCTTGATAGCATTAACCCATTCATATTTTACATGGGTTTTTCTTTCTTACCTACTTTATCCACCAATGAAGACCACACTTCTTGGTGCAACTAATTCCAATAACTGTCTAGATCCATTGATTTTAACATGCTACAAATCACTCAAAATGATGATCTAGATGATTCACATATCTTCAAAAATATATATGATAATACCATTTATATCCATAATACGAATGACACTTTATCAAAACTTCCTTACTTCACTATTGGCATAATTGATATGAATATTAGAAACCCCCTTTAAGTAATCCTCTTCTCACTAATCTAGGGAATGCCCTTCCTACCAATACTAGGACTCTCCCCCTCCTAATAATCCAAATCCACCCATTGATACAACTCAAATTCTTAAACAAATGATTTATCAAATGAATTTTATGCAAACAAATAACAACTCCTAAATGATCCAAATGCAAATTCGTATCTTACAAATGGCAATTCAACATGCCATCATCTTGCCTCAACATAAGCAAAATTTCCCCCCTCCTCTTTGAGACACCAATGGGAACATCATTCCACAACCTCTTAAAAAATGTTTCAACATCTTCAAAACAAACCTTGAACTCCTTTTATTATATCCATAGATATTTGAAACATTTATCCAACTATTACATACGATGGGACGAAGATCTGGCTAATTTTATTAAATATTTTGGTGATATTTACAATCCCCCTCTTCAAATAAAAACATTATTCACCAAATATGTTTTAGAATGGTATAACCAACTTCATAGACATTTCGTTACATAAATAGAGGATTTAGTTAATGCTCTAGTGAAGGAGTTCCAACATAATGATCTTCCTGAAACAATCTTAGCCATTTCATCAATGCTAAGCAATTATTTAACGAATATGGTCATACATTTATCAAATGATGTAAATAATTAGCTTATAAATTAGATCATAACATGAGTGATGATAATATATAAAAACTATTTATCACTGCTTTAAAACCTTCTCTTCAATACAAGGTTCAAATTTTCTCTCCTCAAACATTATAATATTGTTTTGATCAATATAAATGACAAGATTTTCTCATGAATCAATTTGAACCTTCTCATTGTCTCATCAATGATTCTTTCCAAACTTAAACTAATTCAATAACCATTACCAATTCAAACTCTAAGCCTCCTTAAACCATAATAGGAGCAAACCATTTAGATATTCAAATTCATCCCACTCACCCTTGAATGTGTCAGAAATGTGGAAGTTATTACCTCCATCCAAACCCTTCATTCACACTACCACTACTCTTTCCTCATGGTATGATCATAAATTTTTTTGCTGGTTCCATGATGATATTGGTTACTCTCACAAAACATGTCAACCTCTCTCAAAATTTATACTTTCCTTAATGTTAGGAGGAGCCTTCAATCACGATGCTATGATTAAGGCTTGTCATGTTGAATACCTGAAAGCATCTCAAAATAAAAAGTTTCTTAAATCAACCAATCAATAATTTCAAAAATATTCTTCCTATCCCAATACGCAACATCCAAATGAAAATGTTTGTGATATTGATGCTAACTATGATAAATATTATATTAATTATTAGTATGTGAATACAACTAAAATCAACTACCATTGTAAGCCCACTCACAAATATTTTACCACCAAACCTAATAAGTCCTCCATCGAGGAACAAATTTTAAAATATACTACAACTTCTCCTCTATCATCTTCAAAACCAATCACTAGTGATGAGCCACTCCCACACATGGAACCTCATTCTAATTTCACTATTCCTAAAAAGAATGCAATTTCTAATAAACCTAAGCTTTGTGTTAATTCCTCTTCTAAACCTCATTGGAATTTTCTAGATGAACTTAGATCTATGCCTTACAAAATTCCATTCATGGAATTAGTCATAACTTCCCCTTATCATTGTAAGTTCATCATGTAATAAATACAAGACATTGAATAACCCTTATCTAATGACACTAAAGTCCCTATATTTTCATTTGACAACCCTCCACCCATAAAATTTCATGCTATTGAAACAATCTCTTATTCCATAAAACACACCATAGAATTTACTGAAGCTGATGTGATTATTGATGAAATTATTTTTTGAGTTGATGATCCAACACTCTTTATCAAAATTGGAATAAAAATACCTTAATTAGAAAAGTATTGGTAGATGAAGGCTTAGGCAATGTTACCTCTCTTTGGCTCATCCAATAAATCAGATATTTCAAAGAAAAAAATAAACAAACTTGCCTTACTTGTTATGGATTTGATAAAACGAACCAAAAACCACATGGTTGTATTTGGATTCTCCTCACAACTAGATTTAAAATAATTTAAACTAAACTCATGGTATTTGATATTCCTTTATCTTATAATATGCTTCTGGGATGTCTATGGACTCATCATATGAAAGTTATTCCATCCTTCGGTAGATAATATATCAAATTTATCCATAATGGTAAACATTATAAACATGAAGAATATCCAAACCCTTGGAGCATCCAAGTTCCAAATCCTCAATCTCAATATCACATTTCTACAATCACTCATCTTAACAATATTCCTATGCTTGAATTCATCAGCATGTATTTTGATTTACATGTCACTCTTGTAGACTTTGATGATGAACAACTTAATGAATAACAAACCATTTGAAATATGCTTGATTACCTCCATATATAGTGGAATGGATTCCTCATCTATTTCCATGAGATCACACCATTACTTTAATTGATATTATTTATGATAGTCCTCCCCATGCAACACATTAAATCCTATTACACAGAAGATGACTTCACTTGTAACAAATATAGGGCAACCAAACTCTTTCAAGAACCTTTAGACATGTCCCCTTATACTTTTAGTAATATAGGTGTATCTACTATCGATAGCCCTAATGAAACTGATACATGTACTATGTGTACCTAATCCCAATCATTATACATGGATGTAATGCATTATAAAAATATGTTAGCCAAAATACATGCCTTCAACCATGATGTTTATGTCCCTCCTAGTAATCTACCTTTAAAATACACCCCAATTTTTAAACCTATAACATTTAAAATTATTATTAAATTGGATACTATTCAATCCCTTTCTTCAAATAAAAACATTATTCACCAAACTGATAGTGTTCACACTATTCCTCATGTCTTTGATTGTGTCAACCAATCTGATGTCTCCAAATGCATCAACAATGATCAACACTTGGTCAATACAATTATTTCCTATTCATTAATCTTAGTAGACTCTCTCAAACCATTTGATATAACTAATATTATTATGGTTGTTTCTCAACATGCAAAAATTTCTCCTAAAACCATTATACCTAACTATAATAATCAACCTAATATAATAAACATAGAATATCCATCTTCTAATGATCATTCTCACATCACCTTAGATGTTAAGGTTATTTATGTAAGACAAATACATTATAAATTAGACAACCAAGGTAATCAAATCATTGATCTTGAAATAGATGTCGAATACTATGGACCTTTACCAACTCTTCCTAGTGATGAAGCTATTCTAGAATTACTCCATGTTAGTGAGCCTCAACTTCCCTGCCAACATCACAAGCTTGGCCATTTTTATAAAAAGGCTCCTTGCTTTAATAAATTTTTCACTGGTATTAATCCCAAAACACATATTGTATATAAGCTTCCTTCAGCTCCATACTGGTTCCAAGATGGAAATGTTATGCTCATTGAAGAAACTATTATAATCAATTATGGTACCACACACTCCTCAACGTATTATTGTTTCTAAATAAATTCATTCAAAATAACGTGATAACTAACTCTATTATTTGATAAATACAATGAAGATTTTACCTAGTTATGTGAAGACATGTCTGGTATTGATCCTCATATTATGGTTCATAACATCATCACCTATTCTAATGCCAAACTCGTATGAAAAAAGTAAAGCAAATTTACTCTTCATATTTCTACCCTATGTCACAAATAAATCATTAAGATTATGGATGTTAAGTTCATCAAAATCTAGACACATCATTTATCCCAATATACTCATAAGGAATCTACTAATGAGATAAAAAATACACATGTTGAGCCATAAATCAAACTAAAGGATCCCATCATAACAAAAGTGCCAGAAAGTACAACATTTGAGCTTCCTTTATTGGTTAATATAAAATAATAAGATGGACATGTTACAAATTACTATGATAGTGATGATGAAACCATGTATGATATAACTGATGAACAATTATGAAAGCTAAGTTTCAATCCACTTGATCATTTGTTGCATAATTTATTCGAACCTATAGGGATTGGTACCTACAAGTTATTTCCATCTCTTGAAAAGGTGGATCAAATTGTTGAAAAGGGCAAAACCAAAGTAAATGATCCACATGCTAATTATTTTTATAGCATACATCCTTCTTGGATAAGATCTTTAAGCCAACCTTGTAAGGGTCAATTACCAATACACCATGTGAATAATGTGGACTCTATTATTAAGCCTCCACATCATATTTTATATATTACACCACACTAGGATATTTTGCATATAATTATTCCTATGTTACTAGAACATAAGATGGCATTTTTACCTCCTAACAGACCTTAGTCAAAAAGATGACTTGTGACAAAATTGGGGGTACCATATTGTACTTATCATCAAAATTTTGACCATGATACTGACCATTATGGGGCTTTATAAAGTCAAATTCAAACATGCAAATGCAATGATTGTATCCAGATTATTTTTGAATAGTGAAAATGACCTAATAATTCCCATATTTCAATTCAAAAATAGGTTTCAAAGCACCCAAAACATGATAAATTTACAATTACTACAAATATTGATGGTCTTTTTGGCCCAAATATACAAATTGATACCAAAAATTGGGATAATCTTTATGATGTCTCATCTTTACCTATATAGGGGCACACTATTGAGGAGCTTTAACATTCCCTAATTTTTTCAGCATCTCTCAAACACCTTTATTTTCCTATAGCATGTGGATCTCAAATACATTAAACTCTTATATGGGTAATGGATACAAAATCATACCTCACCCTTTGCCTTGGACATTGGGAAATAGACATGAATGTGATAATCAACACTAAAAATATGTGTCTTGCTTATGGATATAATGATAAACCTCTAGCAATGATAAATGGCATTCCTTTACCACATGATACTAAATCATGGGAAATGAGACTACATAAACATTCTTGGTGGATATATAATCTACAAAGCTACCAGATCGTCCTTTATCTTTAGAGTGGGAGGAATCTTCTCTTTCCATTACAATTAAACTTTGCAAAGCTAATTAATGTAATTGATCCAACATAATATTAGATGACATTAAATATTCCAAAAATATCAAAAAATCTAAATATACCCATAAAATACCAAAAATCATATTTCAACATGTTTTTAGTTGTATTATTTACTATTCATATGTTGTTTGATCCATGTTAGTAGATAACATAACATTATTTTTATATACACATGTTTCACATATATTTTGAGCCTGATACATGCACACACTAGACCCATGATACATGCATATGTAGATTATTGGACCTATCTTTTCTCATGTCTATAGACACCAAAATTACAACACACACGTGCATAACTCCCTATGTCAAAACACCCCTCGATCCCCTTTTAATAATTATCCTTCCTAACCCATGTTTTCACCCCTCATACATTTAATTAATTTAAAAATATTTAATTAAGTTAATTAAAAACTACTTATGCCAACTTACTTGGCCACAACATCCTAAGACTAATTCTGGCAACCTCTGAGTCACCTCAAGACTTAGTTCCCTAATCCTAACTACCCATGACTTATTTTCACCCCTAACATATTTTCCTAACTAACTACATTCTTCTTAACCTCGCATTTCTACCATTTTCTAATGGACACTACACTTGGCAAGAGAAGAAATAGAAAATAGGCTAAAAATATCCCTTTTAGCTATTTTCATACCACTGATGTCAATCAACCCTCAATTGTCATTGCTGGAATCACTGACGTTGGTTACTAAGCCAAATTCCAAGCTAATATTTGGGTTAGTAAAAATTAGAAAAATCAATCATTCATGTACAAGCTTTGGCATTCAACTTTATATATCCAGGCTTATCCTTACTCTACACAAATTAGTCCAGATTAGGAATTGATATACTACAAAGAGCTTGGATTCTTCTAAACTGGCAGTACACGCTTGTCTTTTTTGTTCACATATTGCTTTAACACGCCTCATCAGAGATATCTATCCAACACTCATAGTTCATCCATTTCACTATCTAAGTATATATCTATGTTTTGTAATCCCTTTAAATAGTCATTTTATAATTACTTTATGTTATAATATTTATCATTTTATGAACGTCTCGAATCTCCCTATGAAGGAGTTATAAAACTCCTTCACCCATTTCCCTCTGTTCAAACATACCAACCCTCTGTCTAGACCCACCTGAGTCTTAAACACTCCCTTATGACTCTTCCTAACCTCAAACACTTGACCAACATCTACCTTCTAGCTCAAAAAAGTATCTTGAAACCTTCTAAGACCCTACTACCCCTATCGACATTGGTCAGATAACCGACATTAGTCATATATCCTTATTGACATTGGCAACCTTAACTGACATCGATGACTATGTATTTTCACCAACTTCCCTAAGACTACCTAAACAACATCAAAAAACCACAAATAACTCACATTACCTACACTATGTCACTCTCTACTGCACTTAGACTACAAGAATGGTACGAATATCTCTCTTACTCTCTCTTTCATTTTGTTATTCATTACCATTTTGTTTCAAAAAGTGGATTGTCATCCTTAAGGAAGTTTGACACTTCCAGGAATAAGCGCGTAGCTTGGTAGCCCATTCATATATCTACTAATAAATATTTTTGGTGGTAGTTCTTTCTTATTCACAGGTAGTCCTTCCTAGCCAAAGAGGAGTGCTCAACATTGTCTAGATATGATGCACAACTAATTTGGGTTCTCTCTAATCTATAATCCCTACCCTTCATCACTATTTCCCCTCTTGTTGTTGATTCTATCATGAAGGATACTTTAGATATAAAGCATAATCCCAAACCCAACCAAATTCCTATTATGCCTGAGGGAGATCAAGATTTTGCTAGATTTCTTGATCGTAATGTGGCAGCCCTTCAGCATTACCTTGCCATGAGCTAAACTCATAACTCTTTGAGTGACCCACTATATGGTATGACAACTTCTCTAATGGAAACAACTTAAGTTTCATTTGTCTCCACGATGTTCCCAATGGTTACTCAAACCACCACTTTGACAAATAACGCAACCATAAACAATGCCCAAAGTTTAGCATCACCAACCACTCAGTCTCACCTAATCCCTATCGTGACGTCCCTACCTTCACAACCATAAGCAGTTCAGTCAAGTCTAACCCCATTTTAGAATTTAGTGGTACCCATCCCATCTACTCTCACATCTATAATTACACAAGTTATTACTCACCCTTCACCAAGTATAACCATGCCAATAACCCAACCTATAATAACAACATTCAACCAAAGCATTATCTCTAACCCAATGTGACAAGCCCCTTTCATTTCAGCCCCTCAACCTATGAATCACTACCTCTATGTTGAGTCAACACAACCACATCAAGCTATGTCATACACTACCTCTACTTCTTATCAAGCTCCCTATAACTGAGGGGGTATCTCCCAAACCAATCCCCCTCCAGAACTCATTAGGATACTAATGGACAAGATGTCTAGTCTAGAGACATCCGTGTCGAGTTCAAAGAATGTGATATCTTATAATTAGATATGTAATGATCCCATCCATCCTTCTGTGCCTATTCACCCTTATCCAAGTCAATGGGAACTCCCCAAATTTACTCACTTCTATAGTAAAGAGGACCCACAATAGTATTTGTGAGCATTTATACATGCTTGTTATTTAATAGGGCACGATGATGCGTTACTACTTCACACCTTCCCTATGTCTCTTTTGGGTGTTACCCTAGATTGGTATAGTTCTATAACTTGGCACTCTATTTTTTCATTTACCCAATTCACACAATTATTCCTAGACCATTTCTCTATCAACATTTATAAAAAGGTTTTTATTATGGACCTTTATTTTATTAAATAATTTGATGACAAGTCTATCACATATTTTGTCATTCATTGGAGAGGCTTAATTAATTCAACTCTCCTTCTCTTTACCCCAATTTGCGCTTATTGAGCTCTTCTCAAGGGCATTTACTAAGCACATTTCATCCACACTATGAGTACAAACTTTTTGCACATTTGATGAAGCCTTTACAATGGCATGAAAACTCAAGATCTGGGCTATAAATGAAGACAGAGTTAAGTTGCATTGTAAAAATGCCAATTTCAAATCAAAAGACTCCTTTTCTTCTAAACCTTCTCCTTCTAACCAAAAATATAAAGGCTCTACCAATGCAGTGGTCATTAAATCAACTTCTTACATAACCACAAACCAACCTAATTCCTTGACCTCACAAAATCTGACCAAGCAATTCCAACAATGGTATGAATAAAGATGATACACTCCCATTGGGGAGTCATACACTTCTATTTTGGAAAAACTATTGTAATAAGGAGCCATAACCCTTCCTCAAATCAAGCCTCCTATATAGTTTGATCCCTCCCATCCTATTCCTACTTGGTACAAGGAGGATGAGTTTTGTGGCTACCATCGAGTCAAAGGCCATAATTATAATAACTACAAAACACTCAAGAACATTGTTCAAGACATGCTTAATAGGGGTGATCTCATCTTGGATAACCCTAATGCACCTGCTAATCAAAATATGGATGTGTTCAAATATACTTTTCGTAACCATTCCCCTAATCAAAATAATGTTCAGACCATGTTCATAACTCATGTGATCATAATATCCATATAGTCAATATGGTCTTTCCTTTACCTCTAGTCTTACCTCTCCCACAATAGGAGGTACCCATTTTACCTACTCCTCCCCCAAAATTAATGGAGTTTATTTTGCTCATCCCTTGTCCTTGGGTAGAAGATCCTACTTCACCTATTTCACTCCCACATGAGGAAGGACCTCCTTTACCTCTCCTTTTGCCACAAAAAGAGCCTATATTGCTAGTTCATTTTGCACCCATTTTACCTATCCTCTTAGCACTTGAGGAACATGCCTTACTTGTTCCTCAACTACATGTTGAGGGGAACATCATTCCTGTGTTATACCCTCTTGAGGAACCTTCTTAACCTACCTCTCCTCCACCAATTGAAGGTGATACCCCATCCACTCCTCCTTCATTCCTAGAGGAGTTAGTGTTATCTACCCCTACATTAGATGAGATACCTATTATTCTTACTCCAATTTTACCACTTCTTTTACCTATGGAAGATCAAACTTTACCTATTCCTCACCCACATGTTGAGAGAGTAATTATACCTATGCTCTACCCTCTTAAAGATCCTTCTTCACCTACATCTCCCCCACCTATGGAAGACCATGCCTCTTCTCCCATATCTATAGAAGAAGACCTTGTTTCAGCTCTTTCTCAGCTTTGGACCGAGGTAGCAGAGGCCAATAATTTCCCTCTTTCTCAATCACTTAAGCCTTCTAAAGAATCAATCATAAGGCCTATGTCAACTTCATCTAAATCCTTCTTACAGTTAGTGGGAAATCTATTTTTTTTTTGACTCTATGAAGCTAGATCATGCAGTATTTTGGGATCAACTTAAAACTCCTTATCTTACACAACAAGTGTCATCTTCTACTGCCAATCCTATCACTACCCTTTACCCCAAGGTCCTTGACAAAATCAAAGTTTATTCACCCAAATCACTAGAAGCTCATCCTTCGACATCAGAGCCCTCACCCTCATAGGCATCTTCCACATCAAAGTAGATCAAGTATTTGGGCATTTGCCCGATCTCTAATCTAATTCATCCACATGTGAAATTAGATCTGACTCTCCAACCATAAGGTAGAGTTTCATGACCTAAACTAAGGAAGAATGTTAAGCTTCCTAGATCTTGTTGATCCTTCCCTCTTCCTCCCTCAACTTTGCCTTCAATTTTGGGACCACATCCCTTTAATTTTGTTGGGGTATCACAGATCCAAGCCAAATCAAAGGCTAAGTTACCTCCACTACTACCTCTACCACCTAGTAGGCCTTTCACATCTAAAACCATGACACCTACCACCAAGAAAGTGTCAGCAAAACATGTGACTCCACCACCACCTAAAACGGTGACATGCAAATTCACCTCTATGACTCCTAAACCAAAGAAGGTGTCTACCCCTATTATAACAAGTGCTAGCCCACTCACAGGCTCTCAGATCTTTTTCCTACACTAGTTTTTGTAATCCTCTACAATAAATCTTCCTCCCATTAATCCTTATAACCCTCTTAGACCTAAGCCATCTTTGTTTGATGATACACAAGTGTGTCTATATCATCGTTCACCTAGACATGATACTGAGAGTTGTAAAGCTCTCACGATAGTCAATCGACAATACTTTGTTATTGACACTCTCTTTATTGATACTCCCATTAACCTTCTTGCTATTCCACCTATGGTATCCATAATGCCTCATACTGTTCTACCTAAATTCAAACCCAAAGATGTTGTCATACCCCCTTTGCCACCTCCTTCACCTATGTTTTAGATCAACATAGTTAATGTGGCCACACGGTCACAAAATCAAAAGGTTAAAGGAAAGGAAAAGGTCACTTCCCCTTGGGCTCATATGTTCTCCAAAGGCAATCCTCTGAACCTCAATATTTTCATCTTGGGTGTCCTGAAACCAACATTTTTAGAAGTTATTTAAAATTCAATGGTGAAATAACTTTACCAAACCCCTATGAAAATGTCCTTGTATGAGTTAATCCAAAACTCAACCCAACACCATCAAGCTTTAATTAGTGCCTTGCCAGTGGTTGAGGTACAACTTGATGATCCCCAACCTCTTATAGCTTTGGTTAGCTCTCTTAACACCATCTCCCTGATTTCCTTCAATGATTCAGAAATTCCAATTTAACACCCTAAAGATTAGGATTCTACCCTTTTTATCACCGCATATATGGATCAAACTCATGTCAAAAGAGTCATGATCAATGGAAGAGATAGTATTAATATTATCTCCACCCATGCCTAAAAATAACTAGTATTAATATTATCAATTACATGTCTCAAACCAATGTAGTGCTTTGCTCCTTTAACATACCACAACTACTATGATGGGCACTATTGTCTAACATATCCATGTGTGGGTCCTCACATAATTTATGAGATATTATACATTGTATAAGGAGAGTTACAATACAACATACTACTTAGATGACCTTGGATACGTGCTATGGCATTTGTGCCCTCGAATTTGCACCATTGCATCAGGTTTGAGCATAATAGGCAAGTGCATATTATTCCTGTTGACCCACCTGCTTTCAAAACATGTAACATGACTTATATCCCCAATGATGTTATCATTCCATTAAAGAAATCATCTCCTCTACATTATACTTTTGAAGCTTCCACAAGCTTCACTACCCTGGTTACATAGATATCAATAACACAAATTCTTGATAAACACCCCATGGAGGAAACTTTCAAGCATTTGTCACTTAGAGAATATTGTTTTTTGACACTTGACATGTTTCATACTCCTTAATAGTATGGAAAGCTTCATATGCACCCTAATTATGATCCTCATATTGGGATGGTCATCCCATATGGTCTACCTAACCTTTGAACTAATCTCACATATGGGGGAATTGATCTAGCTCCCATTGTCGGTAATCCATCCTCTTCACCACAACCATTTACATGTGACTTCTTTTTCCTAGGCAAGCCTAGATTCACTCACACCTATATTTATAGATGTGCCTAGAAAGGATTTGGTTTGGGTCATTATGAACAGGGTGTTCATACACCTATTGAATATCCCACCAACAAAACCATTGAAATTGCTAAAAAGTAGCATGGAGTGGGTTTTGATGAACCAACTAAACTCACCAAAGCTTCTCATATACTAATTATCGAAGAGCTAGTCTCTCCTTATCCATCCTCTCCTACACCATCACCTACCAAATTTGAGGTATCTATACCTCCTATTTTTTTTCAATAAATGCCATCCATTTGGGTCCCTTCACCTATCACCTAGGTAAGGAAACAAGGTGCCTTCCTTTCATTCATCCTAAAATGATTGACGAATACTCTCCCACTATCAACACTATCCAATGTCAAGATGATGATGCTATTCTCACATACATGGGTGAAGATGATTCTTATATCCAAAGATCACTCCCATCTAAAACACAAGATATGTTAAATGAATCAACCATTGACATTAATTTGCCATCTCATGATAACCTTTGTGTCCTTAAGATTGACCAATCTTTGGATTCCTCTGAGTAAGAAAATTATGCCACATTTCTTAATGACCATATCAAAACCTTCACTTGGTCTTATAATGACATACCTAGTATCAACCCCTCTATCATCACCCATAACATTATCATCAATTGAGATGCTAAAATTGTTAAGCAGAAGTTTCAAAAAATGCATCCCCGTATTTCTCTTCTTGTCAAAGAAGAGCTCCAATGCCTCCTTTATATTAACTTTATTCAACCCATCGACTACCCACAATGGGTTTCTAATATTATTTATTTCATAAAAATGATAGGGGGAATATGCATCTACACCTACTACCATGACATAAACCTCTCTTGTGTAAATAATCAACCAACTTGTTGATCTAACAGCCGAATGTGAGATGCTATCACTTATGGATGGGTTTTCAAGTTACAATCAAATCTTGGTTGCTCCCGAGGATCAACACAAGATAACTTTCATTACCCCAAGGGTGAATTTCTATTTCTATTATTGGGTCATAAATTTCATTTTCCATGATCTCCTACACAAAATTATAGAAGACTATGTGGATGACTTACTCAAAAATTCTAAACTTTGCCAAGATCACTTGATGATTCTTAAAATCATATTCACTCATATCCTCCAATATAAAATTTGACTAAACCTAAAGAAATGCATCTTTGATGTCCTTTCTGGTAAGCTCTTAGGCTTTATCATTTCTCTCTGTGGTATTGAAGTCAGCCCTATTAAGGTCTGAGAAATACTAGACATGCCTCCACCTACTAATATCAAACAAGTCCACAACCTACAAAGTTAGCTTTAGTTAATCCACTACTTCATCTCCAAAATTTTGGATCATTGCCAACCCTTTTACCATATCCTCAAAAAAGATGTCTCCTTACATTGGAATAAAGATTACTAAGAAGCCTTTGACACACTCAAAAGGTATCTCCTTTCCCTATCGGTTCTTATTATACCTAAGGAAAACTATCCTTTCTATCTATACATCTCTAAAATAGACCATTCTCTAGGTGCTATGATTGCACATCAGGATGATCACCATCGAGAACAAGTGGTTTAATACATAAGCCACAGATTTATTGATTATGAAACTTGATATACCCATACCAAAAAGCTTTATCTTGTATTGGTTTTTGTAGCTTCTAAGCTCCGTCATTACTTCTTAAATCACAAAACCTACATTGTCACCCATACTGATCCCCTCAAATACATGCATTCCAAGCCATATCATAACCAACATGTAGCTTGGTGGCCCATGTTCTTTGCTAAATTTGACTTGGAATTTATTCAATAAAAGTCTATCAAGGGACAAATGATTACTGACTAGTTAGCTTCCACCCCTTTACTTGACATCCAACCTTTGAACCTCGAATTCCCTGATGAATCTATCAAAACACTCTCCACTGATGACAACTCCTATCAAATTATGATGTCTCTAAATATCAACATGGTGGGGGTGTGGGGGTCATCCTCATCCCTCTTAATGGTGAGCCTATGCCTTTGTCATTTAAACTAGATTTTGAATGTACTAATGATATGGTTGAATATGAAGCTTTGATCTTAGGGCTTCAAATGACTATTTTCTTGGGTGTCAAATCAATAACCATTTTCGATGACTCCCAGCTAGTGGTTAATCAGGTTAATGGTTCCTACCTATGCAAAAATGAAATTCTATAATGATATAAACATCATGTAGATACGCTATTGGAATCATTTGACTTCTACCTCTTGTAAACTATTTCTCAATTTACAAACAAGTTTGCTGACACAATGGCTTCTCTTGATTCACACATACCTTCTTCACCCTCTTCTTGAAAAATCTATGTCACTATACATTACTTAACATTAACCTCCTATGTATCAACTAACATCCTTTTTATAGGCAATGTAACACACAACCCACATGACTTATGGTATAAGCAACTCATGGATTAACTTTTTTTTCTATTAACCCTTCTGACCTCTCCAATAATGGGAGATGTGCCTTCATGAACGTGTCGCTCATTACACTATGCCAGGGGGACTTCTCTACAAGCAAGGTTTTGATGATCTCTTCCTTAGATGCCTCATTATTATTGAGATCCCCTTCACCATTAAAGAAGTCCATGACAAGATTTGTGGTGGATATTTCAATGGTAACACATTTTCCAAATGTATCCTTCAACTCGACTACTATTGACCAACACTCCATCAAGACTGTAGTGATTATGTTCAGCATTGCATCAAATGTTAATAACACGCTAACCTCCTTCACGTTCTAAGCCATACCTTACAAGTCACCAAAGACTTTTATCCCTTCTCCCAATGGGGTTTGGATCTAATCGGTGAGATTAACCCTCATTCATCTCTCTATCATTGTTCCATCATTACTTTGATTGAATATTTCACCAAGTGGGTCGAGGCCATTCCTCTCATCTCCACTAAGGTTGACAAAATTGTTGACTTTATCAACCATCACATCATCTATCATTTTGGTGTCCCCCATAAAATTATAATAGACAATGGTAAATCTTTCCAAAATAAGATGGTCTAAAAGCTTTGTGATGCTTTTAGAATCAAATTAATCTTCTCATCACCATACTATCCATAAGTAAATGGATAGGCATAAGCTTCTAACAAAACCTTAACCAAAATCCTCATGAAGGTAGTCAACAATACTAGCAAGGATTGGCACAAACACATTCCATTTGCTTTATGGGCTTATCGCACTAGCATTTGAACCCCTACAGGTGCTATGACTTTTTCCTTTGTCTATGGAATGAAAGTTGTTTTGCCTCTTGAGGTCCAAATTCCTTCTCTTCACATCTCTCTACAAGACATACTTACTAATGATGACTTTCACCAATAATGTTTGGCTCAACTTGAGTTGCTTGATGAATTCCATCTCATAGCCCTCAACCACCTCCAAATCTATCAAGAGCATATCAAACGTGCTTACAATAAAAACCTCAAGGAGTGAGATTTCAATATCAAAGATCTCATATTAAAGGAAAATCAACATGTGACAAACATGGAGAAAAGAAAATAGAGTAAGTTTGCTCCTAATTAGCTTGAACCCTACATCATAACTCAAAATTATGGCTTGAGAACTTATCATTTGTCTTCTTTCAAAGGAAGGCTAGAACTCGAGCCTTTAAATGCTTTACAACTATGACCATTCTTTTGTTAATCAAGTGATGCTTCACCTTGTGCTTAACTTGAGGTCATCCCTTGAGCAAACCTATTACATTCATCTCGCTTCCTCTTAACCCTTATTCCTACACACTTAGTTAACCTATGAAGTGTTATGGTTTTGCCCTCAAATTGGAAAACCTCTAAGCCTCTATAGTCCTGTCCATGACTAGAGTTTAAAAAAAAAAAAAAGACAAATGAGATACATAGACAAATTATAATCTCTTAGGTCATGATTCTCAATGTAGACTACTTCCTTGAATAACAACTACATAACTTCTCCTTGATACTATAAATATATTTCTCCCTTGAAGGACAACTATTAAAAATAAAAAATGAAAGCTTAGACCACTCCCTTGAAGGATGGCTAAGCCAAGCTTTGTTATAAAGAGAAATAATGACTTAGAAGCTTCCCGTATTGATCAGTTTCATATGACCTCAACACAAACAAAATCCTATTGTAGGTTTCTCGCATTGATCATATTACACAACAAAAAAAACTTTAAGTCATGGACTTGCGCATAATAGCTCTCAGTTCACCCACAAAAGTGGCATACCATCTCCACTAAGAAGGTTACCCAACCCAAAAACTCTCATTCTTTTTACCTTTTTCCCCTCATACTCTTTCAAGTGACTTTGAACTCACTTGACACAAGGTGAGTATGATGCCTCTCTAACAAACAAATGGTCAAATGATGCAAAACATGAAATAGGCTCATAATCCTGAGCCTATTTATGTTGAGATTATGGTCTTTTCCAATACACAAGCATTGTGCTTCTTTCTTTCCCATCCCAATCACATCTCAATTTCTCTTTTGAGATCACACCTCACAAAAAGATTCAATCACTTTTTATCCTTTCTACCAATCTTTCTTGTTTCTTAGAGTTATGTGTTTAACAAATATTATCACTCACATATCCATTTCAAGAAAAGATACTAATATAACTACCCAAAACCATACTAAAACTAACAAACCATTTCCCATTAATCTGTTTCATATAATCCCATGTGAAATACACCAAACATGCAACCATAGTTCCAATAAACAATAATAAATAAGAAAACTATCAAGCCTACGTCATTTATTTTAAGCATACACCATCACAAATATTGAAAAATGTTGAAATAAAAAAAACATACCCAACCCATTCATTTTAAGCATACACCATCACAAATATGGAAAAATTCTAAGATGAAGCTAACCAATCAACTATACATATACCATCACATATATGGGAAATGTTAGTCTAACTCAACTAACATGCTCAACATTAACATAACATTAACATGACATAAACATCCACATCTCTATAATAACTTCAACATCATCACCAATGCATAAACACATCTCAAAATAATAAACTCTCATATATATCTATGCTAAGTATGAATGTACGTCAATGGATCATATCAGTATCATATCTCTCTCAAAAAGTACATATCTCATCTTTGGCTCATAGGCCGGTGTGTATATAACATATATAACAACATCAAAAATATCATCTAGCCCTCAGAATACTCAAGGCTATAATCGTGGTCATGAAGTAGTAGTATCATCACCACCCTCTACATATCTACATCTACATGACCTAGAAGTCATGGCACGTGTCACTGATCTCTCCTACTCTCTATCCTCAGAATACCTATAAATCTATGAGAACTCCCTAATGGATATCTCATAGTATGAAATCTCATCTAAATTAGTGTTGTACCCTGCTAGAGATACAGTTTGTAATGGACCCATCAAACCTACTGTAGGACCCTTTACTGGTCCCTATGGTGGTGGAGGAGGAGTAATTTATCCTACTTCTCTCAAACTATCTCTCTCTACTGTCAGTGTAGTAACCTAGCCCTATAGTTCCCTAACCTATCTTATCAATGTAATCACCTATCCCTACAATGTCATAACCTACCCCTATAAGACCAAAACCTATGCTTGTGCTGCATCTCAGGTCTGTACAATTGCATCCCCAGCTTGTATGGATGCATCTCTCTCTCTCATCACTCCTTGTAAATATGGTGGTGGCCTCCTAACCTAAACCATGGGATGCAGACCTGTCCACCATGCAAGATAATCCATTATGTATCTAAGATCTACCACACCTGGGCTTGCTGGCAGCTCCTTAAAATCTAGCCTATCTCTTGGGGCAAAGGTAGGGGTGCCTCTATATCATCCCTTGTATATAGAGGAAAGGTAGGAGGCATGTCATGTAACAAGCCAAGCTATCTCTTGACTTGTGCCATGGGTATCATCTCTAACTTTCCATCTCATCTCCCTCTGACCCATAACATACTCTTTAAACCAATAAGCTTCTATGCCTATCTTTTGAATATAGGGTATGTCAAGTAGGGCCTCTAAACAATATCTCTGGGAATCAATCCATCTATTATTTGCCTATAATAATCAATGTTTTACACTATGCCATCTACAAGTGTTTGGGCCATACCCTCTCTCCACCATCTGAACCTGACCCTAAAACTAGTTGTAATCATAATGGGTAGCCCCAATGGCCATGTCACCATGATGTGCTCATATAACCAATAATGGAGTCAATTCTTGATGTACAAAATATGCCATCATTGCAGCCTTAAAACCCATAACTCTTTGTATAACTGTGGGAGAAAGGTTAAACCCCATGTATACACTATTTGCTACTCAACCATATGTGCTAACACACCTATCAATTCAAACAAAAATCTCCCTTGATCTATGTCTAAAAGTGCATATATTCTAATCCCTTTCATCATAAAGATAATCAGTGATATTCCTCATTGACAGTGTACAGTGGCTCATAAGCAAAGCTCACTGAGTCATAAGTCACCTTGCTAACATGCTCTCTGAATAATGTATCTATGTGAATATCATGTTCCTCTCTCAAACATGAGAAGAGCTCCTCACCCTGGAATGGTAACCATAAAATCTTGTAAACATCTACTAATGTCATGGCCAACTCCCTAGTAGGCAAATAGAAAGTGTTGGTGGTGTGATCCCACCTCTCTGTCAAAGCTATCTTCAAGATAACATCACATGCAACCAGGTAATATCATTGTACTTCTCCTAACCCTACATCTATCATGTGCTCCCACTCATCTATGGTGACATCCATCCTCATCCTCATCAGCAATATAGGTAGTCGATCTCATAATGTCAACTCCTTTCTAGCTTGAATCCACACACACAAACCTCAAGTCACATACTTTCCAATATAAACCTCCACCCTTTTTCTTTTCTCTTTGGGAGAACTACATAGGCTTGAGGCCCTCATTCAGGCTATGTAGGTAGCACTCAGTCGACATGAGGTCTTCTAAGGTTAGCTCGACCGTATACCCACATAACTATCTAACCTCTTAACCCACCTAAACCCTATGCCCAACTATCTGTCCCTTAACCCTATACTCAACTACCTATCTCTAAACCCAAGGCCCAACTATCTATCTCTAAAACCCTAGGCCCAACTACCTATCTTTCAACTCTAGGCCCCATGGCCTATATCTCACACCCTTGACCCCATGACTTATCTTTTAAGCCCTAGGTCCCATGACATATTTCAACCTACCTTTTCCTAACCACTTCCCTTAACAAAATTTTAACCATACCTCATCCTTTTTCCCTATGCACTGGGAGAACTACATTGGCTTGAGGCCCTCACTAGGGCTATGTAGGCAACACTCAGTCGACACAGGGTCTTCTGAGATTAGCTTGACCATTAGGCTCATCGACTAACTCAATTAGGGATCTAAAATTAGCGTTTTCTTTCTATTTGGGGATTTTACTATGACTGACATTAGTCTTAAATGCTGATATCAACACTAGGTGTCAATCGACATCAGCACTAATTATCGACTGATATTGGTGAGCCCCACCAACATCGATGATTGGTTCAACCCTAGGGCCAAATATTCCACCTCTAAAATTTGGGGTTTTCCCTAAAAACTACCCCTAACCCCTCCTAAATTAACCCAAACCTACCCTTACCCCATTTACTACCCCTTTAACTGCACTCTCTCCCTCTAAACATTCAAATTTAGCCCAAATAAAAAATTAGCTACCTTAAATTAAAATTCAACTCAAAGAGCATCCTACCTCATCTCTCCATCTCCTCTATGCTCAAATGGCTAGCACTTATGGTGAATGCTTTTAGCTGGGTCTCCTCCTACCTCTGCCATTTCTTCCCACACCAACACTCTCTCAGTCACACTATGGCCCACCAAGAACCCAATCACACCCTCACTCTCACACACTCTTCTCAACCTCTTATCTCTCACCAACTCACCACAAATAGATAGGCTAGGGATATCCTATGCCCCACAATACTCAGAACTCTTTTTCTCCAATAAACTATCACAAATGAGTTTTGGTGGGCCACCAAACCCCTTTTTGTTATATTTAATCTCCCATTGATGTTGATAGTCTTGACCTAAGATGTTGATGTCAATAATACTTACTACCAACATTAGTGACATAACTAATGTTAGTAACCTTAAAATTAGAGTTTTCAACCCCAATAACCACCCTTTGGACTACACCCTAAGTTTGGGGCAACTTGGAGATCACTTATATCTCCATGACTATGATAACAAACCTTGGAGATCATAAATATCTTCTCAACCATGACAATCAACCCTGGAGATCAGTTCAATCTCCACCCATGA
This sequence comes from Torreya grandis, assembly GCA_037957365.1. Classification (NCBI taxonomy): domain Eukaryota; kingdom Viridiplantae; phylum Streptophyta; class Pinopsida; order Cupressales; family Taxaceae; genus Torreya; species Torreya grandis. Next base: position 3,415,931 of record JARHVA010000400.1, read on the forward strand.
TGACTCTGATTGGAGATCATGAATATCTCCTCAACCATTGACCCTTTTGAACCAACCTTGCATTTCTTATTTTGATCGCTTATGCTACCTCATTATAGTCAACTATTATACACACACATGTATATTAGGTGTTTTGGATCATGACCAACCAGTCCTGTCACCAATAACCTTTTGTGTTTACCAAGAGCACTTCCTACCTCAGATACTTAGAACTCATGGACCATTGGAGCTATAACTTTGATCATTTTAACCTTATCAACTATCACTTACAAGATGTGACTTGGTTATTTCTATCTGAGTCCTCCTCACCTTTACTTATTATTGATTATGTCGACTATAAATCATAGTATTATACATGTAAGTAACGATGTTACCACATTCTCACTCAACATCCACCCACCCAATTAAATCCTTATCAAACTGATACCCAATTCTAGATTCTCCTCCATCAGTTCCCATTTTGAGGGGGGACACCTCATCCCATACTTGGAACATCCAACTCCCATTTTTGTCTTGCAACTTGTCAGTACAAATTACAAGATAAAAAGGAGAAAATGTAGACACTAAAATTACGTTACATATGTGCATAACTCTTAGTGTCAAAACCCCCCTTGATCCACTTTTAATAATTGGCCTTCCTAACCCATGTTTTCACCCCTTACACAATTAATTAATTTAAAGATATTTAATTAAGTTAATTAAAAACTACTTATGCCACCTTCATTGGCCACCTCATCCTAAGACTAATTCTTTCCCTCTGAGTCACCTCAAGACTTAGTCCCCTAATCCTAAGTACCCATGACTTGTTCTCACCCCTAACATACATTTCTAACTAACTAAATTCTTGTTAACCTCACATTTCTATCATTTTCTAATAGACCCCACACTTGGCAAGAGAAGGAACAAAAAATAGGCTAAAAATAGCCCTTTTACCTATTCTCATGCCATCAACATCGATCAACCCTCAGCTGATGTCATCAAGATCAATGATGTCGATTATTTAAGAAAAATTCTAAGCTAATATTCAAGTTAGTAGAAATCAAAAAAATCAATCATTTGCATACAAGCTTTGGCATTCAAATTTCTACATCCAGGCTTATTATTACTCTATATAAATCAGTCGAGATTAGGAATTGATATACACAAAGAGCTTGGATTATTCTAAACTAGTATCACACACTTATATTTTTTATTCACATATTGCTTTAACATGCCTCATCAGATCCATCTATCTGACACTCATGGTTCATCTATTTCACCAGCTAAGTATATCTCTATGTTTTGTAATCCCTTTAAATAATTATTTTACAATTAATTTATGTTATATTGTTTATCATTTTACAAAGATCTTGACTCTCCCTATGAAGGAGTTGTAAAACTCCACCTATTTCCCTCTACTTCAAACATACCAACCCTTTGTCTAGACCAACCTGAGTCTTACCCACTCCCTTACGACTCTTCCCAACCTCACAAAGCTGACCAACATCTACCTCCTAGCTCATAAAAGTATCCTACAACTTTTTGAGAACCTACTACACCTATCGACATCAGTCACATAAAAAACATTGATCATATCTTCTTATTGACATCGATAGCCTTAGCTGACACCAGTGACTGTGTATTTTCACCAACTTCCTTAAGCCTACCTAAACAACCTATAAAACACAAATAACTCACATTACATGCACTATGTCACTCTCTACTATACTCAAACTTTAATAATGGTATGAATATCTCTCTCTTACTCTCTCTTTCATTTTATTATTCATTTCCATTTTGTTTCAAAAAGTGGACTGTCATCCCTAAGGAAGTTTGAGACTTCCAGGAACAAATGCATAGCTGGTAGCCCACTCATATATCTACTAACAAATATTTTTGGTCATAGTGCTTTCTTATTCATGGGTAGTCTTCCCTAGTCAAAAAGAAGTGCTAAATATCATCTGGATACAACACAAAACCAATTTGGGTTCTCTCTAATCTCTAATCCCTACCTTTCATCTTTATTTCTCCTTAAACATCAAATAGATTCAAAATGTAGACACCAAAATTACATCACACATGTGCATAACTCCCTGTATTGAAACCCCCTACATCCCATTTTATTAATTAGACTTCCTAACCCATGTTTTCACCCCTCACACATTTAACTAATTTAAAAATATTTAATTAAGTTAATTAAAAACTACTTATGCCACTTTACATGACCAACTCATCTTAAGACTGATTCTTGCCCTCTGAGTCACCTCAAGACTTAGTGCCCTAATCCTAACTACTCATGACTTATTCTCACCCCTAACATAAATTCTTGACTAACTACATTCTTCTTAACCTCACATTTCTACCATTTTCTAACGGACACCACACTTGGCAAGAGAAGAAACATAAAATAGGCTAAAAATAGCCCTTTTACTTATTCTCATGCCACCGACGTCAGTCAACCCTTGGATGATGCTGACATCAATTACTTAAGTAAAATTATAAGCTAATATTTGGGTTAGTAGAAATAAAAAAAATTAATCATTCACATATAGGCTTTGGCATTCAACTTTCTACATCCATGCTTATCGTTACTCTACACAAATCAGTCCAAACTAGGAATTGATATACTGCACAAAACATAGATTCTTCTGAACCAATATCACATACTTGTCTTTTTTGTTCATGTATTGCTTCAACACATCTCATCAGAGCCATCTATTCAACACTCATGATTCATCCATTTCACTAGCTAAGTATATCTCTATGTTTTGTAATCCCTTTATATAGTCATTTTACAATTACTTTACATTATACTATTTATCATTTTATGAACGTCTTGACTCTCCCTATGAAGGAGTTGTAAAACTATTTCACCTATTTTACTCTACTTCAAACATACTAACCCTTTGTCTAGACCCACCCGAGTCTTACCCACTCCCTTACGAGTCTTCCCAACCTCACAAACCTGACCAACATCTACCTCCTAACTAAGAAAAGTATAGTGTAACCTTCTGAGAACCTACTGCTCCTACCGACATCAATCAGATAACCAAAATCGGTCATATCTCCTTACTGACATTGATAGCCTTAACCGAGGTCGATGACTATGTATTTTCACCAACTTCCCTAAGCCTACCTAAATAACCTCCAAAAACACAAATAACTCATATTACCTGCACTGTGTCACTCTCTGTTGCACTCAAAATGCAAGAATGATACACATATCTCTCTCTTACTCTCTCTTTTATTTTGTTATTTATTACCATTTTGTTTCAAAAAGTGGACTATCATCCCTAAGGAAGTTTGACACTTCCAAGATTAAGCGTGTAGCTTAGCAGCCCACTCATATATCTACTAACAAATATTTTTGGTGGTAGTACTTTTTTATTTGCAGGTAGTCCTCCCTAGCTAAAGAGGAGTGCTCAACATCATATGGATATGACACAAAATTAATCTGGATTCTCTCTAATCTCTAATCCCTACCTTTCATCTTTGTTTCTCCTTAAAAATCAAATAGATTCAAAATTTAGTGAAACATTTTTGGCATTCTCGGTGGGACCCTGGAGTTTTTCTTGGGTTCATTGCTTATTTTAAGCATTCATATAGGTGCATTATAGTGAAAATTTCATTCCTTTCACTTTATCCTCCTCTTTTTCCTCAAAAACAAAATATTCAACATTTTATTTTTTGTTTAAAGGCAATAAACTAAAATTTCTTCTTCCTTGCCACTCTTCTCTTTCTTTTGCCTCTAAAAGAAACTTATCATTTTTATTGAAAGTTAAAAATAATCTCTTATTATCTATTTCTTGCATGCACATTAGGATATTTAAATTCATTATCTTCTCTTATTTCATCATTGTTTTCATTTGAATCAAAACACTTCAAATTTGAGTTTAAAACTCACTGCACTTCATTGTTTACTTGCTGCATATTAGCTCACCTAGTTAATTACAAGTATTATGAATGAATCATAGTACACCAATGTTACACTACTAGATCACACTAACAAAAATAAACATTTAAACTCACCTAAGACAAGGCCCATCAAGATTTCATCACCTGGTGGATCACCTTACCCTACCTGGCTATCCTACTTGGATTTCACCACCAAGGGGAGAACCCACTCCATTCTCTGGCATAGTATAAACTCTAGATAGAAGGTATATTTTGGCTAAGTAGCATGGCTTGGCTTTAGGCTTGTGAAGTGTAGGGAATAAGTCCCTTTAATAAGCCATGTACCTGGTCTAAAATATATTTCCTCTTGAGCACCAAAACTAACCTAAAACTAGCTCTAGATTGCTTTCTAGTACCTTCGATAACCAAAATCTCATCTCACTATCTGATTAAGGCATAAGCCAACATGAGAGTAAAATTAATCTCTAGGAGTTAATAATTAGTGGTTGTATGTTCTTTTTTTTAATTTTTATTTCCTTTTATATTTATGAGTTGGTAAGGATGTTTTTCCATTGATTTACTAAATCAACACTATTCATAATACTCAGGTTGTATAACCTATTATATTAGGTTTTTTGAGTGTTCATCCTCCTTATATAGACCTCTTGCATCTTCTATTTTGCCTAGATTTTGCCTCTGGGTTTCTAAAAAAATAGATTTTTCATCTCCTAGGGATCCATAATGATCGACATCAATTAAATCCATTGACATCGATAGACTTTAACCTATCGACATCAGTCAAGTGATCGATGTCAGTGATTGTGTAATTTGGTTATTTTCAATTTGCTCAAAATAACAAGCTAAAACAACCTACCTAACTGCACCTAAACCTAGTTTTTCCACACTTTGTCACTAATATAGAGTTTTAAGACTATTTAGACTTCTTCTTAAATGGTATTGACGTGAAGCCAAGCCAAAATTCTTATCGATTATGTAATCCAAAAACCACTTCCACCTTCCCCTCTTATTGTTGATTCTATCATAGAGCATACTTTAGATACAAAGCATACTCTCAGCCCCAACCAAATTCCATTGTGCCTGAGGGAGATAAATATTTTGCTATATTTCTTGATTGCAATGTGGTAACCCTTCAACATTACCTTGCCATGAACCAAACTTGTAACTCTTTGGGTGACCCACTATATGGTATGCCAACTTATCTGATGGAAATAACTTTAGTTTTAGTTGTCTCCACTATGTTTCCCACGGTTACTCAAACCATCACTTTGATAAATAACCTAACCATAAACAATGCCCAAATTTTAGCATCGCCAACTACCCAGTCTCATCTAACCCCTGTCATGACTTCCCTACCTTCACAATCATAAGCAATTTAGTCACGTTTAACCCCATTTTAAAATTTGGTGGTACCCATCCTGTCTACTCTCACACCAATAATTACACTAGTTACAACTCACCCTTCACCCATTATAACCATGCCAATAACCCAACCTACGATAACAACATTCAACCAAAGCATGACTCTAACCCAGTGGGATAAGCCCCTTTCATTTCTTCCCCCTAGCCTATGACTCACTACCCCTATGTTGCATCAACATAATTGCAACAAGCTATGCCATACACTACCTCTACTTCTTATTAGGCTCCCTATAACTTAGGGGGTATCTCCAAAACTAATCCCCCTCCAAATCTCATTAGGATGTTGATGGATAAGATGTCTAGTTTAGAGACATCCATGCTGGGTTCAAAGAATGTGTTATCTTATGATCAGATATGCAATGAACCCATCCATCCTTCTATTCCTATTCACCCTTATCCAATTCAATGTGAATTCCCCAAAATTACTCACTTCCAAAGTAAAGAGGACCCACATCTGTTGGGGATCAACCAACAATTTGATTACACTTGTGAAAGCAATAAACGCGGAATTAAATCAGATAGATAAGTAACTAGAATGATAAATAACAAGAACAAGAGATACAAGAAACCACCCTAAAAACTTGTATTAAACTCTTTACAGAAGGAATACAATTGAAGAAACTTCTTTCTTCCACACCTCTCTTAGATGTACAGATCTCTCTCTAGATCTCTTTCCCTCAAGAGCTCTCTCTCTCAAGTACAATCAACTCCAACAACCTGGATTGATTCAATACTATACTGTTCTTCAACATTCACATACAATGAACTACTACAATAAGCTAAGAAGATCTAATTCTACATATAGAATTAGGAGACTTGAGCATGCACTTACAACCAACAGTTAAGCCTCTTGAACAAGGGCTCTAAAAATAGTCTTAATAATAATAGAGACGCGAACTTAAGACTAAGACTTAAACTCATCATGCAAACACTTGGTTTTGTCCTCAGAAATAACTCTCTAGATGCACAGGTAACCGACGCCGATTCCTGCCTGCTTGCCTGTGACCGACGTCGGCCGATACCCTGTCGACGCCGGCGTCTCCTGAACTGCTCCTGATTGACGTCAGTCGCTCCTGACCGACGCCGGTGATTGTGTAAACCTGCAAACAATCAAATGTGCTCTTGGTGAAGCTTTTAGGCTCCACACCCTAACAATCTCCCACTTGGAGATAAACAGCTGCACCAGTACCTGTACAACAACATCTTCTAGCTCCTCCATCTTCAACTCAATCATGAAGACCAATAGAAGTTGAATGAAGATTCAACTTCTCCTTTGTAACCAGCTTGGTTAACATATCATCAGGATTCCTATCTGTATGGATCTTCTCCAGCTTCAACTCACCATCTTCCAATACCTACCGTATGAAGTGGTACCTTAGCTGCATGTGCTTGGTTCTTGAGTGAAAGGCTGAATTCTTAGCCAAATGGATTACACTCTGACTGTCACTATACAATCTGCAACTCTCATGTTCCTTTCCTAACTCTTCCATGAACCATGTCATCCATATCATCTCTTTGCTAGCCTCTGTGACTGTAAGATACTCTACTTCTGTAGTTGACAAGGCAACAACCTTTTGCAACTTTGATATCTAGCTAATCGCCGTTCCACCTACAGTGAAAACATATCCTGTGGTGCTCCTCCTGCCATCCAAATCACCTGCCATATCTGAATCTACATAACCATGTAGAGAAGTATCTGAACCTCCATAGCACAAGTGCCTACTGTTGGTTCCTCTCAGATATCTAAGGATCCACTGAATTGCTTTCCAGTGTTTCTTTCCTGGATTGGCCATATACTTACTTACAACTCCCACTGCTTGGGCAATATCCGGTCTAGTACACACCATTTCATACATCAAACTCCCTACTGTGGAAGAATATGGAACTCTACTCATGTACTCTACCTCATCATGTGAATTAGGACATTGTTCTTTACTCAACTTAAAATGTCCAACCAAAGGTGTGCTTATCGGTTTAGCATCCTGCACATTGAACCGTTTCAACACCTTGTTCACATAATCCTCTTGAGACAAAATCAACCTATGATTTTTCTTGTCTCTCTTTATGCTCATGCCAAGGATTTTCTTTGCTGCTCCCAAATCCTTCATAGCAAACGTTTGAGCTAATTTCACCTTAAGCTCAGAGATATCATGCATGTGAGATCCTACAACCAGCATATCATCTACATACAACAATATAATAATATATCTACCATTATCCAATCTCTTAAAATACACACAATGGTCAGATTGACACCTACTGTATCCATGCTCAGTCATAAACTTGTCAAATTTTAAATACCACTGTCTAGGAGCTTGCTTGAGGCCATACAAGCTTTTCTTCAATATGCACACTAACTTCTCCTTACCTTTGACCTCAAATCCTTTTGGTTGTTCCATATAAATTTCCTCATCCAAATCTCCATGAAGAAACGTTATCTTAACATCAAGCTGCTCAAGATGCAAATCCTCAATAGCAACCAAAGACAATACAATTCATATAGAAGTCATTTTAACAACAGGAGAAAAAATCTCACCAAAATCAATACCTGGCTTTTGTTCAAATCCTTTCACTACCAATCTGGCCTTATATTTCATCTGTCCATTCTCACCTTCTTTCAACCTGTAGGTCCATCTGTTCTTCAGTGTCCTCTTACCAGCTGGCAACTCAACCAACTCCCATGTTTGGTTCTCTCTTAAGGACTCCATTTCCTCAACCATGCCATGCTCCCACTAACTCTTAGACTCCACCTGTATTGCTTCTTCAAAACTCTCTGGTTCTCCACCATCAGTTAGCAATAAATAGAATAATGAAGGGGAATATTGAATTGGAGGCTTACTTACCCTTTCTGACTTGCTGATGGGCATCTGAGACTAATTCACAACACGCTATCCACCCAAATTCTCTGACAGTGACCGACCTCGGTCACTTCTAGGCCTGTAACTGGTCGACGTCAGTTTTACCTGACAGACTTTAGGGCTTGTCCTACCGACGTTGGTCTCTGTATGGCTGACATCAGTTTCTATTCTACCGATGTCAGTTCCTACCCTGCCAACGTCGGTCTATGTGTTTTCCTGCAAGTGATTATTTCTTTTTCCCGCGAGCTCATTTTGGACCGTCACCTCGTCCAATTCTCCATTGCTCTGCCCAGACTGATTCAGCTTCCTCAGCTGATCACTATACATCACTTTTTCATTGAAAACAACATCACGGCTCCTAATTACTTTGTTAGTTCCTAGATTCCAAAATCTGAAACCAATATCATCTGAGCCATAGCCAATAAATGTGCACCTCATAGACTTAACATCTAGCTTCTTTCTATTTTCTTTATCAACGTGCACAAAGGCTTCACAACCAAAAACTTTGAGATATGAGAGATCTACCTTTTTACCTGTCCATGCCTCTTCTGGAATTCCACCATCTAGAGCTGTAGAGGGTCCTCTGTTAATCAGGTACACTGCAGTGTCAACCGCTTGTGCCTAAAACTCTAAGGGCAGACCAACATGCAATCTCATACACCTTGCACGCTCCATTATTGTTCTGTTCATCCTTTCAGCAATTCCATTCTGCTGAGGTGTCCTTGGAACTATCCTTTGCCTGCGAATTCCATGCATATAACAATAATCTCTGAACTTATAGCTGCAGTACTCACCACCATTGTCAGATCTCAGGCACTTCAATATTTTCCCTGTTTCATTCTCAACCATAGCTTTCCAAATCTTAAAAGTCTCAAATACATCATATTTCTTCCTAATACAATAGACCCATACCTTTTTTGTAGCATCATCTATGAATGAAACATAGTATTGTGATCCTCCAATAGAAGCAACTTGAGCCGGTCCCCACACGTCTGTGTGAACAAGCTGTAACTTATGCTTCTTCTTAGTTGACCCAGTCTTGAGGAAACTCACTCTAAACTATTTTCTGAAAACACAGTGCTCACAAAACTCTAGATCTATGCCTTTTAAATCTGAAAGCATACCTTTGGACTTAAGAATTGACATCCCCTTCTCACTCATGTGGCCAAGCCTTGAGTGCCACAATTTAGCATCCACATCTGAAGTAGATAATACAGAAGGAGAATTGTTAGTAATACAATTACACAAATAGAGAGTACCTACTCTCTTACCTCTGGCCATTACAAGTGCACCCTTGGTCACCTTCCAAGATTCAGCTATGAGAGTTACTGTACAACCCTCATCCCCTAACTTTCTTGCAGAAATCAAATTTCTCTTCAAGCTAGGAATATGCATAACATCTCTCAACACCCATGTGTTGCCATTCTGCATTTTCAGCTGCACTTTACCTTTGCCAATTATTTTACAAGGCTCATCATCCCCTAAGTACACTATTCCAAAATCTCCATGGACATAGTCACTAAAATATTCTCTATTAGGGGTAGCATGAAAAGATGCACCAGAATCTAACACCCAAGATTCTATATTATTATGCAAAGAGAATATTAAAGCATCTTGTGCAATACCTACAACCTTTGCTTCTTCTTTTCCTTCGTGCTGATTGTCCTCCTTAGGCTTTGACCAGCAATCTCTGCTTATGTGCCCAATCTTTCCACAATTCTAACATTGTGGCTTCCTACCATTTCTGGATTTGGATCTTCCTCTCACCTTAGACTTAGATCTTGATCTCCTCTTACTCTTTTCTTTTTGCCTCCCCTGCTCTCAAAACTTAGAGCGTTCCCAGATGTTTCTTCTGTGCTTTTCCTATGAATTTCTTCATTCAAGATAACACTAACAACATCCTCTACTTTCAAAATATTTGAAGCAGATGCAGTATTACTAACTGCCATTACTAAGCTATGCCAGCTTTCAGGCAAAGAACATAATATTAAAAGAGCTTTAATTTCATCATCAAACACTATATTGACTGAACTTAATTGATTTACAATTCCATTGAAATCATTCAGATGAGTAGACACAGATCCACCTTCATTCATATGCAAATTAAATAACTGCTTCATAAGATATACCTTATTAGAAGCTGAGGGTTTTTCATACAAATTTGCTAAAGTAGTCATTAACTCTACCGTAGACTTTGCCTGTGATAAATTAGATATCACAGTAGATGCTAGACTCAGTCTTATAGACCCCAAAGCCTTTCTATCAAGAACTTCCCATTCTTCATCATCCATGTCTTTGGGCTTCTTTGCAATCCCACCTAACGGTAAGTATAGATCTTTCTGATACAGATAGTCCTCTATCTACATTCTCCAATGTTGATAATTTTTGCCATTGAACTTCTCCATTCTCAGTTTACTTTCTTCTGCCATTGCTTCTCCCACTCAAACAGAAATCCCTGCATAAACCCCTGTGAGAACCTGTAATCAATACACACTACACAGATCTGAACCACCTGTTAGTGAACCTGAGCTCTGATACCACTAGTTGGATATCAAGCTCTAAACCTACAACCAAGGCTTTGATACCACTTGTTGGGGATTAACCAACAATTTGATTACACTTGTGAAAGCAATAAATGCAAAATTAAATCAGATAGATAAGTAACTAGAATGATAAATAGCAAGAACAAGAGATACAAGAAACCACCCTGAAAAATTGTATTAAACTCTTTACAGAAGGAATACAATTGAAGAAACTTCTTTCTTCCACACCTCTCTTAGATGTACAGATCTCTCTCTAGATCTCTTTCCCTCAAGAGCTCTCTCTCTCAAGTACAATTAACTCCAACAACCTGGATTGATTCAATACTGTACTGTTCTTCAACATTCACATACAATGAACTACTATAATAAGCTAAGAAGATCTAATTCTACATATAGAATTAGGAGACTTGAGCATGCACTTACAACCAACAGTTAAGCCTCTTGAACAAGGGCTCTAAAAATAGTCTTACTAATACTAGAGACGTGAACTTAAGACTAATACTTAAACTCATCATGCAAACACTCGGTTCTGTCCTTGGAAATAGCTCTCTGGACGCACAGGTAACCGACGCCAGTTCCTGCCTGCTTGCCTGTGACTGACGTTGGCTGATACTCTGTCGATGCCGGCATCTCCTGAACTGCTCCTGATCGATGTCAGTTGCTCCTGACCGACGCCGGTGACTGTGTAAACCTGCAAACAATCAAATGCGCTCTTGGTGAAGCTTTTAGGCTCCACATCCTAACAACATCAGCATTTATGAGCATTTAGACATGCTTGTTATTTAATAGGCCACGATAATGCATTACTACTTCACACCTTCCTTATGTCTCTTTTAGGTGCTGCCCTGGATTGTTATAGGTCTATAACTTGACACTCTCTTTTCTCATTTATCCAACTCACATAATTACTCCTAGACCATTTCTATATCAATATTTCTAAAAAGGTTTCTATTATGGACCTTTATTCTATTAAACAATTTGATGACGAGTCTATCACATATTTTGTCACTTGTTAGAGAGGCTTATTCAATCAACTCTCCTCCTCTTTACCCCAACTTGAGCTTATTGAACTCTTCTTAAGGGCATGTGATAAGCACATTTTGTCCACACGTCAAGTATAAACTTTTTTCACATTTGATGATGCCTTTACAATGGCACATATATACGAGATCTGGGCTATAGATGAAAACAATGTGAAGTTACATAGTAAGAACACCAATTCCAAATCAAATGACTCCTCTTATTCTAAACCTTCTCCTTATAACCAAAAATCTAAAGGCTCTGCCAATGCAGTGGTCATAAATTAGCTTCTTCCACAACCACAAACCAACCTAATTCCTCAACCTCACAAAATTTGACCAATCAATTCTAACAACATTATGAATAAAGATGATACACTCCCATTGGGGAGTCATACACTTCTATTTTGGAAAAGCTATTACAACAAGCAATAACCCTTCCTTAAATCAAACCTCCTATACAATTTGGTCCCTCCCATCCTATTCCTACTTGGTACAAGGAGGATGAGTTTTGTGGCTACCATCAAGTCAAAGGCCACAATTTTAATAACTATAAAACACTCAAGAACATTGTTCAAGACATGCTTGACAGGGGTGATCTCGTATTATATAACCCTAATACACCTGCTAATCAAAATAAATATGTGTTCAAATAGCCTTTTCCTAACCATTCACCGAATCAAAATAATGTTTAGACCACGACTGATAACTCATGTCATCATAATATCCATACAATCAATATGGTCTTTCCTTGATCTCCAGTCCAACCTCTCCCATAACATGAGGCACCCATTTTACCTACTCCTCCTCCACTCCTCCAAAATCAATGGAATTTGTTTTTCCTATCCCTCCTCCTTGGGTATAAGGTCCTCCTTCACGCATTTCACTCCCACGTGAGGAAGGGCCTCCTTCACCTCTCCTTTTTCCATAAGAGGAGCCTATATTGCTAGTTCCTTTTGCACCCATTTTACCTATCCTCTTACCACTTGAGGACCATGCCTTACCCATTCCTCAACTACATGTTAAGGGGAACATCATTCCTATGTTATACCCTCTTAAGGAACCTTCTTCTCCTTCCTCTCCTCGCTGATGGAAGGTACTACCCCATCCACTCCTCCTTCACACCTAAAGAAGCTATTATTATCTACCCCTACATTAGATGAGAGACCTATTGTGCCTACTCTAATTTTGCCACTTATTTTACCTATGAAAGATCATATTTTACCTATTCCTCACCCACATGTTGAGGGAACAATTATACCTATGCTCTACCCTCTTGAGGAGCCTTCTTTGCCTACTTCTCCCCCACCCATGGAAGACCATGCCTCTTCTCCCATCTCTGTCAAAGAAGACCCCGTTATGGCTCTTTCTCATCTTTGTCCTAAGGTATCAGAGGCCAATAATTTCTCTCTTTTTTAATCACCTAAGCCTTCTAAATAAGAAACCATAAGGCCTACACTAACTTCATCTAAACCTTTCTCACAGTTAGTGGGAAATCTAGAATTTATTGACTCTACGAAGCTAGATCATATGGTATTTCTACTTAAAACTGTTTATCCTACAAAACAAGTGTCATGCTCTATCATCAATCCTCACACTACCCTTTACCCCAAAGTATTTGACAAAGTTAGAGTTTCTTCACTGAAATCACTAGAAGCTCCTCCTTCTATGTCAGAGTCCTCACCCTCATAGGAATCTACCACATTAAAGTAGATCAAGTCTTTAGGCATTCACTTGATCTCTAATCTAATTCATCCATAAGTGAAATTAGATCTGACTCTCCAACCACAAGTTGGAGTTTCACAGCCTAAACTAAGGAAGAATGTTAAGCTTCCTAGATCTCATCGATCCTTCCCTCTTCCACCCTCAACTTTGCCTTCAATTTTGGGACCATGTCCCTCTGCTTTAGTTACGGTATCACTGATCCAAGCAAATCCAAAGGCTAAGTTACCTCCACTACTGCCTCTACCACCTAGTAGGCCTTTCACATTTGACACTATGACACCTACCACCCAAAAAGTGTCAGCAAAACATGTGACTCCACTACAACCTAAAAAGGTGCCACATAAAATCACCCTTATGACTCCTAAACCAAAGAAGGTGCCCATCCCTATTACAACAACAAGTGCTAGCCCACTCGTAGGTTCTCAGATATTTTTCCTATGCTAGTTGTTGCGATCCTCTATAATAACTCTTCCTGTTATTAAGCCTTATAACCCTCTTGAAATGAAGCCATCTTGGTTGGATGATACACAAGTGTGTCCATTTCATCATTCACCTGGACACGATACTGAGAGTTATAAATCTCTCACAATAGTCATTTGGTAACACTTTGATATTGACACTCTCTTTGTTGATACTCCTATTAACCTTCTTATTATTCCACCTATGGTATCCATAATGCCTCATACCATTCCGCATGAATTCAAACCCAAAGATGTTATCATACCCCTTTTGCCACCTCCTTCACCTATGTTTTAGATTAACATGGTTAATGTTGCCACATGGTCACAAAATCAAAAGATTAAAGGAAAGGAAAAGGTCACTACCCCTTGGGCTCATCCATTCTCCAAAGACACTCCTTTGAACCTCAAACCAACTTGGGTGTCCTAAAACCAACATCTTCAAAAGTTTTTCAAAACTTGATGGTGAAACAACTCTACTAAACCCTTGTGAAAATGTCCTTGTATGAGTTAATCTAAAACTCACCCCAATATTATCAAGCTTTGATTAGTGCCTTGCAAGCAGTTGAGGTATAACCTAATGATATCTATCCTCTTATAGCTTTGGTCAGCTCTCTTAACACCATCCCCCTAATTTCCTTTAGTGATTTACAAATTCCACTTCAACACCCTAAAGATCAAGATTCTACCCTTTTTTATCACTGCATTTATTGATCAAACTAAAGTCAAAAGATTCATGATCTATGGAAGAGCTAGTATTAATATTATCTCTATTCATGCCTACAAACAACTATCCCTTCTCGATAATTGCATGTCTCAAACCGACACGGTGTTCTACTCCTTTTACGATACCATATCTACTACGATGGGCACTATTGTCTTACATATCTATGTGGGTCTCCGCATAATTACTAAGCTCTTATACATTATAGAAAGAGAGTTATAATACAACATACTACTTAGATGACCTTGGATACATGCTATGGCATGTGTGCCCTCAACTTTACATCGATGCATCAAGTTTGGGTATAATGGGTAAGTGCATGTTATTCCCATTGACCCACCTCCTTTCAAATCATGCAACATGACTTATATCCCCAATGATGTCCTCATTCCATTAAAAACATCATCTTTTCCACATTATACTTTTGAAGCTTTCACAAGCTCCACTACCTTGGTTACACAGATACTGACAACATAAATTCCTGACAAAGACCCCATGGAGGAAAATTTCAAGCATCTGTTGCTTAGAGAATATCATTTGCTGACACTTGACATGTTCCACAATCCACAAAAGTATGAAAAGCTTCATATGCACTCTAATTATGATCCCCATATTGGGATGGTCATCCCGTATGGTCCACTTGACCTTCAAATGAATCTCATGTATGTGGGAATTGATTGAGTTCCCATGATCGACAATCCATCCTCTTCACCACAACCATTTACCTATGACTTCTCTTTCCTAAACAAGCTTAGCTTTGCTCACACCTATCTTTATAGGTGTGATAAGAAATGATTTGGTTTAAGTCATTACGAGTAGGGTGTTTATACACCCATTGAATATCCCACTAATAAAACCATTAAAAATGCCAAAAAGTGGTACAAAGTGGGTTTTGATGAACCAACTAAACTCACCAAAGATTCTCATATACCAATTATCAAAAATCTCGTCTCTCCTTTAACATCCTCTCCTCCACCATCACCTACTGAATTAGAGGTATTTATAACTCCTAATTTTTTTTTCAATAAACATAATCCATTAGGGCCCCCTCACCTATCACTGAAGTAAGGAAACAAGGTCCTTTCCTCTCATTCATCCTAAAATGGTTGATGAAGACTCTCCCACTATCAATACTATCCAATGTCAAGATGATGATGCTATTCTCACATACATGGGTGCAGATGATTTCTATATCCAATGATCACTCCCATTTGAAATACAAGCCATGTTAAATGAATCAACCATTGACATCAATTTGCCCTCTCATGATAACCCCCCCATCCTTTAGATTAACCAATCTTTGGACTCCTCTGAGAAAGATAATTATGTCACATTTCTTAATGAATATAGAAAATCCTTCACTTTTTTTATAATGACATGCTTGGTATTGACCCCTCTATCATCACACACAACATTATCACCAATTGAGATGTTAAACCTATTAAGTAGAAGCTTTGCAAAATGCATCCTCGTATTGCTCTCTTTGTCAAAGAAGAGATCTAATGCCTCCTTTATATTAAATTTATTCAATCCATCGACTATCTATAATGGGTTTCCAATATTATTCATGTCACAAAAGCAATAGGGAGAATCTGCATCTACACTGACTACTGTGACCTAAACCTTGCTTGTCCAAAGGATGACTTCTCTTTGCCAAGTATCAACCAACTTTTTGATCTAACAGCTAGCCATGAGATGATATCACTTATGGATGGGTTCTCAGGTTATAATCAAATCATGGTTGCTCTTGAGGATCAACACAAGACAACTTTCATTACCCCATGGGGGATGTTCTGTTATCGGGTCATGCCCTTCAATCTGAAGAGTGCTGGTGCCACCTACCAGCATGCCATGACTTACATCTTCCATGATCTCCTACACACAATTATGGAAGACTACGTGGATGACTTACTCAAAAAGTCTAAACTTTTTCAAGATCACTTGACGATTCTCAAAATCATATTCACTCATCTCCTCCAATATAATGTTCAACTAGACCCAAAGAAATGTGTCTTTGGTGTCCTTTCTAGTAAGCTCTTAAGCTTTATCATTTCTCTCGATGGTATTGAATTTTACCCTTCTAAGGTTTGATCAATACTAGACATGCCTCCACCTACTAATATCAAACAACTCCACAGCCTACAAGGCAAGCTTCAGTCAATCCACCATTTCATCTCCTAATTTTCAGATCATTGCCAACCCTTTTACCATCTCCTCAAAAAAGATGTCTCCTTTGATTAAAATAAAAATTTCTAGGAAGCCTTTGATGCACTCAAAAGGTATCTCCTTTCTCCATTAGTTCTTATTCTACCTAAAGAAAACTAGCCTTTCTATCTTTACATCTCTACAACAAACCATTCTCTAGGTGCTATGATTGCACATCAGGATGATCACCATCGAGAACAAGCAGTTTACTACATAAGCTGCACACTTATTGATTATGAAAATTGATATACAAATACCAAAAATCTTTGTCTCATGTTGGTCTTTGTAGCTTTCAAGCTCTGTCATTACCTCTTAAATCATAAAACTTACATCGTCACCCATACTGATCCCCTCAAATACATGCATTCCAAGCCATAACACAACCAACGTGTAGCTCGGTGGCTCATGATCCTTGCTAAATTTGACTTTGAATTTATTCAATAAAAGTATATTAAGGGGTAAATGAGTGCTGACTAGTTAGCTATCACCCCTTTACCTGACAACCAACCTTCAAACCTCAAATTCCCTGATGAATCTATCACAATTCTCTCCATTGATGACATCTCATATTAAATGATGATGTTCTTTAACATGTCTCAATGTCAACACAGTGGGGGTGCGAGGGTCATCATCGTCCCTCTTGATGGTGAGCCTATGCCTTTGTCATTTAAACTATATTTTGAATGTACTAACAATATGGCTGAATAAGAAGCTTTGATCTCAAGGCTTCAAATGACTATTTTCTTGGGTGTCAAATCAATAACCATTTTTAATGACTCCTAGCTAGTGGTTAATCAAGTTAATGGTTCATACCTATGCAAAAATAAATTTTTGTAATGATATAAACATCGTGTAGATACGCTATTGGAATCATTTGACTCTTACCTCTTACAAACTGTTCCTTAATCTACAAACAAATTTGTTGACATAATGGATTCTCTTTCTTCACACATACCCTCTTCACCCTCTTCTTCAAAAATCTATGTCACTATATATCGCTTAACATTTCCCTCCTATGTATCAACTAACATCTTTTTTATAGGTAATGTAACACACAACCCACATGACTTATGGTATAAGCAACTCACAGATTACCTCTCCTTTTCTATTACCCCTTCTGACCTCTCCAATATGGGAGACATGCCTTCATGAAACATGCTGCTCAGTACACTATTCTAGGGGGACTTCTCTACAAGCAAGGTTTTGATGGTCTCCTCCTTAGATGCCTCACTATTACTAAGATACCTTTCACCGTTAAGGAAGTCCATGCAAAGATTTATGGTGGATATTTCACTGGTAACACAGTTTCCAAATTTATCCTTCAACTTGGCTGCTATTGGCCAACACTCCATCAAGATTATAGTGATTATGTTCATTATTGCATCAAATTTCAACAACATGCTAACCTCCTTCACATTCCAAGCCATGCCTTACAAGTCACCAAATACTTCTAGCCCTTTTCCTAATGGGGTTTGGATCTAATCAGTGAGATTAACCCTCATTCATCTCTTTGTCATTGTTCGATCATTACTGCTACTGAATACTTCACCAAGTGGGTCAAGGCCATTCCTCTCATCTCCACTAAGGCTAAAAAAATTGTTGACTTTATCAACCATCACATCATCTATCATTTTGGTGTCCCCCATAAAATTATAATAGACAATGATAAATCTTTCAAAAACAAGACTATCTAAAAGCTTTGTGACACTTTTGGAATCAAATTAAGCTTCTCATCTTCATATTATCCACAAGAAAATAGATAGGCATAAGATTCTAACAAAAACTTAACCAAAATTCTCATGAAGGTAGTCAATGATACTATCAAGGATTGACATACACACATTCCCTTTGTTTTATGGGCTTACCACACTAGTATTCAAACCTCTACAGGTGCTACACCTTTTTCTTTGGTCTATGGGAAGGAAGCTATTTTCCCTTTTGAGGTCCATATTCCTTCTCTTTACATCTCTCTACAAGACATACTTACTAATGATGACTTTCATCAAGAATTATTTGGCTCAACTTGAGTTGCTTGATGAATTTCATCTCATAGCCCTCAACCTCCTCTAAATCTATCAAGAACGTATCAAATGTGCTTACAAAAAAAACCTCAAGGAATGAGATTTCAATATCGAAGATCTCATCTTAAAGGAAAATCAACATGTGATGAACATGGAGAAACGAAAATAAGGTAAGTTTTCTCCTAATTGGCTTGGACCCTACATCATAACTCACAAGTATGGCTTAGGAACTTATCACTTGTCTTCTCTTGAAGGAAGGCCAAAATCGGAGCCTTTAAATGCTTTGCATCTATGACCATTATTTTGTTAATCAAATGATGCTTCACCTCATGTTTAACTTGAGCTCATCCCTTGATCAACCCTATTACATTCATCTCCCTTCCTCTTAACCCTTATTCCTACACACTTAGTTAATCTATGAATTGCTATGGTTTTTCCCTTAAAGTAAAAAACCTCTAAGCCTCTATAGTCCTATCCATGACTAAAGTTTAAAAAAAAAAAAAAACCCAAATGGGATACATAGACAAATTATAATCTCTCAGGTCATGATTCACAATGTAGACTGCTCCCTTGAAGGACAACTACATAACTTCTCCTTGATACTATAAATAGACTTCTCTCTTCAAGGATAGTTATTAAAAATAAAAAACAAAAGCTTAAACCACTCCCTTGAAGGATGGCTAAGCCAAAATTTATTATCAAGGTAAATAATGACTTAGAAGCTTCTCATATTGATCAACTTCATATGACCTCAACATAAACAAAATTTCATTGTAGGCTTCCAACGTTGATCAACTTACACAACAACTAAAAAAAAAACTTTAAGTCATGGACTTGCTCATAGTATCTCTTGAGTCACCCATAGAAGGGGCATTCCATCCCCACTAAGAAGGTTATGCTACCCAAACACTCTCATTCCTTTTACCTTTTTTCCCTCATACTCTTTCAAGGGAATTTGAACTCATTTGACACAAGGTTAGTACGATGCTTCTCTAACAAACAAATGGTCAAATGATGCAAAGCATGAAATAGGATCATACTCTTGAGCCTATTTATGTTATGATTATGGTCTTTGCCAATACACGAGCATTGTGCCTCTTTCTTTCCCATCCCAATCACATGTCGATTTCTCTTCTGTGATCGCATCTCACAACAAGATTCAATCACCTTCTCACCTTTCTACTAATCTTTCTTAATTCTTAGAGTTATGTGTTTAACAAATATTATCACTCACATATCCATCTAAAATAAAGATACTCAAATAACTACCTAAAACCATACTAAAACTAACAAACCATTACCCATTAATCCATTTCATGTAATCCCATGTGAAATACACCAAACATGCAACTATAGTTTCTCTAAACAACAATAAATAGGAAAACTATCAAGCCTATGCCATTTATTTTAAGCATACACCATCACAAATATGGAAAAATGTTGAAATAAAAAAAAAATACCCAACCCATTCATTTTAAGCATACACCATCACAAATATGAAAAAATGCTCAGATGAAGCTAACTAATCAACTATGCATATACCATCACACATATGGGAAATGATAGTATAACTCAACTAACATGCTCAATATTAACATAACATCAACATAAACATCCACATCAATATAATAACTTCAACATCATCACCATAGCATAAATGAATCTCAGAATAACAAACTCTCATACATATATATACATTGAATATAAATATACATCCATGAATCATATTAGTATCATCTCTCTCTCAAAAAATACATCTCTCATCTTCAGCTCATAAGATAGTGTATATACAACATATATAACAACATCAAAAATATCACCTAGCCCTCAGAATACTCAAGGCTATAGTCATGGTCTCGAAGTAGCAGTATCATCACCACCCTCTACCTATTTGCATCTATGTGAGCTAGATGTCATGGAATCTGTCACTTATCTCTCCTTCTCTCTAGCCTCAAAATACCTTTGAATTTGTTGGAACTACTTAATGGATCTCTCATAGTATGTAATCTCATCTAAAGTAATGTTGTAGCTTATTAGAGATATAGTTTGTGGTGGACCCATCAAACCTACTATAGGACCTTGTACTGGTCCTTGTGTTGGAAGAGGAGTAGCCTATCCTATTGCTCTCAGACTATCTCTCTCTACTATCAGTGCAATGACTTGGCCTTGTAATGCCCCAACTTGGCCCTTCAATGTCATAACCTACCCTTGTAAGACCAAAACCTATGCCTGTGCTATATCTCAAACTTGTATAACTACATCCTGGGCTGTAAAATTACATCTCTCTCTCTCATCACTCCCTATAAATCTAGTGGTGGCCTCCTGACCTAAACCATGGGATGTAGACCTATCCACCATGTAAGATAAGTTGCTATGCATATAGGATCTACCAAACTTGGGCTTGTTGGTAGCTCTTCAAAATTTGTCCCATCTGTCTCTTGGGGCAAAGGTAGGGGTGCCTCTATATCATCATTCCTACATAGAGGAAAGGTAGGAGGCACATCCTGTAACAAGCCAAACTATCTCCTGACCCATGCAACGAGTATCATATCTAACTCTCTAGCTCATCTCCCTCTAACCCATAATGTGCTCTATAAATTGATAAGTTACTCTACCTAGCCTCTAAATGCAGGGTATGTCAAGTAGGGCCTCCAAAAAATATCTATGGGAATCAATCCATCTATCATACACCTATAATAATCAATGTCTCACGCTATGCCATCTACACGTGTCTAGGCTATACCCTCTCTCCACGATCTGAACTTGACCCTAAAATTGGTTGTAATCATAATGGGTTGCCCCAATGGTCATGTTACCATGATGTGCTCATATGCCCTACAATGGAGTAAATACTTGACACATAAATTATACCATCATTAAAGCCTTAAACCCCATAACTCTCTGTATAACTATGCAATAAAATTTGGACCTCATGCATACACTGTCCACTACACAACCATCTATGTTAGCACACCTATCAATGCAATAAAAAATCTCCCACATCCACATTTGGAAGTGCATATACTATAATCCCTATCATCATCAAGATACTCAATTGGTGTTGTTCCTCATTGATAGTGTACAATGGCTCATTAGAAAATCTTGTTGAGTGATAAGTTGCTTCACTAACATGCTCTCTAAATAATGTAGCCATGTGAATATCATACTCCTGTCTCAAACATGAGAAGAGCTCCTCATCCTAGAGTGGCAACCATAAAATCCTGTAAACATCCTCCAATGTCATGGTCAACTCTCCAATAGGCAAATAGAAAGTGTTGGTGGTGTGATCCCACCTCTCTATCAAAGCTATCATCAAGCTAACATCACATGAAACCTAGAAATATCATCACACTCCTCCTAACCCTACAACTACCATGTGCTCCTACTCAGCCATGGTCACATCTATCCTCCTCCTCGTCAGTAGCGTAGGTAGTCAATCTTATAATGTTAGCTCTTGTCTAGCCTACATCCACACACACAAACCTCAAGTCACATACTTTATAATATAAACCTCCACCCTTTTTATCTTCTCTTTAGGAGAACTAAATAGGCCTAAGGCCCTCATCTGGGCTATGTAGGCAACACTCAGTCAACATGGGGTCTTCTAAGGTTAGATCAACCATATACCCACCTAACTATCTAACCTATTTAACCCACCTAAACCCTATGCCCAATTGCCTATCTCTAAAACCCTAGGCCCAATTACCTATCTTTAAACCCTAGGCCCAACTGCCTATCTTTCAACTCTAGGCCCCATGGCCTATATCTCACACCCTCAACCCCACAACCTATCTTTTAAGCCTTAGGTCCCATAACCTATTTTGGCCTACATTTTCCTAACCACTTACCTTAACAAAATTTTAACCATATCTCACCCTTTTTTCCTATGTACTAGGAGAACTACATTGGCCTGAGGCCCTCACCAGGGCTATGTAGGTAGCACTCAATCAACACAAGGTCTTCTGAGGCTAGCTCAACCATTAGGCTCATCGACTAACTCAATTGGGGATCTAAAATTGGCCTTTTCTTCTTATTTGGAGTTTTTACTATGACTGATGTCAGTCTTATATGCCAATATCAGTGTTGAGTGTTAACCAACATCAGTGCCAGTTATTAGTTAACATTGATGAGCCCCACTAACATCGATGACTAGTTTGGCCCTAGGGATGAATAACCTACCTCAAAAATTTGAATTTCTTCCTAAAAACTACCCCCAACCCCTCCCAAATTCACCCAAACCTACCCTTACCCCATTTACTACCCCTATAATTTCACTCTCTCCCCCCAAACATTCAAACTTAACCCAAATAACCAATTAACTACCTTATATTAAAATTCAACTCAAAGAGCATCCTACCTCATCTCTTTGTCTCCTTTATGTTAGAATGGCTGGTAATTGTGATGTCGTGCCTCCAACTGGGTCCCCTTCTACCTCTATCATCTCTTCACACACTAACACTCTCTCAGTCACACCATGGCCCACCAAGTGCTCAATGATACCCTCGCTCTCATACACTCTTCTCAACTACTTATCTCTCACCAACTCACCACAAATGGATAGGTTAGGGAAATCCTATGCCCCACAACACTCAAAACTCTTTTTCTCCAATCAACTGTCACAAATGAGTTTTGGTTGGCTGCCAAACCCCTTGTTTTGGATTTGATCACCCATCAATGTCGGTAGTCTTGACCTAAGACACTGATGTTGATAATACTTATTATCGATATTGGTGACATAATCAATGTCAACAACCTTAAAATTAGAGTTTTCAACCACAACAACCACCCTTTAGACTAGACCCTAAGTTTGAGGAAACTTGGAGATCACTTATATCTCCTTGACCATGACAATAAACCTTGGAGATCACATATATCTCCCCAACCATGAAAATTAACCCTAGAGATCACTTAAATCTCCACTGACAATGACTCTGACTAGAGATCATGAATATCTCCTCAACCATTGACCCTTTTGAACCAACCTTGCATTGCTTGTCTTGACCATTATGCTACCTCATTATTATTGGCTATTATACACACATATGTATATTAGGTGTTTTGGATTACAACCAAGTCAGTCCTATCACCTGCAACCTTTTGTGTTTACCAAGAGCATTTCTTACCTTAGATACTTAGAACACATGGACCATTAGATCTACAACTTTGATCATTTTAACCTTATCAACTATCACATACAAGTTATGATTTGATTATTTATATCTAAGTCCTCCTTGCCTTTACCTATTATTGATTGTTTCAACTATAACTCATAGTAGTATATGCACAAGCACTGATGTTACCATGTTCTCACTCAACATCCACCCACCCAATTAACTCCTTATCAAACCAGTACCCGATTCTAGATTCTCCTACATCAGTTCCCATTTTGAAGGGGAATACCTCATCTTATACCTAAAGCATCCAACTCCTATTTTTGTCTTGCAAATTGTCAGTACAAATTACAAGATAAAAAGGGACAAATGTAAACACCAAAATTATCTCACACATGTGTGTAACTCCTTGTGTCAAAACCCCCTTGATACCCTTTTAATAGTTAGCCTTCCTAACCCATGTTTTGACCCCTCACATATTTAACTAATTTAAAAATATTTAATTAAGTTAATTAAAAACTACTTATGCCACCTTACCTAGACACCCTATCCTAAGATTGATTCTTGCCCTTTGAGTCATCTCAAGACTTAGTCCCCTAATCCTAACTACCCATGACTTGTTCTCACCCCTGACATAAATTCCTAACTAACTACATTCTTCTTAACCTCACATTTCTATTGTTTTCTAACAGACACCACACTTAGCAAGAGAAGGAACAAAAAAAGGCTAAAAATAGCCTTTTTACCTATTCTTATGCCATCTACATTGATCAATCCTTGACTGACATTGATTACTTAAGAAAAAATCTAAGCTAATATTTGGGTCAATATAAATTATAAAAATCAATCATTCACGTATAGGCTTTGGCATTCAACTTTTTACATCCAGGCTTACCATTACTTTGCATAAATGAATCTAGATTAGGAATTGATATACTGCATAGAGCTTTGATTCTTCTGAATTGGTAGCACACACTTGTCTTTTTTATTCGCATATTGCTTCAACACGCCTCATTAGATCCATCTATCTAGCACTCATAGTTCATCCATTTCACCAGCTCAATATATCTCTATATTTTGTAATCCTTTTAAATAGTCATTTTACAATTACTATATGTTATACTATTTATAATTTTATGAATGTCTTGACCCTCCCTGTGAAAGAGTTGTAAAACTCCTTCACCTATTTCTCTCTACTTGAAACATATCAACCCTCTATCTAGACCCACCTGAGTCTTACCCACTCCCTTATGACTCTTCCCAAACTCGCAAACCTGACCAAAATCTACCTCCCAGCTTAGAAAAGTATCTTGTAATGTTTTGAGAATCTACTGCTCCTATCAACATTAGTTAGATAACTGACATTAGTCATATCTCCTTACCAACATTGATAACCTTAATAGACATCAATGACTGTGTATTTTCACCAACTTCCCTAAGCCTACCTAAACAACCTCTAAAAACACAAATAACTCACATTACCTACACTATGTCATTCTCTACTGCACTCAGACTACAAAAATGGTATGAATATCTCTCTCTTACTCTCTCTTTCATTTTTTTATTTATTATCATTTTTTTTCAAAAAGTGGACTATCATCCCTAAGGAAGATTGACACTTCCAAGAACAAGCATGTAGCTTGGCAGCCCACTCATATGTCTACTAACAAATATTTTTGGTGGTAGTGCTTTCTTATTCACAGGTTGTTCTCCCTAGCCAAAAAGGAGTGCTCAACATCATCTGGATATGATGTGTAACCAATCCAGGTTCTCTCTAATCTCTAATCCATACCTTTCATCTCTATTTCTCCTTAAACATCAAATAGATTCAAAATTTAGTAAAACATTTCTCACTGGGCCCATCAATGAGATAAGGCCCATCAAGATTTCATCACTTGGTGGATCACCTTACCCTACCCGCCTATCCTACTTGGATTTCAACACTAAGGGGAGAACCCACTCTATTCTCTAATAGATTATAAACTCTAGACAGAAGGTATATTTTAGCTAAGCTGCCTAGCTTGGCTTTAGCTCTGTGAAGTGCAAAAAGCAAGCCCCTATAACAAGCCATGTACCTAGTCTAACACTAATTTCCTCTTGAGCACCGAAACTAACATGAAACTAGCTCTAGATTGCTTTCTAGTACCTTTGGTAACCAAACTCTCATCTCACTATCTGATTAAGGCATAAGCCAACATGAGACTAAAATTAATCTCTAGGAGTTAATAATTAGTGGCAGTATGTTCTTTTTCTGCTTTTCTATTACCTTCTATATTTTTGAGTTGGTAAGGACATTTTTCCATTGATTTACAAAATCAACACTATTCATAAAACTTAGGTTGTATAACTTATTATATTAAGTTTTCTAAGTGTTCATCCTCCTTATATAGACCTCTTGCATCCTCTGCTTTGCCTAGATTTTGCATCTAGGTTTTTAAAACATTAGATTTTTCATCTCCCAAGACTCCATAGTGACCGACATCAGTTAAATCCATCGACGTCGATAGATTTTAACCTATCAACATCAGTCAAGTGACCAACATCAATGACTGTGTAATTTGGTTATTTTTAGTTTGCTCAAAATAATAAACTAAAACAAACTACCTACCTACACCCAAACCTAGTTTTTTCACTCTGTCACTAATACAAAGTTCTAATACTATTTATACTTCTTCTTGCATGGTATTGACATGAAGCCAAGCCAAAACTCTTACTGATTACGCAAGCTAGCAACCACTTCCACCTTCCCCTCTTTTTGATTCTATCATGGAGCATACTTCAGATATAGAACATGCTCCCAGCCCCATCCAAATTCTCATTGTACCTGAGGGAGATGAATATTTTGTTATATTTCTTGATCATAATGTGGTAGCCCTTCAACATTAGCTTGCCATGAGCTAAATTTGTAATTCTTTAGGTGACTCACTATATGGTATGCCAACTTCTCTGATGGAGACAACTTCAATTTCATCTATCTCCACTATGTTCCCCATGGTTACTCAAACCACCACTTTGACAAATAACTAACGATAAATAATGCCCAAATTTTAGCATCGCTAACCTCCCAGGCTCACCTAACCCCTATTGTAACTTCCCTACCTTCGCAACCACAAGCAGTTCAGTCAAGTCTAACCCTATTTCAAAATTTGATGGTACCCATCCCATCTACTCTCACTCCTATAATTACACAAGTTATGACTCAACCTTCACCTAGTATAACCATTCCAATAACCCAACCTACAATAACAACATTCAATCAAACCATTGTCTCTAACCCAACGTGACAAGCCCCTTTCATTTCTGCCCCCAACCTATGACTCACTACCCCTATATTACGTCAACACAACTGCATCAAGCTATGTCATACACTACCTCTACTTCTTATCAAGCTCCCTATAACTTAGAGGGTATCTCCCAAACCAATCCCCCTCCAGATCTCATTAGGATGCTGATGGACAAGATGTCTAGTCTAGAGACATCTGTGTTAGGTTCAAAGAATGTGTTATCTTATGATTAGATATGTAATGATCCCATCCATCCTTCTATGCCTATTATACCTTATCCAAGTCAATGGGAACTCCCCAAATTTACTCATTTCCAAAGTAAATTTACAACATTTGCAAGCATTTAAACATGCTTTTTATTTAATAGGCCATGATGATGTGTTACTACTTCACACCTTCCCTATGTCTCTTTTGAGTACTACCCTAGATTGGTATAACTTTATAACTTGACACTCCCTTTTCTCATTTACCCAACTCACATAGTTATTCTTAGACCATTTCTCTATCAACATTTCTAAAAAGGTTTCTATTATGGACCTTAATTCTATTAAACAATTTGATGATGAGTCTATCATAGATTTTGTCACTCGCTGGACAGGCTTAATCAATCAACTTTCCTTCTCTTTACCCCAAATTGAGCTTATTGATCTCTTCTCGAGGGCATGTGCTAAGCACATTTCATCTACACTCTGAGTACAAACTTTCTGCACATTTGATGAAGCCTTTACAATGGCACAAAAACTCAAGATTTAGGCTATAGATGAAGACATAGTCAAGTTACATAATAAGAATGCCAATTCCAAATCAAATGACTCCTCTTCTTCTAAACCTTCTCCTTCTAACCAAAAATTTAAAGGCTCCACCAATGTGGTGCTCGTTAAATCAACTTCTTCCATAACCACAAACCAACCTAATTCCTTGACCTCACAAAATCCAACCAAGCAATTCCAACAATGGTATGAACAAAGATGATACACTCCCATTGGTGAGTCATACACTTCTATTTTGGCAAAATTATAACAACAAAGAGCCATAACATTTCCTATAATCAAGCCTCTTATATAGTTTGATCCCTCCCATCCTATTCCTACTTGGTACAAGGAGGATGAGTTTTGTGGCTGCCATCAAGTCAAAGGCCACAATTCTAATAATTGCAAAACACTCAAGAACATTATTCAAGACATGCTTGATAGGGGTGATCTCATCTTAGATAACCCTAATGCACCTGTTACTCAAAATATGGATGTCTTCAAACAACCTTTACTTGACCATTCACCCAATCAAAATAATGTTCAGACCATGACTGATAACTCATGTAATCATAATATCCATATGATTAATATGGTCTTTCCTTTACCTCCAGTCCAACCTCTCCCACATTAAGAGGCACCCATTTTACCTACTCTTCCCCCACAATTAGTGGAGTTTATTTTTCCCATCTTTCCTCCTTGGGTAGAAGAGCCTACTTCACCCATTCCACTCCCACATGAGGAAGGGCCTCCTTTAACTCTCCTTTTGCACCCATTTTACCTATCCTCTTACCACTTGAGGACCATGCCTTACCTATTCCTCAAATGCATGTTGATGGGAACATCATTTATATGATATACCTTCTTAAGGAACCTTCTTCGCCTGCCTATCCTCCATCAATGGAAGGTAGTAACCCATCCACTCCTTTGCACCTAGAGGAGCCAGTGTTATCTACCCCTACATTAGACGAGAGAACTATTGTGCCTACTCCAATTTAACTATTTTTACCACTTATTTTACCTATGAAAGATCATAATTTACCTATTCCTCACCCACATATTGAGGTTGCAATTATACCTATGCTCTACCCCCTTGAAGATCCTTCTTCACCTACCTCTCCCCCACCTGTGGAAGACCATGCCTCTTCTCCCGTCTCTGTCAAAGAAGACCTCATTGCAGCTCTTTCTCATCTTTGGCCTAAGGTAGCAGAGGGAAAAAAATTCCCTCTTTCTCAATCACCTAAGCCTTCTAAAGAAGCAAATGTAAGGCCTATATCAACTTCATCTAAACCCTTCTCACAATTAGTGTGAAATCTAGAATTTTTTGACTCCATGAAGCTAGATCATGAGGCATTTTGGGACTGACTTAAAAGTCCTTATCGTACACAACATGTGTCATCTTCTACCACCAATCCTCTTGCTACCATTTACCCTAAGGTCTTTGACAAAGTCAGAACTTCTTCACTAAAATCACCAAAATCTCATCTTTCTACGTCAGATCCCTCATCCTCATAGGCATATACCACATTAAAGTAGATCAGGTCTTTAGACATTTGCCTAGCCTCTAATCTAATTCATCCATAGGTGAGATTAGATATGACTCTCTAATCACAAGTTAGAGTTCCATGGCCTAAACTAAGGAAGAATGTTAAGCTTCCTAGATCTCACCTACCCTTCCTTCTTCCACCCTCAACTTTGCCTTCAATTTTTGGACCACATCCCTCTGCTTTAGTTGGGGTATTGCCAATCCAAGTGAAACCAAAGGCTAAGTTACCTCCACTATTGCCTCTACCACCTATTAGGCCTTACACATCTAACACCATGACACCTACCACCAAAAAAAGTGTCAGCAAAACATGTGGCTCCATTGCCACCTAAAAAAGTGCCACATAAAATCACCCCCATGACTCCTAAACCAAAGAAGGTGTCTACCCCTATTACAACAACAAGTGCTAACCCACTCATAGGATATCATATCTTTTTCCTACACTAGTTGTTGTAATCCTCTAAAATAACTCTTCTTCCCATTAAGCCTTATAACACTCTTAGACTGAAGCCATCTTGGTTCGATGATATACAAGTGTGTTTATATCATTATTCACCTAGACATGATACTGAGAGTTGAAAGCTCTCACAATAGTCATTTGACGACACTTTGATATCAACACTCTCTTTGTTGATACTCTCATTAACCTTCCTACTATTCCACTCATGGCATCCATAATGCCTTATACCATTCTACCTGAATTCAAACCCAAAGATGTTGCCATACCCCCTTTGCCACCTCTTTCACCTATGTTTCAGATCAACACAGTTAATGTGACCATGCAGTCATAAAATCAAAAAGATAAAGGAAAGGAAAAGGTCACTACCCCTTGGGCTCATCCATTCTCTAAAGACACTCCTCCTCTGAATCTCAATATTTCCATCTTGGGTGTCCTGAAACCAACATCCTCAGAAGTTATTCAAAACTCGATGGTGAAGCAACTTCACCAAACCCCTATGAAAATGTCATTGTATGAGTTAATACAGAACTCAAACCAATAATGTCAAGATTTTATTAGTGACTTGTAAGTGGTTGAGGTACAACCTAATGATCTCTGACCTCTTGTAGCTTTGGTCAGCTCTCTTAACACCATCTCCCTAATTTCTTTTAGTGATTTAGAAATTCTACTTCAACACCTTGAAGATTAGGATTCTGCCCTTTTTATCACTGCATATATCGATCAAACTCATGTCAAAAGAGTCATGATCAATGGAGGAGTTAGTATTAATATTATCTCCACTCATTCCTATAAATATCTAGCCCTTCCTAATAATTACATGTCTCAAACCGATGTGGTGCTCCACACCTTTACCAATATCACAGCTACTACAGTGGGCACTATTGTCTTACATATCCGTGTGGGTCCCCACACAATTTCTAAGCTCTTATACATTGTAGAAGGATATTTATAATACAACATAATACTTGGATGACCTTGGATATGTGCTATGGCATGTGTGCCCCTGACTTTGCACTACTACATCAAGTTTGAGGACAATGGGAAAGTGCATATTATTCTCTTTGACCCACCTCCTTTCAAAACATCCAACATGAATTATAGCCCCAATGATGTTCTCATTCCTTTAAAGACATCATCTCCTCCGCATTATACTTCTGAAGCTTCCACAAGATCCACTACCCTAGTTACACAGATATTGACAACATGAATTCTTGACAAAGACCCCATGGAGGAAACTTTCAAGCGTCTATCACTCAGAGAATATCATTTGTTGACACTCGACATGTTCCATACTCCACAAGAGTATGGAAAGATTCATATGCACCCCAATTATGATCCTTGTATTGGGATGGTCATCCTGTATAGTCCCCCTAACCTTCAAACTAATTTCACATATGGGGGAATTGATCAAGCTCCTGTTGTTGGTAATCCATCCTCTTTGCCACAACCATTTACCTATGACTTCTCTTTCCTCGATAAACCTAGCTTTTTTCACACCTATATTTAAAGATGTGCTTGGAAAGGATTTGGTTTCAGTTGTTACGAGCAAGGTGTTCAAACGCCCATTGAATATCCAACCAATAAAACCATTGAAAATACCAAAAAGTAGCATGGAGTGGGTTTTGAAGAACCAACTAAACTCAGCAAAGCTTTTCATATACCAATTATCAAAGAGCCAGTCTCTCTGCCATCCTCTCCTCCACCATCACCTATTAAATTGGAGGTATTTATGCCTCCTATTTTTATTTTCAATAAATGCCATCCATTTGGGCCCCCTCACTTATCACTTGGGTAAGGAAATAAGGTCCCTTCCTCTCATTCATCCTAAAATGATTGATTAAGACTCTCCCACTATCAACACTATCCATGTCAAAATGATGATGTTATTCTCACATACATGGGTGCAGATGATTCCTATATCCAATGATTTCTCCCATCTAAAACACAAGCTATGTTAAATGAATCAACCATTGACATCAATTTTCCCTCTCACGATAACCCTTGTGTCCTTAATATTGGCCAATCTTTGGATTCCTCTAAGCAAACAAATTATGTGACATTTATTAATGACCATAACAATGCTTTTTCTTGGTCTTATAATGACATGTCTGGTACTGACCCATCTATCATCACCCATAACATTGTCACCAATCAAGATGCTAAACCTGTTAAGCAAAAGCTTTACAAAATGCATCCTTGTATTGCTCTCCTTGTCAATGAAGAGATCTAATGCCTCCTTTATATTAACTTTATTCAACCCATTTACTACCTACAATAGGTTTCCAATATTTTTCTTATCATAAAAATGATAGGGGGAGTCCACATCTACACTGACTACCATGACCTAAACCTTGTTTATCCAAAGGATGACTTCCCTTTGCCAAGTATCAACCAACTTGTTGATCTAACATCCGACCATGAGATGCTATCACTTATGGATAGGTTCTTAGGTTATAATCAAATCATGGTTTCTCTTAAAGATCAACATAAGACAACTTTCATTACCCCATGGGGAACTTTTTGTTATCAGGTCATGCCCTTCAATCTGAAGAATGTTGGTGCCACCTACCAACGTACCATGACTTACATCTTCCATGATCTCCTACATAAAATTATGGAAGATTACATGGATGACTTAATTAGAAAGTCTAAAATTCACCAAGATCACTTGATGATTCTCAAAATCATATTCCCTCATCTCCTCCAATATAATGTTTGTGTTGAGTTGTGGAGCTAAAAGCTTCACCAATGAGCAAATTTCAAGGTTGATATATTTACACAGTCACCGATGTCGGTCAGGGATCGATTGGAGGCTGCCGATGTCGGTTATGGATCGGCCGACGTCGGTCATGTGCAGGTAGACAGGGACTAACGTCGGTCACCTGTGCATTTCAGAAGTCTATTTTTGTGGGATGAATAGATTATTTGCATGATAAGTTTAACTATTAGTGTTGAGTCCACGTTTCTATTTTTGGTAGGACTAATTTGAATCTTTGATTAAGAGGTTTATCTGATGGTTGAGAATGCATAGCTCATGATCCCTAATTCTATATAATAGGGATAGATCTTCATAGCTTGAGTAATAGACATGTAAGATAGACAATTCAAGGATTGAATTATGTTTGTAATTGATAGAGAGAAAACTCTTGAGGGAAAGAGATCTATACATCTGAGAGGTGTGGAAGAAAGAGAGATTTCTTCATTATATTTCCTTCTGGAAGAGTTTAATACAAGTTTTCATTATTTCTTGTATCTCTTATTCTTTGCTGATTCTGATTTTTAGCTACTTATTATTCTGTTTTAATTCCATGTTTAGTTGCTTGCACAAAAGTAATCAATTGTTCTTGTTAAGATCTTGACAAGTGGTATCAGAGCTAGGTTCACTAACAGGTGGTTTCAGATCTGTTTAGTGTGTGTTGATTACAGGGCACTCACAGGGGTTTCTGTTTGAGTGAGAGTATAACAATGGTAGAAGAAAGTAAACTGAGAATGGAGAAGTTTAACGGCAAGAATTATCAATTATGGAGGATGCAGATAGAATATTACCTGTATCAAAAAGATCTGTACTTACCGTGGGGAGGGGTTTCAAGCAAGCCCATAGATATGCAAGATGAAGAATGGAATGTTCTTGATAGAAAGGCTCTGGGATCCATAAGGTTGAGCCTGGCATCTTCTATGATTTCCAACAATTCACAGGCAAAGACAACGGTAGAGTTAATGGATACTTTGGCAAATTTATATGAAAAGCCCTCAGCTTCAAATAAGGTATATCTTATGAAGCAATTATTTAATTTGCAAATGCAGGAAGGTGGATCTGTATCTAGTCATCTTAATGATTTCCACGCAATAGTAAATCAATTAAATTCAGTCAAAATAGTTTTTGATGATGAAATTAAGGCTCTCTTAATTTTATGCTCTTTACCTGAAAGTTGGCATAGCTTGGTAATGGCAGTTAGTAATACTGCATCTGCTACAAATATCTTAAAAGTAGATGATGTTGTTAGTGTAATCTTGAATGAATAAATTCGTAGGAAAAGCACAGAGGAAACATAAGGGAATGCTTTAAGTATTGAAAGTAGGGGAAGGCAAAAGGATAAGCACAAGCAAGGGAGATCAAAGTCTAAGTCAAAGATGAGAGGTAGATCCAAATCCAAAAATGGAAGAAAAATAACCTGCTGGAATTGTGGAAAGATATGGCATGCAAAGAAAGATTGCTGGTTGCTGGTTAAAGAAAAAAATTAGCATGAAGGTAAAGAAGAAGCAAAAGTTGTAGGTATTGTTGCACAAGATGCTCTTATATTTTCTTTGGATAATAAAATAGAATCTTGGGTTTTATATTCTAGTGCCTCTTTCCATGCTACCCCAAATAGAGAATATTTCAATGATTATGTCCAGGGAGATTTTGGAATAGTCTATTTAGGGGATGATGAGCCTTGTAAAATTGTTGGCAAAGGAAAAGTGCAGCTGAAATTACAAAATGGCAACACATGGGTGTTGAAAGATGTCATACATGTACCCATCCTGAAGAGGAATCTGATTTCTATAAGAAAGTTGGGGGATGAGGGTTGCATAGTAACTCTCACAGCTGAATCTTGGAAGGTTACCAAGGGTGCACTTGTATTAGCCAAAGGTAAGAGAGTAGGTAATCTCTATTTATGTAATTATATT
The DNA here is from genome assembly GCA_037957365.1 of Torreya grandis. Lineage (NCBI taxonomy): Eukaryota > Viridiplantae > Streptophyta > Pinopsida > Cupressales > Taxaceae > Torreya > Torreya grandis. Next base: position 3,450,615 of record JARHVA010000400.1, read on the forward strand.
ACTGATTATTCTCCTTCTGTTCTATCTACTTTAGATGTAGATGCAAAGTTGTGGCACTGTAGGCTTGGCCACATGAGTGAGAAGGGAATGAAAGTTTTTAAGTCAAAAGGTAAGCTTTTAGATTTGAAAAGCATAGATCTAGATTTTTGTGAGCATTATATTTTTGGAAAATAGAAGAGAGTGAGATTTTTCAAAATTGGGTCAACAAAGAGGAAGCACAAGTTGGAGCTTGTTCACACAGACGTGTGGGGACCAGCTCAGGTAGCTTCTATTAGAGGATCATAGTATTATGTTACTTTCATTGATGATGCTACAAGAAAGGTATGGGTCTATTGCATAAAGAAGAAATCTGATGTTTTTGACACGTTTATGAAATGAAAAGCTTTGGTTGAGAATGAAACAAGTTTAAGATTGAAGTGTCTTAGATCTGACAATGGTGGTGAGTACTGTAGCTATAAATTCAATAGGTACTGTTCTATGAATGGAATACACAAGGAAAGGATGGTTCCAAGGACACCTCAGCAAAATGGAGTTTCTGAAAGGATGAATAGAACAATATTGGAGCATGCACAGAGTATGAGGTTGCATGTTGGTTTGCCCTTACAGTTTTGGGCAGACGCTGTAGATACTACGGTTTACTTGATTAACAGAGGACCCTCTACTGCTCTGGATGGTGGAATTCCAGAAGAGGCTTGGACAGGTAAAAAGGTAGATCTTTCATTTCTCAGAGTTTTTAGTTCTAAAACTTTTGTGCATGTTAATAAGGAAAATAGAAAGAAGCTGGATGTTAAATCTATGAGGTGCACTTTTATTGGTTATGGCTCTAGAGATTTCAGATTTTGGTTGTGGAATCTAGGAACTAACAAAATTATTAGAAGCCGTGATGTTATTTTCAATGAAAAGGTGATATACAGTGATCAGCTCAAGAAGCTGAATAATACTGAGCAGAGCAATGTTGATTTGGATGAGGTGATGATCCAAAATGAGCTCACAGGAAAAAATAATCACAGACAGGAAAACACAGACACCAACGTTGGTTAGGCAGGAACCGATGTCGATCATACAGGAACCAATGTCGGTCATACAGGAATCGATGTCGATCAGATAGAAACTGACGTCGGTCAGACAGGAACTGACGTTGGTCTGGTGGAACTGACATCGGTCAGGAACAGACCTAGAGATGATTGAGATCGGTCACTGACAAAGAATTTGGGTAGACAACAAGCAATGAATGAGTCTCAAACGCCCATAAGGAGGTCAAAAAGGGTAAGTAAACCTCCAATTCGTTATTCCCCTTCATTATTCTACTTATTGCTCACTGATAGTGGAGAACCAGAGAGTTTTGATGAGGCAATGCAGGTAGAATCCCAGAAATAGTGGGAGCTTGGCATGAATGAGGAGATTGATTCCTTGGAAAAGAACCAATAGTGGGATTTGGTTTAGTTGCTAGCGGGAAAGAAACCACTGAAAAATAGATGGGTTTATAGGTTAAAGGAAGGTGAGAATGGACAAATGAGACATAAGGCTAGGTTGGTAGTAAAGGGATTTGCATAGAAACCAGGTATTGATTTTGGTGAATTTTTTTCTCCTATAGTAAAAATGACTTCTATTCGGACTATATTGTCTTTAGTTGCTATTGAGGATTTGCATCTTGAGCAGCTTGATGTTAAGACAACGTTTCTTCATGGAGATTTGGATGAAGAAATATATATGGATCAGCCGAAAGGGTTTGAGGTCAAAGGTAAGGAGAAGCTTGTGTGCAAGTTGAAGAAAAGCTTATATGGTCTTAAGCAAGCTCCTAGACAATGGTATTTGAGATTTGATAGGTTTATGACTGAGCATGGTTTTAGTAGATGTCAATCTGACCATTGTGTTTATTTTAAGAGATTGGATAATGGTAGATATATTATCCTGTTGTTGTATGTAGATGATATGCTTGTTGCAGGTTCACACATGTAGGATATTTATGAGCTTAAGGTAAAATTATCTCACACATTTGCCATGAAGGATTTGGGAGCAACAAAGAAAATCCTTGGCATGAGTATTAAGAGAGATAGGAAAAATCACAGTTTGATTTTGTCTCAAGAGGATTATGGGAACAAGGTGTTGGAGAGGTTTAATATGCAGAATGCAAAACCGATAAGCACACCTATGGCTGGACACTTCAAGTTGAGCAAACAACAGTGCCCTAAATCACATGATGAGGTAGAGTACATGAGTAGAGTTCCATATGCTTCCACAGTTGGGAGCTTAATGTATGCAATGGTATGTACCAGACCTGATATTACCCAAGCAGTGGGAGTTGTTAGTAATTTTATGGCCAATCCAGGGAAAGAACACTGGAAAGTAGTTTAGTGGATTCTCAGATATCTAAGAGGGACCAGCAGTAGGCATTTATGCTATGGAGGGTCAAACACTTCTCTACATGGATATGTAGATGTGGATATGGCAGGTGACTTGGATGGCAGGAGAAACACCACATGATATGTGTTCACTGTTGGTGGAACGGCAGTTAGCTAGACTTCAAAGTTGCAGAAGGTTGTTGCCTTGTCTACTACAGAGGTAGAATACATTGTAGTCATGGAGGCTAGCAAGGAAATGATATGGATGATACGGTTCATGGAAGAGTTGGGAAAGGAGCAAGAGAGTTGCAGATTGTATAGTGATAGTCAAAGTGCAATTCATTTGGCAAAGAATTCAGCCTTTCATTCAAGAACCAAACATATACAACTTAGGTACCACTTCATTAGATAGGTATTGGAGGATGGTGAGTTGAAGCTAGAAAAGATCCATACTGATGAGAACCCTGCTGATATGTTAACAAAGCCGATAACAAAGGAGAAGTTGAATCTTCATTCAAATTTTGTTGGTCTTCAAGATTGAGCTTAAAGATGGAGAGAAGCTAGAAGATGTTGTTATATAGGTACAAGTGCATCTGTTTATCTCCAAGTGGGAGATTGTTGAGTTGTGGAGCTAAAAGCTTCACCAATGAGCAAATTGCAAGGTTGTTGTATTTACACAGTCACCGATGTCGGTCAGGGATCGGCTGGAGGCTACCGACGTTGGTTATGGATTGGCTGACATCAATCATGTGTAGGTAGACAGGGACTGACGTCGGTCATTTGTGCATTCCAGAAGTCTATTTTCATGGGATGAACAGATTGTTTGCATGATAAGTTTAACTATTAGTGTTGAGTCTGCGTTTCTATTTTTGGTAGGACTGATTTGAACCTTTGATTAAGAGGTTTATCTGACAGTTGAGAATGCATATCTCATGATCCCTAATTCTATATAATAGGGATAGATCTTCATAGCTTGTGTAACAGACATGTAAGATAGACAATTCAAGGATTGAATTGTGTTTGTAATTGATAGAGAGAAAACTCTTGAGGGAAAGAGATCTGTACATCTGAGAGGTGTGGAAGAAAGAGAGATTTCTTCATTGTATTTCCTTCTGGAAGAGTTTAATACAAGTTTTCATTATTTCTTGTATCTCTTATTCTTTGCTAATTCTGATTTCTAGTTACTTATTATTCTAGTTTAATTCCGTGTTTAGTTGCTTGCACAAAAGTAATCAATTGTTCTTGTTAAGATCCTGACAGTATGACTAAACCCAAAGAAATGCATCTTTGGTGTCCTTTTTGATAAGCTCTTAGGATTTATCATTTCTCTCTATGGTATTGAATTCAACCTTGCTAAATTTTGAGCTACTAGACATGCCTCCACCTACTAATATCAAAAAACTCCATAGCCTATAAGGTAAGCTTTAGTCAATCCACCACTTCATCTCCTAGTTGTTGGATCATTGCCAACCCTTTCACCATCTCCTCAAAAAATATGTCTCCTTCCATTGGAATACAGATTGCCAAGAAGCCTTTGAAGCACTCAAAAGGTATCTCCTTTCCCCATTGGTTCTTATTCCACCTAATGAAAACTAACCTTTCTTTACATCTCTACAACAGATCATTCTCTAGGTGTTATGATTACACATCAGGATGATCACCATCAAGAACAAGTAGTTTACTACATAAACCACACACTTATTGATTATGAAACTCAATATATCCATACCAAAAAGCTTTGTCTCATGTTGGTCTTTACATCTTCCAAGCTCCATCATTACCTCTTAAATCACAAAACCTACATCGTCACCCATACTGATCCCCTCAAATACATCCATTCCAAGCTATACCACAACTAACATGTAGCTTGATGGCTCATGATCCTTGCTAAATTTGACTTGGAATTTATTCAAAGTCTATCAAGGGGCAAACGATTGCTGACCAGTTAGCTGCCATCCCTTTACCTAAAAACCAACCTTCAAACCTTGAATTCCTTGATGAATCTATCATAACGATCTCCATCGATGACATCTCTATCAAATGATGATGTTCTTTGATGGGTTTAAATATTAACACGGTGGGGGTGCGGGGGTCATCCTCATCCCTCTTGATGGTGAGCCTATGCCTTTTCATTTAAACTAGATATTAAATGTACTAAAAATATGACTGAATATGAAGCTTTGATCTTATGGCTTCAAATGGTTATTTTCTTGGGTGTCAAATTAATAACCATTTTTATGACTCCCAACTAGTGGTTAATCAGGTTAATGGTTCCTACCTATGTAAAAACAAAAAAATTCAATGATATAAACATCATGTAGATACGTTATTGGAATCATTTGACTCCTACCTCTTGTAAAGTATTCCTTGATCTACAAACAAGTTTGCTGACATAATGACTTCTCTTACTTCACACATACCCTCTTCACCCTCTTCCTTGAAATTCTAAGTCACTGTACATCACTTAACATTGCCCTCCTATGTATCAACTAACATCCTTTTTATAGGAAATGTAACACACAACCCACACAACTTATGGTACAAGCAACTCACAGATTACCTCTCCTTTTCTATTACCCCTTTCAACCTCTCAAATAATGAGAGATGTGCCTTAATGAAATGTGTTGCTCATTACACTATGCTAGGGGGACTTCTCTACAAGCAAGGTTTTGATGGTCTCCTCCTTAGATGCCTCACTAGTACTAAGATCCCCTTTGCCTTTGTGGTGGACAATTCAATGGTAACATAGTTACCAAAATTATCCTTTGACTCAGCTACTATTGGCCAACACTCTATCAAGACTGTAGTGATTACGTTCAGCATTGCATCAAATGTCAACAACACATTAATCTCCTTCACATTCCATGCCATGCCTTACATGTTGCCAAAGACTTCTAGCACTTTTTCCAATGGGGTGTGGATCTAATCAGTGAGATTAACCCTCATTCATCTCTCTGTCATTGTTCCATCATTACTACTATTGAATACTTCACCAAGTGGGTCAATGCCATTCCTCTCATCTCCACTAAGATTGATAAATTTTTTGACTTTATCAACCATCACATCATCTATCATTTTGGTGTCCCCCATAAAATTATAATAGACAACAGTAAATCTTTCAAAAATAAGACTATCCAAAGGCTTTGTGATGATTTTGGAATCAAATTAAGCTTCTCATTGCTATACTATCCATAAGCAAATAGACAGACATAATCTTCTAACAAAACCCTAACCAAAATCCTCATGAAGGTAGTCAATGATATTGTCAAAGATTGACACATGTACATTCCCTTTATTTTATGGGCTTACTGCACTAGCATTTGAACCCATATAGGTGCTATGCCTTTTTTTTGGTCTATTAGATGGAAGTTATTTTGCCTCTTAAGGTCCAAATTCCTTCTCTTCACATCTCTCTACAAGACATACTTACTAATGATGACTTTTTCCAAGTATGTTTGGCTCAACTTGAGTTGCTTGATGAATGCCATCTCATATCCCTCAACCACCTCCAGATATATCAAGAGCTTATCAAATGTGCTTACAATAAAAACCTCAAGGAGCAAGATTTCAATATCAAAGATCTCATCTTAAAGGAAAATCAACATGTGATGAACATGGAGAAAATAAAATAGGGTAAGCTTTTTCCTAATTGTCTTGGACCCTACATCATAACTCATAAGTATAGCTTAGGAACTTATCACTTATCTTCTCTTGAAGGAAGGCTAGAACTTGAGCCTTTAAATGCTTTGCACCTATGACCATTATTTTGTTAATCAAGTGATGCTTCACCTCATGTTTAACTTGAGCTCACCCCTTGAGCAACCCTATTACATTCATCTCCCTTCCTCTTGACCCTTATTCCTACACACTTAGTTAACCTAAAAAGTGCTATGGTTTTGCCCTCAAAGTGGAAAATCTCTAAGCCTCTATAGTCCTATCCATGACTAAAGTTAAAAAACAAAAAAAAAAAAAAAAAAAAAAAAAAAAAAAAAACTAATGAGATACATAAACAAGTTATAACCTCTCAGGTCATGATTCTCAATGTATACTGCTCCCTTGAAGGATAGCTATTAAAAATGAAAAACAAAAGCTCAGACCACTCCCTTGAAGGATGGCTAAGCCAAGATTTATTATCAAGGGAAATAATGACTTAGAAGCTTCTCGTATTGATCAGATTCATATGACCTCAACACAAACAAAATCCCATTGTAGGCTTCCCACATTGATCAACTTACACCACAAAAAAAAAAAACTTTAAGTCATGGACTTACACATAATAGCTCTTGGGTCACCCATAGAAGGGGCATACCATCCCCACTAAGAAGGTGATGCTACCTAAACACTCTCATTCCTTTTACCTTTTTCCTCTCATACTCTTTCAAGGGACTTTGAAATCACTTGACATAAGGTGAGTACGATGCTTCTCTAACAAATAAATGGTCAAATGATGCAAAGCATGAAAGAGGCTCATACTCCTAGGCCTATTTATGTTGTGATTATGGTCTTTTACAATACATGAGCATCGTGCCTCTTTCTTTCCTATCCAAATCACATGTTGATTTCTCTTCTGAGATCACATCTCACAAAAAGATTCAATCACCTTCTCACCTTTTTGCCAATCTTTCTTGATTCTTAGAGTTATGTGTTTAAAAAATATTATCACTCACATATCCATCTCAAGCAAATATACTCAAATAACTACCCAAAACCATACTAAAACTAAAAAGCCATTGCCCATTAATCCATTTCATATAATCCCATGTGAAATACACCAAACATGCAACTATAGTTTCTCTAAATAATAATAAATAGGAAAACTATCAAGCCTACACCATTTATTTTAAGAATACGCCATCACAAATATGGAAAAATGTTGAAATAAGAGAAACATACCCAACCCATTCATTTTAAACATACACTATCACAAATATGGAAAAATGCTAAGATGAAGCTAACCAATCAACCATGCATATACCATCACACATATGAGAAATGCTAGTCAAACTCAACTAACATGCTCAACATTAACATAACATAAACATCCACATCATTATAATAAATTCAACATCATCACCATTGCATAAACGCATCTCAAAATAATAAACTCTCATATATATATATATATATATATATATTTACATTGAATATTAATATACATCCTGTATCATCTCTCTCTCAAAAAGTACATCTCTCATCTTTGGCTCATAGGCTGATGTGTATACAACATATATAAAAACATCAAAAATATCATCTGACACTTAGAATACTCAAGGCTATAGTTGTGGTCATGAAGTATCAGTATCATCATCACCCTCTACATATCTGCGTCTATGTGAGCTAGAAGTTGTGGTACATGTCACTAATTTCTCCTGCTCTCTAGCCTCAGAATACCACTAAATATATGGAAACTCCCTGATGGCTCTCTCATTGTATGCAATCTCATCTAAAGTAGTGTGGTACCTCACTAGAGATATAGTTTATGGTAGACTCATCAAACTTACTATAGGACCCTATACTAGTCCTTATGATGGAGGAGGAGGAGTAGCCTATCCTGCTGCTCTCAAACTATCTCTCTCTACTGTCAATGCAGTAACCTGGCCCTGTAATGCCCTGACCTAGACTTGAAATGTCATAACCTACCCCTAACATCTCTCTCTCTCTCATCACTCCCTATAAATTTGGTGGTCACCTCCTGACCTAAACCACAAGATGCAGACCTATCCACCATGCAAGATAAACCATTATGCATCCAGGATCTACCACACCTAAGCCTACTAGAAGCTCCTCAAAATCCAACCCATCTATCTCTTGGGGCAAAGGTATGGGTGCCTATATATCATCCCTCCTATATAAAGGAAAGGTAGGAGACACATCCTATAACAAGCCAAACTATCTCCTAACCCATGCCATGGGTATCATCCCTAACTCTTTAGCTCATCTCTCTCTGACCCATAACATGCTCTATAAACTAACAAGCTACTCTACCTACCCTATAAATGTAGGGTATGTCAAGTAGCACCTCTAAACAATATCTATGGGAATCAATCCATCTATCATACACTTATAATAATCAATGTCCTACACTATGCTATCTACTGATGTATGGGTCATACCCTCTCTCCATTATCTAAACCTAACCTTGAAACTGGCTATAATCATGGTGGGTAGCCCCAATGGCCATGTCCCCATGATGTGCTCATATGCCTAATAATGGAATAAATGCTTGACACACAAACTATACCATCATCATAGCCTCAAACCCCAAAAATCTCTATATAACTATGCCAAAAAAGTTGGACCCCATGCATACACTATCCATTGCTCAAAAATTTGTGCTAACACACCTATCAACACAATAAAAAATCTCCTCCCATCCACATCTGAAAGGGCATATACTGTAATCCCTATCATCATCAAGATACTCAATCAGTGTTGCTCCTCATCGGTAGTTTACAGTGGCTCATAAGTAAAGCTCATTGAGTGATAGGTCACCTCGCTAACATGCTCTTCTAATAAAGTTACCCTATGAATATCATGCTCCTCTCTCAAACATGAGAAGAGCTCCTCACCCTAGAGCAATAACCATAAAATCCTATAAACATCCTCCAATGTCATACTCAACTCCCCAGTAGGTAAATGGAAAGTGTTGGTGGTGTGATCCCACCTCTTTCTCATAGTTATGATCAAGCTAACATCATGTGTAACCTAGAAAAATCATCATACTACTCCTAACCCTACAACTACCATGTGCTCCCACTCATCCATGGTGACATCCATCTTCATTCTCGTCAGCAACATAGGTAGTGGATCTTGTAATGTCAACTCCTACCTAGATTTCATTCACACACACAAACCTTGAGTCACATACTTTCCAATATAAACCTCTACCCCTTTTCCCTTCTCTTTGTGATAACTACCTAGGCCTAAGGCCCTCATCCAAGCTATGCAGATATCACTCAATCAACATGGGGTCTTCTGAAGTTATCTCTATCATATACCCATCTAACTATCTAACTTATTAACCCACAACCTATATCTCACACCCTTAACCCCACGACCTATATTTTAAGCCTTAGGTCCCATAACCTATTTAAACCTACCTTTTTATAACCACTTCCCTTAACAAATTTCTAACCATACCTCACCCTTTTTCCCTACACACTAGGAGAACTACATTGGCCTGAGGCCCTCATCCAGGCTATGTAGGTAACACTTAGTCGACATAGGGTCTTCTAAGGCTAGCTCAACCATTAGACTCATAGACTACTCAATTAGGGATCCAAAATTGGAATTTTATTATTATTTAGGGTTTTTATATGATTGACATCAATCTTATATATCGATATCGATGTTAGGTGTCAGTTGACATTAACACCAATTATCATCTGACATCGGTGAGCCCCACTGACATTGATGACTTGTTCAGCCCTAGGGCCGAATATCCCACATCCAAAATTTAGGTTTCTTCCTGAAAACTACCCCTAATCCCCCCCCCCCCATATTCACCCAAACCTACCCTTACACCATTTACTACCCTTTTAATTACACTCTCCTCCCCAAACATTCAAATTTAGCATAAATAATAAATTAACTACCTTAAATTAAAATTCAACTCAAAGAGCATCCTACCTCATCTCTCCATTTCCTCCAAGATGGAATGGCTAGCACTTATGGTGGTGTACCTCCAGCTGGGTCCCCTCCTACCTCTACCATCTCTTCCCACACCAACACTCTCTCGATCACACCATGGCCCACCAAGCACTCAATCACACCCTTACTCTCACACCCTCTTCTCAACCACTTATCTCTCGCCAAATCACCAAAAATAGATAGGCTAAGGATATCCCATGCCCCATAACACTCAAAACTCTTTTTCTCCAATCAACTATCACAAAGGAGTTTTGGTGGGCCATTAAACCCCATTTTGTTGGATTTGGTCACCCATCAACATCGATAGTTTTGACCTAAGACACCAATGTTGGCAATACTTACTATTGACATCAGTGACATAACTTATGTTGGTAACCTTAAAATTAGAGTTTTCAACCCCAACAACCACCCTTTGGACTACACCCTAAGTCTGGGGAACCTTAGAGATCACGTATGTCTCCCTGACCATGACAAAAAACCTTGAGGATCACATATATCTCCCCAACCATGATAACCAACCTTAGATATCACTTAAATCTCCACCCACAATGATTCTAATCAGAGATCATGAATATCTCCTTGACCATTGGCCTTTTTGAACCAACTTTGCATTGCTTGTCTTGATCGCTTATGCTACCTCACTTAATTGGCTATTATACACATATGTATATCAGGTGTTTTAGATTATGAGCAAGCCAATCCTATCACCTGTAACTTTTTATGTTTACTAGATGCACTTCTTACCTTAGATACCTAGAATACATGGACCATTGGGGCTACAATTTTCATCATTTTAACCTTATCAACTATCACTTACAAGCTATGATTTGGTTATTTCTATCGAGTCCTCCTTGCCTTTACCTATTATTTATTATGTTAACTATAACTCATATTAGTATACACATAAGTAGTGATGTTACCATGTTCTCACTCAACATCCACCCACCCAATTAACTCCTTATCGAATTGGTACCTAATTTCAAATTCTCCTGAATCAATTCCCATTTTGAGGAGGGATACCTCATCCCATACCTAGAGCATCCAACTCTTATTTTTGTCTTACAACTTGTCGATAAAAATTATAAGACAAAAATGGGTAAATGTAGACACCAAAATTACATCACACATGTACATAACTCCCTATGTTGAAATCCCCCTCGATCCCTTTTTAATAATTAGTCTTCCTAACCCATGTTTTCACCCTTCATACATTTAATTAATTTAAAAATATTTAATTAAGTTAATTAAAAACTACTTATGACACCTTACCTAGCCACCTTATCCTAAGACTAATTCTCACCCTCTGAGTCACCTCAGGACTTAGTCCCCTAATCCTAACTACCCATGACTTGTTCTCACCCCTAACATAAATTCCTAACTAACTACATTCTTCTTAACCTCACATTTCTACCATTTTCTAATAAACACCACACTTGGCAAAAGAAAAGATAAAAAATAGGCTAAAAATAGCCCTTTTACCTATTCTCATACCACTGATGTCAGTCAACCCTCAGTCGACATCGATGGGATCATTGACGTCAGTTATTTAAGCCAAATTCCAATCTAATATTTGGGTTAGTAGAAATCCAAAAAATCAATCATTCACATACAGGCTTTGGCATTCGACTTTATACATCTAGGCTTATCATTACTCTACACAAATAAGTCCAAATTAGGAATTGATATACTGCATAGAGCTTGGATTCTTATGAATTGGCAACACACACTTATCTTTCCTATTCATGTATTGTTTCAACATGCCTCATCAGAGCTATCTATCTGGCACTCATAGTTCATCCATTTCACTAGATAAGTATATCTCTATGTTTTGCAATCCCTTTAAACAGTCATTTTATAATTACTTTATGTTATACTATTTATCATTTTATTAATGTTTTGACTCTCCCTATGAAGGAGTTGTAAAACTCCTTTACATATTTCCCTCTACTTCAAACATACCAACCCTATGTTTAGACCCACCTGAGTCTTACCCACTCCCTTATGACTCTTCCCAACCTCACAAACCTAACCAACATCTACCTCCCAGCTTAGAAAAGTATCTTGGAACCTTCTAAGAACCTACTACCCATACTGACATCAGTCAGATAAATGACATCAGTCATATTTCCTTACTGACATTGGTAGCCTTAACCGACGTCGATGACTGTGTATTTTCACCAACTTCCATAAGCCTACCTAAACAACCTCTAAAAACACAAATAACTCACATTACCTACACTGTTTCACTCTTTAATGCACTCAAAATACAATAATGGTATGCATATCTCTCTTACTCTCTTTTTCATTTTGTTATTCATTACCATTTTGTTTCAAAAAGTGGACTATCATCCCTAAGGAAGTTTGACACTTCTAGGAATAAGCACACAGCTTGGCATGCCACTCATATATCTACTAAAAAATATTTTTGGTGGAAGTGCTTTCTTATTTGTAGGTAGTCCTCCTTAGCCAAATAAGAGTGCTCAACATCATCTGGATACGACACACAACCAATCTAAGTTCTCTCTAATCTCTAATCCCTACCCTTCATCTCTATTTCTCCTTAAACACTAAATAGATTAAAAATTTAGTGAAACAATGTCATAAGGACATTGGGGGCATCTACATTAATGATCAACATTATTCACCCAAGTTTAATCTACTATTGATCACTTTCCATTATCATGTTTGTGATTATATTGCTAACACATGCCTATATCTATGCTATTATATATTCCAGTGTACTTGATATGCAATCTATCTAACATTATTTGCTAACACATATTTGTAGGGACTAGTATGTTAGGTTCATGCTAATTACTTGTTATTTTGTCCTAATTTAATTTCTATCACTTTCTTTAGTGTGCTTTTTGATAGCACTCAAATCAAATTGACCAATAAAAATCATCTTAGGGTAAATATTGTGCCCATTGAGGTGGGTCCACAAGCATTTTATTATTATTAAAAAAATAGGTACATATAAAGGGTGCCTATATGCCATTAAACCTTTTACACACTTAAACATGAATATATAGTTTCCACCTATGACTGGTAAAAACTAACTACCTAATTAACCAAATCTTTATGGGAATGCAACATGAAAGTTAATTTTATTATTAACTCAAAATAATAACCAAAGTAAGTAAATATGACAATGCTTATTAAAGTGGGAGTCTTTATAAAGAAAGATGCATTCCCCTTTATAATTTATTATTATGTAACAACCTATACTAAAGTTAATGCTTTAGAACAAGTCCTAACAAACCCCCATGATCCAAAGTTAGTTCTTTGGACACATGCCAATCATTTTTTTGAATTTTTTAAATTTATTTTTGTTAAGGGGTTTTGTGAAGATATCAACTATTTGATCAACAGTTGGGAAATATATTGGATCAAGTTATTTATTCAATACAATCATTCATAGATAATGATATTTGGCATCCATATATTTTATTTTGGCATGAAATTTTGGATTTTTATAAATCTTGATTGTACTTTGATTATCAATGTATAACTGTGTAGGAGTAATCTAAAAAAATTAAAGGTCTTCAAGAATACATCGTAATTAAACATCTCTTGAAGAATCTTATACTATGATGTATTCTAATTCTATTGATGAATTTACCACCATATCCTACTTCTTACAACACCATGTAATGGTAGCTGAACCCATATGGATAGTGCACCCTATTGTGGAGATTCTATCATGGACTATTAAGGACTGATATGGACTATTATTGAGCCAATTTACTACATTAATTGGTTCACTTTGGAAGGTTGAGCTGATCAAATTGCTCAATCTTACCAAATTTATAAGTTACACTTGATTAAATCATCTAACTTCACCAAATCTATATGCTAGATTGTATAGATCATCCACTCTCACAAAATATATAGTGTGAGTTAATAGTGTCTCTCACACTCACCAAGATATACAAATTTGGGTTTCATGATTGAAGTGAATTAAGGTCAATGGATGTGTTGAAACTCACCATTTCATTTAGGTTTGGGGCATGTTTCCTTTCAATCTTTATATATATGGACTAAGAGGTTCATATTTTTCTTAATCTTAATTTTAGAGCTTCATAAGGAACCATCTTTTCAAATCCATTTTCCAAAATTCAAGGTGGATGCATCAACCCCTAGGTGTACTCCTAACCTCGATCTCTTTCAATTTCAAGCATTTAAATTTATCCTAATTTTAGATTTAATACACTAATTACATATTGAAACATGTTTTTGGTAACAAATTAGTCACTAGAAAAGCACTCAATATGGACTCATGTGAATCCAAGGTGGGTATACACACCCAATTGGATCCTTTATCTTTTAATTAGTAACTTCATTCCCATGCATTAGTAGATTAAAGGGGGGCCAAATTTAGACACTAAAACTAAATATCTAGCATCTCAACACTATCATTTGGAAAATATGGCTCAAAATCTCTATCTTTATATCTCATACCTTCCCATTGCCCAAAAGGTTTGTGTATATATATTTATTTATGATTAATTACTTATCTCTTAGTCTAACCCCAACTATTCTAATGACCTAGGCCTCTCAAATTGTGCAAATTGATCTAAACCTACAATTTATCTTTCAGTACAAGTTTTGGCCTTGTACCCACTATTTATCTCCTTGGACACCTCCAACCATCCATAAACTCCTGCATTGATGTAGGTATATAGCTTTGTACCAAGTGTTCAATGCCCTAAAGTTATCTAATTTTAAAAAGTAACAATAATCCTTGGTCCAACCTAAGCATATTATTTTGAGATATTTTCTGATAGAAACTAGTATATAAACAAGTTTAAGACATCATGCTAAATCACCTAAAAGACATACAAGTCATACAAACACACTAAAAATCTTAGAAAGATCAAATCAAGCTTCTATTAAATCTTCACTATTATTCCCTAGTGTTATATTAGTCATAGGAACATTCCCACAAAAGGTCTGAAACACCCCAAAAGTAACACTCGAGCTATATTTTCCAAAATATATGAGAGATCACTCCCTACATTGCATGGAGTATATTTGTACTAATTAATTCACATACTTCCCACACATAGGGGAGAACTACATATGTTTGAATCCCTCTTTGGAGTATTGGCTATTTAGGTAGTGTTTAGTGATAGGGGTCATTGAGGTGAGATCAACACCGTGATCCCTCTAAGATATTTTTTGCACAAGTCATTAGAAGAGTGAAGAAGTGTGAATAACTAGGGTTTGATCAAACAACATAGAATTAAGACCTATACACATAGTCTGAATATACCAAAAATAAGGTAATAGAAAACCTAAAACAATGAAGGTGATCACACCAAAAAAGAAACATTATTATGTACTACACACCTATGGCCATGCCTAACACTTGTATTGAAACAATAGTCCCAGATCAAATGGTAGAGTCCAAAGCCTAGAAATTAATATTTCTACAATCTGATGACTGTGCATGTACTATGTTCTAACCTACTTTTCACCCATTCCAAACCTAGACTTGTATTAGCATCAGAGATCAGGTAAGCATTTATTTATTATCATTGAATATCTTTCAATAGATATTTATTTCTATATTTAGCCTTCATTAAAAACCTATATAACTTATAGGATTTATTGTTTGAGTTTTCATTGATTGGCATGTTTTTACTAGATTATCTTTCCATGTTTATGCATAAGCTAGTCTAGTCTTTGTTTAACTATAGATCCCTTGTTATAGATTTTAGAGTAAAATAATTAGACTTATGCAAATCCAAACAATGTAATGGGGATATTTTCTCCTCTTTCTTAAAAATATGGCATGCATTATGAAATTATATTACATGGTCACTTCTTGAAAAATAACTCATTACGATTTTCACAAACAATCGCAATGATGAAATGGCTTTTCAACTTCAACCCCATTGTGCCACTTTTTTTGATGAAATAATTGAAAAATGAGTTTAAATAGAAAGGGAACTCATTGCCAAGGGCCTCATTAATATTTTCAATAAAGACAACCAAGTTTACATAATATGGTAGGTGATGGTATAACTGTTGAGAAGTGTTGTCATTGATGTCAGTATGCATCTAGTGAAGATGCATGGTGAGTGATATTCAAGGTATGAGTTTGTTATCTTGATGTGACAAGGTTATTGTGAAGGTATGATGGAAAATAGGTCTATAAGAGTATTGTTGAGAGTAAGGTCAGTTGGTAGTGAGTTGTGTCAAGAAGCTTGGAAGAGTGTTGCATTAATGAGAATTACCTTGAGTGATGTAAGCATGGAAGGTATAGGTCATAAAATATGTTTTTTGCATAGGAAGAATAGTGTATGAAGAGTTTTAGGGTTAGTCATGTGATAGGATGCTATTTGAAGGCAAGAAAGAATTTGAAGGTAAGAGAGAATTTGAAGGCAAGAAATAATTTGAAGGCACCTAATGTATTTTAATTGCATGAAGGTATAGGTCAGAGTGTCTTATGACTAATTTTTTTTCATTTTGTTAAGGTCATGACATGGAATGAATTAGTTAAGGTGTCAAGTGCATTGGAAGCTTGAGCCTAGTCATAACATGATGAAGGTATGAGCTGGTGGCATGATGAGGTGAGTGATCTAATAAATGTGAGAGATTATGAAGGTTGTATGATCATGATTATGAGGTGTGGATACACTCATAAGTATTTCAAAGTGAGCCTACATGATCTAGAGGTCAATTTTTAAAAGGCCTTAGATCAGACCAAAGCTTTCACCATTATGTAGGGCCCATTGAGACCTTTCCAATAGTATGTGGAATGCAAAAAAAGAAGCTCATATGCTTCTTGTGCAAATGGTCAAAGTTTCGGTCAAGTAGGTCAATAGGTGGTCAATGCTAGTCAAAATTGAAAAAATTTATGATTATGGAATGTTTTAAATCCAATTCCATGATGTATATCTCATCTCAAGATTTCCAACACATTTTATGGTTCAAAAAATGAAGTCTGCATGTACAAGTTATGACCAATCAAAGTTATGGTCAAAATCGATGACATGGCAATAAAGTGACGTGGAAATATGGCTCAACCCAAGTCATTAATATTTTTAAATTCCACCTTAGTAAATGGGGTTAAACATAAACCATCATAATTTAGGGAATAATTATCACCCCATATTTTTAAATGTAATGGATAATTTAAAATACCATAAAAATTGGGTATGGGATAATTATAAAATTTATTAAAAAAGATTATGGATAATCATCCCAATCAGAAAAAGTGGACCTCCCAAAAGTATATAAATGGGTGAGGGGTTATTTGGAAATAATTGGGAATTGGAATTGAAATTTAGTGAATTCATTCCAAAGTCTTAAAGCTCTCATGCCAAAGCCAAAGAGCTGAGAGCCGAAGAACTGAGAGCCAGAGTAAGAGATGATTCCAACCATGTGCTGAGTGTCTAGATTTGAGGTCATTTGATGCCTCAAAGTGAAGCTTTTTATATTATGTAATGGCCAATATAGATACCATTCTGCATATATACTAAGTTTTGAAGGACTTAGAGAGATTTACACTTCTTGGTGTAAACTAGGGATTTATCCTAGACTCCGAGAAGAATTCAATAGTATATTGAAATCCATGTGATGATTTTTATAAGACCATTTTGTAAGTCCATTTTTGAGACTTTTTGGCTAAAATCCATAGGATTGCAACATTAAATTTGTATGATAGTAAGGTGGAAGGTCTGTTCATGGGTTTACCGAGACTTTTTGAAGCTCTATTGTTTGAGTTGTGTGCAATCTTAGAGTATTCATTTGACAATTATAGGTTTAGACATGTACTCATTTTTCAAGGAAATGGATCAATTTTTACTATAAGTGAACCCAAAGATGTAGGAATTGTCAAACTCCATTATCAAATGCTTGTCATGAGTTGATTTTATTTGTGCATTTTTTTTGCATCTTGATTAATTTTATTTATTAATCATTATTGAATGCATAATTAGTCAAATATGACATATTAACAAAAAATTAAGCACTTCAGGGTTTGAGACAAATAAGTATTAAAACATCAAATTTAGTTTTATTTCTTTGAGTGTTTTTTATAAATTGTGTGATTTGACTAAAAGTATCCAAGGTAAACTTTTTGTGCACTAAATCAATGTAGAGTTTACAGATCAAGTTTGGTATCAGAGCAGTTAGTATGTTGGATTAGCTTCTGATTTTATGGATTGATATCAGTTATTTTTGGTTTGTTTTCCATTATTATTTTAGTCTTTTGGCCTTGCTAATATTCCATTGTAGTGTGTAGTTTGTGAAATTAGGTTGTTTGCAAGGAACATGAAGCCATGGACAAAGCCTTGAAAAGAGAGAGGCTTAATGATCTTGAAGTAATTAATCGATAGATCCAGAAAGAGAAAACGTTCTTGAGAGCTCATTTTTACTCCTTGAAAGAGGATATTTCCAACTTAAAATCAGAGCTACAAGCCAAGGATAATCTCTTAGCATAGATGTAGGATGAAGAGAAACACTATCTTCATTAATTGGCTTTCACTGCAGATGCAAGCATTATGACTAATGAGTGCACTATAAGTTGTTCATCTAGTAATTTCTTTCATGCAATTTCAAATATTTATTTTGGTAGTTTTTAGAAACACACTAAGGGCATTGGATCTAAAATGTTATTAAAAATGGGATTTGATGGAAGGGGCCTTGTTAAGAATGGCTAAGGTATTGCTAACCCAATATATGTAGAGCATAGATCTCACCATGCAAGATTGGGTTATGCTAGTGAGAAAGTGGATGTTGGAGAGAGTTCCTCCATTACTAAAAGAGGACAAGCTTATAACAGCTAAGATCTGAGGCCACTAGCAGAGCAAATTTCCTCCTTTTGAAGGAATGATGAGCGGTGTAAGAAATCAGGTAAAAGAGGTATTGAGATTCTACCTCCTTATTCTTACACTAGAAAAAACACCATTAAGAATGTGAATTCTAAGATTTTTGATTCACTATTTCCATATAAAAAATTGGTTTTAATATTTATAATATGTTACATTCTTTTCCTTGTACGTTTTGTGGATTGAATAAGTGTTAGCCATTTTTAGCCCACGTACTAAGGCTCTTGCATTTTTTTGAAAGGCACTTCCAAAAGGAAAATGGTTCTTTTCAAAGTTATGAAATATATCTTTTCTTAGCTAAAAGTGGACCCTTTTCAAATTTTTTGAATGGCTATTTCAAAGAGGCTTAAGGTATTTTAAAATTCCAACATTCCATTCACAGGAATCTGAAAGGTACTTTTCCTTCACAATGGACCTTTTCAACTTTTTCGAAAGGTAATTTTACTTCACAAAGGGCCAATTTTTTTTCCAAAAGATCATTTTCACAAAGTTGGAGGGGTCTTTTCAAATTTTTGAAGGGGTCTTCTTTCTGAAAGGTTTAAACAGATAAGTCGAAGGGTGCTTTTCAATTCTTCTGAAGGATAAAAAAAGGGGGTCACTTTCAAGAAATCCAAAGGGTACCTCCCTTTCAAAAAGGAGAATTTTCATAAAGTTTGAAGAGATGAATTCCTTCAAACAAATTTTTTGTGGGAAGGGTCTAAGTAAATTGTCCATGGGAATTGATGACAGGGCCATAAACATCTAAATCTAAACCCATGTAAGTAGCCATTGGAATTTAAAAAGATTAAAATATGCTACACAATCTATAGACTATAATCAACATAAATGGATATAGGAAAATCAATGTCCTTAAACTAATTTTCCATCTATATAAAAGATTTGGCCCATGTTTCAAAGCAGGAGATGGTGTATATAATTAATGGAGAGGCTCTCATCCTTTGATATGGCCATCATCTTCGATAAACAACCACTCAGTTCAAAGGTAGCATGACTCAATACAGATTCAAAGTTATGGGGATTTTGTCCTTATACGTTGTAAGACAAGTAAAGGATGATGTGGAAGTGAAAGATGAAGATCAAGTGATTAGAAAAGGTAGCTCAAACATTAAAGATGTTCCTATACTTTTCCTTTTTAGTGGATCATGACATCATCATCTTGAACAAGTTCTTGTCTTCTAGTGTGTTTCTCAACCAATGAGAGGGATTGAATACTATTCGAGCTTATGGTGGTTAATTTGTTGAAGAACGATTAGTTATAATTAACCCAAATGTGGGTGAGAATTCATGGAGGGTGGTTAGATCTCATTTATTGAATTTTGTTTGCTTGCCTCTTCTCTTTTTCTTTTTCCTTTTTTTCCTATATTTCCATTGGTTCCCCCATAAAAATATATCCTCATTTGACAAGGAAGAACCCTGTCAAAATTTGTAATAAATACATTTTGAAGCAATAAAGATTAATATTTACCTATCTCTTGCCTGAAAATTGTGTTTAGCAAGCTTTTGCATGATGGCCTTGTGAATAAGTGTTCTTCCATGTTCATTGTCCTTCTTTCTTGCCTATTTTTAGGTATTTTCAAGTTAGTTTTAGGTCTAAAATTGAGCTCTTTCTACCATTAATGGATGTTTGGTGTGTATTTTAAAATTTCTCTTTGCTTCATGTATGGTATAGTGAGCCTAGTTTATGAAATACTTATGCAAATTAATTGGTTGTGAGGTTGTGTGAGCAAGAATTATCTTATGCTAAATTAGTGTTTATTTCATGCTTATGTGGATCACTCTCTATTTGGTGCATCACCCCCCTTAGCTTATATTTCCTTTTTTATGTTATCCTCCTATCCCTTTTCCTTAGTCAGCAGTAGATTTTAGAATGGGAAATAAGATCTGAAGTGAAGCATATGAGGAAATAGCTTCATTAAAAATCCTAGAGGTTCAACCTCACTATAGGATACCCACAACCTGAGGTTGTCCCAATGCTTGTAGCTAGGAGTGAGATAACCTGAGAAACTCTCCCATAAGGGTGTAATTCTAGACTACAACAATAACCATTGTGTTGCATATTATTGGAAAAGACAAGCTTTGTTGAAGCAACTTGCAGGTGTTAAAGACCATTCTCATACTGGCAAAGTAAGAAATAGAAAATGGGTAACCCCACCTAAGAAGAGGGATGTTTTCACTCATTGTCACGTAAGTGGACATTGGGTTGAGAAGTGTTGGAAACTTCAACCATCCCACCATCTTGGTAATGGTAAGAACACAGTTTATAAACCTGTTGATAAGGTAATTAATGAAGGTTTTGTTCAATCAACCCATGCAGATTTCAGTAAATCCACTAAGGAAATTGAACACCTTAAATAAAAGAATCTGATAAAAAGTGTTAGTAAACAATTTCTTAATTTCATGATGTCATGATTAGTGGATTGGTATATGAATTTATGTTTCAAAGAAATTTTTGGGATCTTTACTGTATGTTGAAAAATGACATTTACCCATGCTTTGATATATGAATTTTGGAGCTATTATAGTGGGAACACTTTAAGATAGGTTTATCATGTGAATTTATTAATTCTCACACTTATGTTTTGGAAAGCTCTATTTTTGGAATATCTAGTATTAGCTTTATGAGTTTCTTATTGAATTGTTAAGGAATTTAACTCATTGATTAGCTTGGGAGATTTGATAGTAGTTGCACAAGTTATTGGATATGATTCAGCTTTCCTATGTACTTATTTCAGAATAATTGCTATTTTGGAATGAATCTATGGCATGTGTGTGATTGGATGCATTGATAAGACCCATTGGGGCAATGTAATATGACACAGTCACAATCAAAAATGTATTTTGTTTACATTGACAAACTTGTCTTGCAGATGCATTGGTGATTGTTTCAGTGTTTGTAGTTCATCGCTTACAGGATGTGATAGTGGGCAGACAGTTTGATATGTTGTGATCTAATTGGTAGTTTTAAGATTTAGTATAACTCATGTCTTATTTTAGGGCCTTTTACATTTTTGAGTTATGAATCATATTTTTCTACTATTATCTCTATGTTATGATTTGGGTTATGTAATTGATATTGTAGAAGACCATTTAGCGATAGTAGAGGAGATCAATAGGTTTATCTATGTAGAGGTTCTTGTGAAGCCATGTAGTAGTAGATAATTTTTATAATATGTGATCAATTAGTTTTTATAAGTGTTGTAGGCATAGTTATGGAACCTGAGTAGACTAATAAGCCCTATCGGAGTTCTTTAAAACTGACTAGCATTTTACTGGATACCATTGGGTGAATGTTTTGTCACCAGCTAGTTGATGAGAAAAATAGGTCTCTTCAACCACAACATAGAGAGATTGGTTAGCCAGATGTGCAGGTTTACTACATCAAAAGGGGACAAATGGCTCTCAACCCAAGTCATTAATATTTATAAATATCTTATTAAATCAGGATCAAGGAGAGATTCCCTGTAAATATGCAGGAGCTATATACTATATATAAGCAAAAAATAATACTCATGGGTAGGATAAACCATCCATCTCTCTTTTTTTAGAGATGATCAAAGTGAAGCTTTGTAGATTGTGTAATGGCCAATATAGAGACCAGTCTGCATATGTTTATAAAAGGGATTTGTCCTAAACAGACTATTTCAATGGATAAAATCCTAGTGAAAATGTTAAAGGCACTTCTCTTCTTTCAGAAGTGATCTTATAGGAAATAGCAGGAGTTCTTTCAGGTAGTGACAAGTAATTAGGTAACCAAAGGCATAGTAACCAACAAACTAAGATGTAGCACAAAGTCTCCACCTCAATTGTCCAAGCAAAAAATAATACTCAGTAGGACAAACCATCCATCTCTCTTTTTTCAAAGATATGAAGGATAATGAGGCACTTCTCTTCTTTCAAAAGTGATCTTAAAGAAATAGCAGGAGTTCTTTCAGGTAGTGACAAGTAACTGGTAACCTTAGTAACCAACACTAGATGTAGCACAAAGTCTCCACCTACTGCCCAAGAGTGAGATAATGAGGGCACAAAGTCGTCCCAAGATCCTTTACATAGAAACAGAATACGAAGGATAATGAGGGCACAAGGAATAAAAAGAAAACACACTAAAGGCAATTGTGGGGGCACAAAGTCTCTCCACAATTGGCTTCAGGACACCTTTCTGATTATTTTCACTAATTCTACTTATTCAATTAAATGGACAAAAAATGTATTAAAGAAACATACATAAGAACAATTTCTCCAACAACCAAGCTATTCCAGCACAAAGTCTGAAAAGTCACTTGTTTTCTTATTCAAATAATGAAATATGATCAATAATCTGAGCTTAAAGTCTCAGTAATGCCTTTCAATTTGGGCAGAGTTTTGTTTATGATAACAGAGATAGATCTCCCAAAATAATAAGAGAGAGTTTAATATATAGTGCTCCAAAAAATACTTGGGTGCTTTATTTCACAAAAATGGCTTACGATGCATTCAATGCCTTTAATGCATTTAAAATTCTATCCATGGGCTATTCTAGAATCAAGCATCAATTTCTAATATGGGATGCCTAATGTTTTTCTTGATGTGTGCACAATTGTTCGCTCTACTCAATGTAGAAAAATAGGCTGCACTATTGAATGTTCACACTCTTTGATGTCCACCTAGTGGACCACTTCACCTTCTAGAAACATATCCCATGTGCAAATATTTATGATCTTTCTCCATCATTCCCTCTTTCTTGGTTGTATTTTGTGCTTTTCTATTTCTTTTGGTTCTTCCTCTTGGCAGTTCTTCCTTTTGGCCTGCAGGTCTCTGAATGCCTTCGGGTCCATGCTTAAGCCTGAAAGGATCAACAATTATTTTATTGCCAAAAATTTGACATGTTCAGGTCTGTCATCATTTGAAATCTAATGGCTAGTTGGTTACCCTGAATTTGATGGCTATGGGCTTGTCATCCTCCTTAGCAATTCCTTCGTGTCTTTCCCGCTTGCTCTAGCCACTTTTCGCTGATCTCAACAAGTGACACGTGGCATGTTCTACTATGAAATAGGTGACATATGGCAGCATCCAATCAACTTATAAAGGCTTTAGATGCCTTTTGCGATTCTCACAGAAGATGGCACGTGGTAGCTTCCACTGAGCTTTAGAAACACTGTAGAAACATTTGGGACTCAATTGAATTCACACAGATGTTGACACTTGGCATGCTCCATTCATTTTAGTGATTCACCTCGGGGCCCACCACAATCCTTACTTAATATAAAAACAAAAGGAAGAAACTATAGAGGTTGACACTTGTCAGCTTCTACTGAGTTATAATAGAACATGTGGCACATTCCGCAGCTTTGAAACTTATTAAAAATTATGTCCCGATAGACGACACTTGGCAGCTTTTACTTTGACTTTATAAGGGACATGTGGTGGCTTCTACTACACTTTGAGGTTTGATCTTTCCCAAAGGGAACTTGCCCTTTGGGGTCTTGAAAGACGATTCATTTTTTGAGTGTCAAGTGTTCCCCATGAGGGTACCTACCCTTCGAGATCTTCTGAGCAACCTTCAGGCTTTAATTCCTTTAGACAAAATGTCTGAAGGAATTCCTTTAAGAAATTTGTTTGAAGAAAATCTTTCCTTCAATTTTGCTCGCTTCCCTTTGCAAGGGCACTTGGCTTTGGGGCACTCCCTTGAACCTGTCGATTGAACCAATCTGATTGAACCAACTTTGGTTCAACAGTTCAACAATTCAATCTTGCGTTTGAAGCCATCTTTTTGTCTAAGTCTTTTTATCGCTCAAAAAAAAAGTGTTGAACCAACCACTCATTGAACCTTTGAACCATTGAACCCGTTGAACCAAAATGGTTCAAGGTTCAATGGTTCAATGGTTCAATCCTTTCTTAGAAGCTTGTCGATGGACATTTTTTATTGAATCGAGTCGTTGAAACTTGAAATTGCCTAAGTGTTGAGAGTTTATTTCTTTCCTATAGAGTTCATAGAAATCAACCTATGAATTCCGTAGAACTGAGTCCGTAGAAATGAGTCCATAGATTCAAGCCTGCAGAGTCCGTAGTTTTCTCTAGGTCTCTCGAGCCTTGAAAGAGTCTGTAGATTCAAGCCTGTAGAGTCCGTAGAAAATTGAAAAATCATGAATAATTAAGAATTTGAATGCTTAGAACAATTTTTGAAAAGGGAAGAGAGGATTTTGGTCTGTTGAACCAGAATAGTTCATATGTTGTCTCAAAAATGAGCTAACATTTTTGGGGACAACAGCTGGCTCCAGTTGGGGAACTTCCTTTAGTTGAAAAATTGGAACAACTGAGGGGAGTAGAAACTAGAATCTCCAGTGCCTTGAAGTATGCCATTAGGCCATGGAGTCATGCTATCCAAAAAGAAAGGTGAAAAAAATAAAAATGAAAGCACAAAAATAAAACTAAAGACTATACAAATATACATATGTACAAGTTGATCTTATCTGATACTTCACGGATTGAAGTGCTTCAGATGTTGCCCACTATGAGGCAATGAAATGGGTGTACCATCTTGATATTTCAGCAAGAAACTATTTTCACCATTGAGCTGATGAATAGTAAATGGGCCTCTCCATAGGGAATCAAATTTCCCATGCATTCCCTTTGGTTCTCTTCTCTTATCCCATAACAGAACTTGATCACCAATCTAAAAATTATGAGCTTTTAATTTCTAGTTGAATAGCTTCTTCACCAGACTTTGATGCACAATAATTTAGTCCACCACCATAGTTCACTGCTCATTTAGCTTAGTTAAGCACATCATCCTCTTGTCGATGGAGCTTTCATATGTCTGATCTTTGACTGCCTTTGCCAATTTCAATGCTGGTATTTCTAGGGTGATTGGTATCTCTACATTGAGACCATATAGAAGTTGGAAAGGTGACATACCTATCACCCTTTTGGGCATAATTTTGTCTACCCATAAAGCATCAAACAATGCTTTGTGCCAGGTTTGTTGGTTGTCATCTACCAGCTTCCTGATAATGATCACCAAGTTCTTGTTGCTCGATTTTGCTTGGTCATTTCCTTGTAGAAAATAATCAAAAGAGTGGGAGAGAGTAATCCCATAATAAATGTAGAACTGAGTGATCTCATAAGAAGATAAATAGGCAACATTATTTTTTACAATTTTAGTTGGGACCCTAACCCTAAAAATGATGTTCTCCTTGAGGAAATCGCATACTACTTCTGAATTAACATGCTTGGTTGGAATTGCTTCCACCCATTTGGTGAAGTAATCTATGGCTGTGAGGACATAATCATGTCCAACACTTGAAGATGAGTTTACAGCACCAATGAAATCAATTCCCATTTGCTGAAATGGTTCTTCTATCACTACTGGCTTGAGAGGTAGAGCAGCTAGCTTGGGTCTTCTCACAAACTGTTGACATAGTTTACATTTATGCACCCATTTATATGCATCCTGAAACAAAGTAGGCCAATAATACCTAGCTCTAAGAATCTTGTGGGCAGTTATAGGAGCAAAAAAATGTCCTCCATAGGCTAGATTGTGGAAGGATCTCAAAAGTTGGTTATGTTGCTCTTTATCCACATAGAGAAGGAACACTCCATCAAGGCTCCTCTTGTACAGGCCATTGTCCTAGAAGACAAAATTGGCAGCTTTTAGTTTAATAGTCCTCCTTTCTTTACGAGACAGGTGGGTAGGACACTCACCATAGGTAAGGAAATGAGCAATACTTGAATACCACTCATTCGTGGTGGAGACAAAGAGGACTATTGGTGTGTCTTCCACTTCTTTTTCTTCATGTCTACTTTTTCGGGTTTGTTGTCAGCAATTAATTGACAAAGGCCCCTTCCCCGCACCAGCTTTTTTAGTTTGATAACTAGATCAAACTCCTAGATTTTTTCAATCCAATTCCCTCCTTTTGGTTCTAAACTCTTGCTAAGTTAATATGGATTTAACTGTGGTATCAGGAACCAAGGTGGTAGTGTGGGAATTCAGAATGTAAAAGTGAAAATGTTTTACTACTTTGACCACCGCATAGAAGCATGCTTCTCTATGTTTGAATACTTTAGCTCATGAATTTTAAGAGGATAGCTCATGAAGGATATGGGAGATTCCACACCTTCATTCTGATGAACTAGAATTGTTGAAAGTGTGTGCTCAGAAGCATAACTATACATCGTGAAATCCTTGGTATAATCTGGACAAACTAGAATTAGGGCATGGACAATGGCTATTTTGATATCTTAAATGCCAATTTGCCTTCTTCAGTCTAGCTAAAAGTGGCCTTTCCTTTCATCATATCCACAATATGATGAGTCTTCTCAGCAAACTTAGGGATGAACCTTCATAAAAAATTCACTTTTCTGAAGAAAGAGTGAACTGCAGTCTTACTTGTAGGCAGGGTAAGTTCTTAGATGGATTTGACTCTCTCTGAGTCAATCTTTATGCCTTCTTAGGATACAATGTGCTATGAGAAGCTTCCCTTCTGTTACTCCAAAAATAGACTTCTTGGGGTTAAGAGAAATGCAATTTTGGTGGTAGCATTTTAGCACTTATTACAAATGGTGTACATATTCAGAGTGATGCTTGGAAAAGACAGTCAAGTCATCAAGGTATACCATAATGAAATTACCCATTTCATCTTTGAAATCAAGGTCCATTGCTCTCTAGAAAGTGGTGCCAACATTTATTAGGCTAAATGACATTCTTTGATAAGCAAAGGTGCCCCAAGGTGTGGTGAAGGTAGTCTTGTGCTGATCTGCTTCACCAACTTCAACTTGATTATATCCTAAGAAGCCATCTAACATTGATAACATCTCTAAGCTGGTCACTGTCTAAAGCACTTGATCCATGATGGGAAAAGGATAGTTATCCTTTAAAGATGACTGATTCAGATTCCTGAAATCCACACAGATGCAAATTTTGCCATTCTTCTTCCTCATAGGGACTATGTTGGCAATCCATGTGGAATGATGGATTGGGAAAATTATCCTAGCATTCAACATTTTTTATATCTCAGACAGAATAGTACCTAATATCTTTGGATTATACTATCGTTATTTCTGCTTGTAAGGCACCAAATCATCCTTGAGAGGAATTTCATGATGAATTTTCTCAGGCCTGAGTGACTTCAGATCATCATAAGAGTACGCCAAAACATCCATGTAATGGCAAAGTAGGTCAGTAAATTTGAGTTTCTCCTCTAGAGTACAACACTTCCTAATGTTCACCATCTTAAGATTTTCTTTGGTACCTAAATTTATCTAATCAAACCCCTGGGAGGAGCTTGAATCCATTTATTGCTGTTTGATGAACCTATCATGCTTGTCAAATAGTTTCTCAAGAGAAACTAGTCCTTTGGGAATTTTATTCCCTTTTAGTTGCAAGAATTCTTCACCTATGTCTGAATTCATTTCAAGAGTTGATTCAAGTTTTTGGAGCTTACTGCCTTTGAAGTGAAGCTGCTTGAAGCTATCTTTTTGTTCCAAAAAGGTGATGATTTGGTTGTCACCATTGAACACTTGCCAATGATTGGCATTATCGGGCACACTTGGTGGAAAGACCAATTTGATAGTGTACTTGTTTCCTTTGAAGTCTAGGTGAGGAACTAAGAGAGTTACTGAAATAGCCAGTGCATCAGCTCAATCATTAAATTCCTTGGGTATGGCAGAGATGCTAAAAGTATCAAAACTTTCAATTTAATCTTAGACTAGATTATGGTAATGGCATAATCTCTCATTTTTGGTTTGATACAGGTTCCTTACTTAAAAAACCACTAGTTTAACATCTCCTTTGACATGTTTAATGCCTTTATCTTGAGCAGCCTTCAATCCAAGTAATAGAGATTCATACTCAGCTGTGTTGTTGGTGTTGTTGAACTACAACTTGCATGAAGAAGGAAAAATATCTCCTTAAGGAGATATCAACATAATCCCAGCCTCTGAGCTAGTAGAAGAATTGCTACCATCAAATTCTAGGATCAAAATATCATCAAAAATTGATCTTCTATTAGATTTTCCTTCATTAGAGAGGGAAGATCCTTTTTTATCTATATTGTGCCCTACCAATTCTTCTGATGTCTCATCTGAGTCAATTCCTGGATCACCACCTCTAGGACTTTCATCTGTTGAAACATGAATATCCTCTATGGTTAAGAAGTAATTACCCATGCCTGAAGATTCAAATAGAATTTGAGCTTCAGGGGCTGATGTCTGAGTGACAACATATTTTAATTCCTTTTCATGAAGCAACCTCTGCATGATGCCTTTGATAGGGATCCTTGCTTCATACAAGTCTATGCTCAATTCTCCACTAACATCCTTGTAGAAATTTCAGCCCAGAAGAATGTCGTATGAGGCTGAAACATCAGCCACCAGGACTGTCATCTTGATTCTTTTGTCTAGAAATGTTGCAAATGCAAATTGGGTGTCCTTGATTTGTCCTAGCAGAGGTACTCATTTATTCTCCATGGAGAAACATCTCCCAAAGGTTTTGGTCAACGTGACTCCAAGAGATTCTGCCACCTTGGTAGGCATGACGTTGTTAGATGCACCTGAGTCTATGATGTAATTACTCAGTTTGTGACCATTTATCAATAGGGAAACATAGAAAGGCTCTATTTTCCCAGGGGTAGCTAGAGGAGTAATGACAAGATTATTTGGGATGGACATGTTCCTTGGGGGATCATGAATTACCTTTTTAACATCTTATCTTGTAGGGATGACTTTATTCTTCATACACTGAACTAATCTATCCAATTGCTCAAGATTAGATTGTAAGAATTTGAATTCAGACATTTGAATTTTAGTCTTTTTGACATGGTTGATTATGTCAAATGACTGAAATGGACTAGGAATAGACGAAGGGAGTTCATTTTTTTAGTTATTGGGAGGGGGAGGACTGATCTATGAAGTTGAAGTAGAAGGTGTAGAGATGTTTGATGTACTTACCTTTCCTTCAATTATCGAGTCCTTAGGCTGGAAAGGTAGAGTGGTTCCCCGTTTAGCAATTGAAACTGTTGGTTGAGGTCGCTCTTCTATTCTTTCTTTATCAACTTGTTAGGCTAACTAATTCTTGGACTGGGTGAACACAACATATGATCCCTCATCTGCTTTACCTTCACTTCTAGGTTCATTCTGGTAATTCAAGAAACCAATGTTGGAGTCACTAGCTAATTCTTCTTCTTTCTCAGTGAAGAGATTAGCATCATTTTTTGGTTTCAATTTAGGATGGAAAGAGAAATTAGATTCTGTTTTGAGGTATCCAACTACTGAATTGGTTAGGGATGCTTCAATGATAAGTTTCCCCTATGGGGGAGGAAGATGATTTAGTCTATCCTTGATTCTTGGTAGCATTGCCTTGGTATGACTAATTGGGGAATGTCCTTCTTGGCATATCTCTATATGAAGGACCTGAAGATATCCCTTGTGCCATTTGCTTTTTGATAGCTAGAAACTTATTTGCCAGCTTCTACACCATTGGATTAGTGGTACTTGTAGATGAGTATTCAAAAGATGAAGAAGATTTACCTCTGTTAGGATCTCTCCTTATCTTTCCTGCCAATATAAGGTCATCTTCCACCTCAATGGCCAAATCTTGAGCTGTAGTAAGGTCTATTTGGCTAGCACATCTCAACAGGAAACTCACTTTAGACAGTTGAGAGTTGATGAAGAAACATTTGAGGTTTTCAGGTGTTGGCTGAGCAATTAAAGGAATTCTATTCCTGAGCTTGTCAAACTTGCCAATGAAATCCCTCATAGGCTCATGAGGTTCTTTCTTCATCTATGTGAGCTAGGTGAATAGGGCATGCACATCTTCTATAGGGTTGAATCTAGCTTCAAATTTGGCTTTGAGAGTGTTCTAATCAGTCACAATCTAGGCCTGCAGATGATAAAACCAATCTACAGTAGCACCTTGTAAAGTTTCTATGAAAAGCTTGACTGTCTACATCCTCATACTTCACACCTATTATGCCACAGGCTATGCTGAAGGCTAAAATATGTTCATCAGGATGAACCTTCCCATCACCATAGAACTTGGGGAAATTTTTCCTTGAACTGCATGGTAGCTCATGTAGAGGTGGAGTTAAATTGAGTGGGCTAAAAGAGTTACCCCAAGGGCCTTGAACTACCATTGTATGACTATGGAAAGGTGGAATAACAAATATCAGAGGGGTAAGTATTGACAAAGCTTTATTAATAGTAGAAATAGATGATTTTCCCTATAATAGAGACTTGACTTTAGTAGGAGGAAAGCTCTTGGTTCATTGGAGGTGAGATGGTGAAGAAAATAGATCAAAATTACTTTATTGTACCAAATCGAATATAGGGTCAACAATACCTTTAGCCCTTTGGCTTTGTGTATACTATGGATCTACCAGAGTGTAAAAATAAAAATGGAAAAGAATTGGCACTACTTTAGCTTGAAGCTTGAGGCTTCAAACTACGCGTTCTTCCCTAGCAAAGTCACCAAAAATTGTTGGGTGAATATTTTGTCACCAGCTAACTGATGAAAAAAATAAGTCTCTTCAACCACAGCATAAGGAGATTGGTCAACCAAATGTGCAGGTTTACTACATCGAAAGGAGACAAATCTCTCCTCTCATCAAGGGGAGGTTCCCTGTAAATATGCAGGAGCTATATACTATATATATAAGTAGAAAATAACACTTAGGGGTAGGATAAACCATCCATCTCTCTTTTTTTAGAGATGATGTTAACAAATAGAGGAGAAAATCTTGGTGAAAATGTTGAAGGCACTTCTCTTCTTTCAGAAGTGATCTTGCAGCAATTCTTTTAGGTAGTGACAAGTAATTGGTAATCAAAGGTGTAGTAACCAGAAGATTTAGATGTAGCACAAAGTCTCCACCTCGACTACCAAAAAGTAAGATACAAAGGACAATGAAGGCACAAAGTCATCCAAGGTCTTTTACACAGAAACATAATATGAAGGATAATGAGGGCAAAAAGTCATCCCAAGATCCTTTACACAGGAATAGAAAGAAAACACACTAAAGGCAATTGTGGGGGCACAAAGTCTCTCCATAGTTGGCTTCAGGACACCTTCCTAATTACTTTCACTAATTTTGATTATTTAATTAAATGGACAAAAAATGTATAGAAAAAAAAAATATATATATATATATATATATATATATATAATTTCCCCAACAACTAAGCTATTCCAACACAAAGTCTGAAAAGTCACTTGTTTTCTTATTCAAATAACAAAATATGATCAACAATCTGAGCTCAAAGTCTTAGTAATGCCTTTTAATTTGGGCAGAGTTTTGTTTTTGATAACAGAGAGATATCTCCCTAAAATAATAAGAGAGAGTCAAATATATAGTGCTCCAAGAAAGACTTGGGCACTTTGTTTCACAAAAATGGCCTACGATGCATTCAATGCCTTCAATGCATTTTAAATTTTGTTCATGGGCTATGCTAGAATCAAGCATCAATTTTTAATATGGGCCGCCTGATGTGTTTCTTGATGTGTGCAAAACTGTTCACTCTACTCATTGTAGAAAAATAGGCTGTGCCATTGAATTTTCATGCTCTTTAATGTCTACTTGGTGGACTGCTTTACCTTCTAGAAACATATCCCATGCGTGGATATTTCTGATATTTCTCCATCATTCCCCTTTCCTGGCTGTATTTTGTGCTTTTCTATTTCTTTTGATTCTTCCTCTTGGTAGTTCTTCCTTTTGGCCTATAGGTCTCTGAATTCCTTCAAGTCCATGCTTAAGCCTGCAAGGATCAACAGTTATTTCATTGCCACAAATTTGACATGTTCGGGTCCATCATCGTTTGAAAGCCAATAGCTAGTTGGTTACCCTAAATTTGATGGCTACAGGCCCGTCATCCTCCTTAGCAATTCCTTTGTGTCTTTCCTACTTATTGTAGCCACTTTCCACTGATCTCAACAAGTGACACGTGGTGTGTTCCATTTTGAAATAGGTGAGGACACATGGCAACATCCACTCAACTTATAGAGGCTTTAGATGCCTTTTGAGAGTCCCATGGAAGATGACACATGACAGCTTTTGCTGAGCTTTAGAAACACTGTAGAAACATGTGGGACTCACTTAGATTCATGCAGATGTTGACACTTGGTGCACGCTCCATTCATTTTAGTGATTCACTCGGGGCCTGCCATAGTCCTTACTTAATATCAAAACAAAAGGAAGAAACTACAGAGGTTGACACTTGTTGGCTTCCACTGAGTTATAACAGAAACACGTGACATCATTTTGTAGCTTTGAAACTTATTAGAAATTATGTCCCGATAGATGACACTTGGTAGCTTCCACTTTGACTTTATAAGGGACACGTGGTGGCTTCCACTGCACTTTGAGGTTTGATCTTTCCTGGAGGGAACTTGCCCTTTGGGGTCTTGAAATATGGTTCATTTTTCTGATGTCAAGTGTTCCCCGTGAGGGTACCTACCCTTCAAGATCTTCTTGGTGCAGCCTTCGGGCTTTAATTCCTTCAGAACAAAATGTCTGAAGGAAATCTTTCCTTCACTTTTGCTTACCCTCTGCAAGGGCACTTGGTGTGTTTCATTGCCCTCTGCAAGGGCACTTGGCTTTGGGGCACTCCCTTGAACCTGTTGATTGAATCGACCAATTGAACCAACTTTGGTTCAACAGTTTAATGGTTCAATCTTGCATTTGAATCCATATTTTTGTCTAAGTCTTTTGATTGCTCAAACAAAAAGTGTTGAACCAACCGTCATTGAACCTTTGAACCATTGAACCCATTGAACGTTTATCGAAGTGCTTAACTCTTGTTGATGACGTTGAACCTTTGAACCCATTGAACCAAAATGGTTCAAGGTTCAACGGTTCAATGGTTTAATCCTTGCTTAGAAGCTTGCCGATGGATATTTTTGATTGAACCAAGTTGTTAAACCTTGAAATCACCTAAGTGTTGAGAGCTTGTTTCTTTCCTACAGAGTCCGTAGAAATCAACTTGTGAAGTCCGTAGAATTGAGTCCATAGATTCAAGCCTGCAAAGTCCATAGAAATTTGACAAATCTTGAATAATGAAGAATTTGAATGCTGAGAATATTTTTTTGAAAAGGGAAGAGAGGATTTTGGTTTGTTGAACCAGAATAGTTCATATGTTGTCTCAAAAATGAGCTAAAATTTTTAGGGACAACAAACTCCATTATCAAGTGCTTGTCATGAGTTGATTTTATTTGTGCATTTTTTCTGCATCTTAATTAATTTTATTTATTAATCATTATTGAATGCATAATTAGTCAAATACAACATAGTAAAAAAAAATTAAGCACTTTGGGGTTTGAGATAAATAAGTATTAAAAGGTCAAATTTAGTTTCATTTCCTTTAGTGTTTTTGGGAAATTGTGTGATTTGACTAAAAGTATCCAAGGTAAAATTTTTGTACACTAAATTAGTGTAGAGTTTATGGATCACTACAAGGGTAAGACCTTCAGTGTAGGTCTACATCTAGACCTCTCTTAAACCTTATCTGGCCTAATGAGACATGAAGAGACCTTGTGAGAAGGTATGAGCATGGTGGCTTGGTGAGATGAGTGTACATAGGCATGAGTGGTTGTATGAAAAATTTATTTAGTATGTGAGTGAGTTAGAGAGTGAATGTAAAAGAGAGAGAAGAGGTATGAATGTTATTTTTAAGGCACTAATGTGGTTCTAGAAAAAGGTTTCAAGTTATAGTTTCAATGATGGCACACTGTAGATCTCATCGAGAGCTTTCCGACGCTTTTTGCGGTTTGCAAAACGGAGCGACCGTGTGGCCTAATGAAGGGTCATAATAATATTTCAAGGTGTTTGATCTCATGTAAGCATTGAAAAAGGTAATTCAATTTATTTTAACAATGCACAAGTGGGTGGCCAAAGACCCTTTCAAGCTCTTCCCTTCCCCAAAGCGCATAGCATGTGGGATGAACCCACGTTGGAAAATGGCAGTCAAAGGCTATTTTAAAACCTTGCTTAATTGCTCAACCCACACATGTGGGATAAAGACAAATGAAGCACCCAAGGAGAAGGTTGACATGCCAAGGTCAATGGCATGAAAAGTCAGTTTAGAGGTCTCTCGAGTGCTTAGAATGAAGGGTTTTCAACCTGAGAAGGATTTTATTTTGCTCATACTAGCTCATCAAACATTTTAATGGGAACCTAAGTAGTTGTTTATTGTTTCCAGGTTTTTGAAATGCCCTTAATTCATGTTAGGTGGGTACTCAGTTATCAATGTCTTAGCATGTTTTAATTTAGTTTTCTAATTTTTTTAATTATGAAATCATGCTAAACATTATTTGGTGTTTTTGGATTTATGAGATATGCAAGAATTTGTTATGAAATGATCGTTAAGAGTGGAAACAGGTTTGAAAACCCTCTTAAAACCCTAATAAGGACCTGCTCAAAATTCCAAACATTATTTTTTAGATTTATGAGATATGCTTTATGAATGATCAAAAGTACCTAAAATAAGGGATTGATATTCTTAGTTAACATATTGGATATGTATTGGACTCTCTGAAGTACCTCTAGGTGGTATTGGTTAGAGAGAGGAGAGAGAAAATGTTGAGTTACAAGCTTGTTTCTAAATAAGTTATTATAAAATTTAAAAGTTACATTGAACATGGTAAGAAAATGGATGGAGAAATAATGTAGAGACTCATGTTTTATGTCCATAAAGTTTTATATATAGGTTATAGTCCTAAAATGTGATAAACTGGTCATCCAAGTTAGCCAGTCGCTAACAGGCTAAATGGTACAAACAGTGAAAAATCTAAGCAATAATGAGAAGATGGATTGGATTATGTTTCCATGATAAAATTTTGAAAAAAAGTGCATGGAGATGTTTTTTATATGCTTTTATGTCTTATTAATGATTTTTAGATATATTGGAAGTCAGGTATAGTGGTGAAAATGATGAAGCCAAAATGACTTATCTGACTTAGTGAGGTCTGTGTATAATGAGGTCAATAAATTAGTCTATAAGACCAATAGTTTCCACTAGACCATATGATGTTTATGTTTTAATATGGTATGGAGATGTTATAGGATAATGTTCATGTATTATAAGGCTTTGAAATTGGTCATACAAGTGTTTAAGGTCAATGTTTTATGACTATGTTTTTGACAGTCTTTGTAGTTCTGAGTAAGTTACAGTGATGAAATTGAGGCTCTATGCCCTAAGTTGACGTGTCTAATGCATATGGATATATTTTTGACATCTTTTAAGTTTTTTATAAGTGATTTATTTTCATGGTTATGTGGCTAAATGATGTGTTATCTTTAGTTGTTCAAGACAAACTTTTTTGTGTGTTCAAAGGCCTAATGTGAACAGTGCTAATGAAGTGTTTAAAGTGGTGGTTGGACCGAAAAGGTGTCATGTCACATAAAAGATGTTGGATAAGACCTATTTTATTTTTATATGATATGTTCCTTTTTTGTGTGGAGGTTTAAATTAGTCCATGGGATCATAAGGTAACATGTCCTAAAGTAGGCCTAATGGAATTAGGTCTCCATAAGACCTAAACAAGGATTTAGTCTATTTGAGTAATGGCCAACCTAATTTAATGTTTGATTATTTATTTTAAAATTTCCTAATGCCTATTATGTGGCCAATATAAGTAGGCAAGTGTGTGTGGCTGACCAAATATGTATGAGCAAGAGGTTTGTATAAGAATAAGGCCTTTTAGGCCATATTGGCTAGTTAATGGGTTGAACAGAGGAGCGAGTTAGATAGAAGATACTTGAGTGAAAAGAGGTCTTATAGACCATTAAAAGAGAGTAGAGGGATTGTTATTAATATTTAACATGAGGTTTGAGTATTAATATCAAGGTTATATGACCTAATCAGTCTTGAAGAGACCTAGTTGAGTGAAGAGGCCTAGAAGGTAGTTTGATAGGGATAAACCTGTGAAGAACTAAAGAAGTGGTCATCATATTTTAGGTGAGAAACATAGTGTTCTAAAGGTGAATAAAAAAATTATGTGGCTGAGTTATCTATGGGGTTGGTGCCTCCTTGTAAGTGGGTTCTTGGCTAGTTAGGGTTCATGTTCCATGTGGAGTTGGTACTTCACTAAATTTGGTTTTTGTATTATAGGATTTTATTCCATTTGTAGATATTGGTGGGTTTTCTTCCCCTTGAGGTTTTTCCACATATATGATGTGTTCTTATATTTCATGTTCATATGTATGGTTACTTGTGCTTTAACTGATCTATATGTTTGTATGAATGGTTAATGAATGTTAAGTGGAATTAAATGAATGTTTTGAAGACTGATTCAACCCCCCCTCTCATACATTTTTATTCAATAATTGGTATTATAAAAAGTCATTTGAAGCAGGCCTAATAGCCTAAAGGAGATCCTAGAAGTAAGGATGGCTAGTAGTTAAGTTCAAGGAGATTTCTCTACCAATAAGGCGCTATTATTTAATGAGACTAATTATGCAATTTGGAGTATTAGAAGGAGGACATATCTAAAGTCAATGGGCCATGATATATGATCATTAGTTACATATGGATACACTCCACCTCCTTTACCACCAACTGATACAACAGGCAAGAAGTAAAGTGAGAGAAATTCTAAGGTAATGAATGCCATTTTATGTGGCCTATCAAAGGTAGAGTTTGTGAAGGTGATGCATTATGATTCAGCCAAGGTGATATGGGACAAGTTGAAGACTATCTATGAAGGAGACACCAAGATGATATGGGACAAGTTGAAGACTATTTATGAAGGAGATACCAAGGTGATGATGGCTAAATTACAGTCCCACAAAAAGTAGTTTGAAAGTCTGAATATGAAGGAAGATGAGAGGATTTCATCCTACCTATTAAAGGTTGATAAAGTTATCAATGTCAGTAGAGGTCTCAAATAATAAGTGAAAGAGTCTATAGTTGTACAAAAGGTATTGATATCCCTAACTTCTAAATTTAATTCAAAGGTGTCTATATTAGAAAAAATACAAGATCTAAACACACTTCAGATGGATGGGCTTCATGCAATCTTGAATGCCTGTGAGATGAGAACAAATGAAGGAAGACCTCCCAAGAAGGAAGAAACATTCAAAGCTAAGAAGAATTTAAAATCCAAAAAGGTCAAGGATGAGATATGTTTCGATATTAATGATTATGAATTGATAGCCATGTTTACTAGGAAATTGAGGCTTGGATATGGTAAGTACAAGAATAAGTTGTCTTTCAATTATTTCAACTATGGTAAGATTGGTCTCTTTTCATCTACATGTCCTGATAAGGATAAGATTGATCATGATGAAGAATATGATTAACATCATGGTGATGATAAGAAGGTCTATAAGCTTGATAAAATCAAGAAATATTTTAGGAAGTATGAAGGCAAGAAAGGGTCATTCAAGAACAAGAGAAGTTTATATACCAAAGAAGATAATAGCTCATATAATGTAAGTGACTCAATTACATTTGATAGTGATGGTGATATTAATGAGCATGAAAAAAATGAAACCTTATTCATGGATATATAAATAGACAATGAGGGCTACTCAAAATGGAAAGGCCTTATGGATGATGAAGATTATATGAAGAAGAGGCTAAAGTGAACCTTGAGGTAGAATTGGTGAGTGATCTAGAGGAGTTTAAGTTCTAAAAAAGGAAGAATCAAAAACTAAGATCATTAGTTAAGGATTATGAAGATAAAATTGGTTTTTTTGAAGAGAGATTGAGTAACACATCTAAAGAGTATGATGAGATCATCAATCAGGTTGAAGCTCAGATGGAGATAGTCACTGCTAGCCTAAAGACTAAGGAAGAAGAATGCACCAGGTAGGAATAAGAAATGGAGTCCTTAAAGTTATAATTGGATAAAACAACTAGCAAGATGAAGACCTATGAGAAGTTTGAAAAGATCACTAAGGATCTAGATGACATTTTGAGTAGTCATAAGTCTTCCAATGATAAGGCAGGTCTTGGTTTCAAAGTAGATCTAAAGGAGAACAAGGAGAATGTTAATGTGAAAAAGAAGGTCAACCTCAAGAACAATATGAAAACAAATTCCATTATAAAACCTAATGCCATAAGGTATGCAACTTCATTAAATGGTTAATATTTCTCATGTAGTCAGTTTGGTCATAGAACAAGAGAGTGTATAAGACCCTCCAAAAATGAGTACTCATGGGACTATGAAAGGAGTCATAGTCCTCATCAATCAAGATGTATGAGTGATATTATTTTTTATAATTATCTTAACATTAGTCATACTAAAATATTATATCACCATGAATCATCAATACAAGACAAGAAGATTCAAGCTCCTAGAGTTCAAGAAAGAAGACAAACCAAGGTGTGGAATCCAAAGACAATGAAGCTTAGTCTTGATCAGTATACAATCCTAAGTGGATTGTTTGCTATGGTAGATCATAGATGATATATTGAAGAGTATCAAGAGTGTTCATTATCATCTTAGATTGTTGACCACATAGGTGATGAAGAGGCCAAGCCAAAGAGGCTAATCAAGCCTAAAAGGATCCTAACAGATCATCAATTTTGTGAGAGCATAGAGATCTAGGAATCTCTTGAGTTTATGTTTTTATAGTGCCCTATGGTAAGGGGTGACTCCATTATGATTCATGGAGACACTAATTAGTCAGTGGAAGCTTGGTAGCTATCATGAAGACATGTTGAATATTGTTGATAAAGCTAGAAGTGTCAATGATATATGAGAGGTAAGTAAAAAGTAGTTCCTTATTTATAATAATTGGTAGTTGAGCTTGATCTATGTTGAGAAGTGATATTGGTATTAATATGATTTAAGGAAGATGATAATAGTTTAAGAGTCCTAATGACTCATGTGGTGAGATAAAGATGTGAAGACAAAGGGGGAATCCCTAATTCTTCATTTGATATGATGGCCTAGTGTGTGATCAAAGGTTTGATTCATATCAGTCATGTTAAGGACAAGGTGAGTGGTCTTTTGATATGAGTTCATTTGAAGGAGGAATGCATGGAGTAAGGGGGAGAATATTCTCATAATGCTTCATATTTTATGTGTTAAACTTTTGTTCCAAGAAGGTGTGATTCCATATGTTATAGGTGTGATCATGTTTATTTAAGAAAAGAGCTAGTTTTGGGAGAATGAATACCAGAGGGAGATGTATATTTCTAAGAGAATGATCAGTTTATGAGAGTGGTTGTCATCTAGATTTTTTGAGGAGAATAATTATCTCAGGGGGAGGTTTGTATCTCTATGTTGTAAAGTGTCAAGATAGTGAGGTAGAAGTCATAAGAATCATGGTTTATTGAGATCCAAGGATCAGATGGCAGTTTGTGGAAAACCCTTTATAATCAATGGAAAAGGGGGAGAAAGACCGAAATGGGGGAGATGAGAATGATCAGGTTTTAGTGTGTTTTCCATCAATAACAAAGGGGGAGTTTAATAAAAAATATTGTCATTAATGTCAAGGTTGATGCCATTGATGTCAAGATGCATCTAGTGAAGATTCATGGTGAGTGGTCTTTGAGATATGACATTTTGAGCTTGATGTGACAAGGTTATTATGAAGGTATGATGACAATTAGGTCTATAAGAGTGTTGTTGAGAACAAGGTTATTTGGTAATGGCAAGGTTAATTGGCAGTGAG
The DNA here is from genome assembly GCA_037957365.1 of Torreya grandis. Classification (NCBI taxonomy): domain Eukaryota; kingdom Viridiplantae; phylum Streptophyta; class Pinopsida; order Cupressales; family Taxaceae; genus Torreya; species Torreya grandis. The sequence continues at coordinate 3,491,031 of JARHVA010000400.1, forward strand.
TTGTGTTAAGAAGAATGGAAGAGTGTTGTATTGATGAGAATTATCATGAGTGATGTAATCATGGAAGGTATAGGTCATGAAAGATGTTTTTTTCATAGGAAGCATAGTGTATCATCTTTTTCATAGGAAGCATAGTGTATGAAGAGTGTTAGGGTAAGCCATGTGATAAGATGCTTTTTGAAAGAAAGACAGAATTTGAAGGCAAGAGAGAATTTGAAGGTAATTTTTTAAAAAGGAAACTATGTATTTTGGTTGCATGAAGGAACAATTAAAAGTGTCTTATGACTAATTATTTTTTGTTTTTTTGAGGTTATGACATGAAAAGAATAGGTTAAGGTGTCGAGTTCATTAGAAGCTTAAGCCTAGTCATATCATGGTGAAGGTATGAGCTGGTGGCATGATGAGGTGAGTGATCTCAAGCATGTGAGAGATTGTGAAGGTTGTATGAGCATGAGTATGAGGTGTAGATGCACTCATAATTATTTAAAAGTGAGCCTACATGGGTAGGACCTTCAGTCTAGGTCTGCATCTAGACCTCTCTTAAACCCTACCTAGCCTAATGAGGCATGAAAAGATCTTTTGAGGAGGTATGAGAATGGTGGCCTGGTGAGATGAGTGCACACAAACATGATTGGTTGTATGAGGTTGATTTTGTATGTGAGTGAGGTGGAGAGTGCATGTAAAGAGGCATGAAAGCCAATTTTATGGCCTAATGTGGTTTGTAAGTCAAGGTCTAAGAGAGTAAAGAGAGAGAGAGAGTGGCCTGATGAAGGTTAATAATAATATTTAAAGGTATATAATCTAATGTAATCATTGATAAATGTAATTAAAGTTGTTTTCAACATGTACATGAAGTTTTAGGTTCTGGTTTGAAGGTCAGGGCATGAAACATTATTTGGAGGTCTCTTGAGTCTTAGAATGAAGGGTTATCAACTCAAGAAGGATTTTATTGTGCTCATTATCTCATCAAAAAATTTCATGGTAACCTAAGTATTTAATGGTAGATGGGGAAGGGTTCTAGCTCAAAATTCTAGGCACTAGGTTTTGGATTAAGGAACTATGTTTTATGAACGATTGTTAAGAGTGGAAACATGTTTAAACACTCTTAAAACCCTAATAAGGACCCAATTTTGATAAAAATTACAAATAATGGATTGGTATGATCAGGTAAAATATTGGATATTGTATTGGAATCTTCTAGATACCTCCAGGTGGTATTGGTTAGAGAGAGGAGAAAGAAAATGTTGAGTCACAGGTTTATTTTTTAAGAAGTTGTTGTAGAAGCCAAAAGTTGCATTGAACATAGTAATAAAATAAATGGAAGAATAAGGTATAGACTCATTTTTTATGTCCATTAAATTTTATGGATAGGTTATTATTCCTCAAGTGTGCTAAAATAGTCATCCAAATTAGCCAGTCACTAATAGGCCAAATGGTGCAAATAGTGAAAAACCTAGGTAGTAGTGAGAAGATGAATTGGAATGTGTTTTCATGATAGAATGATGAACCAAGTGCATGGAGATTTTTTTTGATACTTTAATGTCTTATTAATTCTTGGTAGAGAACTTGGAAGTCAGTTATAGTGGAAAAAATGATGAATCCAAAATAGATTGTTTGACTTAGTGAGGTTTGTGTATAGTGAGGTCAATAAATTAGTTTGTAAGACCAATAGTTGCCACTAGACCATATGATGTTTATATTTGAATATGGTTTGGATATTTTAAAGGATAATATTCATGAATTTAAATTATTTTAAAGTGGTCATACAAGTGTTGAAGTTCAATGTTTTATGACTATGTTTTTGACAGTCTTGGTAGTTTTAAGTATGCAAGTTGCAATGATGAGTTTGAGGCTCTATGCCCTGAGTTGAAGTGTATAATGCATATGGTGATATTTTTGATGTATCTTAGGTTCTACATAAGTTATTTATTATCATGTTTATGTGGATAAATGATGTGTTATCTTCATTTGTTTAAGACAAACTTTTTTGTGTGTTCAAAAGTCTAATGTGAACAATGTTAATGGAGTGTTTCAAGTGGTGGTTGGACCTAAAAGGTGTCATGGTACTTGGAGGATGTTGGATAAGACATATTTTATTATTATATGTATATTTTCCTACCATGTGTTGAGTTTTAAATTATTATAAGGGATCATAAGGTAACATGTCCTAAAGTAGGCCTAATGGAATTAGGTCTCCATGAGACCTAAAGAAGGATTTGGTCTATTTGAGTGATGGTCAACCTAATATAATAATTTATTATTTATTATAACATGTCATAATTCCTATTATGTGGCCAATATAAGTGGGAAAGTGTGTGTTTCTGACCAAGAGGTGTATTAGAAAGAGGCTTGTATAAGAACAAGGCCTTTTAAGCCTAATTGGCTAGTTAATGGGTTGAATAGAGGATCAAATGAGATAGAAGATCATTGAGTGGAAGGAGGTCTTATATCCCATCATAAGAGAGTATAGGGAATATCATGAATATCTAATAGGAGTTATAAGTATTAAAATCAAGGTCATATGACCTAATTAGTCTGAAAGAGATATAGTTGAGTGAAGAAGCCTAAAAGGTAGTTTGAGAGGGATAAGAGTGTGAAGATATTAAGAAGTGGTCATCATATTTTGGTTGAGATACATAGTGTTCAGAAGGTGATTAAAAAAATTATGTGGTTAAGTGGGTGCTGAGTCATCTAGGAGGTTGGTACCTCCTTACAAGTGTGTTCTTGCTAAAGCTTAGTCAAGTGGGTGCTTGGATAGTTAGGGTTGGCGCTCCATGTGGAGTTAGTGCTTCACTAAATTTGGTTTTTGTCTTATAGGACTATATTCCATTTACAGAGATCAATGGATTTTCTTCCCCTTGAGTGTTTCCAACATATATGATATGTTCTTATATTTCATGTTCATATGTATGGTTATTTATGCTTTGACTGATCTATATGTTTGTATGAATGGCTTATGAATGTTAAGTGGAATTTAATGAATGTTTTGAAGAGTGATTCACCACCCATTTTATTCATTGTGATTTTAACAATAAAAAATGTCAAATGAGTCTAAAATGTCTAATCTATCAATAACATTAGTGTACCTAGTGGCCAATCTAGGCAACACTATAGATGAAGGACGTATACCCATTTAGGAGAAAAACTTGAAGTAGTATTTTTCAAATAAATAGTTACTAATATGATAACCTTTCCAAAAACAAAACCCTTTAATGAAAATAATCCAAAACATGAATGGTATAGAGAAAATGAATATTGTGAATACCATAAGATCAAAGGGCCATTATATAATTAGATGTATGATACTTAAAAACCATGTCTAAGACTTAATTTATCATGGTGACATAGAAGTAGAGAATCATGAGTCTACATATAATAATCAAAATTTGGGTATATATCAAGATCCCTTCCCCAAACATGAGCAAAGTTGTTCTAAACTAATCCAAGGTCAAAACCAAGATAGTTATGTCCATCAAACTAGTCATCCATTTGATTCCATTGTCAATCATATCCAACATATAGATAAGCATTTTTTTATAGTTAAGATCAAATCCCAAGACTACATCGTCACTACGAGGTGTACAAAAATCATCATTCCAAGTGCTCATTTGCCCAGTTTTAGAGGTAAGAATAATATCATTGAATAACTTGAGAAAACACTAGCACAAATATATATTTTGGGCCTTTTCAAGACATCCACTACCTACAAGGAGATTTTTTATAAATCCTTACAAGATTTAAAAGTTTCATAAAACATTAATCCATCCAAATTTCAAGTGCTTGTAGGACATTTGTCCTCTAATAATCAATTAACTTTTGACTATATAGATGTTTCCCCCATTGGTTCATCCCACAACTTACCATTGTATATTGAAGTCATTATCTCAAAATAAAAATTAAAAATATGTTTATGGATAATGGGTTTGGTTTAAATTTTCTTAAATTAATTTTGATTAAACATTTGGGACATTTAACAGTGGCATTAAAGCCCAACACTATCACTATAAATGTCTATGAGAATGTAGAATGCCAATTAGTTGGGACTATATATATTCCACTTATGGTGGGGCATTTTATCTAATAAACCTTGATTCATGTCTTAGATCTTGATATTCCATTAAACTTGCTTATGGATTCATGCTATAAATTCCATTCCATTTGCACTCCACTAATGCCTCAAGTTTTCCCTTTCTGGTATGGAAGTATTCTCGATGATTATCAACCCTTTCAATACTAAAAATTGTTTCAAGGGTGATATATAAACTCTAATTATTTACCATTTAGTAAAGATACTTATGAAACAAATGAGGAATCATTAAAGCTATTAAACTATATCCATCCAAATGATTTACCATATACATTTAAAATCCAACCATCCACATCCAAGTTCAAAACTTTGTTTACCAAATACAAATTTACCATTGTTGATAAAGGTATGGTAGAGTACAAAATCCATATGTCTCCCAATAATCGTGGTAGGCCCCATCATAATAAGCAAGCACAAGTAGTCTAACAGTTTAGCAAAACATCTTTTATTGAAGGTGGATTCCTTTTAAAAGAACAAATCAAAGACTCCAATCCTTCTTAGCTCTATAGTAATGCATTTTTCACATGCTTTCATAATAACCAAAATCATATACCCAAAGCTATCATGTGCAATATTATGAATTACATAGGAAAGGCTATCAATCTTCATGAACAAGGTCTTGTATAAACCATATTGTCTAAAACAAATGAAGATTCTTGAGGTATTGGATATAGACCTCTTAGTGTTAGCCCATGATTACAATGGTGATTCTTATATAATATCTAAGGAGTCTTATTTTGACACCAAAACAAGTTTTGTTCATATCATAAATGAAGATCTTTTAGTCACAAACCTTTTCCATGATACAACCATAATGGCCCTTGAACTTAGATATTCACAACTTATCACCTGGGACCAAAAATTCCACCCTCACTTGACCATTTTAAAAATGACAAGGTAATATCTAAATTTATGAGAGTTAGAGAACATATTACATTAAGATATCATAATAAATGTTTTGCAATCCACTTAGATAATTCAACTTACTAGGATAATTTAATATTATATGAAGAAACTCAATCAACAAGACATTGATGTGAAACTTAGTCTTCCTCCTCCTCCCACAAAGTTTCAATAAGATTCCACATTATTGATTGAAAATCATATTTATGTAAACATTGGAATAGATGAAGAGCCAAAAATCATGAAGCTTTTTGCTTCTCTTAATCCTGAAGAACAATCAATCTTAATTATCATTCTCAAAGAATTTTTAGATGTTTTTGCCTAGTCATATGCAAATATGCCTAAGGTGGACCCATCACTTGTATTTCACCATACTGTTGTTCACAAGGATGCTAAAATTGTCAAATAAAAATTAAGAAAAATGCATCTTAAGGTGACACTACTTATGAAAGAAGAGTTGCACAAAATAATTAGACGTAGGCTTCTTGGACCCATTGATTATTTCGAGTGGATCTCCAACATAGTTTCAATCAACAAAAAACCAATAGGAATAAGAGTATATACATATTTTATATAATTTTATAAATATTATATGAAATATGATTTTTGACTTGCAATATTGACATGATTTTAGACTCAACAACATGTCATAAAATGTTGTCATTAATGCACAATTTTTAGGTTATAAAAAAATCAAAATTGTACCCAATACCAACACACCACAATGTTCATTATAAATTTGGGAACATTATTTTACCAAGTCATATCATTTGGTCTCAAAAATGCTAGAGCTACACAACAGTGTGTTATAATAGTCATTTTTCACAACATGTTTCATGATATTGTTGTGGGTTATGTAGATGATATTTTTGCCAAGTCTAGAATAATGGTAGACCATCCTAGAGGGATATGTAGGATATTTTAATGGTTATGTGATTAAAAGGTTCACCTAAATCCAAAAAAAATGTGTGTTTAGGGTCACATCAAGGAAGCTTTAGGGTTTCATTATATCATACAGAGGCATAAAAATTGATCCAACAAAATTCATAGCTATAACAAAAATGCCTCCACCAATTAATCTCAAACAAATTCATAGTTTGAAAGGAAAAATATAGGCCATCCATAGATTCATATCTCAATTTCTAGACATATGCCACCCCTTCACCTATCTTCTTAAAAATATTGTTACTTTTAACTAAAATGAGGAATAAAAACAAGAATTTGAAAATATCAAACAATATTTATCAAATCCACCAGTATTAATGCCACCTACAAGAGTAAATATTTATTATCATATATTTTAGCTACACAACATGCATTGGGGGCACTGACACAACATGTTGAGCATGGGATATAAATACAAATGTACTATTTGAGCATAACTTCGGTATCCTATGAATTAAATTACTCTACAATTGAAAAGGAATGTTTAGATGTTTTTTTTTGCTTCTCAAAAATTTCACCATTATATGCTCAATAATCAAACTAAAATCATTAAAAAAATTGATCCACTTAAATATCTCCTTTCAAAATCATATCTAATAGGGATGATGGTTAAGTGGGTTATGTTAAGTGAGTTTGATATTGAGTATGTTAGCAACAAGAAGGCTATCAAAGAGAAAATTCTTGCTGATACACTAGATAAGTCACCATTAACAAATATCCTAAAATTAATCATAGATTTCCCTGATGAGCCTATTTTGTCCTTTGATGAGTTAGTAGAATGACATGTATATTTTGATGTTTATTTTACCAACCATTGCTTGGGGCAATAATTTTGCTCATCACTCCTTTAGGGCGATCTTATCTTAAAAGCATTTTAAATAGGATTTCCTTTCACCAATAACATAGAAAAATATGAAGCCTTTATTATTAGTTTTAAAATGGTCTATCAGTGTGGTATCCAACATATCTTAGTCTATCAGGATTCATAGCTTATCATTAAACAAGTGAATGATGAATATCAAGAAAAAAATATAAGTTCATTCCTTATGAAAGAATGGTGGATGGTCTAAAAAAATATTTCTAGTACATACAATTTGAGTAGGTTCCTCATGTAAATAATAGAGTAGTTAATGCCATGGATACAATTGGTTCCCTTCTTCACATGCATCCGGACACAAGTCATAGTCAATTATTTTTTGAGTAGTTGATGTTTCTAGCCTATGACGTTCAAAAATATGAAAGGGTTTATGAGATTTTTGGTCCTAATTCCCCTTAGTATGAGGACATTTATGCTTACCTCTTGTTGGTCATTTGTGGTCCACGTACTCAAGCTCTTGTATTTTTCCAAAGGACTATTTCAAAGAGGCTAAAGGCATTTTAAATATTCCAACGGTCCATTTAAAGAAATCCAAAAGGTAATTTTCCTTCGCAATGGACCTTTTCAATTTTTTTGAAAGGTACTTATCCTTTGCAAAGGGCCAATTTTTTTTTTGAAAGATCATTTTCACAAAGTTGGAGAGGTCTTTTCAAATTTTTGAAGGGGTCTTCTTTTCGAAAGGTCCAAACAGATAAGCCGAAGGGTGCTTTTCAATTCTTTTGAAGGATTTTTATAAAATTTTGAAGGATAAAAAAGGGGGTCACTTTCAAGAAATTCGAAGGGAAACTCCCTTTTGAAAAGGGGCATTTTCATAAAGTCTAAAGACATGAATTCCTTCAAACAATTTTTTTGAAAGAATTGTTAAAATCAAAAATTTCAAAAAAGTTAGTCATTGGGATTTAAATATCCTATGACGGGAACGCAAACATCAAAATCTAGACCCAACAAATAGCATTTTGAATTTTAAATCCTAAGATGTTTCCATAGATGTTAAAGATGGGTCTTGCCAAGTAGCTATTTGCATTCAAAATAGGTCAAAGGGAGTCAGTGAATATTAAGGGCAAAAGTGTACATGACAAGTGTCAAAGATGTATTCAACTGGCAAGAGATTGATGACTCATAAGCATCCATGTCAGCTAGATCAACAGTGTGAATCAAGGATCTGAATTAGTTTCTAACAACCAATCAAAACAAAGGAAAGCCCAAGTGATTGATAGGAACTAGTAGGTGCAAATTAATAGAGAGGCTCTCATCCTTTGACATGGCCATCATCTCTTACAAATAGCCACTCAATATAGAGACAACATGACTCAGTCTAGATTCAAATTTATGGGGATTTTGTCCTTATATGTGTAAGATAAGTAAAGGATGGCGTGGAAGTGAAAGATGGAGATCATGTGATTAGAGAAGGTAGCTTAAGCATTAAAGACGTTCCTAGACTTTTCCTTTTTAGTGGATCATGACATCATCATCCTCAACAAGTTCTTGTCTTCTAGTGTGTTTCTCAACCAATGAGGGGGTTTGAATACTATTAGAGCTAATGGTGGTTAATTTTTTGAAGAAGGATTAGTCCTAATTAACCCAAAAGTGGGTGAGAATTCATAAAGGGTGGTTGGATCTCATTTATTGAATTCTATTTGCTTGCCTCTTCTCTTTTTCTTCTTTATTTATTTTTATATATCTCCATTGGCTCCCCCATAAAAAAGATATCCTCATTTGACAAGGAAAAACCCTATCAAAATTTGTAAGAAAGACCTTTTGAAGTAATAAAGATCAATTTTTATCTATCTCTTGCCTGAAAATTGTGTTAAGCAAGCTTGTGCATGATGGCCTTGTGAATAAGTGTTATTCCATGTCCATTATCCTTATTTTTGCCTATTTTTAGGTGTTTTTAAGTTAGTTGCAGGTCTAAACTTGAGCTCTTTCTACCATTAATGGATGTTTGGTGTGGATTTTGAAATTCTTCTCTGCTTCATGTATGGTTTAGTGAACCTAGTTTATGAAACACATGCAAATTAATTGGTTGTGAGGTTATGTGAGAAAGAATTATCTTATGTTGAATTAGTGTTTATTTCATGCTTACGTGGATCACTCTCTATTTGGTGCATCACCTCCTTTATCTCATATTTCCTTTTAATGTTATCTTTCTCTCCTTTTTCCTTGGTCAATAGTAGGTTTTAGTGTGTGGGAAAAAGCTGAAGTGAAGCATCTGAGGAGCTAGCCTCATTAAAAAATCCTAGAGGTTCAACCTCACTATAGGATACCCATAGCCTAAGGTTGTCCCAATGATTATAGCTAGGAGTGAAAGAGCTTGAGAAACTCTCCCACAAATCATGCAATTCTATGATATAAAAGTTTATGGCATGCCCGGTGGGACCACTTTCAAAGAAGATTGGTCAAGTTTGATGTTGGTTTGATCCAATTTTTAGTGGTTTTAGCTTTCATCTTTTAGTATCTGGCAGCTTTGAAGAACACTCAATAATCTAGTGGCAGAATAGTAGCTATCTTTCATGCCAAAGGTGACTATAAGATCAGCTTCTAGAGGTATTATTTTTGAATTTGTTGAATTACCTTTAAACTTAATAAGAAGGTTAAGGTTCACCCATACATAGGAAACTATTTTCCTAAACCAATTATGAGGTATACCTATGCAAAAAGATCCTTGTTAGCTCCTTCTTTCTACCATGATTCCCCAAAGAGCTTTTGTAGGTTTCAGTGGCCAAAGTCCTTTGAATTTTCCACAATATGATCCTATGCTTGTAGTATCCCTTCAAAGCATCCCATATTTCATAGGAGACCAAGTTGTAACTCCTACTAAACACATCATAGATATAGCCAATTTATGCAATATCCATAATGTCACAGTAGAAAATGTATCTATCAAACTATTGGCTATATTCTTTAAGGGGAAGGCTTTAAAATTGGTATAGATGTTTAAATCATAACTCTAGTCAATCATGGGATCAGTTGGGAACAAACTTATGTAAGAGATTTGTAGACAAGAGTGATCATTTTTCACTATCAAAACAATTGACCACAATCAAGAGAGATCCTCATGAAGTTATGCAAGACTTCAACACAAGATTCCAAAAATCTTGGGATAAAATTCTAGTTGCTGTTAGACCATCCCCTAACTTTGAATTTTTATACTATTTGAAAGCTCTAAATAATGACATAGCAATAATGATCCAATCCATGGGAGGAGATATATTACCAGATGCTTATGAGGTGGCTATTAAAGCTAAAAATTATCTAGTTTAGGTCACCAAGCTTACTCTTAGGCCCCCAATGCCTCTTTTACCTGAGATCAGACCACCTCCTATAGTTGTTCCCTGACTTGATGTTATTCTTCCAACTCCAACAATTTCTACTATACCTTCACCTAAGCAAGGAAAGGCCTCCACTAGTAGATTGAGTGATTCCCAAGAGCAAAAAAACTACCTAGAACTTAAAATCATGCTCCAATCCTTGAAAAATGTTGTAGTATGTTAAAAGGAAAGCTCAATTCAATAAAACTTATCAAGATCCATATCAACCTCAATAATAGTCTTATCAAGCAAATAGGCCACCCTATAAAGGAAATTTCTAAGGACAAGGTCAAGGACAGGGGCAACCTAACTATGCTAGACAAAACAACTATAATCCAAATGTTGTAGGCTCTTCCAATTCCTTGGTTCCTATTCAAAATAATACAACTCAAGAGGTTGAAGGGATAATGCCTTGGAATTAGTCTTTTGGGAAATCCATTATCCCAACTAATGGTTCTAACCAGGCATTCAATGACCAATGACAGCAAGTTATTGCTTATGGATACAATCAAACTTTTATTACTAAAACATAGAGATACCCATGATGACAAAGCCAGATCAATCTCCATAATAACAAGGATTAGATTAGGTACCAAACCAACTAGATTCTATAATGTTCATTAGTGAGCAAAAAAAGTTTTATGCATCCAATTAGTAGGCCAAATCCAATCAAGCTCACATCCCAATGGTAGCAAACACAAAATTCAAAAGAAGGAATATGGGTGACAACTAGGGATCATTCAAGGAACCTCCTGCCACCACTCCTTCATTGTCTAAGCCTAATGATCTTTCTATCAATCTAAAGGTCTTGATAGCTCCATAAAGCTCACAAATTCAACAAATAGTAGTAGTGGCTCCCAAAGCACAAGCAAAAGTTAGTAATACATCAATCAACATTATTTAATAAATGAATAAATCAAATGTGAGTGTGATAATGTGGGACATGATTTCTATGCCCAGTCAAGTAGACATCCTTTAAGAAGGTTTATCCAAGATAGGTGTTATAATAACTACAAGTAAACAACCAAACAAAAAAGCTGAGGTTCTCACCTATGCAACCCAAGGTCCTTTGGGAGAAGGATCAAGTAAGGTGGTCAAACATCCTCCATTCTACATTTCATTAATCATTGGTGATTCTTTGGTGCATAATTGCTTGGTAGATAGTAGAGATAACACTTTAGTAATGCCAAAGTCCATAGCTGATCAGTTAAACCTCAAATATGAACTACATACCAAGGGAGTTTTGTAGCTTGATAGTTCTTACACAAAGCCATCTGGTATCATCAAGGATTTGAATATGACCCTACATGCTTATCCTAGTGTCTCAGTGGCTCAAGATGTGTTGATCCTTGATGTAACTCCTCACTTTGTGTTAATCTTATCTAGAGAATTCATAGCAAAAATCATGGGTTATATAGTAGCAGATTGGTCGTACATAGCATTCAAAATAAGGTATGGGACTAAGGTATCAATCAAGGCTGAGCCCATGGCATAATTTCACATTGAATCCCATCAACCAAATAGAAAAAACATGAATTATACTATCTTTGATGAGGATGAATTTATAATTGGTTAAGAACTAAATACTTATCCTAAGGAGATTCCAAACTTGTTCTTGGATGAGCTATGGGGGGATAATCAATTTATCAACACTTTGGAAGATGTTGAATAAAGAGACATGGGCGTCTATTTGCTACATGAAGAAAATAAACTCATGCCTTCCTTCATTGGACCTAAATAATATCTCAATGGTATGTGAAAGTTGTTCTTTGATGGTTCAAGGAGTAAAAATGGAGTAGGTGCAGAGAAAATGTTGGTTTCCCCTTTAGGTAATAAACATTTATCTTCCTACAAGTTCCATTTTAGTTGCTCTTCTAATGCAAAAGAATATGAAGGCTTGATCTGTGGTCTCCAATGGGCCAATAAAAAAGGAATCAAAATGTTGCAAGCATATGGAGACAGTGAGCTTATAGTGAACCAAGTCAGAGGCTTGAACATTACAAAGAATCCTTTGATGAGGTCTTACAAAAATAGAGTGTGGGACCTAATTACATATTTTGAAGCCTTCAATATCCAAGTTGTACCAAAGAACCAAAATAAACATACTGACAGGTTGGTAGCTATGGGAGCCTAGTTTGATATTCCATATAAGCTAAAATAGGCCAAGGTTCAGCCACATGTCAAGGTGGTGGTGAGGCCATCAGTGCCAGATAATAAAGTCCATTGGAAAGTTTTTGAAAATGAAAAAAAAATTACTTGCTTCTTGTAATAAGAAGTAGAGGTTTCTTCAATGAACCAAGGTAAATTTCAACATCAATATGAGGATCAAATTGTTTAACTAAGGTCTAATAAACTTCCTAAGAACTAGTTACACTTGAGGGCCTTTTCCATGAGGGAGACCATATGAGAAAAGAAAAGGTGGTAATGTTAACCAATGAAGAAAACTATGAGAGAGTCATCATCTTTAAAGACAAACTTCTCAAGCTCAAGAAAGTAAGCAACAAGGTTGAGAGGCATGCTTTCATAATAGTCTACCAGGAATACGTAGAGATTTTTTGTTGGGAATACAGTGACTTGAAAGGTTTTGATCCAAAGTTAGCCCAACATATTATAGAGCTAGAGGCTAATGCTAAGCTTGTGAGGCAAAAGTAAAGGCTCGTTAATTCAAAAATTGAAGAGCTAATGAGGAGAGAGCTAACCAAGTTAATTTAATCCAAGAGTATCTTTCCCATCAAACACTCATCATGGGTAGTCAATTTGGTACCTGTAAGGAAGAAGAGTGGGGAGATTAGGTTGTATGTTGACTTTAGAAATTTGAACAGGGTCTCCTTGAAGGACCATTACCCTCTACCACACATGGAATGGCTTCTTCAAATAGTTGTAGGTTCATAACATTTTTCTCTTTTGGATGGATACTTGGGATATAAACAAGTGCTAGTAAGGGAAGAATATCAATACAAGATTGCCTTCACCACAAAATGGGGTATGTATGCATATCAAAAGATGATTTTTGGCATATCAAATATTGGGGCCACTTTTCAAAGAGTAATAGACATGGATTTCCAAGGGCTGTTGAATCAAATGGTCCTGGTATACTTGGATGACATCATAATTTTCTCCAAGGATGCCAATGAACACATGGACCACTTGCGATTGATATTTGAGAGATGTAGAGAGTATGGGATCTCTTTGAATCCCAAGAAGTGTGTGTTTTCTATTCATGAGGGAAAATTCTTGGGATACATTATCTCAAAATAAGGATTAGCTATTGATCTTGATAGAATAAGTGCCATCTTGGCCTTATCTATATGCAAGCATAAAAATGGACTCCAAAGTTTCCTTGGGAAAATAAACTTTGTGAGAATATTTATACCTGGTTTTGCAAACTTGGTTAAACCCATCACTGTTATGTTGAAGAAGAACCAAGTGTTCACTTGGTCAAATGAAGGTAAATCAACATTTGAGGCTATCAAGCAAGCCATTGCCCAAGCACCCACACTCATGAATCTTGATTTCTCAATGGATTTCATATTGTATGCTTTTGCCAATATTGATAATATATCAGCATGTTGATACAAAAAAATGGTAAAGGACTTGAGAAACCAATAGCATTTTTTAGTTAGGGGCTTGAGGGGTATGAGGTGAGGTATAATTTTGTAGAAAATCAAGTCCTTAGAGTAGTAATAAGCCTTAAAAAGTTCAAGCCAATTCTCTCCAATAGTAAAATCTTTCTTATGATGTATCATCCTGGAGTAAGAGACTTCCTTCTTAACAAAGACTTGAATGAAAAGAGAGCTCATTGGATTACCAAGGTCATGGAGTATGACATGGAGATTAAGGTCACTAAGCTAGTAAGAGGTAAAGGCTTGTGTGAACAAATGGTTGATGACCTTCATGAAGACAAAGAGGTCATCTTGGTAACACAAGATAACCCACAAATAGATGCACCTCCACCTCACACTAGTTGGCTCTAAGATATGACACATTTCTTGATAACATGTGAGTGCCCTTAGGGTATGGATAGGGCAAAAAGAATGTATTTTAGAATTTAATCCATACCTTATGCACTGGTTGATGGGGTTTTATTTATAAATGACCTCAATGGAGTACTTCTAAGGTGTATAGATAATGACCAAGTGACCAATATTTTGAAGCAATTCTATGATGGACTTATAGAAGGTCATTTTACACTTATAACCATAGCAACAAAGATAATGAGGGCTAGTTATTACTGGCCCAACCTATTCAAATATGTGTATGTATGGGTAAGGAAGTGTCAAAAGTGTGATTTATTTATGGGTAACAAATATTAACAACCCTTCCTCTCAACCCAATTTAGGTAGAATAACCCTTCATGTAATGGGGGCTAGACTTCATAGGAATGATCAACCCTCCATCAACTACAACACATAAATGGGTGCTTACTACAATGTACTACTTCACTAGGTGGGTGCAAGCCATTGCATTGAAAGAATCTAATGAAGGTGCAATCATAGATTTCTATGACAACATTATGACCAGGTTTGGTGTTCCATCCACTATCATCTTTGTTAATACATTAGCATTCCTTAGCATAAAAAACAAGTGAATGGGATCTCAAGATGGGCATCTACCTCATCACCTCTTCTAATTATTATCCTTAAGGAAATGGACTAGTTGAGTCCACAAATAAGCATTTGTTGAGAATCATCAAGATAACTTTGGAAGAAAATCAAAGGGAATGGCACACCAAACTAAAAATAGCCTTGTGAGTTGACAAGGTGACTCCTAAAGTTACCATTGGTAATTCTCCATATGTCTTAGTATATGGAAGGGAGGCCAAGTTGCCCATTTCTCTGGAGCCACTTGCATTAGAGGTAGCCCATCAATTGGAGTTGATGGAAGATGAGCCCATGAGTTTGAGATTGGCAGAACTCATGGAGCTTGAAGAAATAAGAAACCTTGCAATGAATACACTAGAGTCACATCAAGCTCAATTCAAGAAAACCTTTGATAAGAGATCCATAAAAAGGGACTTCAATGAAGGGGACCTAGTCCTCAAGTGAGATTCAAATAATGCCAAGCTAGGAAACCATACCAAATTTGATAGTTTCTATAGTGGTCTTTATTTGATCCATAGATATGAATGACGTAATGCTTTTCATCTGGCCTAGCTAGATGTAGATGTACTACCCATCCCAGTCAATAGGATTCATCCAAATCCTTGCTATTAGAAGTGTTTGTATTCATTATGTATATTATACATTTTGTATAGTTTTTCATATTTTCTCCTAAGTGCCTTGTGCACATATTTTTAGTTTCATGTTTTCCTTCTTGAAGTGCCTTGGGCATAGTGTTTATTTTGTTCTTATTGTCCTTGTTACTTCAAGAAGAATTTATAAAAAGGGTCAGCCTTGTATCTAATTTTAGATCAGCTCAATTGTAGAGGCTAATGATTTCGTGCCCAATGGACTAGGCAAGGCAAGTGGTCTGGATTCTCAAGCATAGCAAGCATGCTTCCCTGTGAGTTACCAAAAATGTTGGCCATTTTTGGCCCACATACTCAAGCTCTTACATTTTTTTAAATGATTATTTCAAATTCCAATGGTCCATTTAAAGGAATCCAAAAGGTACTTTTCCTTCACAATAAACCTTTTCAATTTTTTTGAAAGGTACTTTTCCTTCATAAAGGGGCAAAACTTTTTTTTCGAAAGATCATTTTCACAAATTTGGAGGGGTCTTTTCAAATTTTTGAAGGGGTCTTATTTTTGAAAGGTCCAAATAGATAAATCGAAGGGTACTTTTCAATTCTTCTGAAGGGATTTTTCAAAATTCTAAAGGATAAAAAAGGGGGTCACTTTCAAGAAAGCTGAAGGGCACCTCCGTTTTGGAAAGGGGCATTTTCATAAAGTCTAAAGACATGAATTACTTTGGACAAATTATCCTAAGGAATTGTTCAAAGCAAAAATTTCAAAAAAAATAACCATTGGGATTCAAATATCCCGTGATGGGCCCACAAATGTCAAAATCTAGCCCCAAAAAATAGCCATTTGAATTTGAAATCTTGAGACATTCCAATACATGTCAAAGATGGGTCTCATCAAGTAGTCATTTGTATTCAAAATAGGTCAAAGGGAGTCAACAAATCTCAAGGAAAGAAGTGTACATGATAGGTGTCAAGGATGCATTCAATTAGTAGGAGATTGATGACTCATAAGCATCCATGTTAGGTAGATCGATAGTACAAATCAAGGATCCAAGTCAGTTTTTAATGGCCAATCAAAACAAAGGAAAGCCCAAGCGACTAGAAGGAGCTAGTAGGTGTAAATTAATAGAGAGGCTCTCATATTTTGACATGGCCATCATCTCCAATAAACAACTGCTCAATTCAAAGTTAGCATGACTCAGTCTAGATTCAAATTTATGGGGATTTTGTCTTTATACGTGTAAGACAAGTGAAGGATGGTGTGGAAGTGAAAGATGAAGATCAGGTGATTAGAGAAGGTAGCTCAAGCATTAAAGATGTTCTTAGAATTTTCCTTTTTAGTGGATCATGACATCATCATCCTCAACAAGTTCTTATCTTCTAGTGTGTTTCTCAACTAATGAGAGGGCCTGAATACTATTGGATCTAATAGCGGTTAATTTTTTGAAGAAGGATTGGTCCTAATTAACCCAAATGTGGGTGAGAATTCACAGAGGATGGTTGGATCTCATTTATTGAATTTTATTTTCTTGCCTCTTCTCTTTTTCTTCTTCCCTTTTTTTATATATCTTTGTTGGCTCCCCCATACAAAATATATCCTCATTTGACAAGGAAAAACCCTATCAAAATTTGTAAGAAAGACCTTTTGAAGTAATAAAGATCAATTTTTACATATCTCTTGCCTAAAAATTGTGTTTAGCAAGCTTGTGCATGATGGCCTTGTGAAGAAGTGTTATTCCATGTCCATTGTCCTTCTTTCTTTCCTATTTTAAGGTGTTTTCAAGAGTTAAAGGTATGACCTTGAGCTCTTTCTACCATTAATGGACACTTGGTGTGGATTTTAAAATTCTTCTTTGCTTCATGTCTAGTTTAGTGATCCTAATTTATGAAACACTTATGTAAATTAACTAGTTATGAGGTTGTGTGAGCAAGAATTATCTTATGTTGAATTAGTGTTTATTTCATGTTTATGTGGACCATTCTTTATTTGGTGCATCACCTCCCTTAGCTTAGATTTCCTTTTTATGTTATCTTTCTCTCCCTTTTCCTTGGTCAACAGTAGGTTTTAGCATGTGGGAACAAGCTGAAGTGAAGCATATAAGGAACTAACCTCATTAAAAAATCCTAGAGGTTCAACCTGACTACATGATACCCATATCTTGAGGTTGTCCCAATGCTTGTAGCTAGGAGTGAGAGAGCCTAAGAAACTCTCCCACAAAGGGTGCAATTCTACGCTACAACACCTCCATGATAAAATTATCCCTCCAAACATGTCTCATAACTATAAAAAATCATTTATCTAATATGTTTACTGATTCACAATCCTTGGTAATACCTTATACCATAGGGGCTATGATGGAACTTTGTTATTGTGTTTAAATCCTAATGAGGCTACCTTGGCTATCAAATAAGTTCATGCCAATATATTTGGGGCACACACTAGAGGAATACTCATTGCAAAGAAGCTTCTAAGAATCATATATTATCGACCTAAAATGGAAATTGATTCTTGTCAATATATCAAAAAATGTGTCCCATGTGAAAAACTAGGGGATCTCAACCATAGTCTATCCCAAGATTTCCAACCCATAGCCCATTTTCATGCTATGGCCCTTTTCCACATGTGGGTTAGACCTCATTGGTAAATTCAATCCCAATTCTTCTGATGGTCACAATCATATAATTACTTCCACTAAATAATTCACTAAATGGGTGGAGGCCATTCCCCTTACCCACATAATAGGCATACAAATATTTAAGTTCATATTGAACCAAATAATTTGTCATTATGGTATCCCATCCACCATAATTTTTGATAATGGAAAGTTTTTAAGAATAAATATGTCATATCAAACATAAATGGTCTACAATATATTATCCCCAAGGTAATGACCAAGTATAGGCTTCTAACAAGAACATTCTCAAAATCCTCAAATGGGTTGTCAATGATGTTGGTTATGATTAGCATTTACAGTTTTATCCTACTTTATGGGCTATCATTTAAGCATCCAAACACCGATGGGGGAGACTCTATATTCTATTGTATGTGGTGTTGAGTTCATCTTACTAGTTGAGATCGAGCTACCCTCATGCATTTCCTTACAAAATTTAGTTGATGATGGAGAACACAACACATCACAATTGCATGAGCTTAACCTCTTAGATGAGAAATGACTTTGTGAAATAAATCACTTACAATCATACCAAAACCATCTTTGTCTTAGTTATAACAAAAAAATAGGGCTAGGGAATTTGAATTCAGAGATCTTGTTCTGAAGGATAATCAATGCGATATAAAAACTAATCAAAAAAATAAATGCAAATTTGAACCTAACTGGTTAGGTCTATATGTTGTCATTACCATGTATGGATCCAGTGCTTATAAAATGGATATTAAAGATGTTACAAAGCTTGATGAGCCAATGAACATATTGCATCTCAATCACTTCCATGCTTATATCACTCTAGTGCTGATGTACATAAAAAATAAAAAAATAAAATAAACCCCATCTAAAAATTAAAACCATTCTTATGGAACTTTGGGCAAGTACCATTATGAAAACTAGTTTCTAGTTCCATGTGTAGACCATTATCTATACACACCCTTCTTACTTACAAGCATCTCTAATCCATACCATCCCATCCTTCATTTATCCCTCTATATATATATACCACTTCCACTTTATCCTTGTTAACCACATCATTTTGGTCTAGGGTTTGATATTGGTGGTTACATGAATAAAAATTTGACTCATGTTTCACAAACATCTTGCATACATGAATTCCACTTCAAAATACTTAGATAATCACTCATCCATCCATAATAAACCCGCTCCCCTTTCATTCCAATGTCTAGAACTAGATTTTACTTATATACATATCTTAGTTATCCATCCCAAAACCATTAAAAAAAAAAAAATCATTTGTACTTAGTTTAAGCACCCTTTTCATACCTTATTCAAATTATTCTTCACCAGGTTATCATTATCAAAACTCTTTCATGCCAAAGGGTTTTTAATCTAACAAAGGACATAACAAAAAGATAATTGTTTACTTATTTACTTGTTCATACAATTGTCTACTTATTGGTTTATTTGTATATCTATTTAATTGATTCACTTGTTTTATCATTTGGTTATCTTGTCTTCATTATTGCTTTGAGTCAATTTCAATTTGTGTATTACAAATGATGTTATTATGATCTTCTATATCATGATGCATTATGTCATGCACTTATGACTATGTTAGTCCTTATGCATATTACACAATAGACATCATGGTTTTTGCATACCATTCATGCATATTGTCGTGCATAGAATAAAAATTAAGGTTTCTCAATTCATTTTGGAAATAATATTGGAAATCATGTTGAAACTCCATGCAAAGAATATAAAAAATCAGTTATTAGCCATATCATATTTACTAATTTTCACATCCATATATCCCATAATAATGTAACAAAAAGACTAAAAATGTGTAAAATATAAAATGCAAAAGAATATTACAAATCATATCTTACATCCATATATGTATATGCCAAAATAAAACATCCATAAATTATAAATTGTGACATTACACATACACAATAAATTCTAAAATGAATCATGTGTGTGTGTGTGTCCATGGATACATCTCAAAAAAATATATGTCTCATATCATCCTAAAACTCTCACTCTATACCTGTGATGGGGCATATATGGGTGATCTTGGTCATAGACATTGTAGTGCACTTCGTAGAGGACCCATGACATGTTGATATGACTATACCATAGATCACTCTAATGTTGTAGTTTATGTAATCTAAGATGTTGATCCTGATCTCCTACTAGAATACTCTATGAAAAATGGTCTTCAATAATGCACTAACATCACTCTATCATAGAGGCTACTATATTAGGATGCCTACTCTATCACACTAATAATATCTAATAAATCCTTCAACTAGTTTGATGATGTCAATAACTCTCTATCCCTTTTCAGCTCACTATGTGTTGTATCTCTCTCTATGATACCTTTGTGCAAGTCTTGTATCATCCTCTATCTAAGTACCCACGTCATGAATCACCATACCCTCTTATTTCATCCCTACCTCTATTGAAAATTAATCCACCTCAGCATGTAAGTCTTGTTATCTCTACATCCTTTAAGGCTTCCTAACCACATCGATCCACCCCATCTTCTTAAAATTTAGTTATCTCTATATCTTTAGCCCTAATATCTTGTTATAATGTCTCAATAAGGGCATAATCTTCCACTAATTGTATCAGCATTAATGTCCCTACCCCATCACCTCCAACTATAGGAATCTCAGGTGTTGTTCAAATTAGTATGTATTCCTATTCTCCCTCCTCATCACTATTAATCACAATAATAGGAGTAGTTCCTCCCAATCCATCTCCCCCAACTCCACCAACATGTACATCATCACCCTTATCTACATCACCACCACAAGTAGGCTATCCTCCATATCCAACCACTAATGCATCTACTTGCATGGTCCTCCTCAATTTCCATCTCATTTGTGTTCACATCCTGAATGCCCTCTTTAACCTCTCCCTCCACATCCTAAGCCTTTGATAGGGAGTTTTCAGCCTCACTAGCCACATCTAATCTCACTATGATTTGTATTCATTATTAACCCCTATGTCTATTATATCTCTCCTATGATTATATGGTATAGTTTATAAGTGTATTCAAATATACTCCACTACCCTTGATCTATACTTGATGCCCATTATGGTATCTCCATAATTTATTATGAAAACACATGTGGCCCTACAAGCACATCCTATTGTATGTCAAACTATCTCAAATCCCTATCTAGTATATATATATATATATATACATACATACATACTAGATAGGGATTTTTATGTATATGTGTGTGTGTGTATATGCTTATAATGTATGGTATCAACATATAATCCATATATAACACATCTTATCTCCACCTCATATTTATCTCCCTATATGGTCTCTAATTAATCTCATGAGGTGTCCACTCATCTAATGTATCCTATAAAACCCCATATCATCCAAATGTCCTCTCTATATAACTATAATAATATGACATATCTAGGCAAATGGTTATCCATTATCTCTCTATCAAAGCTGTCCAACAGGCCTCTCTACCACAATGTGCTCCCATTCCCACACCTATAATAATGTGGATAGGTAAATACTTGCTCCTCCCATGCATACCCTAACATGAAAATCCTTATAAAGGTGTGCCAACATGCATGGTTCCTAAGGAAACTCCATATCCCTCTCTAACATGTATGTAATCATATCTAGTATTCTAATTATAAATAGTCTCCCACTCTTGTCAAGTAGAAATATGCCACAAAAAAGAGCCATTATAATCGGTGTCAACACATTTGTCTCCACTAATGTCATGCATGCATCTAATTATATCCCAAGACCAATCATAAGGATGATATCATTGTTAAATACCTTCACGTATTATCTCTCTGTATTACCTTCACACTTTGTATTGGGATGTGAACTATCTACCACACATCCTCTAGTGTGATCATCATCTCACTTATCGATAGGTGAGATGTGTTGGTCTTTGAATACTAGTGCTCTACCAATGTTGTCAGCATGACCCTATCATCATAGATCTCAAGATCTATATAATTTAGGATGATCCCACTGCCTTTAATACCCCCAAACTCATAATCTATGAATATTCTCATCAACCATAAAAACTCTTATCATCTCTCTCATGTGACCAATATTAGTCATCTCTCTTACAAAAATCCAAATGACATAATGTTAATATTTTTCAATAATTAATCCATATTTAAAGTCCCTAATTCAAATTCACATATTCATCAACTGGCATTTCTTTTTGCACTTCTATCCACCCTAAGCCCTAATGAATTCATTACACATCCTAATGAATTTGTTGTACCCATCAATGATTATGTTGTTATGATGACTTTGATGCAATGGTGAATGAATTCACTATGATCTTTGATGAATTTTTTTCTACTTTTAAGAAAACCACTACAACCTATAAAATATCTAATCTCTATAATTAAACCACCATTTCCCATGATGATTTCACTAGTTTCAACATTAAAACCACCATTTGGCAAATGGAAAATACATTTTACCTAATTAATTTCACATTTATGAAAATTAAATGTGAAACAACTAATTTAAAAACATCACTTATTAGACCACCACTCCCCTTTGGCCTCTGATAGTCTCACACTCACTTGCTCCAATGTCGATCAATTCAAATACAGTCCATCTTTCCTCTCTCACTTCTCATAATTTAGAGCACTATTCAAATCCTAGGTTGCAAATAAACTAAATGAATTTCAACAATAAATTTAAATTTACCCCTTACCCCCATTTATTCACTCAACTCAACAATTTTTTTTGCCCCACTCAAGACTTTTTGCCTATTTTACAAACCTATCATCTCATTTTCACTTCACATAATACCTCCAATTCATCATATTTCTCCCTTCATCTTTTTTTTATATTAAAAATAAATTTAGTGAATCCATCAAAAATCATTTAAAAATGTATTTATCTCCTCACAACCCACAACTTATCAATGAGATATATCATTCCCAAATATACTACCATGTAACTATCTGCATGTGGAAAAATCCAAGCGTGAAAATTATCTTGGGAAATATTATTTCTCCATTCTGTTCCCTAGTAACTATCCACTCGGGGCAAAACATTTTGCATATGCCTAAAAATCATAAAAGCATTTTATTGATAATGGTACTCAATTTTAATGTGATATCCAATCCATCCATTTTTTCTATCTATTCATCTCACCCTCCTTTATTTCGAGCGCTTGTCCACATCCATTCTACCTGCATGACCACTTGACGGGGCATAATTACTTGACGGGCATAATTCATAATCATTTAAAGCCACTTGGGGCATATTTTCATATAAGTTTTCACTCTAATTTTTATTTATTCTTTAAAAAGACATACTTCTTCTATTCACAACACACTTTCAAAGAGAGGAAAATGTAGACACCTAAATTCTGCCATATTTAGTGTCATAGTTAACTTTGATAAATATATACACAAATTCCATTTCAACCATAAACTAAAGTCCACTAACACAATTTCCATCTCTTTTTAAAATAAGTTAATTGATCAATATTAATTTATTTATCACACATGTATCATTTCACAAAACTAATTAAAAATCTAGAATTTCTAAGTCACCAAACATATTCCACATTTCTCTCAACCAAGTGTTGAGTCATACAACTATTTCCTTAACTTCCTGAACCAATTTTTGATTCATCATTAAACCTTTCAACCAACTTGGTGAGTCATTCAACTACCTTGACCCATTCATAATAAACTTTAAACTACCAACTAACTTCCTCCATATTTCTCAAACATGTGAGGGACTAGTCTATTCCACTTGGATGAAGACTCAAATCTGACTGTCTAAAATTAACATAATCAAACAAATCAAGATTTTTCCTATATGTATATATTCTCACCCAAAAATATATAAATTTAAATGTCATCCTTCATTTTAAACAACCCATCATCAAGATATCGAATCACTATCGAATTTACCTTGTGCATCCATTTGAGAATCAATAAATTACATCTTAACACTACTACAATTTTTCTTACATTGGATATTTAATTGAACACCCACATACACACTTGCAATAGAAAATTAAATGAATTCACTTTTTTGGGTAAGATGGAAGGTAATTTTTTTGTTTGTTTTGTTCTTTTATTAAAGCTCTATTTGAGGTTTTATATTAGTCTTAGAATACGAATTCAATTTCTTATTTGTTTTCTTAGTTAATAGTTCTAATTTATAACTATCACTCTTCAATCACAAAATAAAATATTTAAGCTTCAGAAATGAATTCTCTCATACTTTCATTCACACTTAGGTTTCTATATTTCACCTCTCACTATGATGGCCACTTAATATGAGTTATTTTTTTTAATAGGCTAAGCTAAATTATTTAATTCTCTACCCATCATTCCTTTAGTTAGTCATCTCCAAGTACAACATGTCAATAAATATTTATGCAAATGTTTCAAAAAGTTACCATGCTTCCCCAAAGGTTGTGTGCCTCTCATGCAAGCACAAATGATCAAGATGTGTCCTATGGCTTATATCCAATAATATTATAGTAATTATTCAAAGTGTCTTGGATTTGTGCCATTGTTTCCTCTATGCACCATGTCTCCTTCATAAAATCCTTCATGCTTTTGTGTGATAGTGTTTGAGCACAATATCCCTAGTCTCTATGTGACTCTAAAATTTATGCCATTGTATTTATTTGACGTCTTCATATATCATTATGTCTCCATAAAATTACCCAATTCCTTTGCACACAACATGATTACTTGTGCCATTTACATAGTGTGTAGCCTCTCCTTTAATTTTTATTACAATTATATCCATGCATATACACTTGACACCATTAATCACTCACCTTTTGACCTGTCTCAAAACATGTGTGTTATAATGAACATTCTACACAACCTTTGCACAAACCTTGCCTTAGCCAAAACTTCAAGGAAGACTTCTTGTAACCATACTCCATCCAACTTCTACACAACTATTTATTTTAGTAATTTTGTCTAGGATTATGTGCCTAAAACAAATAATTATTTTCTTGCATGTCATGTGTCCATGTTAAATTTATTTATAAAAAAATAGAATTAGGTGTTTTTGGGTGATGCAAGATTGTTACTTTCTAGGGATTCTCCTACATCAAATACATTGGGTAACTAAAATATGTATTCCCCTAATCACATGTTAAAATATTTAAGAGCATGGCCATAAAAATTAACCTCTATAAGATCCAACCATGTCGAGTCTTATGTTACATGATTCTTCCAATTAACCAAGTATTGTTTGTATTTTTCCATGCACATCTTCTTGACAACCATAGAATATAGGATGGCATCTATTTCATACCTCTTATTTTATAGTATTTTCACTTTCCAATTTGTTACTTGTGGTTTTTATTTTTCCTCTTATTAGCATCTTACCCTTCATGATATTCATACAAATAAACTAAATTGAATATGGGCAATGTATCCATGTCTTCAGACAATTATACATCATATGAGTTTGTTAAAAACTTGAGAGACACCTTACATGGCCATTTCCTTCCACTTAAATTTGTTGTATGTTCCACAAGCAAATATTTTCTTACACAAATGTGTCAATACTAGTTCTCCCACTTCAAATTCCTTGATCATATACTTCACATTTGTGCATTATTTATACTATTAACTTCTTTGATTTTGTTAAGAATGGTAAAAACATTACAAGAAATTAGAAACAAGAACATCACACACGAATCTTTAAACAAATGAGATGAAAAAAAAAGTAAATCAAATGATCATTCATAATGAGATGTTAGTATAATAGGAATCACTTGCAAAATTAGGCAAGGAAAGACAAAGAACTAGCCTAACTAAGTAATGTGGTGTAAATCCTCACATAAGAAAAACTAGGAAAAAGATGAAATACCTAGATAATAGACAAGAAAACATGAGAAATACATACTCTAACCCCCTCCCACCCCCCCATAAAGTGAAGCTAGGGGATAACAATAGACAAAAATTAAATAGTGGCATATCCACAGTATGAGTCCTGATAACTAGGATAACATTTGAAACCCCAAGCATGCCACATAACTCAAGGAAATGAAGTGATGTAAAAAGATTCATGAAGCTGTCTACAACCTAATGCTGAGTCATAATATACTCCAAGCTAAAAAATCCATCCAAAATATGATGATGAATGAAGTGCATGTGTAACTCAATGTGTTTGGTCCACTAGTGCTTAATTGGGTTGTGATATATGTGAATTACACTCTGGTTATCATACCAAAGTATAGTAGGTGAATACTACATGAAGCAAAACCCTATCAATAATTGATGAAGCCAAAGAACCTATTGACTCATTGTAACTATTGCCTTGTACTTAGCCTTTGTAGATGAAATTGCAATAGCCTACTACTTCTTACACAAACAAGCAATAGGTGAAGAACTAAGACAAAATATGTAGCTAGAAGTAGAGCACCTATCATCAAGGGAGCCTACCCAATCTGAATCATTGTACCCAACCAACTAAGTATAACCCCTGGTGTAGTATAATCCAAAATGAGTAGTGCCTCAAAAATATCATAAAACCCTCTTGGCAGCCTGGAAATGACTATCATGAGGGTCATGTACAAACCTAGATACAAGCCCAAATATAAATGAAATTTTAGGGATAGTATGGGTCAAATACATAATACTCCAAACCAACTGCCTATACAATGTAGGATCATAAAGAGGAGTAGTATAAGTGGTAGTGAGAGTCACTCCAGACTGAAAGGGAGAAGGACTTAGCTTACAATCAAGCATGCCAAAACATTGAATAAGAACAAGTGTGTACTTTTGCTAACTCAAATAAATCTCCATGTCTAATTGTGAAATCTCTAAACCAAGGAAGAAGTAAAAAAAACCAATATCTATCATAATGAACTATGCTAAAAGTGCTTATTAAATAGCCTGAATCTAAAAAGAGGAACTACCTGGGAGAAGAAGATTGTTAACATATAAGACTAGTATAATAGTGTCCTCCCTAATACATTGAATATATAATATGGGATCAGAGTGACATCAAAAAAATCCAGTGGAGAGAATAAATTAATCCATCTTCTCATACCAATCCCAAGGGGCCTATTTGAGACTGTAAAGAGAAATCCTAAGTTGACAAATAAGAGAGGAATCATGAACAAAACTAATAGGTTACTCCATATATATTTCCTCATGCAATTATCCATGAAAAAAGGTAATATTAATGTCCATTTGATACACTAGCCAACCTTATGATATATCAAGAGAAAGTACAAAGCAAATAGAATCCATCTTGGCAATAGGCACAAAAGTCTTAGAGTAGTTAATACCTTTGACCTATGAGAACCCCTTGTAACAAGATGTGACATAATTATTAATGGATCCATCAACTACATACTTGGTGCAGTAAATCCACATGTAACTAACCAAATTTATTCCCTTAGGAAGAGGGACCAAATCCCAAGTGTGATTCTTCATTAAATAAGATTACTCATCTATCATTGCATCATCCCACTCATGTATCCCATGAGCCTATGAAAAAGACTATGATCCCTAAATAATGCCTGACACAAAATTATAGTACCTATAGAATGTGCATGATGATGTTAAGTGGGTGGAATATCCTATATTAAATGTGTTTCCTCATAAACTACAGTATGAGCCCACCTAGGCACACTGGCAACATCAGTGTGAGTAATATCCTCAACCTCTATAACCTCCTAAGTATCTCCTAAATTGGGTCCTTAAATAATGAATCCTCAAGAGGAGGTGATGAATAATCAAAGAAGAAGAAGGCATGGAAGAAGATGAAGAATCATGAGATGTGAAGTGATCATCAAACTATACATGTGTTCAAAAAAAAACATCATGAGTATCAAGATCTAAAAGATAATAAGCTATCATGTCCTCACAATATCCTACAAAAATAAAAAGGTTTGCTCTTTTTATCCAATGTTTTCCTTTTCTTATTTGGTATGAATGCCCAAGAAAGGCTCCTAAAGACTTGAAAAAATGAGACATCAAGCTTGGTTCCAAACCAAGCCTCCTCTGGAGTCAAATACTCAAGTGCTCTATATGGTGTGTGGTTATGAATGTAGTTTACACAATTAACTACCTCTAACCAATAGATAGGAGGTAAATTGTATGAATGCATCATGTAGTATCCTTCAAAGTTTGGTTATGCTAATCCATTCTATGTGGATTATGAGCAATAAAATACTCATGAACAATACCATGAGCTAACAAAAAAATTAGAGAACTCTCAACTGAAGTACTCCCCCTCATTATCTATACAAAGCTTCTTGATGCAACTAAAATATTGTTTCTTGACAAAAGCCTTAAATAATTTGAAGTGAGAAAAGACATCACTCTTGTACTTGAGAAAATATACCTAAGTATGCCTTAAGAAATTATCAATGAAAGTAAGTGCATACTTAGCTCCATTTAAAGGAATAGGAAAGACCATCAAATCATTGTGCACAAGCTCAAATGGTCAAGAAGCTCTCATGAACATAACCTTAGGAAATGAATCTTGGTGTTGTTTCCCTAATACACAACTAGGGAAAACTCCATCAAGACATGAAACTATAGGAAGACTCTCTACCATACTATGAGTGCTCAACTCCTTCAAATATCTATAATTGAGATGTCCAAATCTCTCATGGTAAAGCCTAGACTTAAAATTTGCATGACAAACCAAACACATCCCTAAAGGAGGAGTATCATAAAAATCTTTAAAATAGTAGAGTCAAGAACTATGATCAACAACACCCTGCAAAATAAGTGTGTGTGGTTCTAATAAAGCTTAAACTTTAGCATCCTATGGTGTGAAAGTCACTGTCTTACCCTGAGCAAAATGACAAATCTAATAAACTAAAAGTAGATTGGTGGTGATATATGGAACATATTTTTAGAGGTACAATCACTGATACAGGGGGTGAATAAATGATGTTAGATAATCCAATCTTCAATTTCAATCCTTTCAAACCCTTAACCAAATAAAATTATCATTCATAAAGCATACACGTCATTTATAGTAATGAACAAGAAAGATAAGCAAGATCACACACATAACGCAAGATCTACATGGAAAATTCTCTTGGGGATAAAACCCACTAGAACCTAAAAAATGGAATATAGTCTTATAATAACAAGATCTAAATTTGGATCAGCACCAATTGATAAAAAAATGCCCATCCCTTAATTTAGTGGGACACCCATCCCATAAGGAGGAACCAACCCCCTAAGCAACCAAAACCCACTCAGCTACCTTGATCTGATCTCCACCTCTGACCTATTATATTTTACACCTGATGATGGACTTCTCTTGATTTCACATCTTCTTCACCCTTCTATCTCTCTCAAACATCTTTTAGGGCTTACTCACTCAATCAACCTCTTCTAGGCTTATTAGGTCTAATGACCTATGTGTTTATCTTTATCAACTTGATCAGATAAACATGTCTGATCTTTGTTACACTTTGATGGTCCTCAATGACCTGTACCTTCTCTTCCAAAGTTTCTCTCCTTCACTCAATTTCACACTTGCTCAACTCAACTCTCTCTTTCAACTCATCACACACCCTCAAACTAGCTCATACAAGAAATGCATCCAAAAACCCCTTGTGGATCACTCTAAGCTTATTATCTCATCTTAAATCTAATTTTTACTTCAAACTATCCATTGATCACACTCCCTCTGATCTCTTTGCTTCATCTCTATCTTCTGCTCTCTCAACACATCCACATCCAAGTCTAGAAACCATTATCTTAGATTTCACTCTTTATTTATTATTCATGAATATCAACTTGTAGGTTGTCCATAATACTCACCTTATCTATTAAGACTTCAATCATGCTAATACATATATCAATACCATCCTCACAGGTTATCCATAACATCTATGGGTCACACTTAAGCTGCTACACCTTTCAATCAGGCCTTAATAGCCCTTATAGGTATCATGGAGACCAATTACCCATTTATCACTTCAATAAGAAAATTAAAAATATAATATTACTTTCAAATGCATGGGTCCACTTCATATGACCTCTAATACATCTTCAAATGAATACATCTACTAAAACACTCTTTTGCTAAAGCATAATTTACTCAAGCAGTAGTCTTGTACATAGTAACACCATGAATGAAAAAATAGTAAAAATTTAAGATCAATATCTACAAATTTATAAATATTCATAATTTATAATAAATTTTTTTGGATGAATTTTTAATTCCTCTACAACTTTGTCTTTTACACGACTATCAAATTCTGCCATATGTTCAAGATATAGATCAAAAAGCCATCACCGATTTTTTTTTCACAAATTTGAATATTTAAATTCCAATGATCACTATGTAAAGAAAAAATCTTTAGATATGTGTCTTCATATTGTGTCCCCTAGTAACTTTGAACAAATATGCTCCATCAATCTCCTTGTGAGCTTCATATCTTTAACTCTTTAATGCTCCCCATTGATCTTTGATCCTTCTTCTAAGATCATGCCACTTGGTAGCTCTACATAATTTCTATGCATCCTGATCCATTTAATCAATGTGCTTACACCACTTGGAAATTATGCATGCCTTTTGAGCATACTATGACATATTAACTTAATATGCACCCTTGGATCACTATCTAACAAGATCACGTACTCTGTTAGATCCTTATCTGGTCAAATTAATTGCTCATAATTAGATCCTTGATCCAACTAAATGTTTACCATAGGATCCTTATCTATTTATATTAATTTATCACCACATATATTCATTACCTAATTAAACACTTATCATAAATCTTTGATATCACAAAATTGGCTAAGTATGGGAACTTAGTGAACTTTGTCTAAGAGGCTAACTTTGCACTATTATAACTTTTGCTACGCTCAATGTCTAGACCTAAAATTTGAAACACATGATCATCTCTCATATGGGAATACATCCATGTATCAAATTTATCTTAAAACCTTAATATGTGTAAAATATTACATCATTAATCTGCTCACTCAACCTGAATTACCAGGATGACTAGAAGAACCTAGTCATACATATGATTGCTCTAATGAATTAATTTCACTTTCATAAGTTCCCCAAGCACTAATAACACTCCATAGGGTCTATATAACATCACCAAACCATCAATAAAATGCACCATCTACCTATTCAAGTCAAACATTGATGAAATATGCAAGAACATTGAAGCACACTTTGTCATTATCATTCTAGCACACATGACACCTCATCAACATCCTTGGTCACCTTGGAGACATCATTCACATCTATCTGACACATATAATTCATCATTTATGCAGCCACAATATATTTATATGTTACCCTTTCCCTTAATATAAATAATGGAAGAATCTCCAAACTCAATGTTGGAAGTAGAACTCAAACCAAGAGATAGAAAGAACTCCTTTGAAGAAGTCATATGATGTGAAGCATTAGAATCTAGAACCCAACTATCTGAAATAGGTGATTGTGATCTCCAAAAAATATTAAGTGTTTTCCTATGATCATGAGATGGAGGAGTGGAGATATAAATCTTGTGTTTCGTGATGGCATCCTCTAGGGCTTGCATTCTCTTAAAACACTTAGACTATTTATGACCAACCCCCCCCATAATAGGATCATGATAGGTTAGAATTATTATTAGATTTTGAAGATGATTTGGGTTTAGATGTGTTGGTGTTGGACTTAGGTGCATTTTGAGATGGAGAGGGAGTGTTTTTCTTCTTACTCTTTATTTTTCACTTATTCTTAAGATGTGATGCTACTAATGATTTTTAAGAGGTGGAAGACTCAAGGTGAGATAATTTGGATTTCTCCCTAGTAAGTCTCTCACAAAAAAACTCTAAATCAAGCATTTTGAATACAACACCTAAGGCATCCATGCTAGATAAAAAGGTGGAAGCAAAGATTTAGAATGGACCACTTAACTTAGATAAAATCAAATACACACACTCTTCATCTTTCTTATCTCGTCCACTCCTATTCAACTATGTCAAAAAAAATCTAAACCTAGTTAGGTAGTCTATAATAGAGACAAAGTCATTTATATTGAGTGAAGTAATCTCCACTTCAATTTACATGGCTCTCATGTGATCTACTTTCCCAAATAAACCCTTTAGCTTAGCTGACATTTTGAATGGAGTATCACACCCATCCAAATGAAAAAATAAACTATCACTCACATAAGTCCCTATTAAACCCATAGACTCTTAAAACTTACATTGGTGCTAAAAAATTTTAAACTCTCTTGTGAACCGTGGTTGAGTTTCATTCATTAGGGACCATAATCCTTTGCATTTTATGATTGTTTTCATTCTAGGTCTCCATGTATGGTAATTATGTGTAGTCAAAGGATCACAATGATCAATACCATAATTAGAATCCATGATAGTGAATCATGAAAGAGTAGAAAGAATGAAAAAGGGTGCACAAATTGGCACCGCGATAACCCCCCAAAAGATTATATTAGGACCCCCCTCCAATTTGGCACTTTATAAAAGTAGTGAATTTTTACAAAGTAATGACACAAATTGATAGATAATTTAAAACCATACACTTTTGAAAAAAATAAAATACAAATTTGAATTACAGTTCAAAATTTATAGGTTTTACAAATTCCCATAAATGGGTCAAAAATAATAAAAAATACACTAGAAATAGCTTTTAGTGAGTAAAAGGGAATTGAAGGTAGGCATCCAACCACTCGTTGGAATTATAATCAATACATGAACTTATAAAGTATAACCAAAGTGAAAAAATATCCTCCCAATTACCTCTATGCACGTGCAAGTGAACTATACTTCCTCTTAAGGCAAAAAATTATAGTGTAATAAAGAAAATAATGAATATTCAGCTATGATAAGAGGAAAAAATGTGGGTTATTATTATTTATCACCTCTAAGATACCAAGGAAGCTAGTGTGAGTGGAGATATAGGATGATACCAAGTAGATGGTTTTCAATGTGTTTTTTTGGCTCCACCATAAAGAAGGATATCACAAAAAAGACAAAAAAAACTAGTCCTTCCAAAGTTTCCATGCAGTCCAAGATGAGAAATCCAACACCTCCTTCCTCCAAGTAGTACATTCCACCTCCAAGAAGATGAAGATCCCAATGCTTTATGTAGATACCAATACAAAAATAAGATGAATGGTGCCTGGAAAGAAGGAATATGTAGACCAAAAAAGAGGCACTAACTCTTCTCCAATGCCTTCAGATGAAACGCAATAACTTAGATATAAAAGTGAGATTTATAGCATATAAGAAAAAATGGAAAAAAAGGTACTATTCAAAAATTTTAATGCAATCCAAAAGAATACTTCCACATAGCTAACAAGGCATATATTTGAGACACTAAAGAGGAAGTCTTTAACGCACCAGCTCAAATTCCAATGCCTTTGGCTCCTCCATGTAGTAGCTTTTATTAAATTCCAATGCAATATTCCTCCACTAATCTTCCACACTGACCTATGTATTCAAAATTAATAAAAAAACGAATGGAAAAAAGGCTTGAAATTTCCAACATTTCTCTTCTCTCTAAATGCCAATTTGTTTTCTCCACGTAGGTAGAATGTTGGTTTTCTTTCTTCCAATGCCTTTCCAAATGGAACGATATCTTAAAAGGTCTTTAGTGCCCTATAAAGTAACACCAATTATTCTTACCTATAGAAATTACAAAAAAGCACTTTGGCAGAGAGTAAGACAAAGTGCAGGTCCTGAGGGAAGACAACATCTGGTCTATAGATTAAACCTTCATGCTTTTCTCCAAGAAGAAAACCACTACATCACTCTATAACATAGAGGACAATGGGAGAGAAAATGATTACTTCAAAACTTCAATGCCTCTCTCCAAATTTTGTTGTAGATTTTAAAGAGTACAATGGAAAAGAAAATGCTTTCTTCAAAACTTCAATGCCTCTCTCCAAAGTTGTAGATCCAGAAGAGGAAGTAGTAGCTTCGACAAGGGAAGTAGAAGTAAAATAGAATTATATAAAAAAATTCAAAAATATAGGATGGTTGAAACCCTTTAAGCCTTTATTACCATGTTAGGAATGGTAAAAACATTCCAAGAAGCCAAGATCTGAAGAGTTAGCAACAAGAACATCACACATGAAGCTGCAAATAAATGAGATGCAAAACTAGGAAAGCCAAATGATTATTCAGATTGAGATGCTAGAAAAATAGAAATCCCTTGCATACAGTAGGCAAGACAAAACAAATAACTATCCTAACTAAGCAATGTGGGATAAATTCTTACATAGTATAAACTAGGAAAAAGATGAAATACCTAGCTAATAGATTAGCAAACATGAGAAATACATACTCTAACAGATCCAGTTTTATTTTTCACCTCTTCATGTATTTAAGATATATTTTGTGTAGTCTTATTATTTTGATATTTTCCATGTGACCCATTAATTTCTCTCAACTCCACAACTCCTCTTGGGCTAATCCCATACACAGTCTAGAAATCTATTTTCCTAGTGCTCATGTTCACCAAATTATTGTATATAAATTATGATTGTGATAAAATCAAGGCGTATTGATTTGGTTTGTCTTCAAATAAAAATTTCAATAAGCATCCAAGGATTTTTTTCAAAACCTTTGTTTTTCAATTAGTCTAATATGGTATGTTGAACTAAAACTTAGCTTCATTCCCAACTTCTTCCACAAGGTTCACCAAAAATGGCCTACAAACTTAACATCCAAATTAGACACTATGTGTCATGGAAACCCATCCAACCTCACCACTTATCTAAATAACTTATTTTTAAGTGTCATTACATTGCTTGTGTTTTTTGTGTGCAATGAAATGTGTCAATTTTGAAATTTTATCTACCACTATAAATATGGAATCACTCCCTTTCTATGCCCTTGGAAATCCTAACACAAAATCCATGCTAACGTCATCCCTTGATTTCTCAATAATAGTCGGTGGTTGATACAACTATGCATTTTGACTCTTATCATTTTCCAACTAGAAAAAACTATACTCATACACATATGTTCCCATCCTTACCCATAATTAACCTTATGTCAATTGTGCATAAGTCTTGTGAATCCCAAAATGTCATGTTAAGTCTCAATTTTTTTTTTCATTTATCGAGTTTTCACACATTGATCCCCTTGCTAAGAATAGTTATGTTCCTTTGAACAACATATTGTCTTTCATAAAATAGTCCAATCATAGTGTTATATCCAGACTCATTTGTCTTCACATGCTCTTCAATCATTCTAAAAATATTAATCTTTTACATGTAATTCCTTCATGGAATCAAATCCCATGACCTCTAGTCATATTTCATTTAGAAAGAGAATCCTCTTTCTTAGTACATTGATAACCTTTAATTACTTTTCCACTTTTTTGTGTCAATACAAATAAGTAAATTTGTAGAAACTCTAACCACTTCATGTGTCATTGATTCAAATTCCCTTGAATATTTATGAGTTGTAATGTTGAGTGGTATGTACATAACACAAACTTCTTTGGCAATAAGTAATGTCTCTACTTTTTTATTGTTTACATAATTATATAAAACTCATGGTCATAGACCAAATACTTCCTCTTTACATCATTCACTTTCTCACTGAATTAAGTTACATGCATACCTTATTGGATCAAAACTACTCAACAATGTTATGCCATTAGCATTTCATTTCATTTTATTTTAATTTTAAATTTGATAGTGCCAACACTGACATAGTAGTCTCTTTTTACTTTAACTTCTAGAAACTATAATTATCTCCTACTATCATAAAAAATCCTTGTGATATTTCATGACCTTCATGATTGATGTACAAGTCCTAGTAAAGTTTCATATGAAATTCTTATTAAAAATTTATAAGCCATGAAAGCTTCATGCTTCAAACATGATTCTTGGCTACAACCGCTCAACGATGGGGAGTGTATTTTTTTGGATCCATCTTCAAACCAATTTATAATATCACAAAACCTAAGCACATGATATCCTTATTCATGAAGCTATACTTCTTCACTTTTATCATAAACTTCTACTCTTACAACCATTGCAATGTTTCCTCAAATATGCCAATGTTCCTCCTTCATCTTCTTAATTATCATGATGTCATCTAAGTGAATAATGATTTTTTTTCATAGAAATGGATTCAAAACTTCATTAATGAGTCTCATAAATGTGTTTGGTTAATTTTTTAACCCACATGACATGACATCCATTCATACATTTTTTCCTTTGTCTTAAATGCAATCTTCCATTCCACTTTCACTAATTATTATATGGTGATACCCACTCTTAAAATATATATGTGTGAAGTATTGTGATCCACTTAATCCATCAAGTCATCTATGTGTGCTAATGGGCACATATACATGATTTTTATCTTTTTGATGGATGTTGAGCCTATGCACATGTTCCACTCCATTTCTTTATTAGGCACCAATACTCTAGGTACTACACATGGGATTATGATATCTATAATTATCCCCTTATCCAATAAATTTTGCACTTGCCTCTACATGTCCCCATTCTCCTGAGGAATCAATGTAATTGTTGCCTTACTTGGAAACATTGATCTAGTTATCAGATCCATGTGATAACTAATACTTCGAATGGGCAGTAACCCATCAAATATATCACTCAAAAAAATATCCGAAAACTCATCCAACATTTCCTTCACTTTGTGTGGAAGTATTTTCTCTTATTTTTAAATTGTACACTCATATTTTAATTACTTGGTCATGATTTTGAATCATGCCTTCTCTTATTCTAATTCCTTCAAAAAATCCATCTCAACACTAAAAATGCATGTGTGAGAACAAAATCGTGCATTTATTCTTCCTTGTACTTTAATGTACTCAAAGTTAACTTAGTCCCACCCTTCTCCAAGTGGTATATGTTTTCCCTTCCATAATGTATAGATTAATGGTCAAACTTCTAGGGTCTCCTGAATATTACATGTCACACATCCATTGGCATAATATTGCACCTGACTTCATCTCTATATGTGCCTATCTTGATATTCAACAATCCTGATTCACTAAAATATAATGATTTTTTTCATTTATGACACTCTATAAGGGTTTGAGTGCACCACATTATTCAACTCTAAATTTTCCACTATCTTTCATGAGTCTAAATAATATGTTCTACCACCATTAAAAATTACCTTTCAATGCTTGCCTTCTGACTTGATTTTTTTTAGAAGTCTCTTTCTATGTGTATGTTCATTATCTCCTTAGGTAGACTTTGCAAATACCCTCTTCATCATGAGAGTTTATCTACAATCAAGTATTCATAATTATTTTTTGATCCAATAAAATTATCACCTCCATGCATGGCATGTGCACCAACTTCCAACCTTCTTCTACCTTTACTTTATGCCAAAGGACATTCATACACTTTATGTTAAGGTTTTCCACATCTAAAACACATTCTAAGTAATTATCTTCCCCTTACTCTACCAGATATTTTTCTCCCTTTGGATGGGTAATATCCATCTCCTTATATGAAATGTTGTTCTCCATTATGCATATCACCTTGTTGATGTACATGTGCATGACTACGCATAACTTTTTTCTCTCCTTGATTTATTGGTTTATTATAGAACCTCCTCTTCCTCCTCCATGTGAAAACCTTTCCTTTCCTTTCTTGTAAATATATTTATGTAAAAATAATCACAAAAATTTTATTATAAAATGATAGGCTTCCTCCAAAGTTTGGATCTAATCCTTACTCAATTTTTATTGGGGCCAAATCTTAATCCATTTAGATATATAGCTAATTTCTCCTTGTTCTCTTCACTATGTCATGAATTTATAGTGATTTTATAAAATTATTCTATGTACTCCTTCACACATATCCTTTTCCTTTAGATTTAGTAACCTATTGATCAAATCCATCTAATAATCACTAGGCATGAATTTAAATTTAATCTTGGCAACCATTCTACCCCACCTAGTTATCTTCTCCTTTATTCATTCTAAACTTCCTTACACCAAAGTGCCACCTGGACCTTAAAAAATTTATATACAACCTTCAATCTCTATGGATCACATATATTATCAAACTCAAAATAATATTTAATATTAGTGAACCATTTAATGAGTTCTTTAGGATTATCTTGAAAAACATGACACACTCACCTTCATGCCTAACTTAATCTTTGATATATACCTTAAGAGTATACATTTTCCTTCATCTATGTGTGCTTCCTCATCTTCATCATCTCCCTCACTTTATGCATGTTATTTTTCTTCTTCAATATCAATATGATAATTCCTGTGTGCAATATCTTCTTTTAGTCTCCTCTATACCATCCAATCATGTTTTCACTACCCATGAAACATTTAAGAATTCTTCAATTCCCCAGCTACATTTGGTGTTATTGTGCCTCCTCTACCAACCATTTTCATTTAATTCAACATGATATTTTGGTTACAAAACCTTCTATTATAATATATCAACTTTCAATCCTATGTAGATGACCTCATTTCACATGCCAAAAGGTTAAAAACTAGGATTTGATACAAAAGTGTTATAATGACTAGGATGAGGCCTTTAGTGAAGGAAATCCCTAATCCAAGACTTAGATAATACACACACTCATATCTAAAAACACAAGGGTTTTAATATATCAATGCAAAATTAATACTACAAAAAATATTTATGAATGTGTTAGATATAATCTACAGTTCATCCATAAGCTACAAGATGAAATATTTGATAATGGAGTCTCCTAGACTTAGGCTGCTAGAGTTAACCTCTCACTATGATGCTTGATTCTTATGAGACTTTTATCTTAATATGCTAATCTAATATATTTGATTTTTATCTCAATATGCTAAGCCAATATATTTAATCATTTTCCAACCAAGCCTTCATATAGGCTTCTCCTAGTGTAACATATCAACAAATATCCATGTAGTTTCTAGAAGTCACCACATGTCACCAAAGATTGTATGATTCCCACACAAGTGCACATGATAAACACATGTCCTATCATTTGTATCCAATAGTTTTGGAGTCAATGGTCAAAGTATCTTAGAGTTATGTCATTTTTCCTTTAGCACACCAAGTCTCCTTGGTAAAATCCTTCATATTTACATATGATAGTGTTCATGCATGAAATATCGAGTTTCCACATGACTCTAAACTTTGTGAAACTAAAAATATTTTATGCCTTCATGCATCATTGCACCTTAATTAACTTATACAATGCTTTTATGTGAAATGAAATTACATGCATCATTTATTAAGTGTGTGGTATCTCCTTTGTGTATTATTATAAATATGCATGTACTTATGTACTTTCTTCTATCACTCACTCACATTACATGCCTTCTAATAATGTTTAAATTCTAGAATTAAATTTATGGCCAACATTTGCATAAACATTACCTTATCCAAATTTACAATAAACCCTTGTTATATCCAAATTCGATATAATTTATATGTAATTATTTACTTCATCCTATGTATTTAGGCTTATGCATCACAAACAAGAAATTATGTACCTTTACGATATGTGTAAATGTTGGATTTTTTTTTAAAAATATAGCCTTAGTTATTTTTGGGTGATGCAAGATTGCTCTTCTCTATGGATTCTCCTACATCAAATTCCTATCTAGTAGAGGTTACACTCAATGAGACTTAAATGGCCAGACTATGACACTAATTAGGAGTTATGACAATCTTATAGAGACATATTTTGATGATATTACATTACCAATTTCCATGGTTCTTAATATTATATTAGTATGGTTCTACATTATCTCAGATACTAGTGCATACAATCTATTACTTAAAATCCCATGGCTAAATCAAATAAGAGAAATACCTTCCACATTACATCATTTCCTTAAGTTTTTACATAATGATAAATAACATACCATTCACAACATACCTTTTGAGTTACCTATCCAACCTAAAAAACACCATGAGATTTCAATTAAAGTGCTCCCTAAAAAAAATCATTCAATCTCATGTGGTATTTGCTATATTTTTTCCACCTTCGATCATGGTACCTACCATCCTTTCACATATGGATATGACACCTTGAGTCATAATTCCTAGAGTTAAGACTCCTATAGTTACACCACTAAGATGTAAAATAATTAATCATCCACTTCCCAAGATTGATCTACCACCTCTAAAATTAACACATAGCATAAAACCTACTAAGTATTCAACCACACCAAGACACATTTGAAGTAATACCCATTCTTTTTAATAGGTTAATGTAGATATTCAATCCCGTTATCACCATATTTATCTTTATGATGATTATTTAGGTTACTATATATCTTGGACCTATCTTTTTAATACTTCAAAATGTAGACACCTAAAACTGGCCACAACTGGCCTTTGATCGGACCTCAGACTGATTCCTACCAACCATTGCAAATTAAGCCTAAGAATCACTGAACGTCCCAAATTTTTTTATGCATCATTCATCAAAGATCAAAATCATGTTTAGGCATCCCTATTTGGGATATCATATCTTATGAAACAATAACCTCTGATAGATTTATACCTAATCACTTTGTGGCATAACAATTGTCAATTTGGCCTAGGGACCTATTACATGGGGCACTTGCACACTTAAATAAATCTTGAAAGAGATAAAAGGCTAATCAGAAGCAATTAAAAAATTAAACAAGATTAAATGCCTATTTAAATTATCCATTTGTAATTAATGAATATTTAAAAAAATTAAATTCAAAAATTAAAAATATCCTAGCCCTTCATCATTGCCTTTATGAGTTGTCAAGCTCTTTGAAAATATCTTAAAATATCTAATTTGAGATCCATGCCTAGTAATTACAAATCATAATTACTTGGCAACTATTAGCTCTATTGGAGTTGGTTTTAACTCACCAAGGGTTAGTTTGAACTCATTCCAAGCCTAAACTCAACATTGACTCACCTTGGGTGAGAGTTAATTCCTAAGGCTATAAATACAAGGGCATACCCCTTCATTTATAATTTTGGATATTGTAGAGTTATTATACAAGATTTGTTCCATGAGACTCATTCAAGTAGTGTTACCATGCCCAAATCTTAAGCTAAGCAACATCAAAGACAAGGTGCCAAGGAGATAAGGATCTAAGTAACCTCCATTTTCAAAGACGTCTTGATGCACAAGTCAAGCAAGCCATTCAACAAAGCCATTTGGAGTTCCAAGGAAGGTAAGAGAGTTATGTCTTTTATGTTTTTGTTATGATTTCATTTAGTTTTTGTTACCTAATCTCTCCCTAGTGTATAGGCTAGAGGTAGAATTTTAGTGTGTTCATTTCATTTGTTTTATGAGACTAACACAAGACTAACCTCCCCTCTATGTCAAATTCCTAGTTCACACAAAATAAGTGTCTGACTCTTGATGTGGATGGTACCCTACTAATATACATGAGATTATCAAGTAACCACATTATCCTATCTCTTATACTTCATCAATATATCATTATTATATTATGGTTTCCTTTTTATTATTTATGATACATGGTGTGCCTTGCATGTGCCTTCCTCCCTTAAGTTTTATATATGTCTCATATTTCTTCTAGGCTTTGACATCTTGGCACCTATATTCCCTTGCATTAATATTTTTATAGTCCCTTGGTATATGTTGGTTTCTATGTTACACTTGTCCTTGTCCCTTGATTTTTAATATGATTTAAAATACTTGTGTATATTTATTGATGATGACAACATATTTATTGAGACATTTCATCCTAGAATGCACTAATTTCTAAGGAAATTTATACATTTTTTGGAATCTTCCTCTTCTTCTTTCTTTTGAAATTTTCCCCTCGGCTTGCCTATGTTATTTATTCTCTTGATTGTGTGCCTTTTACTCATATATTGATTGATTGATTTATCCTTTATTATTCTTGTGTGTTTCCCTTGGATTCCTCTATATGTGATCTATTTTTTGTGGAAAATTATAAAAGTGTAAAAAACATAAAAAAATAAAAAATGCTTTGTTGGTGGATAGATATTATGCTTATCTATTTATGCTATAGGTTTACATATACATGTTATACATGTGCTTATCATGGTATTATTTGAGTGGGTGAGATGCAAGATATGAAAATTTCATATGATCATGGACATGCATATGCTATGCAGCTACTTTCACATCCATATCTCAGGGTCAATATCACATTGATGACATGCCTTACACTAGTGGGTATCTTAGTATAGTGGGTTTATAGTACTATCATTATTTAATTCCATTTATCATATTGAGATACTAATATTTATCACACATATTTTTATACCCTAAATATTGTGTTACATTGATATATACATTATGTTGTTACATATTACTATTACATGGATACATATTGCATGCTCTCTTATGTGCTTATGATTGATTTATTCCCCACATGGCATGCTTGTTTGTGTTTCTTGATGACGTATTTTATATTCTTGATCCAAGATCATCCCTAGAGTATATAAATACTACATCACCCAAAAACAACCTAGTCTTTTGAATAAAGTTATAACATGGGCACATGGCATACAAGTGTGAAATTATTTGTGTTTTAGTAATTTTACATTCATTTTTTCCTTAATAAATAAATTTACTAAAAATAGAAATGATATAGGTTTTTAGATGGATACCTGTGATGGAGGTTGCACATCGTTGATCCAAGGAAGTGGGAACTCCTTTTGGGCTTGGAATGATTACCTGCACACAAAAGACAAATTGGACAAGGATTGATTAATAAGATAAATAAGTGGACTGTCTAATGCTAGATCATTTTTAAGAAGTGGTACACTTCCTTAAGAGGATGTCAATCCACCATTTTATGTAATCAAATGGATAATGTGATAATAGAAATTACAACAACAAATATCATAAGATGAGATACTAAAATGAAATAGATTAATCTACTACATATATGTTATCAAAGTGTTCATTCCAATAAGCTATAGCTAATTCTTCTTATTATTATATTACTTCTAATTGTTCATTGGCTACTTATAGAGTAGGGGCAAAGATAATTGTACACAGTCCTAATTCAAATGAGATATCACTTTGATCTATGAATAGTGGGTGAGGGACTGTGGGTAAATCATGGATGGAAACCATGTCATGTATAATGCTTGGCAATGTCATCTATAAATAAAGATTCATGATTTTAAGACCAGAAACAACAAATTGAAATCTATTTAGACTATTAAACTAGCTTCAGATTGCAAATAGAAAATAAAAACAAAGGGATCAATGTCGATTGTCTCAGAATCGATATCGATTATGTAATAGATGTTGATATGTGTAGGAATCATTGTTGATCTTGATAGTGGATATAGAAATATTAGGATGGGGCCTAAAGGTGGGATTTAAGGGAATATAAATGGCTTAGGGATAAGTTAATGATTATCTAAATATAAAAAAGATAATAAATATAATGTAAATAGACAATACATGAATCAAAATATATTAAAATGACTAATCTACTTACCTCTAAAATTCTTCTCATATTACAGAGAATTATCTTATTGACAGGGATGTGCTTAATATTTGAATATGTGCGGATGGATTAAGATAGGTGTGGCATTCTTACACAGGTACTCCAGGGCAATTTCTTTAGTATTCCAATATACAGATTTAGGATCCTTCAGCTCAAGGATAGTCTGAGTATAAATCAACATCTATCCTAATAGGATTGATGATGATCTCAAGGATCGGTGTCAATCTAGTCTAACTTTACCTTATTTATTCAAAGAACTCTAATTCATAGCGTTAAACTTAGTCTAGGTTGTTTTTAATGAGGTTTGGCTAATGAAAGGTTGTTAAGAGGTTAAAACAACCTACCTTTAATAAACTTAGGGAGATTTTACTAGATTTAGGGAGGGTTAATTAGTTACCTAGGTAAAAAGTAATTATTAAGACTAATTGCACGATGTAAATGATAAAACTATATTAACTAAGGTACAAAAGTATGGGGAAGGGACAAGACACATTTATTCATAATATAATGGTGTAAATTCATAGTGTCTATAATTTATCAAGCACATAAGTCTACATAAAAAGGGAGAAGAAAGCATTCATGTAGAAGTTGAACAAAGCTAGTTGTAGTGAGTTTTTGTTGAAGTTTTTATTTGTGTTCATGAAAAAACATTTGGGTTTATGTGAACCACACACAAAAAGACTTAGTACACAATCACACAAAGTAAAGTGAGCAAAAAGACATATGGCATAGGGTAAATAGAGGAAAGCATTTAGAATAAACACAATATGATATAGATGCAC
Source organism: Torreya grandis (assembly GCA_037957365.1). Classification (NCBI taxonomy): domain Eukaryota; kingdom Viridiplantae; phylum Streptophyta; class Pinopsida; order Cupressales; family Taxaceae; genus Torreya; species Torreya grandis. The sequence goes on from JARHVA010000400.1 coordinate 3,535,189, forward strand.
TTTCCATTACAACAATGAAGATAAAAAAGTTTCATAAGGAAAAGGCAATTTATACATTGATTAGAATGTTCTTCATATTCTTCTAAAGTTTTTCTCCTTGGCTTGGATATGTTCTTTCTTCTCTTTATTTTGTGTCTTGCCTCCTATTTTACTTGATTGATTTGTCCTTTATTATTCATGCATGTTTCCATTGGCTTCTTCTTTATATGATATATTTTTATATAAAATTACAAAATGTAAAAAACATAAAAAAAATATTATGTCTATGGATAGACACTTTGATTATCTACCTATGCTAGAGGATTACATATACATTCTACACAAGTGCTTGTCATGGTATAGTTTGAGTGGGTGAGATGTAGGATAGACATGTTACATATGATCATGGACATAAATATGCTAAGAAACTAATTTGATGCCCATATCTTTGGGGTGATGTCACATTGGTTATATGCCTTACGGTGGGGGTATTTTGATATAGTGGGTTTATGGTGTTATCCTTCTTGATTTTAATTTATCATATTGAGATAATTATATTGATTACACATATATTGATATGTTGTATGTATTTTTTATTAAATGGATTTATATATTGTGTTGTTATATGTGAATATTACATGGTTATATATTAAATGTTCTCTTGTGTGCCTATGATTATTATTGAGAATAGATTATTAAATCCAACATGTTAATGAATCAACATGAAAATAATAGATTAATGACATAATGCATGAATTTAAAGGAAAATACTTAAACCATATAAATTCTTAGAAAGAAAGATGAACAACATATCAAATGAGAAGATATCCATTAATATAACCAAGATGCTCATTTATGTGGTTGAAAGGCCATGGGATAAATATTTTTTCTTAAACTAATGTTTATACTTGCTTACAATTTTCTTTCTTCATTATTTTCTTACTTATGATATTCATTATTTTATAAGCCCAAGATGGATTTTCAACTTATATAACTTTTCTTATTTTCATGTGACTCTTTAAATTATTTTTGACATGTATATAATTAATTCTCATCTATCATGAATTACCTAATACAAAGTCCTATGCATATGCTAACAATCCGATTGGAAGAATACATGTGGATTCTCCTGAGACACTTAGACAAAGGCCAAGTGTTTACAACTTCACTTTATCATGATGAATTTTAGGTAGGTAACTAAATTTGGATTCTCATGTTGGATCTTCTAAAAATAATTACTACCCTTGGATTCTCATGCTAGAACTTCTAAAACTAATCAATGCCCTTAGCTTCTCATGTTAGAACTTCTACTACCCTTAACTTCTCATGTTGGAACTTATACTACCCTCAAATTCTCATATCAAAACTTCATAATATTATACGTTAAATATTGTACAACCATCAAATGCATTTCTAATTTTACAAAGTCAGTAAACAATTTTATTTTATTTAAGCCTCTTCAAGTCTAGAATTTTACCAAATTAAAAATTGAAACACCCATTAAATGATGTCACTTTTTCTAGGATTGATGCATCCACCAAATGAAATTTTAACGATTCAAGGAAATTCAATCAGTTTCATGCATATTGCCATCAATTTTTTCATCAACTCTAAGTACATTAATGCTAGGATCATGGATTTTAGTTGTACGAATTCCAAACCCACAAACTATAATTAATTTTCTCAATATGGAAGGGACTTTTAAACCAGAACCCATGACCTCAATCTTTATACATTATCACTTTATAATATTTATACCATATAAATTCATAACATTAATTTCTATGATGAATGTAAGGCCAAAAATCTAGTTGGACGAGATAGTGAAATTCGTACCACTTTTTATATGAATTGGAAAATAATGGCATCATACTTTGTTTTGACCCATTTTATTACTTATCATCTTCATTCTTTTATAATCCCAAGATGGATTTTATGCTTCTAATTTTGTCTTTTCTTACATGAATATTTGACTTATTTACACATATACAACTATTTCTCATTTGTCACAAATTACCCAATGCAAATTCCTATGCATATGTTAACCAATAGGACTTACAACACAAAACCATGGTTGAGTGATAACAACATGTTGAGGATTGTCATAGAGTATGATCTAGTATAGTTAGGGGTCACTACGGAGATCAGCTAAAGTAGGTATATAAGTCCATGATGGAGGATATAGGTACATACATCTATGAGGAGTAGAAAGAGAAGAATTTTTTTGGAAGTATTATGCACATGCTAGTTGAGAAACAACATCATAGCTATAGTTTTGGTCTAGATTCCCACACCTCCATAGTCTATAATTGTCTACACCTTTGTTGATAAATTTAATTTGTCCATTTTATGGCAAAATAATTGAATGATGTCATTTATGTAATCATAATTCTTATGGCTCTACTCCTCCCTATGATTACACATCAGCTCATGTACAGACTACTGACCTTGGTTATCCCACTTTGAGACATTTTTTGCTTTCATGGATCCTCTTGCTTCGTATATACATCCCCTAGACGTCCCTGACACATTTTTAGCCCTTTCACTTGCTGATGGGCCTTTCAAACACCTTCTAGAGCCCTTCTAGAGGCCTGTTGATTATCTGGGATGGGTTGTTGACCCAAGTCATGGACTGGGGGGATAAGCCATAGCCTAGGCTATGTAATACCCCCTAAATAGTATCCTAGGCTACATCCCAGATAAAATGTGAGAAAAAAGGCCTTGTTTGGTCCCTAACGGCTAAAACTAGGTAGTTTTTGGTATTTGGTGGATTGGGGATGCCCTATATGACTGATTATCACTCATCTTTCCTTATCTCTCTTGCATTTTTTATCTAATCTCTCCTCTTGATCATCACTTTCTAATATCTTGTGCCTTATTTGATCTCACTTGGTTCATTATTGGCATGCTTGGGCTTTCATTATGACAAGGGATGCCCTACTATTCTATAGCTTAATTTAGTGCTTCACCTTGCTCTCCATATTGTTCCTAAGGATTGTTGCTTGATCCTAGCTCTCTTAAGATCCATTTAACTTATTCTTATGCTCTACACATTGGCTCTTTCATAGTTTGTAGCTTCATCACCTCTTTCATTGCTATTGGCTCCTAGTTTGGACTCAGCTCACATACAACTTGGTCTTGCTCCTTCATTGCTTCCTAGCTTGGATAATAGGTTGGTAGATATTTTTATAATTAAATTTGAGCCTGATATGAGGGCATTTTACTATTAAAAGTGAATTTACCATTTGTTTTTAGTAGTGTATTAGCTAGGTTTGCATTGTTTTGGTAATCTAGTTTGTTTGGATCATTCTTTAGGGTAATTTTTAAAGATTTAGAATTTGTATGTGTTTAGAACATATTTAATTGATTTAAAATGTCTCCCATTACATGATATGCTTGCTTATGAAACATATTTCATCACATGGTAGAATCCTAATTGTTCAAAATGTTCTATACATTTACACAAATAATCTCCTCTTTGTTAAACTAAAAAATTACATCATTAGGAAGTGATAGTGTTGAAAACAAAGAATTAGCTTAGGATTAGATTAAGAATTCTCTTGCACCCTTGCTTGAAAACCTCTTTGATTTCTAAAATGTCTTCCATTTGGCCCAAAGGTGCCTCTATCTTAATCTTATGCATTATCCGATAGTTTACTTAATTCAACATTTCCATTTCCATCATGTGTATGCAAGTATATTTCTTATTTCAATTACTCATTTTACTATAGTTATATCCATTAGAGATACCTATGTCCTTTGTGTTCTTGATCATGTTATCCCTAACCTAGTTTACAAGTCTGTCTATAGCTTAGTGTAAGTCAACAAACCATATAGCCTCTATAGATCACAAGTAGCCCATAACATCCTTTAGCTTTTTAGCCTTCTAGATATTTGTTTAAGTACCCTCCCCCTACCAACCCTAGTGGCTCCATTTGGATTCTTAGAGATATATACTAGCACGTTGGGTGGGACCTCACATACAATCTCACACTAGTTATAGCCTATTTATAACTCTCTTAGCCAAGTCCCCTCTGATAGCTGATAGGCTTTGATTTCCATTGTGTTTTAGTTATCACCTTAGTTGGTTCATCTTTATTTGGTTTTTTGTCCATCTCCCTATGGGGTCCTTGGAAATTTTCCTTCTTTGTTGTCTTCCTACTTGCTCTTGCTTCATCACCTTGATTGTCAGCCTACTACCTTTGGGATGCTCTTCCCATCATGTTTAGGGTCTCAAACCTAAGTTTACTCATGAATAGACCATAATAGTAATGGAATGACATAGATTCCCATAAGTCTCTAATATGTCTTTACCTTAGGACCAAGGCTTGCTAATATCCTATAGAGAGCCATATTGAATTGTACAACCAATGGATTCAATCTCATTTCCACCAGTCTAAGATCTACTTATTTGAGGAGGATTCTCCTCATACCTTAAATTGCTTTTCATTCACCCATTTGGGGTGATGATGACCCCCTTTCACATCTAACAAATATAGAGCTATGTACAATCATTGATGATTATCATAGATGAATTTAAATGGATAAATATCATGCTTCTCCACTTAGGAGTGGGTGGCATGCTTCTTATGGAGACAAAGATTGCACCCGCCCTAGTTTGAATGCCTCAGCTAGTTCTCATCCAAGTCCACTACCTCTTTCTTGGTGAAGGACTCTACGACAAGAACACCCTTATGTGCATCTTAAGAGACACAAGCATGTTGACTCGATGAGGCATCTACATCACGTAGAGGTATCCCATCTTCCTATCTCTTCCTTTAGAGTCTCAGATGAGTGCACTAATTTTGATCGCCATTTATGAACTATAGACTCATGGGATACATATCTCAAACATTAACACCCTTGTATGAAGTTTCATCTTGTGACACATGGCCAATATCATAGAGACTCGAGTCACCATGACCATTTCCATGAGCATGCCACATCATCTCATCTTACCTATAAGGAACAACACCTATCTCATGGTCATTCCCCACCCCATGATAGGGATGATTTCTATTTTGAGTGTCTATCACATTAGGAGCCACATCAATATCACACCCTTCATGACTAGGTTATGATGAGTCATACTAGCATAGGTAATATCATAACCTCCATGAGCCTCCTCAGGGAGTTCATCACCAACCTGATATTAATTGTGCCTATGAGGATCTCCATAAGAACCCTTAAGCCCCTTGGGTGTGTGTTATTCCCCTTCCTGATCCAATGCTCGAACTACCCAAGTTCAATGGGACTTAGGACACTAGTCCCACAGAGCATATCATGACATTTATGATGGCATGTATGGATTGGGAATAAGATGAAGGTATGTTTTTAAAGTTTTTTGCTCACTCTCTATGAGTCAAAGCTCTTGTTTGGTTCCAAAATTTGCATCCAAATTCTCTTTCTAGCTTTTGGTTCCTTCTAGATGACTTCCTTCAATACTTAGATATCTTCATACTATTTAACTTCATCATTCAATCACTTACCTCCATGGTGTAGGCCAAGGTGAGTCAAACTTTGACTTTATATGTAGGTGGCATTCAGTCATCTATATGTGCAGGACAAGGTTCTTAGATAATCAACTTTATGATATGTTCATGCAAGCATTAAGGCAAGAGGTTAACCTTGAGGTCATCAAGTGTGAACCCATCTCTTATGATGAAGCTATTAATGAGTGTCTAAAGATTGAAGTCTTTGAGGTCTGTGTATACATTCACCCCATACCAACCCAAAATTCATGCTTTTCATGTGATCATAACTACAATGTAACCAATTATGGTGTCACTAATTCTCCTCTCAAGAAGAAGGACAAGAAGTACAACCATGAGGTCAATTTTTTAAGTAAGAGTCCAATTGAAAAGAAGGATCCTAAAACAAGCACTGTGAGACCATGAATGATGTTCCCTTATGATTCCACCAAGTTTTACAACTTCTATTAGATAAAGGGTCATGATGACAAGAATTGTTCTACCCAAAAGTCTAGTGCGAAGGCCTCATCACCTCCTTAGAGATCTCCACTTGCAGAACCTAACCATAAATTGAATGTGTTCAAGGATCCTCTACCTAACCATGACAAGGAAAAGAAGAAGAATAATAAGAATAAATCTAAGGCTAAGGCCCATCATTCCTCATCTTACTCTTCTACCTCTTCATATTCCTCTTTCATTATTGACCCAAAAGGGAAATCCAAGTACAAGAGTAGCAAGGTCATTGATGCTATTGACATGGAGTATATTAGGTATGTGTTTTTTATCAACACATGCTCGAGTTAGACCACTGACCTTGTTGGAGATACTAGTTGTGTAGGGCCTTCTACCTAGCCCACAGGGGTAGAGAACCCTAAAATCAGATTTGACTTTTGGTGTAACATCCTTACCCATGTTAGGTAGTGCCCATACTCTATCATAGACGAGTTACAAGGCCTCTTAGCTAGGATATCCATTTAAGACCTTTTTTTCCTTTACCTTGAGCAAAGGGGGCTCATATTTGATGAGCTTAGTCTCTTATATGAGAGTCCATTGAGGGATGACATCAAGGTTTTTTCCAACTCTGACATTCTTGATCACCCTCATCCTCCCATGTTATTTTTTGACCTTACCTCATTTATAGATGCTTTGGTTCTTTCAAAGAGAGCTAGAATCCTACTCTACATTGAGACCTTCATCAATGATTATCATGTCAAAAGATGCATCATTGATGAATGAGTTGCATTGAAAATCATTCCCTTGCATGTGTTCAATGAGCTTGGGATTAGTTAGAAGAAGCTATCTAATTCTCACCACAACTATGTCAATTTTAATAATGAAATGATTGCATCGATGGCAAATGTGAAGCTCTGGGTTAAGTTTGGGCCCAAGATAGTTAGGATAAAGTTTTGTGTGTTAGACTTAGATATCTCATACAACATGATCCTTGGTCATCCCTGGATCACTTTCATGTAAGTCATTGCATTGATAACATTTTGCATGGTCTATTTCATATACGAAGGTGAGGTTCATACCATAGAAGCCAACCCAAATACTTGGGAATTGCTTTATGAAAAGATAAATCCCTCTAGTGAGGCTTTGGTTGTCTCCTCATGAGCCTTTATAGACTCCCACACAACCTCTACCTCTTAGTATTGCTTATTTAAATTTGAGTATTTTGATCTGGTTGAATATCGATCAGGGTTCACTCCTTTAGAGTCTGACATGCATTATCAACTCCCTCTCCTACTCCATGATACTACGTTAGATCTTCCCTTATCAGATACCTTTTTCAATATATCTCCCCAAATGTTGATCTTCTCCTATCATCATGTTTCTCCCATCAAAATATCAACTCTCTCAATGCATCTCCCATAGAGGCTGCTAGAGTTACTGAGTTCAATCTCGATTGTTATTTCATTCATGTTATGGCACACAACCTATTTAAGGACGGAAAGGCATACATCAAATTCCTGAAATCTTGTCATAAGTTTATCCATCCTATTGATCATTTAGATTTGGATATTTTGCTCTTTGATGGCCCAACTCTTAGCATCCCCATAGTACATGTCATGATGTTTGAGCCTGAGGAATTAGACCAACCGCTCCCTTTTATGTTAGAGTATTTTGAGGAAGGAATTGATATGTATATTGAAGGATATAGATATGTTAACCTTGGCACCCCAATGAGGCCAAAGATCATTAAGGTCAATGCTAGCCTTGCTGAAAAGGAATGGGATGTCTTGGTCACTTTTTTACATGAATTTTTGGATGTATTCACTTGGGAATAATTAAATATGAAGGGAATGGACCCTGATATCATTATCCATAACCTCATTATAGATTATGAGGCCCATCCCATTTGCTAAAATAGTGACCAATGGTAGTCAAAGTCTCTCAATTAGTCAAGGTTAAAATAAAAAATCTCATCCAATTCAGTTTCATCATCACCATTGACTACCCACGATGGGTTACCAACATTGTCCCTATTCTCAAGAAGAATGGGGTTGTTTACATCTGCATCAACTTCCAAGACCTCAATTTGTCTTATCTAAAGGACAAATTTCCCTCTCCTTTAATTGACTAAATTATGGATTCCACAACTAGTTTCAAGATCATGTCCCTCATGGATGAGTTCTCAAGGTACAATCAAATCTAAATTACACCTAAAGACTAGCATAAGATGAAATTCACTACCCCATAGAGTACCTTATGTTATGTCATCATACCCTTTGGTTTGAATAACATTGGGGCCATGTATCAGTGTGTCATGACCCACATTTTTCATGACCTCATCTACTAGATTATGGAATGTTATGTTGATGACCTCCTCAACAAATATTGTAAGAGGGACAAGCATGTGTGAGACCTCAAGATCATCTTTGAGCATCTTAGTGAGTATCACATCAGCCTCAACCTTGAGAAGCATATTTTTGATGTCTCAGATAGAAATCTCCTTGGCTTATTCATTTCTCAATTAGGCATCGAAGTAGATCTTGAGAAGATCAAAGTGATCCTTGAGATGCTTCCCTCATGAAAACTCATGTAGAAGTATTCCTTCTTTGGAAGACTCAATTTACTTAGATGATTCCTTGATAAGTATGCTCATAAATCCATACCCCTCATGCATCTCGTACATAATAATGCCCCATTCTTATGGGCCCTTAAGATCCAGGTGGCTTTTGAGGAGTTGAAGTGTATACTTTATAATCCTCCTATCATGATGGCACCCATTGAGGGTCATGAGTTCATCTTGTACACCTATGTCACTAATATCTCCATCAGGGGCATGTTGTGTCAAAAATATGACACTGGTAGAGAGAAAGAGAAATATTTACTACATCTATCACATGCTAATTGGTCCTAAGCTAAACTAATCTATCATAGAAAGGCAATGCCCCTCCCTCGTCTTCACCATAAATAAGTTGTGACATTATATGTTGGATCAAACCACTAATGTGATTGTCTAGTCTGATCAATTCCATTATTTGCTCAACAAGACACATTGTCAATCGAACTATGAGGTGGATCATGCTTCTTCAGGAGTTTGACCTTCTCATTGTTAACTAAAATTTCACCATGGGTTTAGTCATAACCAAACAACTTGATAAGTGCCCACTACCTAACCCTAGAAAGGAGTTGGTTGATGATGCCTTCCCTGATGAGATGGTCTAATCGATTGACTAGATTGAGGTCTTCAAGTTTGATTAGTATCAAGACATTATCTACTACCTTGAGACCCAGTTTTATCCCATTAATGACCCTTCACAAGAATTATTTTGGATATGCAAGCTCATCATTCGATACACCATTATAGGTGGTGTCTTGTTCAAGAAGGTCTAGATGGCATGTTGATGCAATGCCTAGACCTCAAGGACACTTCTCTCACATTAGAGGATTCTCACAAGACTGTTTATGGTGGCCACTTAGGAGGGCAAACCACCGCTCAGTGTATTATCAGGATGGACTATTATTGGCCCACTATTGTTAAGGATGTCATCTGCTACACTAAGATATGCAAGACTTTCTAATTTTCCAAGAATTTTATAAATGCCTCATGAGTCTCTTGCATTTTATCTCAAACCCTTAGTTATTCTCAGTTTGGGCTCTTGACTTCATCAATGAGTTTAAACCAACATCTTTTAATGGCCATCATTTGTTCATCATCGCCATTGATTATTTCATGAAGTGGGTTGAGGGCTTACCCCTTAGTGGCATGAGTAGGAATACTGTTGCCAAGTTTATCTTAAACCATCTCATTTTTAGGTTTGAGGTCCCTGCCATGATCATGGTCGATAATGGCCCAAGCTTCCAAAGCCCCAAGATGCATGAACTCATTGAATGTTTTGACTTTTAGCTCCATTTTTCCTCTACCCAATACTCCTAGGGTAATGGGCAAGCTGAATCTTCAAACAAAATGTTAAATAATATGTTGCTTTGCACTCTTTCCCAATCCAGGTATGATTGGCACCTCATGTTCTATCATACCCTTTGGGCCTACCAAATTAGTTTTTACATGACTATGGGGGTAACCCTGTATGCACTCATATATAGGTTTGAGGTTGTACTCCCTCTAGGGGTCTTAATCCCTTTTCTATAGTTTAAGAAATTTGGATCACTATCCAACGAGGAAGAATGTGCCACTTGCCTTGCCGAGCTTAATTAGTTGGATGAATTTTGCATTGATGATCTTGAGCATAATTATGCTTATCAACGTCATCAATAACACTAATTTAAGAAATTAGTGTATCTGCATCCATTATAAGTAGGTGGATTCTCATCTTCGAGAAAGAGCATCAAAAGAAGGGTAAACTCACTCACAAGTGGTTTGGCTCGTTCATAATCACCACCTCATTGTAGAATGAGGCCTTTCATCTCTTCACTCTCAAGGGTGAACCCCTACAACACCCAATCAATGGGTTTTGCCTCAAGATGTTTCATGTCTAAGGCCTATATAACCCTCTTGAGAAACCTACCTATGATATTATGGTGGATCTTTCCCCCCTTCTCATACCACTAACTTCTGTGTTGCTTATATATGTGTATGCACTTGGTTTTTTATTAGCATTTCCTACTATCTAATCACATGTATCTAGTATTCTATCATAGATGAAGCATAAAAATCACACACAAAACCATATACACATGTGCTAATAATGAGAAATGAGTGTATATATATCATAACAATACATGATTTTCTCTAGGTACATCAGTTGGCTTTCTCTAAGCTTGGGCTCATAGTCTGTAAAAATTGCCATAAGTGTGGATACTTATAATATACCTCCAAGTCAACCTATGATTGGGCTCTATATATAGTAGTCCTACTCAGGTGGAGATATCGATCTCTTCCTCTTGATCGGTCGAGCCACGATCTCCTCTAGGGTAGCCAGTTGGTCTACCCTCTCTCTGGGTACCTTTGTTCCTTTAGTCTACTCCTACGATAGCTAAACATATAGCTGATTGATCTTAGCCTCTGTTCAAGCTAGTTATGCCTCAAATCATGTCTTAGATACCTCATGTTATGATGACTCCACCTTTATTCATGGTATCTAGTGTTGTACTCTTGCTAGCTCAAGTGATGCTCATGCACCTACCTACCAGTAGTGGGTATGTGGATGTATCCCCATGGTAGATGGGGCACCCTCTTCATGTGTGGTATCAACACCACATCAGGGAATAACTCCCTTAGCTATAGATCCACCTAAGATCTAGTCTAGCTAGGTTGGTCTCTACACACACACATAGAGCAAATATGTTAGCAATACATCAAAGTTTGCTAAAGGAAGAGTACTAAAGACAAGTGTTATCTAAAAAATACATGTTCTTACCTAGTCATGACCCTGGTCTCTATAGGCCTCGATCTAGTCATGCTCGTCTTGGTGGTAGTAGTGGTCCTTGTTTTGGCTACCTATGCCCACTATAAGCTCCCTCATTTTCCTTGGCTGCACTCTTTACACAGCTCTGACTGGCCTAAGTTATGCCTATCTCTCTCATACCACTAGAGCCTTATCACCTTGGATGATGGTATGATCCTTCTAGGCCTTGAGACTCCTTCTAGCCCATGTAAATCTCCACTCTAACATCCTCTAACCACACCATAGACCTATATAGATTTTTTATGTAGTTATCTACTACATCTTGGTCTACAGTGGCTCATGGAGGACCAATCCTATCCATGAACTATGCAACCTAGGCAATACCCTCTACTAATTTAGGGTATGTCTTGCTACCTCATGGTATCCTTGGTCAAGTCAGCAGGAGTCTCTCTCATAATAGAAGTAAGATTAGTTAGGTCAATCCACCTACCCCAGTGTAATGGATGTGATCTAGCTACTAGTATAATCCTCTTAGGATGTACTGGCCCCATGAGTACCTTTGTCCTCCCTCTACTCTCTAAAAAATCCTATCTAGGATAGTGGTATCCTCCCTTTGATCTAACCATTGTAGATACTCCTAACCATAGTACTTACTATTACCATATATAGCTATGGAATCCTTGGATATCTCTAAGTGATCTACACCCCATGGTTTTTCTACTCTTGGTAGGGTCCCACTAGATATATCTTTGTTGATGTTGTGTCTTGCACTTGTGGTAGCTCTCTCTCTCTCTTGTAGACTCTACCTTGTGGATCCAGTGGACATCCTCAATGCTTAAGACAACCTCTAGCTCAGGTCCTAACTAGAACATGTACCTCTTAGGCACCTATGTTATCACCAATGAATTTACCAGATCTCTAGAGTAACATAATGATGGTATGTGTATGAATTTCCATAGTTATACACTCTACAGGTGATCTTGGTCTTATGTAGGTAAAGAGTTGGCTTCCTCGGCCAACTATGTTGGTACTCTTTCTCAGTTAGTCACCTCACAAGGTCTCTCTCCTTGCATTGGTCACTCACCTTCTTGTGATGATTCTCCCTCCTCTAGTACACTAACTCCTCTACATGTTTGAAAAACCAATAAATATTTAAATGGATCAGTCGTGTTAGTTGTGGAATGAAAAAATAGTGTTTAAGACAAGATTTTTGACCTATTTTCTTGCTTCACCCCTCTCTAATCTCTTTCAACCTATTCTAAGCCTTCTCAAGCTTCCCATGGCCTATTTTGTTCCCTTTCTAGCCTAGGTCATGGATTTTTGGGTAAAGACACTTCTTGACAATGGGCCAAGCCATGGCCCCCATGGCCTATCAGTAGCCTAGGTCATGGGTTTGCATAGGAAGGCCATGACCTGGGCCAAGGAATTTTGGGAAGCCTTAGGGCTTCCCAAAACTCCCTCATTAGGCCTCTATTTGGCCTCCCACTTGGCCTAAAGAATTTCTCTCTACCTCCTGATCATTTTGACTAGTTGGTTTTCCTGATTCATCCATCGAATCATCTATATTTAGTTAAAATGCCTGTAGCGCTTCCCAAACCCCAAAATTGACAAAGTTGTGTTCAAAGGACTTATCCAGACCATCATGTGAACCTTTGGTGTACTCCCTAGATCATTTATGCTCTGCTTGGGCTTTGGTGGCTATTTAGTCTTCCTTAGAGTTTATTAGCGTGAAAATGGGTGTGAAAATGACTTATTTTTCACTCTTTTTCCTCTTTTTAGCTCTCTTTTTTGCTTTTTATGGGTCCTTTGTGGGTTTTTGCCCTTTATTACATTTCAAATCATAAAACCTCCATCTCAAGAGTTTTATCCCATTATAAGCATAATGGTGACCTCCATTTTCTGTTTAGAGGGCTTCTTGGGCCTACTTTTGCCCTTTTTGATCCTTGAGATCCCTTTCATGTCCCCATTGACCTCCCAAGTTGGTGCCCCATCTCATGGGCACATAGGGATAGGAGTTGCTTGATGTGCTTCTTTTAGTTAGTCATTTCTCTATAGTTATGTAGTCAATTTTCTCTAACTCCTATTACTCTCTTTCACTGTGGTTCTTACAAGTGGTGTCAGTTATTGGTTACAATGGTTTAAGACTTGATTTAGTCTTTATTAACTAGTCTTTATCTTTTATGGACTTCTTACCACCTTCCCCTATTACCTCTTATCATGGCCGATATCTATCAACTACCTTGATTACAACTTGGTTTCATTATTTAACTCCCTTGTGTAATTCTCTTACCCTACCTCACCTTGAGATAATCCTTCTGTGTTCGTTAGTCCTACATCCTCGACCCCCATCATGGTGTACCTCTTCGTGGTGATTCACACAAATGGTGGTATTTAGGGTAACCCAAGACCTACCACTATAACTTGGGTCATTGATGATCCATGGGGCCATGAGCTTGTTGCAATGAGATGAATAATGCTATCAAGTATCACATGATTATTGGTGCTTTCACTGATGCCTATGGGTTAGGCATGTTATATGTGTATTTGTTCTCTAACTCACTCTTAGTTGTGTCTCAACTCACTAGTGCTTGGTCTATCCTTAGCTTTAGGTTGTTCCCCCTCTTCAAGGTGATGCACGATTTGCTCTCCTCCTTTGAGGACATTCAGGTCACCCATATCCCTCATGGGGAGAACACTAGGGATAACTCTCTAGTGAATGTCATTCTAGATTGTATGATGTGATTTGATATCACTTATGTCCCTTTTATGTAGGAGTTTGATCTAAAGCTAGATTTGGTTTTGGATTACATAGTATTTATAATGTCATGTGTGGATCTCATCATCAACTTCTTCTACTACCATCCTCATCTAGTAGTGTAGGTAATGTTCTCTTTTATCATTTTAGTTCTTGTTTTTATTTGATTTTATGTGGCTTCCAAGTACTGCACAACACTCCTTATTCCTTGAAACATCGATTGTTTATACCTAGGGGCATATGTAATCATACTTCTTGTGACCCTACTCCTTATGATTACACATTAGCTCACGTGCAGTCTACCAAACCTAGCTATCTTGATTTGATACATTTTTTGCTAGCATGGATCCTATCACATTGTATATACATCCCCCAGACATCCTTGGCACCTTACTAGCCCTTTCGCTCATTGGCAAGCCTTTTAGATGCCTCTTAAAGCCCTTACAGAGGCTTATTGACCATTTAGGATGGGTTTTTGACTCAGGCCATGATTTGGGGTCTAATCCATGTGATACCCCCCTAATCTATAGCTTAGGCCATAGCCTAGATAAAATGCTAGAAAAAGGGCCCTATTTGGTCCCCAATAGCTAGAAATGGGCAGTTTTTGGTCTTTGGCAAATTGGGGATGCCTTGTATGACTGCTTATCACTCATTTTTCATTCTCTCTCATAAATTTTTTCTCTAATATATCCTCTTTATCATCAATCTCTAAGTTCTTGTGCCTTTTTGGATCTCACTTGGTTCATTCTTGGCATGCTTGGGCTTTCATTATGATATGGGATGCCCTACTACTCTACAACTTAATTTGGTGATTCACCTTGCTCTCCACAGTGATCTTAAGGCTTGTTTCTTGTTACTAGATCCCTCAAGATCCATTTCACCTATTCTTTTACTCTCCACATTAGCTCTTTTACAGTTTGTAGCTTCTCCTTCACCTCTTCCATTTATCGGCTCTTGGTTTGGACTTAGCTCACATACAACTTGATCTTCCTCCTTAATTTCTTCCTATCTTGGATAATCAGTTGGTATATCTCTACATAATTACATTTGACCCTTATATGAGGGCACTTTTCTATGAAAATTTAAATTCTCATTTGTTTGCAGTAGTGTATTAGCTATGTTTACATTATTTTGGTAATTTAGTTTATTTGGAGAATTCTTTAGGGTATTTTTTGAAGATTTAGCATTTGTATGTATTTAGAACATCTTTCATTGATTGAAAATGTCTCCCATTACATGATATGCTTGGTTATGAAACATATCTCATTGCATGGTAGAATCCTAACTGGTCAAAACATTCTATACATTTGCATAAATAATCTCTTCTTTATTAAACTATAAAATTGCATCATTAGGAAGTGATAGTGTTAAAAACAAAGAGGCATTCTCTTTCACCCTTTCTTGAAAATGTCTTTGATTTCCAAAATGTCTTCCATTTGGCCCAAAAGTGCTTATCTCTTAATCTTATGCATTATCTGATAGTTTTCTCAATTCGACATTTCTATTTCTGTCATTTATATGCAAGCATATTTCTTGTTTAATCTTCTTTATTTACTGTAGTTATACCTATTAGAGATAATTGCATCCTTTATGTGATAGATCATGTTATCCCTAACCTATTTTATGATTCTCTCTTTAGCTTGGTGTAAGCTAGCAAACCAAATAGCCTCTATAGATCACAAGTAGCCCATATCATCCCTAAGACATTCATCCATCTAGGTGTTTGCTTAAGTACCCTATATACCCCCTGCCAAACCCTAGTGGCTCCGTTTAAATTCTTGTAGCTATAATTCCTACACCACATATTTATTTTTCTTAGTAATGCTTGTTAAAAAAATTCTCTATCCATATTTGTTATTTAAAACTAATGTATTGACCTCCATGCATAAACAATTATTTTCCACTATGCTTAATAGATTTTTAAATTTATTTTATATGGTCAATCACTTAGGTAAACCCATATTTAATATTATACCATCACATCCAAATTCCACACACTCATACTACATAAAATCTTTGAGGATGTCAATAGGAGAATTTATCCCCTCTTAAAATTTAAACAATTATGTAGGCTAGTGAGGCTTATTTGATTTGCTTCCTTTCATTTCATTATGTTAGGTGAATATTTTGTCACTCAGCTAACTGATAGGCAAAATAGTTCTATTCACCACAACATAAGGAGGTTGGTTAGCCAGATGTGCAGGTTTACCACATCAAAAGGGGACTAATCTCTCCTCTCATCAAGGGGAGATTCCCTATTAAATATGAGGAGCTATATACTATATATTTATGCTAAAAATAACACTTGGGGTAAGACAACACCATCCATCTCTCCTTTTTCAGAGATGATGTTCAAAGATCAAAGGAGAAACCTTAGGATTAATAACAAAAATTACTCCTCTTCTTTTCAGAAGTACTATTCAGCAAACCACAAGAATCTTCTTGGTAGTAATTGCAAAAGGTAACCAAGGGCGTAGTAACCAGCAAGTTGAGATATAGCACAAAGTCTCTACCTCAACTTCCCAAAAGTGAGATACAAAGGATAATGAGGGCACAAAGTCATCCCAAGGTCCTTTACATAGAAATAGAAAGAAAACACACTAAAGGCAATTGTGGGGGGCATAAAGTCTCTCCACAGTTGGCTTCAGGACACCTTCCTGACTACTTTCACTAATTTTGTTTATTTAATTAAAGGGATAGAAAATTTATTAAGGAAATAGACATAAGAACAATTTCCCCAACAACCAAGTTATTAAAACATAAAGTCTGAAAAGTCACTTTCTTATTCCAAAAAAAAAATATGATCAACAATCTGAGCTCAAAGTCTCAGTAATGTCTTTCAATTTGGGCAAAATTTAGTTTTTGATAACCAAAAGATCTCCTTAAAACAATGAGAGAGTCCAATATATATATCTCCAAGAAAGAATTGGGATCAGTAACACATCATGTTGCATTCAATACATTTTAAATTTTGTCAAGAAGAGTTGCTGGAATCGGGCGTAGTTGCCTATTTGCTTTTCTTAATGCAGAGAAATGGGTCACACCATTGAATGTTAGTGTTCTCCAATGTCCAATTGGTGGACTACTTCACCTTTTACAAACATATCACATGCATGGGTATTTCTAGTCTTTCCTCATCATTCCTCCTTTTTTGGCTGTGTTTTATCCCTTTCCTGAGATCTCGGGCCATCTCTTTGGCTAGTCACTGAACTTGCAATTGACACGTGGCACATTCCACTATGAAACAGACCAAGACACTTAGCAATATCTACTGGACTCTGAGAGAGGCTTAGGAGAAGCTTAGAAACTGGTAAGAAACTTGAAATGTGGATATAGAGACTTGTCGTGCTCTGTTGAGTTATAATGGGACACGTGGCAGTTTCTATTTTGAAACAAGTATAGACACGTGGCAATTTCTATTTGTCTATAAAAGCTTTAGAAATATTTTTGAAAATCTTGTGAAAGAGGACACATGGTAGTCTCTATTGAGCTTTGGCTATACTATATAAACATTTGGGACTCATTTTAGATCCACTCAGATGCTGACACTTGTCGGCTTTCACCACACTTTAGCTACCTTCAGAAAGCCCTTGAAACTTATATTAGTTTCCTATGGAAGATGACATGTGGCAGTCTCTATTGCATTGAAAATTATTAGAAACTGTGTCTTGGTAGATGACATGTGGTGACTTCCGTTGTTCTTCATAAGGGACATGTGGCACGTTCTGTTGCAACTTGATGAGGGACACATGGCAGTATCCAGGCTTTTATTTCTTCAGCGGGTTTTCTATTTCAGTAGAATTTTCCTTCAGATAGAAAGTCCAAATGAATTCTTTTAGATAATTTGTCTGAAGGAATTGTTCCTTTACAACTTTACTGTGGGAACATTTTCAAAGAAATTCCCTTGCTTGCTCAGCCATTGAATCAGTCCACTTGTTCCTTGCTTGCCCTCCGCAAGGGCTGTTTAAGCTCCAAAGTCACCTTTCATATTTTTGCAATGGTCCACTTTGGTTTCCAAGTGCCCTCTACAAGGGTTGTTTGTCCTTTGGTTTTGCCTTAGTCAATTTTTTGTTGATCTCAATAGGTGACACATGGCAGTATCTAATGTGAAATAGGCGAGGACATATGGCGGGTTCCACTACGACTTGGATACCTTTTGAGAGTCCTGCAGAAGATGACACATGGTAGCTTCTACTAAGCTTTTAAAAGCATTATGTAAACTCTTGGGACTCACTTGGATTTATGTGGATGATTACACTTGTCACATTCTGTTTGACCTTAGCAACTTACCTGGGGCCCGCCACAGTCTTCATGAAACAAAAGTAAGAGTCTACAGATTTTGACACTTAACGGCTTCCATCGAGTTTTACAAGGGACACATGGCATGTTCTGCTACTTTTTAGAGATGAATTATAATGTGTTCAATAGATGACACCTGGCAGCTTTCTGCTCTCAGACTTTTTCCTTTCCTTAGCCATTTGAACCGACCGATTGAACTAACTTTGGTTCAATGGTTCAATATTTTGTTCCACTCATTCAATTGACTGCTTGAACCAACTATGTTAAACCAAACCGTGTTGAAGCAAACAATGTTGAACCTTTACTGAAGATGCTGAACCTTGAACCCATTGAACCTTTGAACCAAAGTGGTTCAATGGTTCAACGGTTCAATGGTTCAAACCTTCTTCTCTTTAATACAGTGTTTTGAAGCCATTGAACTTTGAAGTGGTTGAACTTTGAACCTTGGCAAATGCGCTTAACTCTTATTGATGACATTGAAGCTTTGAACCCATTGAACTTATTGAACCAAAATGGTTCAAGGTTCAATGGTTCAAACACTGCGTAGAAGCTTGCCGATGAACTCTTTTGGTTGAACCAAGGCATTGAACCAATCTTGAAAATGACTAAGTGTTGAAAATTTGTTCTTTTGATTGAAATTGCACTTGTAGAAGCCTTTGAACTTGTTGAACCTACTGATTTCAAGCATGTAGAGTCCATAGATTCAAGCCTACAGAGTCTGTAGAAATCTAAAAAACTTGAAAAATGGAAAATTTGAATGCACAAAACAATTTTTTAAGAGGGGAGAGAGGATTTTGGTCTATTGGACCAAAATAGTTCAAATGTTGTCCAAAAATGAGTGATATTTTTGGGAGACAATAGTTGGCTCCAGTTGGGGAACTTCTTTCAGTTGAAAACTTGGAACAACTAAGGGGATTAAAAACTAGATTCTCTAGTGCCTTGAAGTATGCCATTGGGTCATGGAGTCATGCTAAAAAGAAAGGTGACAAAAACAAAAATGAAAGCACAAAAAAAGGACTAAAGACTATACAAATATACATATTTTACAAGCTAATCTTATCTGATACTTTACAGATTGAAGTGTTTCAGATGTTGCCCACTGTGAGGTAATGAAAAGGGCATACCATCTTGATATTTCAGCAAGAAACTATTTTCACCATTGAACTGATGAATAGTAAATGGGCCCCTCTAAAGGGAGTCAAACTTCCCATGCATCCCTTTTGGTTCTCTTCTCTTGTCCCACAGTAAGACTTGATCTCCAACCTAGAAATCATGTTTTTTTGCCTACTGGTCGAAGAGTTTCTTCACCAGACTTTTATGGGCAGAAATTCGGTCCACCACCATAGTTCTCTATTCATCCAGCTCAGTCAAGTACATGATCCTCTTATCAAGGTGGCTTTCATATGTCTGATCTTCAATTTCCTTAGCCAATTTTAATGTTGGCAATTCTAAGGTGATTAGTATCTCAACATTGATACCATAAAGAAGTTGGAAAGGAGACATACCAATTGTCATTTTTGGTGTAATTATATCTACCCATAAAGCATCAAACATTGCTTTATGCCATGTCCTTTGGTTGCCATCCACCAGCTTCTTGATGATAGTCACCAGGTTCTTATTGCTTGATTCAGCTTGTCCATTCCCTTGTGGAAAGTAATCAAAAGAGTGAGAGAGGGTGATCCCATAATAAAATTAGAACTGAGTGATCTCTTGGGAAGTGAAACAAGCTGCATTGTTAGTAAAAATCTTGGTTAGGACCCCAAATTTGGAAATGATATTCTCCTTGAGGAAATTGCATACTACTTCTAAAATAGCATGCTTAGTTGGGATAGCTTCCACTCACTTGGTGAAGTAGTCAATTGTTGTAAGGACATAATCATGTCCAGCACTTGAAGATGGGTTTATAGCTCCAATAAAATTAATTCCCCATTGCTGGAATGGTTCCTCTATGACCACTGGCTTGAGAGGCAGGGCAGCCAACTTAGGTCTCCCAATAAACTGCTGGCATAGTTCACATTTTCTTACCCACTTAATGCATCTTGGAAAAGAGTTAGCCAATAATACCTGGCTCGCAGAAACTTGTGGGTAATTATAGGAGTAGAAAAATGTCATCCACAAGCTAGATTGTGGAAGGATTTCAAAAGTTGGCTTTGTTGCTCCTTGTCCACACAGCGAAGGAACACTCCATCAAGGCTCCTCTTGTACAGGCCATTGTCCCAAAGGACAAAATTGGCAGCTTTCAACTTGATAGTCCTCCTTTCTTTGTAAGATACGTGAGCATGACACTCACCATAAGTAAGGAAATGAGAAATATTTGAATACCACTCATTCATGGTGGAGACAAAGAGGACTTTTGGTGTGTCTTCCATATTTTTTTCTTCATGCTCTATTTCTACTGGTTTGTTATCAACAATTGATTGGCATAGGCCTTTTCCCCGTACTAGCTTTGTTGGCTTGATAACTAGATCAAACTCCTAGATCTTTGCAATCTAATTGCCTCTTTTTGTCCTAAAATCTTGTTGAGTTAGTATAGATTTGACCGTGGTATCAGGAACCAAGGCAGTAGTGTGAGAATTCAAGATGTAGAAGTGGAAATGTTTGATTGCTTTCACCACTACATAAGCATGCTTCTCCATGTTTAAGTACTTTAGCTCATGAGCTTTAAGAGGTCATCTCATGAAAGAAATGGGAGATTCCATACCTTCTTTATTCTATTGAACCAAAATTGCTAAAAGCGTGTGTTTAGAGGCATAATTGTATATGATGAACTCTTTGTTATAGTCTGGACAAATCAAAATTGGGGCGTGGGTAATGGCAGTCTTGATATCCTCAAATGCTGACTTGCCTTCTTTAGTCTAGCTAAAGGTGGACTTTCCCTTCATCATGTTCATAATGTGTCGAGTCTTCTCAACAAACTCGGGGATGAACCTTCGTAAGAAATTTACCTTTTCGAAGAAAGAGTGAACATCAGTCTTACTTGTAGGCAAGGTAAGCTCTTGGATAGACTTGACTCTATCTGGGTCAATCTTTATGCCTTATTTGGACATAATGTGTCTGAGAAGTTTACCCTCTGTTACTCCAAAAATTGACTCCTTCAAATTCAAGGAAATACCATTCTGGTGGCAACATTTCAGCACTTGTTGCAAATAGTGTACATGTTCAAAATGATGTTTGGAAAAGACAGTCAAGTCATCAAGGTATTACATAATAAACTTACCCATCTCATCCTTGAAAGCAAGGTCCATTTCTCTCTAAAAGGTGGTGCCAGTATTTATCAAGCCAAAAGGCATCTTTTTATATGCAAATGTGCCCCAAGGTGTGGTGAAGGCAGTCTTGTGCTGGTCTTCTTCACTAACTTCAACTTGATTGTATTTTGAGAAGCCATCTAGCATTGATAACATCTCTGAACCGATCACTATTTGGAGCACTTGATCCATGATGGGCAAAAGATAGTTATCCTTTAAAGATGATTGATTTAGATTCTTGAAATCCACACAGATGCAAATTTCACCATTCTTCTTCCTCACAGGGACTATGTTGGCAATCCATGTGAAATGATGGATTGGGAAAATTATCTTAGCATTCAAAATTTTCTATATCATAGAAAGAATAGTACCTGATATCTTTGGATTATAATACCAAGATTTTTGCTTGTAAGGCACCAAATCATCCTTGAGAGGATTTTCATGGTGAATTTCCTCAGGCCTAAGAGACTTTAGGTCATCATAAGAGTATGCTAAGACGTCCATGTATTGGCTGAGTAAAGTATTAAACTTGAACTTCTCTTCGGGAGTGTAGCATTTACTAATGTTAACCATCTTGGGATCTTCCTTGGTACCCAAATTTATTTGATCAAACCCCTAGGAGGAGCTTGAATCCATTTGTTACTATTTGACGAACCTGTCATGCTTGTCAAACAATTTCTCAAGGGAAAACAAGCTTTTTGGAATTTTATTCCCTTTAAGTTATAGAAACTCTTCACCTGCATTTGAACTTGATTCAGGGGCTGGTTCAGGCTTGTGAGGTTCACTACCTTTGAAATGCAGTCATTTAAAGTTGTCCTTTTATTCTAAGAAGGCAATGATTTGGTGATCACTATTGAATACTTGCAAATGATCAGCATTATCAGGCACACTTGGTTGAAAATCCAATTCAATGGTGTACTTATCTTCTTTAAAGTCTGAGTGAGGAACTAAAAGAGTTGCTGAAATAGTGAGTGCATCAGCTCGATTATTGACTTCTCTAGATATGGCAGAGATGTTGAAAGCATCAAATATTTCAATTTTATCCCAGATTAGGTTATGGTAATGGTGTAATCTCTCATTTTTGGTTTGATACAAGTTCTTTACCTGAAAAACCACAAGTTCAACATCTCTTTTGGCATGAAGGAGTTTGATGCCTTTATCTCTAGTAGCCTTCAATCTAAGCAATAGAGATTCATACTCAGATGTATTTTTGGTATTACTAAACTATAATTTATATGAGTAATGTAAAATATCTCCTTGAGGAGATATCAACACAATCCCAACTCCTGAGCTTGTAGAGGAGCTGTTGTCATCAAATTCTAGAATCCATACCTCATCAGACACTGATTTTTATTTAGATTTTTATTTATTAGAAAGGGAAGATCCTTCTCCATCTGTACTGCAACCTATCAATTCTTATGATGTATGGTTTGAGTCAAACCCTAGATCACATTTAGGGACTTCATCAAGTACCTCATGAACTTTTATGGATAAAAAGTAATTACCCATGCCTGAAGACTCAAATAGAATTTGAGCTTCAGGTGCTGATGTTTGAGTGACCACATATTTTGCTTCCTTTTCAGGAAACAACCTCTGCATGATGCCTTTGACAGGGATCCTTGCTTCAGATAGGTCCATGCTCAATTCACCACCAACATCTTTACAAAAATTTCACCCCATAAGAATGAGATATGAGGCTGGAACATCGGCCACCAGGACTATCATCTTGATTCTTTTGTCTGAGAATGTTGTAAATGCAAATTGGGCATCTTTGATTTGTCCCAACAGAAGTACTTGTTTGTTCTCCATGGAGAAACATATCCCAAAGGTTTTGGTGAAGGTGAGTCCAAGAGATTCTGCCACTTTGATAGGCATGACATTATCTGAAGCTTCAGAATCAATGATGTAATTACTCAATTTGTGACCATTTATCAACAGAGAAACATAGAAAGGCTCTATTTTCCCAGGGGCAGCTGGAAGAGTAATGACAAGATTGTTTGTGATGGACATGTTCCTTGGAAAATCATGAGTTACCTTTCTAATCTCTTGTCCTATGGAGATGGCTTTATTCTTTACACTCTGAACTAACCTATCCAACTGCTCAGAATTGGATTTCAAGAATTCAAATTCAGACATTTGAGTTTTGGTCTTTTTAATGTGGTTGATTATGTCAAATGACTAAAATGGATTAGGAATAGAGGAAGGTAGTTCATCTTTCTAGTTTTTTGGAGGAGGAAGACTGGTCTATAGAATTGAAGATGAAGATGGAGAAATGCTTGATGCACTTACATTTTTATTACTCACCAGGTCTTTTGGTTGGAAAGGCATAGAAATTCCTCATCTAGCAATTGAGATTGCAAGTTGAAAACCTTCTCCTATTTTTTCTTTATCAGCTTTTTGGGCTAACTGGTTTTAGGACCGAGTGAATACAGCATATGATCCCTCATCTATTTTACCTTCACTTCTGGGTTCATCTCGATAATTCAGGAAACCAATGTTAGAGTCACCAGCTGACTCTTCTTGATCTTTTGTAAGGATATTAGCATCATTTTCTTAATTTAATTTAGACTGAAAAGAGAAATTAGATTCTATTTTGAGATATCCAACTACTGAATTGGTTGGGGGTGCTTTAATGGCAAGTTTCCCCTGTGGGGGAGGAAAACAATTTGGCTTTCCTTGATTTCTGGCAGCATTGCCTTGGTATGACTGATTGGGGAATGTCCTTCTTGGCATATCCATGTATGAAGGAGCTGACTATATCTCTTGTGCCATTTGCTTCCTAAGAGCTAACAAATCATTTGCCAGTTTTTGCACCATTAGATCAGTGGTATTTATAGAATATTCAGAAGATGAAGAAGTTTTACATCTATTAAGATCTCTCCTTATATTTCCTACCAAGATAAGGTCAACTTCCACCTCAGTAGCCAAGTTTTGAGCTATAACAAGGTCTATTTAGCCAGCACGTCTCGATAGAAAACTTACTTTAGGCAGCTGAGAGTTGATGAAGAAATATTTGAGATTTTTAGGTGTAGGCTGAGCAATTACAGGAATCCTATTCTTCAGCTTGTCGAACTTGGCTATGAAATCCCTCATTGGTTCATGAGGCTCCTTATTCATTTGTGTGAGTTGAGCCAACAGGGCATGTGCATCTTCTACAGGTTTGAATCTGGCTTCAAACTTGGCTTTGAGGGTATTCCAATCAGTCACAATCTGGGCTTGCAGATGATAAAACTAGTCTGTAGCATCACCTTGTAAAGTTTCCATGAATAGCCTCACTGCTACATCCTCAAATTCCACACCTATTATGCCACAAGCTATGCTGAAGGTTGTAATATGTTCATTAGGATGAATCTTCTCATTGCCATAGAACTTGGAGAAATTTTTCCTTAAACTACGTGATAGCTCATGTAGAAGTGGAGTTAAATTGAGTGGGCCAAAAGAGTTACCCCAAGGACCTCGAACTGCCATTGTATGACTATGGAAAGGTGGGATAAAAAAACTCAAAGGGGTAAGTATTGACAAAGCTTTATTAATAGCAAAAGTGGAGGCTTTGCTCGGTAATGGAGACTTGACTTTAGTAAGAGGAAAGCTCTTGGTTTGTTGGAGACAATATGGTAAAGAAAATGGATCAAAATTATTTTGTTGTACCAACTTGAATATAGGGTCAACAATACCTTTAGCCTTTTGGCTTCGTGAATACCATGGATCTGCCAGATTGTAAAACAAAAATAGGAAAGAATTGGCCCTACTTTAGCTTGAAGCTTGAGGCTTCAAACTGTGCGCTCTATCCCAGTTGGTGCGGAGGTGGAGGGAGATGGTAAGGCTATAATGATAATGGATGAGACATAGAATAGAGTTGCCAGAGTCTATAATGGATAAGGGCAGGGACTGCTTCAATCTGAAACTTGAGGCTTCAAATTACACATTCATCCCTAGCAAAGTCACCAAAAATAGTTTTGTTCACCACAGCATAGGGAGGTTAGTCGGCCAGATGTGTAGGTTTACCACATCAAAAGGGGACTAATCTCTCCTCTCATCAAGGGGAGGTTCCCTATTAAATATGAGGAGCTATATACTATATATTTATACTGAAAATAACACTTAGGGTAGGACAACACCATGCATCTCTCCTTTTTCAGAGATGATTTTGAAGGATCAAAGAAGAAATCTTAGGAGTAATAATAAAAAGTACTCTTCTTTTCAGAAGTACTATTCAGCAAACCACAATAATCTTCCTGGTAGTAATTGTAAAAGGTAACCAAGGGCATAGTAACTAACAGGCTGAGATATAGCACAAAGTATCTACCTCAACTACCCAAGAGTGAGATACAAAGGACAATGAGGGCACAAAGTCATTCCAAGGTCCTTTACATAGAAATAAAAAGAAAACACACTAAAGGCAATTGTGGGGGGCACAAAGTCTCTCCACAGTTGGCTTCAGGACACCTTCTTAACTACTTTCACTAATTCTACTTATTTAATTAAAGGGACAAAAAATGTATTAAGGAAATAGACATTAGAACAATTTCCCCAACAACCAAGTTATTACAGTACAAAGTCTAAAAAGTCACTTGCTTTCTTATTCTAATAACAAAATATGATCAACAATCTGAGCTCAAAGTCTTAGTAATGCCTTTCAATTTGGGTAGAATTTAGTTTCTGATAACCAAAAGATCTCCTTAAAACAATAAGAGAGAGTCCAATATATAGCTCTCCAAGAAAGACTTGGCAGCAGTAACACATCATGTTGCATTCAATACATTTTAAATTTTGTTAAGAAGAGATGCTGGAATTAGGCATAGTTGCCTATTTGCTTTTCTCAATGTAGAGAAATGGGTCACGCCATTGAATGTTAGTGTTCTCCAATGTCCAGCTAGTGGACTACTTCACCTTCTAGAAACATATCACATGCGTGGGTATTTCTGGTCTTTCCTCATCGTTCCTCCTTTTCTAGCTATGTTTTATCCCTTTCCTGAGATCTCGGGTCATCTCTTTGGCTGGTCCCTGAACTTGCAATTGACACATGGCACGTTCTACTGTGAAATAGACCAGGACACTCAACAATATCTGTTAGACTCTGAGAGAGGCTTAAGAGAAGCTTAGAAACTGGTAAGAAACTTGAAATGCAGATACAAATACTTGTCGTGCTCTACTGAGTTATAACGAGACACGTGGCATTTTTTGTTTTGAAACAGGTAGAGACACATGGCAGTTTTCATTTGTCTATAGAAGCTTTAGAAAGATTTTTGAAAATCTTGCAGAAGAGGACATGTGGCAGTCTCCGCTGATCTTTGGCTATACTATAGAAACATTCAAGACTCATTTTAGATTCACTTAGATGCTAACACTTGTCAACTTCTAACGCACTTTAGTTGCCTTCAGAAAGCCCTTGAAACTTATATTAGTTTCCTACAGAAGATGACACATGGTGGTCTCCACTGCATTGAAAGTTATTAGAAACTATGTCTCGACAAACAACACATGGCAGATTCCACTGTTCTTCATAAGGGACACATGGCACATTCCACTGCAACTTGATGAGGGACAGGTGGCAGTATCTGGGCTTTTATTTCCTCGATGGGTTTTCTATTTCAGCAAACTTTTCCTTCGGATAGAAAGTCTGAAGGAATTCTTTTAGATAATTTTTTTGAAGGAATTGTTCCTTTACAACTTTACGTCGGGAACTTTTTTTAAGGAATTCCCTTACTTGTTTGGCCTTTGAATCGGCCCACTTGCTCCCCGTCTGCCCTCCACAAGGGTTGTTTGAGCTCCAAAGTCACCTTTCAGATTTTTGCAATGGTCCACTTTGGTTTCTAAGTGCCCTCTGTAAGGGCTATTTGTCCTTTGGTTTTGCCTTAGTCAATTTTTTGTCGATCTCAATAGGTGACATGTGGCAGTATCTGATGTGAAATAGGTGAGGACACGTGGCGGTTCTACTGCGACTTGGATACCTTTTGAGAGTCCTGAAGAAGATGACACATGGCAGTTTCCACTAAGCTTTTAAAAACACTATGGAAACACTTGGGACTCACTTGGATTTATGCAGATGATGACACTTGTCACATTTTGTTTGACCTTAGCAACTTACCCAGGGCCCGCCATAGTCTTCATGAAACAAAAGGAAGAGGCTACAGATATTAACACTTGGTAGCTTCCATCGAGTTTTGCAAGGGACGTGTGGCACGTTCTACTGCTTTTTAGAGATGAATTATAATGTGTTCGGTAGATGACACCTAGCAACTTCTGATCTCGAGCTTTTCCTTTCCTTAGCCATTTAAACTGACTGATTGAACCAAATTTGGTTCAACGGTTCAATGGTTTAATCTTTTGTTCCACTCGTTCAATTGACTGCTTGAACCAACTGCATTGAACCAAACCATGTTGAAGCAAACCATGTTGAACCTTTGAACCTTTATCAAATATGTTGAACCTTGAACCCATTGAACCTTTGAACCCGTTGAACCTTTGAACCAAAGCGGTTCAATGGTTCAAACCTTCTTCTCTTTGATAAGTGTTTTGAAGCGGTTGAACTTTGAAGCGGTTGAACTTTGAACCTTGACAAATGTGCTTAACTCTTGTTGATGACGTTGAACCTTTAAACCCATTGAACCTATTGAACCAAAATGGTTCAAGGTTCAATGGTTCAATGGTTCAAACACTGCGTAGAAGCTTGCCGATGAACTCTTTTGGTTGAACTAAGGCATTGAACCAATCTTGAAAATGACTAAGTGTTGGAAATTTGTTCTTTTGATTGAAATCACCTGTGGAAGCCTTTGAACTTGTTGAACCTACTGATTTCAAGCATGCAGAGTCTGTAGATTCAACCCTATAGAGTCTGTAAAAATCTAAAAAACTTGAAAAATGGAAAATTTGAATGCACAGAACAATTTTTTAGGAGGGGAGAGAGGATTTTGGTCTGTTGGACCAAAATAGTTCAAATGTTTTCAAAAAATGAGTGATATTTTTGGGAGACAACACATTACACTGGCAGAACTAAAATATTTGATCATCTCTTAAATAATACCAATTCTTATTTGGTCTCCTCAATTCTTCTATCCTTTGAAAGTATGATTTGACAATGGAGTGTACTTTATAATTAATAAAAGGGATAAATTAAT
The DNA here is from genome assembly GCA_037957365.1 of Torreya grandis. Classification (NCBI taxonomy): domain Eukaryota; kingdom Viridiplantae; phylum Streptophyta; class Pinopsida; order Cupressales; family Taxaceae; genus Torreya; species Torreya grandis. The sequence goes on from JARHVA010000400.1 coordinate 3,563,869, forward strand.
AGATACTTATTAAATTACACATCTTATATGACCTATAAATTTATGTGATAGCCAAATATGACTTCGATACAAATTCCTTTATCACTATAGAAGTGCATTCAAATATCAACTGACTATCTATGTGGTTTGACATGTTTATTTTCAACTTTCTCTGTTAAAGTATTCAGTACCATTTTTGATCATTTTTATTGGTCCAAACTTATCCATTATAGTATGTTATAAGTGGAAACAAGTATGTTGCTCACCCACTATATTAATTTAGTCCATAATAAAATGGTAAGTTCTGCATACACTATATTAATTCAAGAAAAGTAATTTAAGGAAGAGTCACAATTTGGTTCTTAGACAAATCAAGTTGAATAAGACTTGTGAGATTTCCAATTTAATCTAGGATCCACTCAAGCTAGTCTATCAATTTTCTTTGAAGATTCAAAATCTTGGCACTTTTCTTAGTTATTGCCTCAATGAGGCTAGCAATTTTTACGAGGCTAATTTTTTATCCCTCGTCCATGTTTATACCATAATTTTCATTTTGATTAATTTGAGTAAGATTGCTACAAAAAATGCATGAAAAATATATAATTTATTAAAAATATAAATTTATATGAAAATGATATTAATTTATCAAAAGGAGACATTCGGCGATTGTAAATTCTTACCATGAATCTTCAATCTAAGTTGATCAAGATGATCTCAGCCCTTATTCCTCAAAAAATTACTAGAAACTAAGAAGGGATATCTAGGTATATCTAGATAACAAAATAATATATTAGAAACTAACTAAGCTATCACCCACAAAAATGTGTGTAAAATTAAAAAAAAGTGTGGTGTACTCTAGGTCACAAATATAAATATAGGATTTCTTGAAGAACCATTCTTGATTAAAAAAAAACTATAGTAACTCCTTTTAAAAGTAGCAGATTTTGTTTTTAATTACATTCAGGTAGGCAAATTGAAACTAGTAATTAAAAATAAAGTGGGATTCAAGGGTTCCCTTGAAGGAATTATGAATCCTTAGAGATGGTGTTGCCACTGATAGTGCCCTAAGCAATGGTACTTGTGTAAGGGAGATGGTAACAGTGCCTAGTCAAGGTAGTGACTATGTATAAAAATCTAAATGGCATATGAATCTAGAAGATAGTAAGTGCTCTACATATATAAGATCGTTTGAGGCCTGTGCTTGATGATAGTGGCTTAGCCTCCTGAAATTAAAACATTGAGCCTAGACATCATTGAAATTCTCCACCAAAAATTACTAGAGCACAAAATCTTCTTACTTCAAATCAATTTCATAATCTCAAACCATAATCTCCTTACTTCATATCAATTTCATAATTTAAACCTAAAGATAATGGGACACATATCATTTTGTGTCCCATTATCTTTATTATTACCTATTGTAAAGGTATTGTACTATTGTTTTTGTTGAAGGCATTGACTCTTGTCAATGGAATCATGTGGCCAATGAAAATGCCTTTTATAAGAAAATTTGGTAATTATATAATGTTTGTGACTGCCTCATTATTTTTGAGGTTAAAATTAAATATCGATCATTTTTCCCATTACCTATCCAATAAAAATACTTAATTTGGTTTTATTTTTCAAAGTATTAAAGGTTTGATTGCAGGAATTACTGGAAATGGCAATGGCTAGGACAAAGAGTTGTTGTGGTAGCTGTGATACCTGTAAATTTTTGTTGCAGCTACCTACAACAAAATAGGGGCCAACTAAAGGACCCTCTATTTTTAATGGCTTCTTCACATGGACACCACTTCTTGACATTTGGATTATTGTTGTTATGCTACTGCTGTAACCTGCCACTGGACAGTGTTGTTACAGGGTTGTTTTAACACTTTCTAAAGATAAATTTTAATTTTTCATTGACCAAATAAAATTCTTGACAATTGGATTTTTTATTAATTCAATTAATAACTATTAATATATATATAAATATGTTTGAAAATAGACTTGGTTTTCAATCAAATATTTTTATTTCCATGAAAATACTATGTATACATATGCAAACCTTTGTTATGCTATAGAGTCCTCTTCTTATGCTATGATAGTTTTTGAAATGGTACACTGAGAAGTAGGTATTGCCCCTATGCCCTTTACAAGAACTATTTTTAGATTTTCATCCACCAAGGAGGCTGCATGGAAAATAGACAAAAAAAAATTTATGATGATCACATCCAATTCCAAAAAAAATTAGAACCCTACTTTTTATGAAGATTTTGAACTAAAGCTATGTGAGCTACACCCAAAACATAATCTAGCCTACCTTTCAAGCATGTAAAACCATTAAACACATTAAAAATAAATAAAATATGTGGGTATTGAATAAACAAATACAAAACCTATTATCTAAAAGAGCTTTAACACCCGCATCTCAGTTGCTCCACCAGTTCTTTAGGGCAGTTCAATGTTATCGATGAAGAATCCAATCTGCTTCAGTTTTATTGCCATCTTGTCAAAGTATTGTATTAACTTTTTCCTATGCATATTATTCTTTCTACACTCTTTACTTTTGTTCACTTGTATTCAAAACATAAAAAAGAAGATAAAAACATAGCATTAATTTTTTTGAAACTTTGTGTTTTGTTGCTTAGTGCCTTCATTTTTTTGAAATTTTCTTTTCATTCCTCTCTTTTGTGCTGCATAGTTGACCTCTTTGATTTTTTATTTTTATTTCTTCTTTTATAGTGTTGCTACTCATTATCTTCTGAGTCTTTTTTTTACTTTAATACATTTTTTCTCTTGGCATTCTGGTACTTGTTTGGTGCCTACCCTTTGCTACTGTGGGTTGTAATTATGAAATGAATTTTTGTTGTTTGCTATTTGTTTTTTACTATTGCAAATATTAATTACTGTTACAAAAATTCTCATATTACGAATGTTTATGTTTTTACCAACTGAAATATTAGATAGATTTGTATATATATAACCAACATGTAATTTTTAACTATTGTTATTACTTATTTGCTTATACTTATTATTATATCAATTGACAAATACATTTGGACCATGTGTAGTCTTTTAAAAAATAATAATGAGTTTTAAGTGATTTGTATATTGCAGATACTAAATTTACCTTCTCAATTCGTGTATTTGAAAAGGTATTTACAATTCTTTTTTAAAGTATTTAGAACAAATACATTTGAAAAAAAAAATAGATTTTATAGATTATTTTGTAGGAAATTTACTTATTTTAAAAAACAAATGTAATTTATCTTATTTTGTGATTGGCTTCATTATTGACTTATTTGAAAAGGTGCTTGCATTTTTTATTTAACTCAAAAGTGTTTACAACAATTAATTCAATTATTTGATGAGGTACAAGAGTTTTTTTATTTTCTTTTTAGCTCTTTGGATTCATTGAATTAGAGCAAACTATTTATTCCTACATAAAAAGCTTTATATAGAATTCAACTAATTGTAGAGCAAGATTCAATTTAGCTTTAATTGTCAGTGGATTAAAATATTGATATTTGGGAAATGAAAATGCCATTTTTGTCATTGCTAATGCAATTGCATTTTTATGCAATAGGAAAACCATAAAAAATGAAAAAGGAAAACCAGAAACTAGATCAAACAAAATGTTAATAGATGTTGAAACATATGAACAACAACCAAAAACATTATTTTTGAACATTAACGATGCCCTAAAAGATAGACACCTTTTTCAAATTAATTCATTTAAATACAACGTAAGTGACTATTTTTTGATGCAATTCAAGTTTGACTGAATATTCGTTACACATCAAATGAATTACGAAATGGAATGATTGATTATTTTATAGTATGCTTAAACAATAAAAATGTAGATGCAATACGGTCATATGAACATGAAATGCATTCTAATGTGATTTATGATCTACATGGAATACATGATAAGGAAACCTATTTACGGAGAATGAGGCTTTTTTCAAAGAATAATATAAATGCAATTGAAATTGGCCTATGGGATGATACATTTTGTATCCAATGGACATCTAAATGGTTAAACATATAGATTTGCTTATGGTCACTGATACAAAAAAGAAAGTATTTACACTTTAACAGAGAATCATCAATACCATAATATTCAATACTATTCCATGGCAACAATCCCACCTATGGCCACTATGATCCTTCATTGTGCAAAAGAGCAAACACAGAAACTACTGAAACTATTGAAATTGAACAATTGAAACTATCAAATACATGTGAAAATCTTTAATGTGAATGGGATGTTATTTCATATGAAATGGAAAGTTATGGCCTTTATGTATCATTATCATTTGTTAATAGTTGTGGTGCAAGTATGTTCAATGCAATAAGCTTACTAAAAAAAAATGAATTTGATGTCTAATCTCTTAGACATTATATGGCACAAACATTTTGTAATGCGATTTTCACAATGGACAAAAATGCAATGCATTGCTTGTATTTATGCCAACTAGAATTATCAAAAAATGAAAATAGAAACATCTCAAATTGGAAATAATATATCAATATGATTGGAATACCATATGTAAAAGGGAAAACAAAGGGTGACCATTAATGCTCATTATGGCTTTCAAATATTTTGCTAATTGAAATTTTGAATTGGATAGCAAGAACTAAAACAATCATTAACATATATATAAACTGCTTACAAGCAAAAAAAAATATATAATGTAATTTCATTTGAAATAGACACAATGCATATTCATTATGAACCTTTATGAAAAACATGTCAGGTATCAATTCAAATAAATTTTTTTAATGCACCTATGGATATAGTAGATGAAGAAATGTGATTGCAAAATTTAAATGCAATAAACAAATCCAATTACATGTCTCCTAAAATAAGTGCAGAAGAAATTGGCATGACGATCCTATCACCATGTACAAAATAAAGAATGATTATAGAAGAAGACAAAGAAATACTTGGAAATAAAAAAGGAAAAATATTGTGTTTGTTAAAAAAACAAATTTGTGAACAAAAAATAATGACAAGCATTGTAGAACAAAACAATGACAAAATTGCTAAAATGGACAATGATAAAGTTCTAACGCTTATAAGAATATGAAAAAGAAAATATGTGAGTGAAAAATAGCTACCATTGAAATGTGATACAAAGAAACATATATCATTGCATTGTTTAAAGAAAAAATATGCGAAAAAATAAATAATGAACATGCAATGCAAATAGGAAATGAAAAGGTAGGAAAAATAATTGAAATATACTTATGAGAGATTAAAGATAGGCCTCCTATTGCTTGTTCAGTTTGTGAATGATTACACTTTAAAAAATACTTAGTTAGAATTAGTAAGAATATCACTAACATTTGGTCTTTAATTACTATTGATTTTGAATTTGAATGAAAGAAAATAGGACAACAACTATGTAAACAATGCAAAAAAATCAATTGAAAATGAAAAGATGCCTATGTTTGCTTGTCCTTTTTGAATAAGAAGAAACAAAATAATAGAAGTAGTTTAGAAACTAAGCTTATTAGAAGAAATATTAGTTTTTATGTGCATGGCTTTTTCACAAATAAGACAACTTGGATATAAAAGAGTAGAAATAGGATTGCTTGGAACAATTATAAATGTGCCTAATAATTTTGACCATATTCAAAAGGCATTGCCTCGAAAACCTATAAACTAAGTTCAAATAATTACAGTTAAAGTAAAACATAAATTGGAATGCAAAAATGCATATGTAAGAGGAAACATCAGGACAACATGTGTCATGAATGCATTGGTTGAACTATGCAAAATGTCGTTGTATATGCAAGAAAGAGTTGCAATTGAAAAAAACTAGTATGGCACACTTGAAAACCAAATTAGGCAATCAACAAAGGACATTGACAATGTAGAAGACATTGACAATAATGCAATTGAAAATGGCATAGATCCAATCACAGAATCAGTTATACATGGATTTGAAACTACACATTCAATAAAATATTTAGAAATAAAAATTATCGAAATTGCACCATTTAAAGGCTTAAAACCATTGGGTATTTTCCAAGACAAGTTTTTAGAAGAAATAAAGTTCCCAACTTTGTACTATGGTTTTATCCGACCTGATGATATTAAAAAAAAATTCTCATACCAGAAAATAGTAAAATGAGAACTTTTACATGAAAACAATAATATTGCAACTCATATTACAAACCTTTTGTTTCAAAGTAATTAAAATTATCATACAAGAAGTTTGTAGCTTCACATGGATATGCATATGAAAAGGTGAATTGAAAGGGAAAAAAATTATGCAAGAGATGTCAAGAGCAAATCAAAAATAGAGAAAATGTTAAAATCTCCAATAGTTTTTGAATCTCTAAAAAGCATTCGAATATAACCTGACTATTTGGAAAATACAAAGAAAAATATTTTTACAATGATAAAATAATTAGGACCACCTACTTTTTTATTACTTAACAAGTGATGAACAATTTTGGAATCCATTATATAAAGCATTAGGAAATATAACAAAAAATAAGTCACCACAGCATAATGAAAACATATTTGAAAATGATATTGATGTAATAATAAGAACAAACCCAGTATTTTGCATTTGTTATTGCAATCATAAGGTAAATGCATTTAAGAAAATGATGATGCAAAATAATCAATTATTTGGCCAAATTGTAGACTACTTTGTCACAAAATTCCAAAACAGAGGAAATGAACATGTTCATTTCATGCTTTGGATACACGATGCCCCTATATATGGCCATTGTGAAAATGTAGAGATTGAAAATTTTATTGACATGTGTCCTATAATTCACTACTGCTTGATGACAATTTAATAAAAATTCAAACACATCACCATACACACTTGTAAAAAATACAAGAAATCATATTATAGATTCAATTTTTCATTGCCTCCAATAGATATGACAATTATATTACAACCTTATAAAAAATAATGATGATGAAATTAAAAATTGTGCCAAAGCTTTTTTAAAAGAACTTCAAAATAGAAAATATGATAGAAGCATATCATTTGAAATGTTTTTAACAAATGAGAATTTGACTGAGGAGAGATATTTGACATTATTGAAATCACTAATTTCTCATCTTTTTATAATGTGTTGTTCCCAAAATTAGCTACGCTCATTTTGTGGACAACCCCTACAAAATTTATTCATTTCATAATCTTCACTCTAAGTTCATCGTTTGAGACAAGATTCTCTTGATCTCAAGTAAAGTTGACCGACATCTTGGGATCATTTACAACACTCCCTCATCATGATTTCTCAAAAATCATGAAACCCATTGTAGTCTTTATCTAATCAAAATGTCAATTTTGATCATTTATAAGGTGTTAGAAAAAATTTATTTTCTTAATGCATAAGCAGCATTTTTTGCCACTCTTGCATGTTTTTCATTTTCTCAATGCATAGGCGACATTTTTTGCCGCTCTTACATTTTTTCTTTTCTCCATGCATCGGCAGCACTTTTTTCCACCAATGCATGGCCTTCCCCTGTCATATGCAAGGGTGGTGATTTTTGCTGCTTGAGCAGAGATTTTCCAAAATCTTAATTTTTGTGAGGCATTTATGGTCGCACATGCCGAGTTGTTAAAAATCATTTTGGGGCTTTTTAATAACTTTTGATTTTATTTTCTTTTATTTTAAGTTTCCTGAGACTCCTTCCTACAATAATTCAACCGTGCAAATGAGTAAGATTTCGAATTCACCAACCGCCGAGCTTAGGATTTCAAGATTGCCGGGTAAGTCTTTTTGCTTCTAGGTTTTCATTTCTTTTTTTTTAAGTTTTCTTTTTCCTTTAAGTTAGGATTTTATTTTTTGGTTTTTGTTTTCAGTAGTTCTCCCTCATTTTGTTTTTGCTTTACCCTAGTGAGCCTTAGTAGCTAATTCCACCAAAATTTTGTACGTGCCCTAGGTTATCTTGCATATCGATTTGGTATCTTGACCCGACTTAGGTTTACCCTCGCCAAGTCTTGTTGAAAATCACCTTAAACTTCCACCGAATCTAACCATTTGCATTGTCAACATTTTTTTCCACTTGCAAGTTATAGGAAATATTTTTAAACAAAGTGCAAAGGGAGCTAATTTTACCCCTAAAGCATTCCTCCCATTTCCCACAAGAGCAATTTATTCTACTGCTTTAACATCATAACTTAAAAAACTTTGCTTTATGCCTTGTCAGCATTTTTCACCACGCCTACACGTAAAGCATGCCTTTGAGGTTATTTTTTATGCCTCTGCACAAATATAAGTTTCTTCTACCTGTAAGGGTGACAAATTTTACCACCAAAGCAAAATGCAAATATCTCCCCATATGCAAGGCCGATGATTTTTGCCGCCCATGCAAACATCCTCTCAAATTTCTTAACTCTGGGATGTTTTCAATTTTGCATTTTTTGAGCCCAATTTCCTCTGGTTTTTTAGCCTACTCACACTTTATCCCTTTCAGGCACATCTCCATGGTCATGATCATCGACATGTAGTTTTCCCAGATTGCCAATATTTCCCCTAATTGTATGATCATGACTTTTTTTGTAGTTTCTTATGTGGATCCTTATTCATTGACATTCTTTTGGTAAAAGCTCTTTCAAATGACTGAGTTTTCTCTGAAGAGGTCTAAGGTAATGAAGTATAAATATCAATGTGTTTTTCTAATCACCTCAGTTACTTCTAATTTCAATGACATTAGAGATACAGAGATTGGTCATGTGGACATGGCTGAGTTTGTGGAAAGAACTAAGTCAAGCAATCTCAACTACGAAATGAAGAAGATAATTGACAGTAATATTCATTTGGTATCTTCTTTCCCTATAGTGACTCACAACATAGAATTTATTCTCCAATGTGCTCAGTTATATAATAAGGATACCAAGGCTATGTTAGACGCTAGTGGCAATGTGATAATTAGACTAGATCCTGAGTTCATTGATAAAGTGTTCATGTTTCGTCCTACTATAGAAGCGATAAAGCTTGATTTTGTTGAAGTAAAAAAAGAGTATGACAAAGATCTTGAAAAAATGAAGAAAGTAATCAACAATAAATGGCTCAAGACTCCAAGGGCAAATTTTTCAAGATAGCCACAGAGTTTTCTAAGAAATGACTTTATAGAAGAAGTTGGTGATCTAATAACTCTTCTCAGCAGGGTAAGAGGTTTGCCCTCTTCCTCACAATTTCATGAATTGATGTATCCCTTTATCAAGATAATACTCCAAGGTAAACAAATCATCTTCTAGGGAGAACAAGTCAGCAATGTTTTACATGAGCAATGATGAAGGTATCCATTACCTTCAAATTCTACATGACTTCTTACCTAGTGTATATAGCAGCTTCAATGAGAATCTTTTTAGGTTTAACATCAGAAGGAGATAGGAGAGTAACCCCAGTGTATCAATACTTCTCTCAGTTAACATTGAAGGGTTTTACTCATCATTTTAGAAGAGTAAATGATGCCTTTTTTGTAGTATTTTTATGTTTTTTTAATCTTTAATTAGAATAAAAAAGAGTTTCAGATGAAGCTTGGATAGTTGTGAATGATTTTGGATGCATGTTCTTACAATTTCCTTATTTCTCATACTTGAGGATTGGATTTTTTCAAGGCCATCCTTATATGCTTCCAAAATTCCCCTCAGATAAATAGGTCTTAATGGAATTACGTAGACAAATGATTGTCATGCATAATAAACAGATGAAACTCAAGAAGCCTAGTTTCAGATTCCCAGTTGAAAGTGGTAGGTTTTTAGTGTTAACCGCTAGAAAGGCTAGAGTCATGGAAACTAAAATGTAAGTCGTAACCTTGAAGAAATTCAAAAGAAAAAAAAAATTGATTACAAGGGAATGAAGGACATAATCAAGAGGAAAACACAATTTCATGAACCTATGATTGAGGATGTTTGGGTAGATTTGAGAACAACGAAAGATGTCAAGAAATGGACTACAATAAGTTATCTCTTGAGTAGATTGAATATCTAGGACTTGCTAATATCCCTAAAAATTTAATGGATGATGGAGAGTTGATTAATGATAGATACAATACTGAATAGATTGGTAATGCCCCTCTTCCTCCAATCTAATGGTCACAAAAATAATTGACTTTCTTGAGGAAAATATTTGAACCAATATGGGCAAACAGCAATAATTGGTTAGCAAATAAAGGAATTGCTTTGAAAGAATTTATCATAGATTTAGAAGCTAAAATTCAAAAAGAAAAATAGAAAATAGGATGAAGAACAAAAGTGATGTCCCTTCTTCTTCCAAGTCACATAAGCCCAAGATCATATTTGTGATGAAGAAGTCAAAAGTTATGGAAAAAGAGTCAGAAATAGAAGATATGAAAGTTGAGAAACAAAGCACTGAAGAATTAGTGATGGAATAGATGGATAATGATGATAGGCCTACAGATCAACCAGAGAATGAAACTTTGTCTCCACAAGAAAATGTGCAACAAGAAATAAGAATCTCTTCTTTCTCACTTGACACACCTATTGCAGCTCTTTTACCTATTTCTCCGATTAGTGTTCCTTCTTCTGGATCACCCTCTCCTTCTAAATGTATTTTTGACAACCCTCAAAGCATTTTTGAAGATATTCTTCATTTCTTAGGGTCACTTCCCAGTTTGTCATCCCCATCTTTTGATATTGAAGATAGTTCTACTTTTGATCACTTAGGAAAAGGTGTAGTTTTTACTGATACTCCACCTATTGTTTCCACTACCTATGCAAGTTTAGCTCTAGTGATGCCAACAATAGAGATATATCCTAATATAAATACTTCTATGCTTTCACCATGGTTATCAGCTTATACATCCAAAAGGAAGAAACAAGCCATCTCTTCAGATGACTTTGATTTCAATAAATTGGTGCCAGTAAAAGCCAAGGCCCCAAAGAAGCCCATGATTCTTTCAAAAATGATTGGGGATAAGGGACAAACTTATGGAAATTTCAAGACCTCCATAGGATGCAACCTTTGAAAATTTTGATATAAATGATTACTCTATCTCTAGAGTTGAATTAGGTAAGATAACTCATGAAAGCTCCAAGAGTGATACGCAGTCAGCCATGGACATCCTGATTCATAAATTTGACAGAGAGAAAGAAATGAAGGATCACTACAAATCAATAGTGGAACAATTGACTGCAGTGGTAAGGAGAATTACTTTCACTCTAAAAATAACAACTCCTAAGGCCATTTCCATAGAAGACCCCATTATTCAGAAAGTGAAAAAGACCTATCTCAAAGGAAAAGTAATTGAAGAGTACTTGGACAAGATGCATGCACAAGGAGTTTCCTTACTCACAGAGTTATCTGAGAAGATAGATAAAATGAGAAAAATAAGAGCAGAACTTGATGATCTCATTAATATTATTTTTCAAGATATTGAAAGCATAGAAAAGTCTCTTGACAAATAGGTGGATATGAGGAAACTAAAAATAAGCACTCTAATATCAATTAGTGTCATTAATGATAAAGAATCTTACACTAAAACTAAAGAGACATTGACATATAGGAGTTAGGTGCTTAAAGAGTTTATTAGTGACCTCGAATCTTCAAGGAAACTCAGTGAACAAAATGATGTCAATCTTTTGCATAAATGGGAGGAACTACCTTGCAAACTTACATCACAAAATAACTAATTCCTTTCAGCATAAGAAATAATTCAAGAATTTGAAGGTATGTTCCAAAAAGAATTTGAAGATAAGGCATTTTCAATAGCCTCTATGGATAATATTCTAGATAATCAGTTAACTCTGGATAATCTGAAAACCAAGCTAACTAGTCATGCAAAATTAGTCACAACAGTAAGAAATGTCATAGTCAGAGCTAAGATGATTTTCAAGAACATTGTTAGTCTAGACAGTATTGAGATGAAAGTAGCTTTCACTATGTATGATGCTCACATAAAGAAAGATGGGGATACAAATTGAAACTATTTTTCCCTTGGTTTAAATTTCCACTTTTCAGATGTACTTTTGCAACTGCTTTGAACATTTTTACATATACTTTTTTCATATGTAATTACATGTAAAAATATAAGAAGTCTTAAGTCAAAGAGGACTCTTATCTTTGAATTGGTCAAAGTAGTTAAGTTTTTCCTAGGAATCCTCAAGACCTCTCCCTATAAATAAAGAGGGCCTCTATTATTATTTTTTTTGGAGTAAAAGGGAGAGGATAAATCCTTTAGTTATTGGAAGTAAAACTCTACCAAAATTGAAAGGCATTTTGAGACTTTGAGCTCAAATTGTAAATCAAATTTTATCAAGTGAATGAGAAAGCAAGTGACCTTTCAAATTTTGTGTTGAAATAACTTGTGTTGTGAAAAAAAAAATTATGTCTTTTTCCTAATACAATCTTATCTATTTGATTAAATAAGTGGTGTGAGTGAAAATAATCTAGAAAATGTTTTGAAATTGATTGTGGAGACTTTGTGCTCCTATAATTATCTTTAGTTTATGTTTATTTGTTTTAGAATAAAAGATATTGGAAAGGCTTTGAACTACTTTTATATTTTGTGATTATATATTATATTGTATTTTTTGTGAAGACTTTGGACTGCACCTCATTCTATTGTGTCCCAAGCTATAAATCAACAAAAGAATCAACGATAGACTTTGTGCTCTCGTGGGTTTCTCGGTTGTTTATTTAATATCCAAAAAGTTTTATCCTTTATATTGTAAACATCATTTCTGAAAAAAGAGAAATGGATGATATCATCTCACCCCTGAGTTAATATTTAGTTTAGATTAGTTTATGATAGTTTATAGGGAACCTCCCTTTGCTGAGAGGAGAGATTTATCTCATTACACTGTGGCTGACATAATCATTTTGCCTTCAGTTAGCTGACGACAAAATATTCACCCAACAATTTTTTGGTGACTCCGTTGGAGATTGAACACACAATTTGAAGCCTCAAATTTCAAGTTAAAGCATTTCCAGTTCTTTTCTATTCTACATTCTGGCAGATTTATGGTATACGTGAAGCTAGAGAGCTCAAGGTATTATTGATCTTATATTTGAATTGATACAAAAAAATAATTTTGATCTAAAGCCTCTAAGATCTTACCTTCAATGAACCAGGAGTTTTCCTCCTACCAACGTTAGATCTTCAATACCAGGTGAGGATTCTAGTCCTAGTGCTAGTAGAGTTTTATCTATTCATACTCCATAAAGGTTTGTTATCCCTCCTTTTAATCATTATATCATGGCAGCCCAAGGCCCATGGGGTAACACTTTTGGCCCTCTAAATCTAACCCCACCTTTGTATGAACTACCTCATAGTTTGAGAAATAATTTTTCCAAGTTCTATGGTGATGGAAAAGTTCACTATGATGAGCATATTGTAGCTTTCTACATAGCCTGTGGTGTGATAGGCATTGAACATGAAGATATAGCAGTAAGACTTTTTATAGAAACACTGCAAGGTGCTATCGCAGATTGGTTTCATCATCTTCAAGCTTAAACTATAACCAATTAGAACACTCTTAAGACTAAGTTTGAGGCTAGGTTCAAACCTACAAAAGATGCACATGCCTTATTGGCTTAGCTTACACAAATGAATAAAGAGCCTCATGAGCCTATGAGAGACTTCATCACTAAATTCAATAAGTTAATAAATAGGATTCCTGTAATTGTTTAGCCAACATCAGAAAATCTTAAGTGCTTCTTTATCAATTCTCAACTTCCTAAAGTAAGTTTTTTGTTAAGGTGTATTGGCCCTGCAGATCTTTCTATAGCTCAAATTTTAGCTACCAAAGTTGAAAATGATCTTATCCTTGTAGGTAAGATAAGAAAATATTTTAACAAAAATAGATTTTCTTTTGCTAAAAATTCTTCCATAAACATCACTGATACTATGGTGCAAAAGTTAGTAAATGAATTACTAGCTCTGAAAAGGCAAATGTCCTCAAGTATGCTTGCTCCTTCTTCTTATCAGGATATACCAAGGAGGAAATTTCCCAATAATTCATATCAAGGAAATAATGCCACAAATAAGGGCAACCCAATCGTCTTCCTCCCACACAGGGGAAGCTTGCCATTGAAGCAGCACCGATCAACTCAGCAGTTGGTTATTATGAAGTTGAACATGATCATTCTTTCCAACTTGAGTTGGATCAAGAAAATGATGTTAATCTGTTTGGAGAAGTATAATAAGAATTAGTTGGTGACTCTGCTATTGGTTTTCTAAATTACCAAGACAAAACTAAAAAAAGAGAGGTGTATGATGGAGCATATGCTATTTTTACTAAGTCTCAAAACTAGTCAACTCAATAAGTTGATAAGGGAAAAGTAAGAGAAGAACCTTAGCCATTGATCTCAATTTCTAAATGAGGAACTCCATTGCCTTTCCAATCAAAGGACTTGGCGGCAAATAAACAAGTAAGTACATTTAACAATCCTATATCTTCTACTTCTATTCCTCATACTAGTACCACATCAAATAAAAATTAGAATGATGGACTTCCTTCCTTTGTTTCTAGTATATTCTAGTTATTAGACATAATTGATCGTGCTAAGAAGACCAAGATACAAATGTCTGAAGTTGAGTAATTACAAGCTAATCCTGAATAGTTTGATAGGTTGGTTGAATATATCAAAAACAAAATTGTCCCTGTAGGACAAGATTTTCTAAAAGTGACTCATGATCCCTTAAAGAACAAATCCACCTAAAATAATCTTGTCACTACTCCTCTATTGCCTCTGGAAAAATCAAACTTTTTTATGTTTCTCTATTGATAAATGGTCATAATTTGAGCAATTATATAATATACTATGGAGCCTCTGATAATGTTATATCGGCCTAGGTAGTAGATTTTCTCGATCTTACCTTAACTAAGACTTTTAGGAGATGTTTCTCCATGGAAAACAAACAAGTACCACTTTTGTGTCAAATCAAAGATGCCCAATTTGCATTTATAGCTTTTTCAGACAAGAGGATTAAGATGACAGTCTTAGTGGCCAATGTTCCAGTTTCTTATGGCATTCTACTCAGACATAATTTTTGTAAAGATGTAGGTCGAGAGTTGAACATGGATCTATTTGAAACAAGGATACCTGTTAAAAGTGTCATGCAAAAGTTTCTTCCTAAGAAAGAGTCAAAATATATTGTTACCCAAATGTCAAACCCTGAAGCTCATATTTTATTTGAATCCTCGAGAATGAGTAATTATTTTCTGTCCAGTGAAGAGGTTTTTAATTCATCAGATAAAAGTTTGTTAGGTGACAATTCAGATAATTTAGATAGAAAATTAAAAAAAATTAGAGAAAAGTTTAGGTAAAAAGGAATATTCTCTCACTAATGAAGAGAAATCTTTAAGAAGATCAAGTTCTAATGAGGTTTGGATTTTAGAATTTGATGGCAACTGCTCCTCTACCAGTTCTGGAGCTAGAATTTTTTTGATAGCTCCACAAGGAGATATTTTTCCTTGCTCATATAAATTGAAATTCAACAATACCAACAACACCAGTGAATATGAATCATTATTGCTTAGATTGAAAGCTACTCGTGTTAGAGATGTTAAGATTCTTCATGCCTGAGGAGATACTGAATTGATGGTTTGTCATGTAAGAAATCTGTATCAAACTAAAAATAAAAGATTGTGACATTATCACAATCGTGTATGGGATTACATAGAAAGTTTTGATTTTTTCAATATTTCTACGGTGCCAAGAGATTTTAATGATCAGTGCAGATTTATTGGCTATTTCTGTAACCCTCATGGTTCCTCATAAATATTTCAAAGAGAACATGTACACTATTGAGCTAGTCTTTCAACCAAGTGTACCTAATAATGTTGACCATTGATAGGTGTTTAAAGGTGATAATCAAATTATTTCTTTTTTTGAAAAGATGGATAGCTTTGAGGAGCTCTATTTTGAAGGTAGTGAATCTCCACCACAGGAATTAGTTCCTGAAATAGATTCACAAACTGGCAAAGAGTTTCTTCAACTAAAAGGGAATAAAATTCAAAAAAGTTTGATTTCTCTTGAAAAGCTATTTGATAAGCATGACAGATATATCAAGTAGTAGTAATAAATAGATTCAAGTTCTGCTATGGAGTTTGATCAAGTGAATTTGAGTTTGAAAGTAGATCCCAAAATGGTCAACATTGGAAAATGTTGCACTACTCATGAAAAGTTCAAATTCATTACTCTTCTTTGTCATTACATTGATGTTTTGTCATATTCTTATGATGATTTGAAATCCTTCAGGTCTAAAGAAATTCAGCATGAAATCCCTCTTAAAACTGGGTCATTGCCTCACAAACAGAAACAAAGGCAATAGAATCTCAAAGTATCAGGTATTATCCTTTCCAAGATTCAAATGATGTTAAATGTAAGGATAATTTTTCCTATTCATCATTCCACCTAGATCACGAACATAGTTCCTGTAAGGAAAAAGAAAGGAAAAATTTGTATTTGTGTTGATTTCAAGAATCTCAATCAATCTTCTCTAAAGGATAACTACCCCTACCCATCATGGATCAAGTATTGCAAATAGTAACTAGCTTAGAAATGTTATCTATGTTAGATGGTTTTTATGGGTATAATTAAGTGGAAGTTAAGGAAGCAGATCAATATAAAACTGCTTTCACTACACCTTAGGGCACATTTGCATATCGCAGAATGCCTTTTGGTCTGATTAATGCTAGCGCCACCTTCTAGAGAGCAATGGACCTTACCTTCAAAGATGAAATAGGAAATTTAATTGTGGTGTATCTTGATGACTTGACCATTTTCTCTAAACATCATCCTAATCATGTGCATCATTTACAACAAGTGCTAGAACACTGTCAGCAAAATGGTATTTCTCTCAATCCTAAGAAGTCAATTTTTGGGGTTACAAAAGGTAAACTTCTCGATCATATTGTATCCTGAGAAGGCATAAAAATTAACTCAAAAAGAGTCAAATCTATACAAAATCTTACTATACCTACTAATAAGACTGTAGTTCATTCCTTCTTTGGAAAGGTGAACTTTCTGCGAAGATTCATTCCTAAATTTGTAGAGCAAACTCACCACATTATTGATATGATGAAGGGTAAGGCTAATTTTTGTTGGACTACAGAAAGGCAAAGTGGAATTTGAAGATATCAACAAGGCTATTGCTCATGCTCCAATCTTGGTTTGTCCAGACTATACCAAAAAATTTATTGTATATAGTTATGCTTCTGAACATACACTTTCAACCTTTTTGGTTCAGTAGAATGAAGAAGGTGTGGAATCTCCCATATCATTTATGAGTTATCCTCTCAAAGCTAATGAATTGAAATATTCAAACATGGAGAAGCATGCTTATTTCATGGTTAAAGCGATAAAATATTTTTGATTCTATATCCTGAATTCACATACTGTTGTTCTGGTGCCTGATACAACTATAAAGTCTATTTTAACTCAATAGGAGTTCGGTAGTAAAAAGAGAAATTAGATTGCTAAAATTTAAGAGTTTGATCTTGATATCTAACCTACTAAGATTATGTGGGGAAGAGGTCTCTGTCAATTGATTTTTGATAACATATCAAAATCAATAGGACATGAAGAAGCAAAAGTTGAGGACATGCCAACAGTTC
The DNA here is from genome assembly GCA_037957365.1 of Torreya grandis. Lineage (NCBI taxonomy): Eukaryota > Viridiplantae > Streptophyta > Pinopsida > Cupressales > Taxaceae > Torreya > Torreya grandis. The sequence goes on from JARHVA010000400.1 coordinate 3,581,397, forward strand.
TTTTTGTCACTATTATTGATGAGTGGTATTTTGATATCACTCATTTTTTTACTTATGGTGAGTGTCCTACCCATCTGTCTTATAAGCAAAAAATAAATTTTAAATTGAAAGCTGCTAACTATGTCTTATACGACAATAGTTTGTACAAAAGAAGCCTTGATGGAGTCTTTCTTCATTGCATGGATAAAACACAACAAAGTATACTTTTGGAGTCTTTCCATAATTTGGCTTGTAGAGGAAATTTTTTTTACCCCTGTGATGGCTCAAAAGATTTTACATGCTAGATACTATTAGCCTACACTATTTCAAGATGCATACAATTGGGTTCGTAGGTGTGAGCTATATCAATAGTTCATTGGGAAACTCAAGTTGGTTATATTACCTCTCAAGCCTGTGGTGATTGAAGAACCTTTTTAGCAATGGGGTATCAACTTCATTGGCATCGTGAACCAATCCTCAAGTGCTAGACATGACTATGTTCTCACTGCAATAGACTATTTTACCAAGTGAGTGGAAGTCATTCCAATTAAGCATGCTACTTCAGAAGTGATATGTAATTTCTTTAAGAAAAATATTACTTCCCAATTTGGAGTTTCAAACAAGATTATAGCAGACAATGCTACTTGTTTCTCTTCTCATGAGATTACTAACTTTTGTTACAATCATAGGATTATTCTTTCCCACTTCTCAGACTATTATCTGAAAAGAAATGGTCAGGCAAAATCAAGCAACAAAAATTTGGTTACTATCATCAGGAAACTGGTAGATGACAATCACAGAACTTGGCATAAAGTGTTGTTCGATGCTTTATGGACAGACATGATTATGCCTAAAAGGGCAATAGGTATGTCACCATTTCAACTTCTATATGGTTTGAATACAGAGATACCAATTACCCTAGAACTACCAGCACTGAAGTTGGCAAAGGCAGTGGAAGACCAAACTTTTAAAAATTCTATTGATAAGAGGATCATGCACCTAACTAAACTAGAAGAGCAACAAAATATGATAGTGGACCGTATTGTTGAACATCAAAATTGGGTAAATAAACTCTTTGACAAGAAAGTAAGGATTCACGAGTTTTAGATTGGAGATCAAGTCTTGTTATGGGACAAGAGGAGAGAACCAAAAGGAATGCATAAAAAATTTGATTCCTTATGGAGAGGTCCATTCACCATTCATCAATTCTAAGGTGAAAATAGTTTCTTGCTTGAATATCAAGATGAAACACCATTCTGACTGCTTCACAGTGGGCAACATCTAAAACACTTCAATCTTTGAAGTATCAGATAAGTTTATTTGTACATTTGTATAGTTTTATGCTTTTATTTGTATTTTTGTTTAGTTATTTGTCTTTTTCTTTTTGTTAGCTTGACTCCATAGCCTAATGGCATGGATGAAGGCACCTAGAGACTGGATTCTACTCTCTTTGATCATTTCAAAGTTCAATTGATGGAATTTTCTCAATTGGAGCCAGTTGTTGTTTCCAAAATCAACTACGCTCATTTTGTGGATAACCCCTACAAAACTTGTTCATTTCATAATTTTCACTCTAAGTTAATTATTCAAGATAAGATTCTCTTGATCTCAAGTGAAATTGACTAACATCTTAGGATCCTTTACAACACTCCCTCGTCATGATTTCTCAAAAATCATGAAACCCATTATAGTCTTTATCTGATCAAAATGTCAATTTTGATCATTTATAAGGTGTTAGAAAATTTACATTTTCTCAATGCATAAGCGGCATTTTTTGCCACTCTTACATGTTTTTTATTTTCTCAATGCATAGGCAGCATTTTCTGCTTCTCTTGAATTTTTTCTTTTCTCCATGCATCGGTGGCACTTTTTGCCACCAATGCATTGCCTTCCCCTATCATATGCAAGGGTGGTGAATTTTGCCACCCAAGCAGAGATTTTCCAAAATCTCAATTTTTGTGAGGCTTTTATGGTTGTACGTGTTGAGTTTTTAAAAACCATTTTGGTGCTTTTTAATGCCTTTTGATTTTCTTTGCTTTCATTTTAAGTTTCCTAAGACTCCTCCCTGCAATAATTCAACTATGCAAATGAGTAAAATTTTGAATTCACCAACCGCTAAGCTTAGGACTTCGAGATTACTAGGTAAGTCTTTTTGCTTCTAGGTTTTCATTTCTTTTTTTTTAAGTTTTCTTTTTCCTTTAAGTTAGGCTTTTCTTTTTTGGTTTTTGTTTTCAGTAGTTCTCCCTCATTTTGTTTTTGCTTTACCCTAGTGAGCCTTAGTGGCTAATTCCACCAAACCTTCATGCATGCCCTACGTTATCTTGCATATCAAGTCGGTGTCTTGACCTGACTTAGGTTTACCCTCACCAAGTCTTGTTGAAAATCACCTTAAAATTTTCACTGAATCCAACCATTTGCATTGTCAACATTTTTTTCCGCTTGCAAGTTATAGTAAACATTTTAAAACAAAGTGCAAAGGCAGTTAATTTTACTGCTGAAGCATTCCTCCCATTTTCTACAAGAGCAGTTTATTTTGCTGCTTTAACATCATAACTTAAAAAACTTTGCTTTATGCCTTGTCAGCATTTTTCACCATTTTTCACCGCTCCTACACATAAAGTATGCCTTAGCGGTTATTTTTGCCACCTCTACGCAAATAGAAGTTTCTTTTACCTACAAGGGTGGCAAATTTTGCCACCAAAGAAAACATGTAAATATCCCCCCATATGCAAGGGTGGTGATTTTTTTTTCCCATGCAAACATCCCCTCGAATTTCCTAACTCTAAGATATTTTCAATTTTGCTTTTTTAAGCCTGCTTTCCTCTAGTTTTTTAGCCTGCTCGCACTTTAGCCCTTTCAGATGCATCCCCATGGTCATGATCATCGACATACAATTTTCCCAGATTGCCAATATTTCCCCTAATAGCATGATCATGAATTTTTTTTAGTTTCTGCTGTGCATCCTTATTTATCGATATTCTTTTGATAAAATCTCTTTTAGATGACTGAGTTTTCTCTAAAAAGGTCAAAGGCAATGAAGTATAAATATCAAGGTATTGTTCCAATCACTTCAATTACTTCTAATGTTGATGACATTAGAGATATAGAGATTGGTCATGTGAACATGGCTGAGTTTATGGAAAGAACTAAGTCAAGCAATCCTAGCTACGAAATAAAGAAGATAATTGACAATAATATTCATTTGGTATCTTCTTTCCTTGTAGCGGCTCACAACACAAAATTTGTTCTACAATGTGCTCAATTCTATAATAAGGATACCAGGGCTATGTTGGATGCTAGTGGCAATGTGATAATTAGAATAGATCCTGACTTCATTGATAAAGTGTTCATGTACCCTCCTACTATAGAAGTGACAAATCTTGACTTTGTTAAAGCACAAAAAGAGTATGACAAAAATCCTAAAAAAGTGAAGAAGGTAATCAACAATAAATGGCTCAAGAATCCAAGGGAAAAGTTGTCAAGATGGCCATGGAGTTTTCAAAGAAGTGACTTTATAGAAAAATTCAGTGATCTGATAACTCTTCTCAGTAGGGTAAGAGGTTTGTCCTCTTCCTCACAGTTTCATGAATGGATGTATCCCTTTATCAAGATAATACTCCAAGGAAAATAAATCATCTTCTAAGGAGAACAAGTCAGTAACACTTTGCACGAGCAATTGACAAAGGTATCCACTACCTTTAAATTCTACATGACTTCTTACATGGTGTATATGGCAGCTTCAATGAGAATATTTCTAGGTTTAACATCAGAAGGAGATAGGAGAGTAACCCCAATATATCAATACTACTCTCAGTTAATATTGAAGGATTTTATTCATCATTTTAGGAGAGTAAATGATGCTTTTTTTATAGTATTTTTGTGTCTTTTTGATCCTCAATTAGAACAAAGAAGAGTGTCAGATGAGGCCTGGATAGTTGTGAATGATTTTGGATGCATATTCTTATAATTTCTTTATTTCTCGTACCTGAGGGTTGGCTTTTTCCAAGGTCATCCTTATATGCTTCCAAGATTACCCTCAAATAAATTGGTCTTAATGGAATTATGTAGATAAATGATTATCATGCATAATAAATAGATGGAACTTAAGAAGCCTGCTTTTAGGTTCCCAATTGAAATTGGCAGGTTTTCAGTATTAACCACTAGAAAGGCTAGAGTCATGGAAACTAAAATGCAACTCGTAACCTTGAAGCAATTCAAAAGAAGATAGAATTTTGATTACAGGGGCGTGAAGGACATAATCAAAAGGAAAACCCAATTTCATGAACCTATGATTGAGGATGTTTGGGTATATTTGAGAACAGTAGAAGATGTCAAGAAAATGGACTCCAGTAGGTTATCTCTTGAGCAGATTGAATATCTATGACTTGCTAATATCCCTAAGAATTTATTGGATGATAGAGAGTTGATTAATGATAGATATAATATTGAATAGATTGTTAATGCCCCTCTTCCTACAATCTAATGGTCACAAAAAGCACTAACTTCCTTGAGAAAAAGATTTGAACCTATATTGGTAAACACCAATAATTGGTTAGCAAATAAAGAAATTATTTTGAAAGAATTTATCATAGGTTCAGATGCTGAAATTCAAGAGGAAATAAGAAGAAAAGCAAAAAATAGGATGAAGAACAAAAGTGATGTCCCTTCTTCTTCCAAGTCACATAAGCGTAAGATCATATTTGTGATGAAGTCAAAAGTTATGGAAAAAGAGTCAGAATTAGAATATATGGAAGTTTAGAAACAAAGTGTTGAAGAACCAGCGATGGAATAGATAGAGACTGATGATAGGCCTGTAGATTAACCAGAGAAGGAAACTTTGTCTTTATAAGATAATGTGCAATAATAAACATGAATATCTTCTTCCCTACTTGACACACCTATTGCAGCTCTTTCACTTGTTTCTCCGATTAGTGTTCCCTCTTCTGGATCACCCTCTCCTTCCAAAATAATTTTTGACAACCCTCAAATCACTTTTGAAGATATTATTCATTCCTTAGGGTCAATTCCCAGTTTGTCATCCCCATATTTTGATATTGAATATAGTTCTACTTTTGATCACTCAGGAAAAGGTGTAGTTTTTACTGATATTCTACCTATTGTTTCCACTACCTATGTAAGTGCAGCTCTAATGATGCCAATAATAGAGATAGATCCTAATGTAATTACTTATGTGCTCCCACCATGGTTATCAGCTTATACACCCAAAAGGAAGAAATAAGCCATCTCTCCAAATGATTTTGATTTCAATAAATTGGTGCCGATAAAAGCTAAGGCCCCAGAGAAGCTCAGGGTTCTTTCAAAAATGATTAGGGATAAGGGACACAAATTCTTATAAATTGCAAGACCTCCACAAGATGCAACCATTGAAAATTTTGATATAAATGATTACTCTATCTCTAGAGTTGAATTAGGTAAGATAACTCATGAAAGTGCCAAGAGTGATATGCAGTCAGCCATGGACATCTTGATTCAAAAATTTGACAGAGAAAAAGAAATGAAGGATCACTACAAAGCAATGGTGGAAAAATTGACTGCAATGGTAAGGAGAATTACTTTCACTCTAGAAACAGTAACTCCTGAGGCTATTTCCATAGAAGACCCCATTATTCAGAAAGCAGAAAAGACCTATCTCAAAAGAAAAGTACGAGAACAGTACTTGGAAAAGATGCATGCATAAGGAGTTTCCTTACTCACAGAGTTATCTGAGAAGATAGATAAAATGAAAAAAATAAGAGCAAAACTTAATGATCTCATTAATATTATTTCTCAGGATATTGAAAGCATAGAAAAGTATCTTTACAAATGGGTGGATATAAGGAAACTAAAAATAAGCACTCTAATATCAATTGGTGTTATTACTAATAGAGATTCTTACACTGAAACTAAAGAGGCATTGACATATAGGAGTCAGGTGCTTAAATAGTTGATCAATGACCTTGAATCTTCAAGGAAACTCAGTGAACAAAATGATGTCAATCTTTTACATAAATTGGAGGAGCTAGCTTACAAACATACATCACAAGATAACCAATTCCTTTTAGTAGAAAAAATAATTCAAGAATTTGAAGGTATATTCCAGAAGAATTTGAAGATAAGGCATTTTCAATAGCCTCTATGGACAATATTTTGGATAATCAGTTAACTCTGTATAATCTAAAAAACAAGTTAACTAGTCATGCAAAATCAGTCACAACAGTAAGAAATGCCATAGTTGTTAGTCCAAACAGTATTGAGATGCAAGCAGTTTTCACTATGTATGATGCTCACATGAAGAAAGATGGGGATATAAATTGAAACTAATTTTCTCTTGGTTTAAATTTCCACTTTCTAGATGTACTTTCACAACTGGTTTGGACATTTTTACATGTACTTTTTCTATATGTAATTACATGTAAAAATATAGAAAGTCCTAAGTCAACGACGACTCTTATCTTTGAATTGGTCAAAGTAGTTAAGTTTTTCCTAGGAATCCTCAAGACCTCTCCCTATAAATAAAGAGGGCCTCTATTGTATTTTTTTGGGGGGGAAGTAAAAGGGAGAGGGGAAATCCTTTAGTTATTGGAAGCACAACTCTACCAAAATTGAAAGGCATTTTGAGACTTTGAGCTCAAACTGTAAATCAAATTTTATCAAGTGAATGAGAAAGCAAGTGACCTTTCAAAATTTGTGTTGAAATAACTTGTGTTGTAAAGGAAATTATTCTTATGTCTTTTTCCTAATACAATCTTATCCATTTGATTAAATAAGTGGTGTGAGTGAAAATAATTTGGAAGATGTTCTGAAGTTGATTGTGGAGACTTTGTGCTCCTATAATTATCTTTAGTTTGTGTTTATTTGTTTTAGAATAAAAGATATTGGAAAGGCTTTGAACTACTTTTATCTTTTGTGATTATATATTCTGTTGTAGTTTTTGGTGAAGACTTTGGACTACATCTCATTCTATTGTGTCCCAAGCTATAAATCAATTAAAGAAGCAACGATAGACTTTATGCTCTCGTGGGTTTCTCAGTTGTTTATTTAATATCCAAAAAAAAAATTCCTTTATGTTGTAAACATCATTTCTAAAAAAAGAGAAATGGATGATATGATCTCACCCCTGAGTTAATATTTAGTTTAGATTAGTTTATGATAGTTTATAGGGAACCTCCCCTCACTGAGAGGAGAGATTTATCTCATTACACTATGGCTGATATAACCATTTTGCCTTTAATTACTTGACGATAAAATATTCACCCAACATAATGTTAAAAAGAAAACTAGTGGACATGTGTGAAAATGCTTCAATTCATGTTATTTACCTTTGGTATGCAAACATAGATACACGTTTTATTCTTGATGCATATTCTGTAGTAACATATTGCACATCATACATGACTAAGCTAAATCGAACACTGATAAGTGTTTTTTATAAATTATGTGATGAACTATTAAAAATAAATGAAAATAAAGTCATTCATATGAAATCTTGGTAACACTCTCCTTAATTATCAACAAATGTTTAGTCATCAAGTTGTACACATTGTCCTATCTTTACCACTGCATAATGCTTCAAGACAAACAACCTTTATAGACACATCTCTATTGTCAAATAGAACATGCTTTTTAAAAAGCCCAAAAATATTAGCACAAGAATATGATGATTCTGAAAACATAATGTGTGCTTATGTCACTGACAAATATAATACAAGCCCTAAATCTTTAGACCATATATGCCTAGCAGAATACGTAGCATACTATATGGGAGCATCTAAAAATATGAAAAGACAAAAAAATCAAAAATAATATGTTATGTCAGATACAATGAACATATTGATCCTAAAAACTATTATAGAGAAAAAATGATGTTATACAATATCAAGACCCTGAAGGGTCATTGAAAGAAAATTTTGAAACATGGCCATTGGCTTATGTTATGCATAAAGAAAACATAGAAAATATCGAGCGCAATTTCAATGTACAATTATAATTAAAGTGGGGGAACACTGACATTGCCATTGTAGATGTCCAAGGAAAAGAGAATACAATATTTAACATTGACAATGAAAATGAACTTGAAAATGCTTTACAACAATTAAAAAATACAATATCAATTCCAACATAAAGCATATCACCAATAAAATAGAAATAGACACTGAAAGAAGAAACATGCTTGAAATAAGCAAACAACCATTCCTCATAAGCAAAAAAAGACTATTTCAACTCAAAAAAATAGTTGAATCATCAGCAACAACATATTATTAAAGATAGCATAATAAAAAAAATTATTTCCAAATGAGCCATTATATTTGTTCTTAACAGGTGGAGCAAGAACAGGAAAAACATGTACAGCAAAGTAATATACCAAGCAATATGTCACTTTTACAACAAACAACCTGATAGTGATCCTCTTAAACAAAAAGGTATTATTATTGCATTCACTGGCAAAGTTGTATATAATGCAAATGGTGCAATTGCCCACTCTATTTTTCAATTGCCCCACAAAATGTCTACAATGCTCCCATTGGATTTAAATACTTTGGATACAATGACTAAAATATATGAACAATTGTGCATAATGCTTATTGATGAGTATCTATAATAGGAACCCATATGCTTTATAACATAGACAAGAGACTTCATCAAATTATGCATACTTGTATAATTCCTTTTGGAAATATAAACATATTTTTTGTGGTAACTTTTACCAAATGCAACCTATCCAAGACAATTAGATATTTAAAAATCCAAAAGTGCATGGTGAAATAATACCATTTCATTTTGGATAAATAATGTCAAATACTTTGAACTAGAAGAGGTTATGAGATAATGAGATGAAAATTTTGTTTCAATCTTAAATCGTATAAGAACATGCAAGCAAACAGAAAATGACATCGAATACTTAAATGACCATTGTTGTATGCCTTCTCCACTTGATCCAACATTTCCATATTTGTTTCATAGAAACAAAGATGTTCAACTTCACAATGAAAAAATGCTTACTATTTTGCAAGGAGAAACATATGTGCTAAATGCAATTGACCATATCCAAGCCAATGAAATTGACAAGGAATTTGTAGATAGTAAAAAAACCCATATTACCAAATAAAATAATCCTTAAAAAATAAATTCTAGTAGAATTGATTGGCAAAAATTACAATATAGCCGATGGCTTAGTCAATGGTGTAGATGGTGTTTTCAAATATTACACAAATGATATTAGTAATATTCTATGGGTAGAATGCTATTATTCAAATGTTGGGAAATTTCAAAGACAAAAAATGAAACATTTGTACACTAAACACATTAAAAAACAATGGACTCCTATAACAAAAATTGCCAAAAAAATAAACATAAATAAAAAAAGACATATGCGAGAACAATTTCCTATTCAAATAGAGTGTGCAAGAACAATTCATGGATCACAAGGATTAACAATGAATGTTTTAACTTTTTACCCTCATCAAGTCAACTACCATGACCTCATTTACATTTCATTATCTCGAGTCAAAATCATGGAACATTTGTACCTTATAAACATATTAGAAAAGAAAAAAATATATATATCTGATGAAGTACAAGGTGAAATGCAAAGACTTCAGCAATTTTCATAATGGCAATTCTTATGTGACTTTAGATACAAAGTCTCAGAATATTTCACTATATGTTCTTTGAACACAATTAGCTTGCAATTTTACTTAGAAAACATAACACATGATAATCAACTCATGGATGTGCATGTATTATGCTTATAAAAAACTCAAACAATTACAGTTATGAAACAAAAAAATGCTAACAGATAAATTTGATTGCTTCACTATAATGAATATTCATGATATCATGACATGTAAAAAAATAATTTGTAGGTAAACAATTGAAAGATTTAATATGTAAAATCTAGAAATAATTACAATTGACATCAACTATTCAAACATATACATCTGCATATCAAATATCTACTTAGCATCAAAATCTCCCCTTTCAGACCTATTAACATTCATAGAAAATATTACTTCAATTGTAAATGACAATATGAATATCATTCTACTTGGTCACTTCAATATTGACATGATGCAAAACAAAAGTTCCCAACGCCAACTATGCCAATGTATGGAAAACCATAATTTGTTTCTTATAGCAAATATGCCAACTACAAATGCAGGAACAGTCATAGACCATCGCTAGACAAATATTGATAAAAAAAATAGATTTCAATCTCTTCCATGTATATTGGACTAACCACAATGCAATTTTACTTGCTTTTCATATTTCAAAATAAGCAAGAAAATATATGATTCTATTTTATAAATCAAATTTCAAATATGACAAATGCAAAATGAATATAACCAAATTCAAAGGTAGATATCAAACTAAAAGGTATGCAATAGATTTTTTTTGCAAATCAATTTCTATTTTTATTTTGATTATATGCATTTTGTAAATTGAAACATACAACTGCATTATGGGAAGAAAATTAGTTTATTGCTAATTATTTTTTATTGGTCATTCACGTCAGTAAAAGTGGAACAACAAATTGAAATGGAACATATAGAAATAGAATCACAAGGACAAGTCAAAAGGTATGCAGTTACCAATTTTCCATTTGTTAAATTCTACCATTATTTATAAAATGGTAGTAACTATTAAAAAAAATGTAGACCCAAAAACTCAAGCCATATGCAAATCACAATTGATGATATCAATAACTAAAAATGCGAAGAAATCTTTAAAGGTGATGTCCTTGTGACATATAGAACAATACTTGACAAACAAAAAATAAGAGAACTTTTACGAGTTGATTTAATAAACAATAAAGGATAGATGACAATAACCCTGAATATAGCAAATTTGCTCGTTTGAATCCATGAAGAAAAACTTTTACTACATAAAGGTATATGTATTACAAACTTTTCTATAGGTCCAAAAAGCACTTATGATCATGGTGACTATGACTTTATTTTAATAATAAATAAGACTAATACAATATAACTCATAGACCCATTTCTTCCAAAGTAAATGTTCATTGCCAATTCAATAATTCAACAACTTTTAGCTACCATGGACTACTATGCAACTGGCACTGTAGCAACTCTTTGTACATCTGCAACAAAAGTTGGCAATAAATTTATCATGGAAATAACAGATGGAAACTTGCAAACTGACAAAGCCAAAGTAAATTCAATTACATTTATTACAATCATGTTATACCAAGCAAAGTTATTATATGTTAATATGAAATGACTAATTCTCTCTTTCCATTGACAATTTTTAGGTGTACCTCTTCCATACACTGGAAGCTAAATATAATGAAATTGAAAACAAGATACGAAGAAAGGAACCTGCAATTTATCTTTTCAAGAACCTCACAAAATGAGTTGATGTAAAAGATATGAACTTACGTAGCACTAAATCAACATTCATCACTTGTGTACATGCCAAAATATCCCTGCAATGCTTGCAAATGTTAGTAGATATAACTATTGAGGTGAATGGAAAATGTGAATTTGTCTAGTTTCTTATTCCATTTCAAAAGAAAACTAACATAACATTTTTTCCTTTTTGGTTTTAAAAAAAAGGTACATGGTACTTTGACAATTGCCCAAGCATATTCTAGCTCCTTTGAGCCCATATGCAAGAGCTACAATCTTGTAATATAACGCTTTAGAATTTCTCATGCAACAACAGCATGTTGCAACAACTATACAAGTGAATGTGAATATTTATATTCCCACCAGATTGTCTGTAATATAAAGACTACCAACAATAGAAACATCTAATGCATTGCCAGAGATGATGTCATTGACCAATTACTTCCTTCAATCAGACAAATGACACATGTTGAATACATGGCTGACAAAGAAATCATAGTTGAGCTTCTATGCACAATGCAAGGTGGTTTCACAATGGACAGGAACAATGTCATTAAGCATATCACTATATCAACTAAACCAGAAGGTATGCAAATTGTTTAGAACACAACATTTTTGAAATAGAACCAATTAATTATAAAAAAATTGAACATTTGAATGAATTTATATTTGAACCTCTCCAAATAGTGATGCTAAAAAAATTAAATAACAATAGGCCACATACTTTCACAGGCTAGTAGCCATGCATCATCAAGCCACACCATGGCCCCCCCATCTTTCGAAGAATAGGTATGTATAACTCTATATACTGATACAATAAAAAAAATGATTCTAGCATTAGAAAAAGCCTAATATTTTTATATATTGACAAAAAATGGTGTTTAGAAAAAAAAAAAATTTATCATCATTTACTACTTTGACTATGAATTTTCAGTGACTATTAACTATCATCGTGTTTTTTAGGGTTCACGATGGAAATTTTAAAGGTGACAATGAAATAAGTAATTGGCATATGCAACAACAATAAAATGCAAATAGATACAAAATTAAATCATTATAGTTGACAAACTAATAAAAAAGCTAAAACAAAAAGCCAATTCTGCATAGGAAACTGTATTTAATCAAAATTACCTCTTTTGTAACTTATAATTTACTTTTAAGTGAATCTAAATATTTCCACAAACATTTGCACAATTGAAAACTGATAAAATGTACATTGTGAATATTTGAAAGTGAAAAGAACAACCTCCTAAATTTTGAAACTATTTATTTTATGCTAGAATCTTGAAATCAGATCTCTTTCACTAAAGTATGTCAATACATGTATAGAGATTTTTAAAATAGCTATTTCAATTAACTTATGCAAATGTTTCTTTCTATGACAATTTAAAAATGCAATTTTCACTTAGTCAAGTATATAACAAAGAAAAATAAAAAGTGCATACTTTGTCATAAATAGAATCAATAGACTAACTACAAAATACATTCAATATGGTTGTTAAATACCATGTGACTTGAATCAATCATCCTATTGTGGACAAGTACCAGGTTGTAATAAACTTTCTTTATTTGCTTTCAATTTGCTATTTAAATATAAATTTTGGTTATGCTTGTTCAGAAAATTCAATCTCCCAACTCTTATCTTTTCAATGAAAGCAATAAGTAGTAAATGTTTTATGCTTCAATTTCAATAAATGCTTGGCTTCTCTTTCAGTATAGAGATGTTGCTCTAATAAATGGAATGTTTTATTTTACAACTTGAATAGATAAATATTGAATGAATTTATTTCTCCCTAAATGCACTAATTCATGTATGTATTTACAGACTTCTTGAATTCATAATTGAACCCTATTAACATGTATGTTGACATACAATAAGTGAGAAAATGTAAAAAAGGGCCAAAAACCCCAAGAGAATAGTTTACAAGAGTCTCATAAGTAATGAATTTTTATATCTATATTTTAATGTATCAAGTGTTTTTAAGAAATTTTTACATGCTATAGTTCTTGGAAAATGTGTGTATACAATTAACTTGAACATCTCTAAATAACTCATGTTTCATGTGTATACTTTGTCCCAATTATATTTTCTATTATTTTTGTACTCTATGGCACCTATGATATTTGGCACCAAATAACTCATATGGGTAACATGTATTTGGAGGTGTAAATAGTGCAACAACAACATCACATTCAAAAAAGATGCCAGGTATTTGAAGTCACTATAATCATTTAACATATCCTTTGCAAAAAAAATAAAACTATGTGCAACATCTAATGCAAAAAGCCTTGTTTACCTTCTCTATTATTTATGCAGTGGAACTTCTCAAAAACTAAACTCAATAGAAGTAATTTTTGAATGGATAGAAATATCTTGAGCACAAATATATATACAACTTGAAAAAATATGCATTATCTTCAAAGCATTTGCAAATTATGTTCACAGCCTATATAGTAATAAAAAAGTCAATTGATGATGTGGTAGAATTATCAGGGACATCTGCAGCATCGTTAACATGAAGCATTGCCAACTCTGAATTGATTTCTTATTACCTTAGTGTATTGAATACTTGATCTTGAGTTCACAGTCAAGTTTGTTGCATATATTCTGCATGTAAGAGCATTTGGTTTTGGATATAGCAACTTGAAGTTCTAACATTGTAGACTTCCACATTGTTTAATTATATGAGCCACCTTGTGATGTATCATTATTTTTTTCTAGGTATTTGAAATCATTATGACCATTTATCTTTTGATTTTTCATCTTCAGTTCTCTTGAACACATTCTTTGCAAAAAGAAAAACTCAATTTGGCATCTAATGCAAAAAGCTTTAGAATAGGATATATGTTGTCTTGTGGCTAGATTTAGGTAATGTTTTTCTTATTAGTTTTATCATTGTTTCATTTTTCTTTTATTTCATTGCCTTCTTGTGGAGAGTGTCTTACTAGCAATTACTTTTGTGAATCTGTAGACGATGGATACTTTTGTGTCAAGGAATGTAAACGTTATAGTTACATGGATTGAATCCCTTTTTTCATCTCTTGCACCTTGTATATAAAAACTTTACCATATTTACAAAAGGCCACATGGCTATATTAGAAAATTACATAGACAAACAAAGCCCAAAAATAATTGTGGACTTGTTTAGGATAATGAGATTATGGCTTTAGTGTCAACTTCAATAGAGCTTCTTTTTTCACCTAGTTGAGATGGCAGGCCAATACAATTATGTTATTTTGCAAAAATCAACCGCATGTTCAAAGTATCTTAAAAAATAGTAATATTTTATGGATTTACTAGTTATCACTAAACAAACAATAATATCTGTGAGATGTGACCAATAACATTATCTGATTTCTATTATTTTTCCTGAGAGCCTTTCCAGGATAACACAAACATTAATGAGATTTATCATAATTAGCATGGGTAAATGGGTTCCATACGTTGCAAGTGTGTTATAAGTGGAATTAGCATGCTATCTGCATAACATGCATCTTGTTATATGGTTAATAGAGTGATCTCAATAGATTTACAAGAGTATTCAGAGAGCTCTTTGGCATGTTAATTGTTGTATTATTCTTCCAAGAAGCTATCAAGGTACATGCAATCATATCTCATGAAATTTTTAGTTTTATTGATTTCATATTGAATGAACCCTGTATTTAATTTTTAATCTACTAAAACTATGTTTTTGGGGTATGGTTGAAGAATTTTGTATACCTGATAATGGGAATCCCAATCTCGAGCAATTCAAATTTACATGTTGTTTCTCAAATGGTATATTTGGAATTGTTTTATCCATTGGCATATTGCTTACATCATTAAAAATCATAAGAGCTCGATCATTTCAATATGGCACAAGTAATTTTTTCTCTCTTTATTGAATAGTAATTTGGGTACTAAAAAAGTTGTGTGTTCATGTTAAACTAATGATTGGTTCTATGAACAAGGTGGTTGAAAACTTTCTTAGTAGATTATGGGGTGTCCCTGATGATTGTTATGTGGACAACAATCTCATACAGTGCATATGATAGTGTGCATGTTGGCATTCCTAGAAGGCTTTATAGCCCTAATCCTTAGGATCTAAGAGCTTCATCAAATTGGAGGGTGGTTAAGGTGATTGGGGACTCCCTTTATCTTCAGGAGATTCACAAACCTCATTTTCAATTGCTTCAAAGGGTTTGAGGAATAAAGGAAGGAGAAGGAGAAAAAGGACAAAAATACTTGTGTACTAGCCTAACTACTAATGAAACCAGCATCTTGGGTTCTTTTGCATTGATCACTTCTTCCCATGTTGATGAATGCAAAAAAACCACAATTAGTCTAAGTAGGTTTGATCATCTCTGAATTTTTTTGTTCCCATGTTTAGGAATGCAACAATAGCAATAGTTTTTTCTTTTACTTTTTATAATCAAAGTTGGCTCAATAGACTTAATGCAGGATTCATTTAGAAATGAAGTTTATCTATGATATTTAAATTTGTTTTGTTGGCTCAATCGACTTTATGCTACATTCATGTAAAATTAAGTTTGTATATATATTTTTGAGTTTTTTTGCCCACTTTTACAAACAAGATTGGCTCAATAGACTTAATGCAAGACTGAGATAGAAATGGAATTTATATAAGATTTTTAGATTTTATTTTTAGACCTATTAAAAATAATATTGGCACAATGCTCTTACTATAGGATTCAATTTTATATAAACATTTGAGGTTTTATTTTATTTTTTTGTAATGTTTTTCAGGTCATAAGCTTGCATGAATTCAACATAAAATAACCTAGGTTAAAACACTCATTATCTTTGTGTATAGATTTCAAATGGGTCTGCAGATTTAGTGGTGTAAATATATTATCTCTACACTATTTTCTCTTTCTCTTATAATTAAATGTGTATTCAAAACATAACTTTTATCATACATTATCCTAGTTCTGGTTGTTCTATATCAATATTTTGTAATTAAATATCTTTGTTATTAGCTTCTTTAATTTTCCATTTTCATGACATGTTTCTTTTGCAAATTTTCTTTCTCCTTGTCTATCTATCTATCAATGTCCATGTATAACATGTATATACATACATATTCATATTTGAACATATATATGTGTATCAATATTTGTATGCACACATAATTGAACTTCAAAATTTTGTCTAAAAATAGATATTTCAATTGAAATTTCTAATTCTACCTTATAGATGCTAATATAATTTGCTTTCATTTATGGTAGAATTTTAGCTCCAACCACCTATATTTTATTTTCTTCAGCTCTTCTTATTATAGCATTTCATAAATATCTTGATAAAGCTATCGGTAAAATTTGGATTAGCCGATATGTGTTGGTACTAGAAATATAACTAATTGCTTCTTATGGATGCCCTAATTGTAGATATTGGATTTGTCTATCTAAATTTATTTGATTTGATATATTCTCCTAAAGATACATGCAGATGCCCTTAACATACATTTAATTTGTAGACAGCACATTAACTACTATTCAGATTCTGATTTCTACTTCCCTATGTGAAATTATACATGATCTGATTGGTGGACAACCCCTACTGATTCTTGGAGTTACAAAACCCACTATTCTTATGTATATATACATGTATAACTTTGCTAAAGATTGGGATGATTTGGGACTGAGACCATTTCTTGCATAGGTAGGATGGTAAGCATAGATCATCTGAATATTAGAGAATTCATAAAGCATGCAGTCTGTATTATTTCCTTTGCATTTCAATTCGTATGATGGGATCTAGAAGATAGATGTATGATGGATTGTTTGATGGGAAGAGGTATTTTATATCCTACTGCATAGAACCCTTATTGATGTAAGGCTTCTTGTGTAGCATTTGTGTATGGACTGCTCTACTAATATTTCTTCTTGTAATTTTCAATGCTTGCATGATCATCAATAGATTTACAAGATTATCCAAAGAGCTCTTTGACATGTTAATGTGATTGGGAACTCTCTTTATTCTTCAGGACATTCACAGACCTCATTTCAATTGCTTCAACATTATTCATTTTTCCAATTGATATTGTTGTCTTTGAAGTTTTTTTACTGATGGTTTTTACAACATATCTTGGTAAGATATGCATAAGCTCCCATCCCAATAAATTCTACCTATATTTTTATATTTATGATGGATTCAATTTTCTTACTTACAGGTTTTAATGTGTGAATTGTTTGGAATTCCTCCATCTAATGGTGTATTACCACAATCTCTAATGCATACAAAGACCATTTCAACTCCAAAGAGATAGGTCTCTGATTTACTTCTTAGGCCCTTATTTTTGTGAGCTTGTTTAATCACATAGCTACCGATATTTTCTCTAACCATAATGTTTTGCTATTTATCTAAACCACTCTTTAGCATATATTGTATGCTATGGTGCTTAATATTTTTTCATTATTCTACCTAATAAATCCATTTTGAGATGCTTGAAGCACTACATATTGACTAATAAGATGGTTCTTACCTCTCCCATTGTTATGTTGCCATCCTTTTAGACCATAATATATTGTTGGTTTTTTTACCCTGAAACTTTTGATAAACAAATTTGCTTCTTTTAAATATTAATAGGGTGTCATTGGGATATTTAATTATAGATAGTGCATAAAAAATTGTTAAGAAGTACCAGCAAAAGCATTGACCAACATGCTAATTTGACAGAGATTCATGGCAACATGCAACAAGTATGTGCACAAATAGAAATGGATAATATCCAACCATGCCAAGCTCAGTATGTTCAACTAAGCTTGAAATTTTTCATATTATTTTTTTAGATTAAAGTTTTCTTATCCATACCTTTGATAGGCAAGTATTTTATACTTGAATCTTTAGTAGGTATTAATGACAACTAGATTCTGACATTTTTTGCTAACTCATTATAATTAGTATTGAAATTACCTATGGATACAACTATGTGAGATCAAATATTCACACAATTATAACCAGAAGCAATCTCACTACATTCAACATGGATCATTGAAATACTATTGATTTTATAACTATAATTATTTAGGATGCAGAGATCCCATAAGTAAATAATACAACTCATATATAAAACTTATTTCTAAGCAATGCAAATAGCTTATTCAGTAAAATCAGAATTTATTGAATTTAGATAGATTGGTATATGTATGGGAGGAGAGAGAATGATTCATCATAACAATGGAATCCAAATGCAAATGCACATGCACATGCATGGAATCAAGCCTCCTTTCACCCTGTCATAATGGTAGGATTTGGAGCACCAGGCATTAATCTTCAAGTACATGATGACTGGAATCCTTATACCTATTGATGTTATTATTCTTAGAAGGAAGATCTTGGAGGCTATCTCTATAGGCCTCTTTCATCCCCATCATCATCCTACAAATAGTAAGATTGTTGTTTAGCCCTTATATATTATTATATCCCTTTTTTTGTATTGGGGAAATTTATATACATTCTAATGACCATCACAGTTGGTAATGGATGGATTGTCTTGAGTTATTTGTATATTGTAGCCCCATTTTGTGTTGGGGCAATTTGCATTCCTTTTATAATGGCTAGTGTGGTTTTTAGTGAGAACTGAGAGGACTCTCAAACATCCTTTTTACCATATTTTTATGTAGGACTTATCAAGTCATCTATATCTAGTTGTGTTAGATGATTACATCTATAGGTGTCCATCAAAACATGGTTATTAGCATAATATGTAATTATTCCTATGGGTGTCCATTTTAACATTGTTTTTAGCTTAAAATCATTTATTTCTATGGGTGTCCATCAAAAACATGGTTTGTAGCTTATTAGTTTTAAATTATTTTTTATATGGTTGTTTATCAAAACATATTTCTTATCTTAGATGATTGTTTCCATGGGTGCCCAGTTTTAGAATAAATTCTTGTGTGCCAGGTAATATATGTGCAGTTGTGCATGATAGAAACCACAAATTGCTCATGTTTTGGTGTATTTTGGTTGATCCAAAAAATCTCAACAACTTGGAATCCATATAAGTGTATTTCACATTTATAAACATAAATGTGAAGCATTTTTATCGAAATGGAATATAAATAACACACATACATCAATCAAATATGGGTAACATAACAAGGTTTTAGACAACCATGATGAAAAACTTTAGAATTAATTATGGCTGGAATTCCATGCAATAGAAACAACAACACCCTTCAACCAAATTAAATGCATTATTCAATAATTTTCCCAAACAACAACAATAATAGCAGCAGCAACATTCTTTTTGAAATAGCACTTTTTGGGGGCATGAACAGCCTCTCTAGCATTTTTTTGATGATTGGCCTACTAGATCAATGGATTCCTTATCTTGGTTTTCATGATGTCATTTAGAGAAGGAGAGGTGCAATACCAGTACTAATACTAATAATAAGTCTAGTACTACTAGTTCCTCCACTACCCAACTTTTGATTTCCATTCGAAATCTTCCATGGTTAACATCAACATGAACTCTCTGACATATTTTCTAGCATCTTCAATCTCCACCTTGCAAAAAGGTAGGTACTCTAGTTGTAATGTAGCTTTTGTTATTATAAATCCGTGGACCATTCTATACTTATTTTTTTTCCACACATGCACTACTCATAAAAAATCATGGCTGCATCACAACAAACCCTAAAATAAAAAATTTAATAAAAATATAACTAAACTCTAACCCTATTAACCATCATTGATAAATAATTAAAAGCCTTGGAAAAATTTTTTTTTTTCATAATAAGCACCAATATGATAACTTATAAAGATATCATATACAATTAATTAACACAATGGAGCTACGAAGGAGTAAATTGAAGTAACCATGCAATATATAAATAACTTCATAGCATATCTTGCTCAGGCAAGGTGGATTCAATTTTACACACTTTTGATAAATGTTTAATTTATTTATTTAACTTTACAGTGCCTTAGTTAAGTGGTTCTTTTATTTTTTATTATTTAAAACTTATAATATTATATATATATAGTACATATATTAATATATAATATTATATATTTAATATTTTGTTTTCCTTCATGTCCTTGTTGTCCAAGCTCAACCACCATTTACTGCAACCTTCCTATCTCCCTTAGGTCTAACATCTTTTATGGGTTCAATTGAATTGCATATTACAAAGTAATAAGATTTTAAGATTCAAGTTTTAGACATGTTTCATATAACAATGTGAAAGTGTGTTAATTAGAGGAGTATGTAGGCCTAACTTAACTAACCACGAAAGAATAAATGACATCTCACAATGGAACACACCACATGGAAGGAGATAAGAATGAAACACATTCAAATATTTATTAAAGCTAAAAAAAATGCCACTAAGGTAGAACGAATAAACATCCAACCATGAAGAATTGAAAGACTATTGTGCGATACAAAATAAAATATTTAATGTTATTTAAAATGATAAACTCATAATGAAGATGTCATTAAGCAGAACACCACATTCAAGATGAAATTCAGAACTAGACTTTAGTAACATCAAACATATGACATAAAAACAAAATGCCAAATTCTCCTAAAATGCCACACCTACAAATATGACACATCTATAACTACATTTACTCAGAAAGATGCCATTCATAACTAGGAGAAATAAGAATAGAATGACAATCTAGACAAGACTAAGCAAAGGAAAATGATGAAGGAATATGCCAAATAATAAGAAAAGCATAGTAGTACAACCAAAGAATAGATAACAAACAAGTATTTATTATGCCATATCAGTCCAAAAATTAATGAGGATGAATGAAACACTAAAAGAGAACAAAATAAAAATGCTAATATGGAAATAAAAGGATAATACAACCAAAAAACACTACTATTTTTCAGCCAAAATTTTCCATGTAGTACTATACACTGAAGTGCCACACACTAATACATATTAATTTTTTTGTCAAAGACACAGTAAATACAACCAAAAAAGCCTTACCATGTAGGTTTGCAAGCTTTTAGTATGCCATGTTTAGTAAAAAATACATGTATGAAACTTAAGCTTAAAAAATGTTATTAATGAAAGAGAGAAAAATGTTAAAAGATCTACGGGAAAAAACAATATTTTTTGCTTCTTCTCTACCCACAAACCTATAAAAAACTTAAATTTCAACGTTAAAAAAAACCTTCTCTAATACTATGAAATAATAGTTGATAGGATCAATGAAAATAAAGTTGAAATTATAAGCAAATGAATGCACAAAAAGTAAAATATCACATCAAAATTAATCCACGCCCAATAATGTGAGACATCAAGTGTTAAGTGAAGATACCAAATCAATGGAATAAAACCCCACGTGCATTAAGAAGAAAGTCTTACAACGACATTTTCTAGGTTATAATATTCATGAATAGAAGAGATTAAATGAAAGAATAATAAATAATAATGAACGTCAATATATGATCAAGTAAGTGTCTCAAGTTATAGAATGAGAGAGTATATAACTCCTTAAATAGAGCTAGTGAGCCAAAATTAGTTACTAAAAAACTCCATCATAGTCTTGCACAATCTTATTAGTGTTTCCCTAGTATCACTACTCCCCATGAGGTGAGGAGGAAGTCGATGACAAGTGTAAAAGAGTTACATGTACAAAGAATTCCATGATTCTCTTCAAAAGGGACAAAATAGGTGTGACACCTCATAAATCTAGAATATGTGAATTAAAAATTCACATAAGGAAAAATATACAACTTAGATATATTTAATATACCCAAAATAAATATTAATCTCCAACTCGTAATTTTCCCTCTAAACCTCAATGCATAAGTGAAATATAAACCTCTCAAAGTTATGAGCTATATGTTGCAAAATTATTCTTCTTTCAAAACAACAAAGGAAGATATAAGACTAAGTCTAGATTCATTTAAATAATTCTATAAATTTATATCTACTAGATACTCTAGTTGTTGTGTTTTGAGTTAATTTCAGTGAAACCCTTAATTTACTTTGAATGTACAATATCAAAATCTAAGCTTGTATCTTCATAAAGTAGGTATTCATTGGAAAATTAATTATACTTGCATGGGATAGTGAAGGAATATTGGTGTCATAGTTCACATAGAGGTCAATTTTTGTTCATTATGGAATTTTAAGTACATTTGAAGTCTCAAGAAGGTTTCAAATTAGTTTTGAATCTTAAATTCTATTTTCAAAATGAATGTTTTGAAGTCTAAATACTTTGTGTTTATTTTGGCATTCATTTGGTAATGTTTCAATATATTTGATAATGGAAGTAAAGTGGTATTATGTAGTGAACACATACTTTATGTGAGTAAATTACAATTTTTTTTATTTGTGTAAATCATTGGTTGAAGCAATTAGGATATTCATGATTAGTTGACATTATGTTTGGTTTAATAGATGGATGCATTATGAGTTTGTTTTTCTTTTCAAATTTAATGAAATATGTCGGGTTAGAGCAGAGGTTTTAAGTTTAAGGAAAAATAATGTTTGAGGTAGGAATCATTAACAAGAAGATAATGTATCATATGTATACTAAACATATTGAGTTAAACCCTTAAGGGCCCAAATGGCCTTTGGAATGTTTACATGAGGCTTTAGCCACAATACCAAGGTCTTCTTTAAATTTGATGCCAATGACCCTTTCATCTAGAAAGTTTTGAATGCTATACCCTACAGTGCTTTCACACACAAAAACTTTCCATCCTGTGGTGCTTGTACTTGGTGAGATCCTCAAAGAATAAAATTGTGACCTCATTCCATTATGAGTGGTTT
Source organism: Torreya grandis (assembly GCA_037957365.1). Lineage (NCBI taxonomy): Eukaryota > Viridiplantae > Streptophyta > Pinopsida > Cupressales > Taxaceae > Torreya > Torreya grandis. The sequence goes on from JARHVA010000400.1 coordinate 3,604,490, forward strand.
GAAAATGGTTTGTTCTCACCAAGTTCCTCGTGTTACTAATGAGATTTCTACACCTACTAGCCAATTTCCCTAAAATCATATAATATCCCAATTGAAATCCCTTTATACCACTGTTACACCTAAAAATTTTACCTCCTTGAGCCATAAATTCACTATAAACCCTTTAATCCCACATATAGTAAAAAATTCAACAAAAATATTAAATTACAAGTTTTTGATGATTTAGGTGTACTAGTGAGGATTGAGATGCCTATGACATTCATGGAATATATTGATATTATTATTAAGAGAGGTGTTCCTTTGATTGATTTTTATAGACACATAAATTAGCATTTATTGCCAAAATGATGTACTTTTGATCACTACTTATACATACTTACCTCATGCATCATCCCAAACTCCTTAACCACCATTCCTTTACTTCTATGCAGACAATATTTTTCTCCAAGCGACTAATGATTTCAAAATATTCATAATGTACATTAGAAATAACCTAACCTCACTTTCATACTGATCCACAATTCTAGTTTAGTTTTCTTTGATCTTTGGGCAAGGCCACTCCATTTGGACTATCCAGCTTCCCAGTTCCTGCCAAATTCCACTAGCCACATCCTCCTACCTAATAACAACTCTTTACTAAAATTCAAACTCATGTAATGGGTTGTCCCACATAAAATCCTCATCCTAATTAATTCTTAGTTGATCACTATAAAGCCACATTTTCAAGCCATTTTACACCAAAAGGCTCATATGATTGAAAAACACTAAAACGTATAATTGCACATGGAGATAAAAGCACCTATTTTTCAAAAATATAGAGTCCACATAACCCTAGTATCCTTGAGGTAAGTCTATATACACCTCTAAGGTCACAAGTCATAATTGAAAGACTTAATCACATTAGTATTACACTAAAATTTATCATTTTACACCAATCTTTCACATACACCACCATAACATGAAAGAACTACATGGACTTTGATCCCTCTTCAGAGTATTAGTATGAAGACAATGCTCAACACAAGGAGTGTTGAGTTCTTTTAAAAAATTAGTCGCTAAGCCCATTTTCCATTTTATACATTTATCATTTGTGGTTAATTAAGCTAAGGTTACAAGTGAAGAAGGAGGCACACAATTATTTTTACATTAGATTAAGAGCTCCCACATAATCAAATATAACATGCAAATAAATCAAACCTATCATATCATTCATAGAGATAAAATTGTTATAGGATGTTCACATGCTTTAAAGACACTAGTGCAATCCACCCTTATCTAATTGCAGTGGCCTTATATTAGATCCAAGTGAAACATTGTTCCTAGTTTGCAACATCATTATATAGTCACACAATCAATTTCACAATTGTAGTTACTGTCCCACATTCTTATTTTATAGTTGAGTTGTTTCCTTCTAGCATTTTCCATTTTTAGCATCTTCCCAAATTTATCAAGTTCTAAATCAATTTATGTCATTTATTGCATAGTTATAGCATTTTGATTCTACATAAAAGTTTGTCTAATTAGGATTTAGTACCTATTAATTCCAAATTTGATAAAACATATTGGTGAACTCGTATCTTTCTAGAGCATTACAATCCCTATATTTCCCTAGGGTTTCTTTCCATCCTTGTTAACATTTTATTAGGGATTTTCAAATAAATTTTTGATTTCTTTATTATGTTAGAGTGTTTGCTAGAATTTGTATGTCTCTCTCATATTTTTCTCATTTTAATCTTTGTAAATTTTAAAATGAGTAAAAAATAATCTCTTCCTCCTCCTAACCTTCAAGTTGGTGATAACTACTTTCCTTCTAACCAGGTCCATCTTATCATTATCCTAAGAGGTAAGGTAGCCAGTCCTATAGTGCCAAAATAAGGTAACTAACATATCCTTCCTCAAACCCCTCCACCTTCCACATCTCCTCTCGAGGGTGTCAATATGCATATTCAATCACAAGTACCTAGCATTATGCTTATAAATCCCTTAAAGATCAAATCATTATTTTCACAAGGTCAATAAAAGAGTTGTAAAAGCGAAATCAGTATTTCAGTTCCAAGATCACATCATTAGAAAATAAAATCACATATGCAAATAATTAAAAATATGCCAATGTCAATCATGCATTTGTATCTTCTTTTATAAATTTTGTTCATAACAAGGCTTCATATAAAAATGGAAAGTTACAATAAAATACATCTACACCTAGTGATTCAAAAAGTATGCACGAGGCTAAAAAAGTTCAAGTGGGATTCTAATAAAAATATTTTAAAATAAGATGATAAAAATACCTCATATATATCCTCTAATGAGATCAAAATATTATTGTGCATATCATATAATGCATTAGCATTATTGATAGTGGTGATCCTCTAGTAGATACATCAATCAAGAAACCCATAGTGGAACAAGTGCAAGTAGAACATGTGGAGAAATTGAAATTAGTAAAAAAATAACAAAGATAAAAAGTATGGATACCAAAAGATAATTCAAATCAATAAAATATTCATAAGGAAAAATTAGAGTAAGCATGAGTATAAAAAGAATCTATCACAAAGGAAATATTACAGAAAGAGTAGAAATAAATGTTATATAGATAAGTTCAACCTAAGCAAGTAAGTATCTTTAAGAAATATTTTCTAACAAAAGAGGTTAAAAATCAAGAGATACCTACAAAATCCAATGTTACAAATATGGCTTTGAAGGATTCAAATCCAAAACACTCATCATTTCTAGAGCCTTTGATTCTTAATCCCCTCATAGATGGTAAGTAGTGTACCAATGTTGTGATCAATAACACTATTAAAATGAATGTTTGTAGCATGAAACTCCTACAATTTATTATATATGATAATAAATGTTTGAGTCACCTCTTATACTTGGTCTAAAAATATGTTCAGTGGTATTTCACGTATGTCTTAGTTTGGCTCGATATAATGCTAAATTAGGAAGATCATAGATGAAAGCAATGTGGGAAACAATTGGTAAAGATCATAACCATGTCTCATTTGATTAAGAAAGTGTAATTATTACAATTTCAAGAGAATATTGAGCCTCTTTATCCCAAAAGTAACAAAAATAAAATATATCTTTAGCTAACACATAAATATTGTAGCAATAATGGAGGAATGGTAAAGGCAAATGATATAATACATATTGCAAAAGATAAATTAGTAAAATCAATATCATAATATGGAGCAGTTAGTTTTTAATATATAATGACAAATGAAGACAAGAGTGGCATCCCAGAATTTCAAAATCGAGATGATGAGACTTATAATGCAGAAGATTATTATGATTATGATGATACATGCCCTACACAAAGGCATACACTTGATGAGATGTTGGGATTATTATATAATCCTTCATTGTACATAGATCCTTTACTAATCATACTAATATACTAAAATTACAAAAAAAAAATCTATAAACTTTTTAAAATCACCCTTATGAATGGCTTGTGTAGTTTATTTGCTTCGATTAATTTGTGCTTAGTATACTCAGTATTTATATATATATATATATATATATGTATATATATATATATATATTATACCAAATATGATTCAAAAGTGTGCATGAGTGAGTGTAAAAAATAAAGGTTACCACTTCTAGATATAGTTACAAATCATTTAATTGTCTCAAACCCAAAAATGATGTATATACAAAAGTTATCTATCTAGACAATAGTGTCCGGCATTGTTGTCCAGTTCCACTGAACTCATCCCAATGAACATAGGATAATGATTCTTACATTTTAAAAAATAAAGGCCTCCTACAACATGTTTATACCTCAACAAATTCACTGGGGCCATCCTTTTACACATGGTCTATCACTCTTAGGCTATCCCTTATTGTTCATATCTAAGTTCCACACATTGCACAAAATCTATCAATATTACTCACTTACTTCCACATTGATATATTAATAACTACCTAAGTTTCTAAATTTATTGATGTTATGAATTTCTTATGTTGATCAATTACATTTACTCTTGCATGATTTGTGTGTTTCCTTCATGTATTATGTGTATTCATTATTTGGATTACGAACATTTGAACATGTCCTTTCCTGTGGCTCCAAGCCTTATAGAATGATTTTATGTGTGTGAGTGACATTTGAATATGTCCCTTGTATGTGTCCCATTGGCCTTCTACTATGTGGTTTTTGCACTTAACATGTAATATGTATGTGTTCATCATGACCATGAGATAGACATCATGCATCTTCCCCATTTATGATGTCGCAATCAATATCATGCATACCTCCCTGAGTTGTTCTATTTAATTTTAGTACTCAGTTATGTTCATTCACTACATTCTTCATTGATAACATATATCTAGACTTGACACCATATATGTTTAGATTTATATACGTATCTTACATTAAAAATTATTGCTTGACATATCTATGATGGTACCATAAGCCTACAATGTTATTATTCTACTCAAATTTACATCTTTTCATAACATCTCTCACATAATTTTTCTTATTTTGAGTTAAGTTATTGTGTAGGCTTCACAACTCACCTCAAAAGAGAGGGAATACATAATGGTTTATTTTAGAGACTGAGCTACAATAGTATAAAAATAGTCATAAATCAACAAGCTTTACATAGTTGATCATGATTCATACCTTAAAATCACCCAAAAAGTAGGTTTTAGATAACAACACTTCATTTGGATAAGGGAGAAGGCCAAAACATCATGATATTATCCTAACATGCAAAAAATAGTAATTTAAAAAAAAAATCTCAATTAGTACAGAGTAAATTTCAACAGGTACCTAGTAATAGTTTTTAAAAAATTACATATGTTTGCTCCAAGTTGGGTGCATCATATGCAACATGTGTTCCAAGATGATTTGGATAAGTTGGCCTAGAAATTTTACTTGTTATTACTCTACTTTTAAATTTAATATGCCCATATATCATATTGGGGCATGTGCAAATCACATGACCACTTTCTTGCTCACTTTGATCTAGTTTAATAGATGGAATGACTATATTTACCATTCTATACATTATATACACTAGACCTTAGATCACATTATATTTTACACCAGAAATGAACTTTATTCCATCTACAGTGTTTGTTTCAAAAAAATTCACCAGAAGAATCTATTGTAATTCATACAGGGATTCCTAGCTACTCTACCTACCTTGAATTATGTAATGATGAAGTCAAGGACAACTTGAGTTTTTAATCAAACTCTCTTTTCAATGAAGATTTGAGCATGTACAATCCAATCCAATGGATTCAATGAATGAGAAATCTGAAAGGGTCATACCCTATATAGCCATTAGTTTTGCACCATAAAACATAATGGTTCATGTATCAAGTTAGGTGTATTCATTCCTTGTTATTATAACTATAAATTTTTTCATCTTTACTTATTGATTTTTATCTTAAGTATGGACATATTTTATACATGTTTCATTACAAATTCTATGTGAAACATAGTTTAAAGTTGTGGCTTACATTTAATACTGTTCTTCATAAGTAAGTTTAAGTACACATTTTTCCTTTGGCACTAGTACTTTCACTTTTACTGCATTGCTAAAATAAAAGGGTGATAAATGTACACACAGAAATTATAATTTGTTACTAAAATGATGTACTTGTGACCACTCCTATACATAATTGTCTCGTGCCTCATCCCACGTCATTGACCATCATTCCTTCACTTTTACGTGGATGACCATTTTCTCTAAATAACTAATGATCTAAAAATATTCCTATTTCACATTAAAAATAACCTAAACTCACTTTTAGACTAATCCAAACTTCTAGATTAGTTGACTCTGCTCTTTAAATAAGGTCACTCCATTCGAACTATCTCGCTCCCCAATTTTTCTCAATTCCATTAGCCAAGTCCTCTAACCAAATAATGGATCTTTTCTCAAATTCAACCTCATGTATCATGATGTTCCACACATTTAACAAGCCCCATCTAAATGAATTCATAATTGATCACTATAAAGCCACATTTTCAAAACATTTTTCACCAAGAGGCTCATATGATTGAAAAACATGAGAACATATAACTACACATGGAGATAAAATCACCTATTTTTTCTAATATAGATTCCACATATCCTTAGTATCCCTTAGGTAAGTCTACATACACCTCCAAGGTCACAGGTCATCATTGAAGCACTTAATCACACCAATATTACACTATCATTTAGAATTTTACATTAGTATTTCACCCACACCATCATAACATAAAAGGATTACATGGAGTTTGATATCTCTTTGGAGTATTGGTATGTAGGCAACCTCAACACAAGGGGAGTTAGGTCTATAAAAACTTCAATTGTTAACCCCTTTTTCCATTTTATTCATTTATCATTCGTGGTCAATTGAGTTAGGGTTATAAGTGAAGAAGAAGGCGCATAATGTTTTTTTCAATAGATAGAGATCTCTCACTAAATCAGTCATAGAGAGAAAACCTTCACAGGACATCGATGTGCCCTAAGGACACTAATGTAGGCCACCCTTGTTTGATTGTAGTAGCTTTGTCCTAGATCCGAATGAAAGATTGTTCATGATTCACGTCTTCATTATACAATCACACAATTGATTTTATAGTTTCACTTATAATCCTACATTCTTATTTTTCAAATAAGTCATTTCCTTCTAACATTTTCATTTTTTAACATATTTTCAAATTTAACAAGTTCTAAATCAATTTGTGTCATTTATTGTATAATTGTAACATTTTGATTTTACACAAAAGTTTGTTTAATTAGGTTTTAATACCTCTTAATTCCAAAATTTAATATTATCAAATGAGAGAAAATTAAATTAATTATGTTCATTCGAATTTTAGTTGACTCTTGACCATGTTTTCAAACATTTTCAAAAAAAATGATACTTGTGGGTAATATCATAGACTATTGTTTTGTTTTTTATATCTTTCAATTAGATTTGGTTTATTTTGTTATTTGTATTGAAATGATAAAATAGATTATTATTATTATATTGGTGAAGGTTAATTTTTCATATTTTTTTTGATTGGATATGATTAAAGTTGGAAATTATAGACAATATTTAGTGAAGTTATACATTTACAACCATTTGGAAAATGAATATTTTACAAAATATGGATATTTAGATGATTTTTTTGATAAAATTTTACGTTGAGAATATCTAATTATAATTTATTTTAATCTTATGTGCTATAGTTTAAATTTATGATAAATTAAATTAAGTGAATAAATAAACATTAAGTGGTGTGTTTAGTGGGCCTCTACCCATGAGAATATTTGTATTATTGGTTTAAGTATGATTAATTAATACTTGAGTATTAATTTCTTTTAATTTAAAAAAGTGGTTTATTGTTTTAAAATCTTAATGACTTAATATAAAATCAAAAGTCAATTAAATTAAAATAAATTTGAAACTAACTTCATTTAAATTAATCATAAATTAATATAGTTTCGTTATAAATCTATTAACAATTCAAAGTAGAAGATTTTTAAATATTTGAACATGGCATTATCTAGGAGGAAGTCATATAGGTATAAAAGCTCTCAATAGTTATGATATTGCATTTATTTTTTGTGAAAAGTCTCTGAGATCAGATATATGATTGTAAGAAGACCAAATAACACTTTCTCTTAAGATAAAGTACTTCACTTTGTATAGTCAAGTATATACAATTTTTATTAATTATTTATAAATAAATTATTTGAAATATGTCCAAATTTTAATACATTTGATAACTACAAACCTATTTCAATCATATACATCTATATTATTTATGTACTCTTTTTGAAACTAATGAATATTTCATGCATGTACATTATATGATAGATTATTTAAAAAATATTTATGTGGACTTCAAATCTATTTCAATCTTAGTACAAATATTATATATAATTATGAATACAACATTTTGACTTCTCAATAAAATTTCTATTTCTTATTTTACACAATGACTCGAGTCTTAAATTATCATGTACTTTAATATTTCAGTTCTTATATAGTTTATTTTTATTTGATTTTTTTAATTTCTATAAGTATGTAAATAATTAAATTTCATCTTTCTTTTAGGATTTATGTTATGTAGGTTAACATTGCAATCTTTATATCTCTTTTATTTTTTGTCACTTGGTTTTATTTATTTTTTTCGAATGCATGTCATTTTTTTTATAATTGTATTGTTGTTTAGTTTTATTTCATAATGTTGTTAGATCTTTATTGCACTTGTGTTTTTTGTTTCCCTATTAATTTAGGGGTTTTTTTAAGAGTAAATGATTTTAAAGTATGTTTTTCGTATGATAATGAGATACATGATTAAAAGTGAAAGTGAAGAAAAATAGAAATTTGAAATATATGATCAAGTTGAAAAGTGTTAGTGTTTGACTCTCCAAGAGGATACCTCTTCCAGGTCATTGAATCAATAACACTTTTAATACAAAAAAGAGAAATAATACAGATGTGGGAAAGTGAAATGTGATATGAGAAAAGATGAGAAGTGAATATGAAAGTTAAGAATTTTAATTGTGAATATTAACTTTATTTGATTAAATGATATTTAAAATTATCTGTAATACTTTGAAAAATATTTTCTCATTTAAATTGTTTGAATATGTTAAATGATTTTATCTCCTAAATATCATTAAGTTTGACAAATAATTTAAAAACTTTCAATTCTTACCATTTAAAAATACCCTTATGGATCCCTTTGTTATGTTGTGGAGCCTATTTCTACATTACAATGTATTTCAAATATTGTACATTAAAGTATATCATACATTCTTAAAGTATTTCTAGACCTCTTTTTTCTGAGAGTTTAAATACGTGGTTTATCTATACTTGTAACTATATGGTGTCATCACCCATGATTAATGGAGAACTATTATGGGTTGAATTGGCCCATGGTTTTGTTACCCATGTTTTGTAAAACTATTATGTTGGTTACCTATTGATGTAATATATATAAATGGACATACAATATGTAATACATTGAAAGAACTAAGTTTGATAAGGTGCACAAAGTGTGTGAATTCAAGTGTGAATTTGAAAGATTTTGTTGAGCGTAGTTCCATACAATATTTGTGCATTGTAATTGTGAGAAGAATGATCTAAGAGTGGATTTTACTCTTGTTGGCTTGTAATAAAATTTGAGCAAGTGTTTCTTGGTGGGTGTAGCCCATATTGGGTGAACCATGTTAAATCTTATCTTCTTGTTATGCATTTTAATTTATGTTCTTTATGTATAATAACACTTATAAGATACATACAAGCTGATATAGTTTCAAAAAAGCTAGTAGGCATCAAACCTGCTTCTTCCCTTCATCCTATGGTTATACAGTAGTTTGTGGATGATACCATCTTATTTAGTATCTCATCAGTGATCGAAGCTAGAAGATGGAAGAATATACTTAATGATTATGCCAGAGACTCAGGACAAAGAATAAATTTCTAGAAAAGCAAGGTGTACTTCTTTAACACTCCCAATGAACTTAGACATATAATTATTGATATCTTAGACTGTGTTGAGGCTGGCCTACCAGCTACCTACCTAGGTCTCCCACTCTCGGTCAAAGAGGTATCTTCAGGTTTTTGGAATGGTATTGTGGAACGTACATAGAGGAAACTTCTTGGGTGGAAGGGGAAACTACTCAGTAGTGCGGGTAAGCTCCAACTTCTTCGGACATCCTTGCAAGGTATTCCTACTTCATGTCTTTTTTTTAAATTCCTATGTATTTTGTTGAAAAGCTTGAACATATCCAAAGGAAATTTTTATGGATGGGAGTGGAAGACAAACAGAGAATGTCTTTAGTTAGATGGGAAAAAGTGTGTCTCCCAAAATCTCATGGTGGACTTAATATAAGATCCATCAAGAAAATGAATAAAGCCCTCCTCTCAAAAGTTAGTTGGAATCTGATTCACAACAATAGTGAGTGGGGGGAAATAATGTATGCCAAATACATGCATAGCATTGATGATTCTAACTTTCTTCAATAGGCGAGATTACCCCAAGGGTCTGTGATATGGAATAAAATGCTAAAAAGTAGAAGTCTTCTCAAATAGGGAATTAGGTGGAAGCTTGAAAATGGCCGACAGATTAAATTCTGGGAGGATAATTGGTTAAGGGACAAGCCTCTCATCTCCCAAGGAAACTATGGAGAAATTATAGGCCTGACTACTCAGTTCTTTGGTGATAGGGTTAGTGATTATATGGAAAATAACAATGGGATAAGGAGCTGGAAAAACCTTTTGGATTGTTGTGTGCACAACCCTGAGCTTATCCCAAGAATTCAGGAGATCCAACAATGTGTTTAGGAGATTATAATCCCGCTCTTCCCTCAGGAGGATGAACAATATTGGTGGTCGGATAAGAATGGATCGTTCTCTGTCAAATCTGTCTATCATCTGCTTACACCTGAAGCTCAGAATAAGGAGGTATGGAAAAAGGTTTGGAATCATAAACTCATTCCAAAGATTAACTTGTATTGGTGGGCTGTTACCCATAACAAAATACTTACTCAGGACAACCTTCAAAAGAGGGGGTTTACTTTGGTCAACAGATATTTTTTGTGTGGTTCTATAGAGGAATCAGTTTCACACCTATTCATACACTGTGAGTTTACCCAGGATTTATGGGGCAAAATACTTAACAACTTTGGCATTGAATGGGTTTGCAATTCTGACCTTAAAGAAGTAATTCTCAGTTGGCACTCAACCTTCACACATCCCTGGATTAAGGAACTATGGAAGCAAGCTCTACCATGCTTGAGCTAGACTTTATGGAAAGAGCGAAATCACAAAAAAATTAGGGACACTGCTAGAAATGCTACTCAGGTGTTTAACTCCTTTGTTAGGACCATCTTGGAAAGTGTTACAATAGTTCATATTAGTGTTGTGGAGAAACCCCTATCTAAATTTGAAAGTCAAATTGCTGCCAAATGGAAGGTTTTAAACCTTATCCCTGGGCATGATAATTCCAAAATTCTTCAGAGACTTCATACAAAAATGGATACCACCTAAACCCAATTGGATGAAACTCAATTTTGATGGGGCATCCAAGTTGAGTGGTAAAGCAAGTGGAGGAGGAATAATAAGAAATGAAAAAGGAGGGATGTTTGTTGTCTATGCTAGTGGCATGGGTTGCCAGAGCAATAACTATGCTGAAGCTATGGGCTTACTTTGGGGATTAAAGTTAGCTATATCCCTAGGAATTAGAAATTTGAATATTCAGGGAGATTCTAAGTTGATCATAGATGCCGTTAATAAAGCATCTAACCTTGGTATCCATCTTAAAGACATTATTACGGAGATCCAGTTTCTTTTACAAAAGTTTTCTGAAGTTGAGTTTACCCACACCTACAAAGAAGGTAACAGGGTCGCTGATGCTTGTGCCAACCTTGGTCAGCAATTCTCAGGATAAAGGGTATGGCGACAAGGGGCTCATATACCCCCAAACATTAGAGAGATCATTCAGAAGGAGATGACGGAGCATGAATGATGCACGTTGATGATGAAGATAACTTTCAAAGGTAGTCCACGTGGGGAAAGCCATTGCAGATCATGGAAGCAGTGGGTAATCCAGGGAATGCTGACAATGCAGACAATGAGAATCTTAAGGATCTTGTTAATTCTATAGTTATGTAGTTTCATCCTTTTTAACTCTGGTCTTTCCAGTGTTTTGTTTTGCTTCTAACTTGGTTTCTCAGTTGTGCCATTGGTTCGGTGCTGGCATCTTTTGTTTTCCAACCTTCCTGTCTTTTTTGACTATATAGGGTTTGGCCCCTAGTTTGCCACCTTAATTAATCAAAAACACTTGTTATTGCAATTCTATGAAATTGTTCTGCATTAATTTTTGCAGCCTTATAAATAGTCTTCTAGTCAAGTAGGCTACTACAATTAGACCTGTATGATTCTTATTCAACCTTCACAATAGACAAAGGGGTTGATTAATGGACTGTTATAAGTTTTAACATCAAAAAATTTGGTGACTCTAATGAGGTGTTTATTGAATTAAATTATCTTTTGATTATTTGATCTCTCTCATTTAAAATATTTCTTTATTTTATATTACCATCACTAGACTATTTTAGACACTCAAATTTGGTATAAACCCATCCTTTATATTATTTATTACAAATTTGTATGCATAGACTATTGATAGTAAATAATTCATCTACTTGTGTAATTTATTTCAGTCTTTCTTTATTCTGATATGTGAGTTTTTATAATGGTTATTTTTCTTACCACTTTGTCATGGGAATCCCCAATTTTAGTTTTTATCCTTCTAGGCAAGTCCATAGTAACTAAACAGGGGCAGTTTACAGTCATGTCTGTTTAGTACAGACTTGTCCAAACATATCTTGTAGAAATATAGTGTTTCATTTTTTTCTTATTTTTTATCATTAGGTCTTATCTTGGGTCAATTTTTTCACGTTAATAGGTCCCAAATTCAAAATAAAAACATCTATAAATATAAGGCTCCTCTTAAGCATTAAGGATGATTCTCCTCACTCTTAAAATCTATTCAAATATTTTCATGTTCTATTTATTGGTCTATTGAAGTAATATTCAAGGTCAAATCTTCATCTCCATACTTTTACCAAAGGAAAAATAAGAGAAAATATATAAATTTGAATTCATCATTCCACACACACATAAGTGGGAGAAATAAATGTTATTTTTAGTTCTCTTTAGATTATTATAAATGTAGTGCAACACTTAGTTTTTCAATGGGGATTGACCAAGGTTAGTCCAACTCAAGTTTATTGCTTGATTCCCCCCTCCAATTTGATTTTAATTTGGTTTGCATGCAAGAAGATAATGTTTAATCATTATAGGTACTTTGTGTGTTATTACAGATCTAAAGATGCATCCATGACCATAATTAATTCATGTATTATTAATTATATTTTCATTATATATTATCATCAGTAAGCAATCTATCTAACAACTCCATTGTGTCACCCGTCATAACTTTGGCTATCCCCACCCATATCTTTGAATAAATATGGAGAAGTGCCCTTCTACTTGATTTGTACCCATATGTTAGATAAATATGATATGCTAATAAGTCCAACAATGCAAAAGTGCTATTGAGCCTAACCTTCTACCAAAACCCTCTCTGGTGAATCTGTGAAGATCCTTGAAAAAGTGAGAAAGTAGTGTTGCCACAAGAGTTTCTCATTTCATTATTCTCAATGTCATAGATGAATCTATGCATATGATAGGAAATGGCTACCCTATTGCAGTCAAATGAAATAAAAGAGGCCAACAAGGTATAATTTTTTACTCAAATCTGGAACATCTACCAACATAATCTCTAATAATAATATAGTATTATTTATAGGGCATACATAGCCCACAGAATGTCCTATCATGTAAAATAAGGTCTAATAAATATGGGTCAGCCCACCCACACCCTATAATGACACTTTTCATCCCACTATCAGCAAACACATAATGTGATACACGTCCTCCAATGTAATGTCATCTTGCCTATCAAGAGCAAGAAGGTGCAAATATCCAAATCCCATCTCTTTGATAGATTTGTCATCATATGAATGTTGTACGGCATCAATGTCAATAGACTACCATGACTAATACCAAATTCATTCAAGGTATTTCTTTATGCATTTGTCAATGGTAGAGCTCATACCATCTCCATCATATGCCCATGATGGAACTCCCTAACTCGTATATCATCATGTAATGACATGTACATAAAAATTAACATTAGTAATATTTTATATACGTTTAACAAATTTTATTCAAAGCACAAACACTCGATAAAAGATAATTTTTATAAGGGAATAATTCAGTTGCAAAACCTCCAAAATAGATCTAATATACTTAAAAATGAATAATTTTTCAAGATTTACAAATCAGGTACTTACCAAGGTCGACACATCCTCTTTCTAAAAACTAGTTATGACCTGCTTGAATCGAGTCAATCCCATTGGTCTCCTTTAAGGCATGATGTCTCTCTCAGATCTCAAAATCATATAGTTTCAATGTGAAAATGAAATGCATTTTCTTTTTCAAATAAGTTGTTCATATGAGTTGACCTTTTTCTTTTTCAAAATTAAAACATTTTAATTAATCCTCCAAACTTGCATGTGAAATATCTTGAGAAAATCATATCTAAATAACTCCATGTGAGTTGCATTGGAACCCCTATATTTCACTCTCCCATATGGTACTATTTTTCTCACACTACTCAACCTTTACAAAAATTCCAAATTTTACACTTACTATCTTACACACCATATCTCTCACATATGTATTAATATTTTGACAAAATCTATCTCAAATATAATAAGTCACCACATTATAATTAAAAATCTCAAATAAAAATAATCAATATTTAAGTATATTTTATTGCACAACATACAACCTATTATTCTATTATGATGCACTTGATTCTATCATGCCTTGCATCGAAAAGGGGGATTCATCCAACCTATTTTAGAATATATCTTGATGCACTATATATGATTTAGATACAAGATTCAAATTGGTTTAAATGAGTCATAATCTATAGGTTTATGTTATATTCAAACTACACAAAATAATAATAGGGTCGTATGACATACAAGTGCACTTAAAAATCATATTAAATACATAATACATGTAAGTAAATAATGTGAATTAAGATTCTATTTCAATGAATAAAGTATCCAAAGGAAAGAACATGATATATATTATTACATTGATCTAATTTATATGGGGCATACGATAGGCATATGCATAACTTAAAAAAATACAGATCACACAATTATGCACACTTGAATGTATATTCATATACGTGTAAAAATAGTTATAGGAGCAAAGTTATAGGTTGAAAATACATTTTATAAAAGAGTATATAGATGCAGATTACTATACATCATTGGAACATATTCAAAGGGGGAATGATACTCATTTATTCTCATGCTTATTCAAAATGACAAAAATGCAAAAGCTTCAAAATTTCAAATTTCAAAGTTTCAAAGTATAAAGTGCAAAAGATGCAAATTCAAAGGTTAAAATATTCATTTCAAAAAAAATATAATAATAAACATAGTCATGATGAGGGAATGGATAACATTCATTCCCTTTTGATCATGCAAATTATAATCTAGATTCGTCTATAACAATGTGATTTGAATCTATGTAGGTGATGTATGTTCAAATCTAGTGACATTCAATGACCTTGCCATCACTTCTAGTGAACCTAGCATGGTTCCAAAATTTGGGGGTTAGTGCATTGGGTACCATTACGCATTTATGAGAGTTAGAATAATTCAACTTTCCAACTTATAGGCTTGATTAGTTATATCTAAAAGTGAGACTTGATCACTCTCAATTCTTCAAAAAACACTTCAACATAAGTAATTACATTCTCCAAGTGATTCAACAAAGGGATGTGTCTTCTCTAATCTATTAGTAGTTTAATATGGTCAAGGGTATAGTGATACCTGATGACATAATTATCTTCACTTTTTATTGAGGGACTATTATTTTCCCTAGCCTAAAAATGAACATGATGAAAGCATCCTTTCTCTATTTGGCATAACACAAGTGTTCTCCACAAGTAATATAATGTAACTCACATTCATGTGTACTCTCTCCTTGTTCTTTACCTTTGCAAATAAAAAAATTAGATTTCTCATATTTTCATAAATGGACATTGAAGGCTACATGAGTTATTATAGGATTAGTCCTAACATAGTTGATAGAAAATGACAATTCCAAAAAAAATGCAAAGTGTGTCATACTGTAAACATCTAAATTTAATTTAGTTCAAAATGCACACTTCTTCTTCCCCGAATTCAAATTCAAACTAACATCATTTCCCTCTAAATTTAAATAATTAAATAATTATTAATTACTAAATTATGCACACTTTTTATCCAAATTTATTTAATAAATTTAGATTTTCCACCTCACTGAGACATCCTCCATGATTATCTCCCTCACATGTTGACTCATCCAACCAATTCCTCAACTTCCTCAACCACCTGGTGAGTCACATTGGAACCTTTCAATAAATTTGACCTTTTATTGATAACTCACTCAACCAACTCCCATTTTCTCTCATCCTATGTAATTGGTCATTATCCTCATGGATGAGGACTAATTCTCCACTGTTGATTATTTCAATAATTATCAATATTCAAATAATCCTCCACCATTCGATCAATCCCCTGTAAAACCTATAAATAGATGTCCAAGCCATCACTTTCATCCATCCTGACTTATGTTAATGAAGTGTTATCAAATTTATGAGTGAATCAAATCTATCCAAAGAGCATTTTCATACCACAACAATACATGTTTTCCCTTGCATTGTATAAAATTGAGCAACCATATTTTATAGAGCAAATGAATTTAATTTCAATGAAGGAATCTCATGGTACTAAGGTTAAGTTTGTGTTATTATTGCTTTCATTTGTAGCTCTATCCTAGGTTCATTGAGTTTATATTAGATTTTGCTTTGTAGTTGATTTCTTGGCTTAGTTTGCATATTCTATATTCCCTTCACATATTTTGGAGGAGTTAAAAAATTAATTAGAGGTTGGTTTCATTTGCCCCACTGAATATTCAAACTGGATATCCAACATTGTATTGGTGTCAAAAAATACAAAAGGAGTCAGGGTTTATATAAACTTTTTTGATATCAACAAGGCATATCCCAAGGATGACTTCTCATTACCCAATATTGACATGATTGTAGGTTCTAGTGCAAGTCATAGAATGTTATCTTTAATGGACATTTTTTTGTGTTATAACCAAATTAGATTAACTCCTAAAGATCAACATAAAAAATATTTGCAACACCTTGGGGTAAATTTTTCTATCAAGTGATGCCCTATGGTCTAAAAAATGTTGAAGCCACATACCAAAGAGTAATGACTATAATTTTTCAAGATATCATGGAGGATTATGTTGATGACATAATTGTAAAATCCAAGTCTAGAGCAGAGTATACAAATTTACTTCATTTCATCTTTGAAAGAATATGAGAATACAAGCTTCGCTTGAACCTAAAGAAGTGTGTTTTTTAGGAGACATAAGGAAAGTTGTTGGGATTCATTGTTTCACACCATGGAATATAATTTGATCCTTCTAAAGTATCAGCTATCATGGATATGCCACCACCCAAAAATATCAAACAACTTCAAAGGTTTCAAGGAAAAATATAATCAATCAAATGATTCATATCCCAACTTGTAAACATTTATCATCCATTTACATTTTTATTAAATAAAGACAATCATTTCACTTGGAATGAGAATTACAATAAGGAATTATAAAATCTTAAGAAATATCTTTTGAATCCACTAGTTCTAATACCACCTACTATTGGTACGTCTTTGCTCGTGTACATATCAACTACTTAGTATGCATTAGGGGTATTGTTAGCACAACATGATGACAGTGGTTTAGAACGAGTAGTGTATTATCTAAGCAGAACTTTGATTTCATATAAAATTAACTACTATCCAATGGAAAAGTCATGTTTTGTAGTCGGTTTTGCTTCACAAAAGCTTCATCATTACATGCTCAATAATCAAATGAAAATCATTGTAAAAATTGACCCTCTCAAGTATCTTCTATCCAAAATAGCTTTAATTGGTAGGATGGATAAGTGGGTCATGTTTTTAAGTGAGTTTGATCTTGATTATGTTAATTGGATAGAAATTAAGGGACAATTCTTAGAAAATGCACTAGTAGAGAGACCTCTTGAAGATCATACACTTCTTGCTACAGATTTCACAAATAAAGTAATAATGTCAATTGATGAAACTCTAGTTGGCAGCTATTTTTGTATGGTTCCTTCACAAACCATGGTTCAAGGGTAAGTATTCTTATAGTCACATCAGATGGGAATTATATTCCAAAAGCATTCAAAATTAAGTTTCTTTGTACCAAAAACATTTTATAGTATGAATCCCTCATATCTAACCTAAAACTTGCCATATAGTTGGGTATCAAACATTTTATTATCTTTGGTGATTCCAAACTAATCATTAATCAAGTCACTGATGAATTTCAAGCTCGTGATGATAAGTTGATCCTATACAAGAGGATGGTGGGTAGTATAAGTTGTGTTTTAAAATTGTCCAATTTGAACAAGTGTCATGGATCATAACCAAGCAATAGACTCCATGGAAACTATCAGTTCATTACTTGATATTAAATTAAATCACAATAAATTCCTTGTAGAGTACCTAATGATACCAACATATAACATGCCTAATTCTGAAATGGTCTATGAGGTGGTTGGTCCCACTCCTCCTTGGTATTATGGCATTTATGCATATCTCCATGATAGCACATTTCCACACAAATTATCCCACAACCAACATAAATCATTAATCCAACATACATCACATTATACAATCTTTAGATAAACTTTATATCGAAGAGGCGATGGAATACTTTTATGTTATTCAGATTTTGAAGAGTCTACCTTGGCTATTAGAGAAGTTTATGAGGGAGTCTAGGGTGCAGACTCTAGTGGCATAGTCCTTTCTAAAAATATTTTACGTGTAAGTTATCATTGGCCTACAATGGAATTTGATTCATGCACTTATGTTAAAAAATGCATACCTTATCAAAAGCATGGTGACCTCATACACGTCTTGTATAAGATTTACAGCCTATTACCACACCTTGGCCATTTTCTACATGGGGGTTAGACCTTATTGTAAAAATAAATCCTAATTCTTTATATGGCCATAAGCACATCATTACTGCCACTAAATATTTTACAAAGTGGGTTGAAACAATACCCCTTAAATATGTTACCAAAAAATATATTTCTAAGTTCATTTTAAACCATGTTGTTTATCACTTTGGTATCCCTTTTGTTATCATGTCTGATAATGAACAATCATTCAATAATAAATAAGTCAAGGCCCTTTGCAAAACCTACCACATAAAGCACAAATGGTCCACTCCATATTACCTGCAAGGAAATGGCCGAGTAGAGGTAAAAAATAAAAGCATTCTCTGAATCCTTAAAAATTTGTCAATAAAATTGGTCATGACTAGCATACACATCTTTATTCTTCCCTTTGGGCATACCACACTAGCATCCACACACCCATGGGGATAACCCCATATTCACTTATCTATAACAATGAGTTTATTCTACCAATAAAAGTTGAGATTTTGTCTTTACGCATATCCCTACAATATATTATTGATGAAGAATATTATTTCACTTCACATCTCAGTGAACTCAACCTTCTACATGAAAATAGACTTAATGTCTTAAACCATTTACAAGTCTACCAAAATCACATTTGTCGTAGCTATAATAAATAGATAAAACCTAGGGAGTTTAAAATTAGAGATCTTTTTCTAAAGGAAAACCAATGGAATACTAATGTTGAGTGGGAGAAGAAAGGAAAAAATAAACCTAATTGGTTGGGTTCATATGTCATTATTGACAAATATGGATCAGAGCTTATAGATTAGCCACATAAACTAGAGAGGATCTTGATGAACCTATGAACATCATGCACCTTAAGAGATTTTATCCCTAACTTATTCTAATGTTGTTTATATCTTAGGTGTCAAAAAAAAATGTTAACAAAATAGTTCATCCACAAGTGAAAACTAGTTTGTTCTTTAGAAAAGTACCATGGTGAAAATATGTTCTTTACATCATGAGTAATCCATTTTTTATATTCACCTTAGTTACTTAGGTACACCCCATTTTAGTTATCACTTGTATAATCCCATATTGTCACTTATCTTCCTATTCATTTCATAACATTTTAGCCTAAGGTTTGCCCTTTCATTTGTGTAATGATGTCCTTTCTCATGTTAGAGGAATGTCTTATATTTGACCACTTTTATATATGTATTTCTTCATACACTTTAAAACAACATTCCAACTACACATAAACACTTAACCTATACACATATACCATCCTCACTAAGATTTCACACTAAGTGTTATCATTCACTTACTCACTTTCTTGGGAGGGAAATCATGTATCTATTATTATACACAAAGTAATCATCACTCAACCCATTTTCTCATCACTTCTTGTATTGGGAGAACTACATCTATATTGATATCCCCACATAGACTTTGTCCAAGGTGGATTATGTAGTAAACGCTTAGAGACATGGGGTCTTTAGGGTCATATCGACAACCATCATCACCATCATCCCATTCCTCCAAGCATGGTTTCATTATTTTCACATATAGCATGTGAATTCACTTTTTCATATCCACATCCATGTGGTTATCCTAGAACTTGCTCATCGATCATCTGATGTTCTCATGGATTTTGGCTACGAAATGTTTCAACTCAAGTCTAGGATGTTGGTAGAGTCATTTATATTTTTTCTTTTTTTAAGTGTTGTTTGTTTTAAATTTTGTTTTAGTCATTATTTGTTTAAAACTTTTAATATGTTTTCATTTACTTTATCTTTCTAGTTAATAAGATGAATTTTGTTGTGATTGTGCTTATTTCCTTGTATTTTAACTTTTATTTTTTCATCTTATCGTTTACTTATTTTATTTTATCTTTAATTTATTTGATTGTGTGAACTTTTTCAGTTTGTGTTTGTCTTATTTTCAATTGTTTAGTGTCTTTCATCTTTTCTTGTGTGTTTGTTAGGTCAAAAATTATTTTTTATTACAAAATAGTGTTATTATGATTTCACATATCATGATGCATTCTATGTAGCACAACATAATATTTTTTTGTTTTTTTATTTATGTGTTTGTTAAAGTCAATATTATTTTGTGTATTACATTATCATGTGATTATGATTATTCCATATCATGATGCACTTTGTTTTTCACAATTAAATATTTTTAGTCCTTATGCATAAAATAAAATATTCATCATGATTATCCCATATCACTAGTGGTTATTATTTTGTGCTAAATTAAAAATTAGGTTGTTCAAAATTTTAATCAGTTATTCATGTTGGAATTCCAATACAAGATAAAATCTAATCAAAGGCAACTATCTACTTAGCCATCCATCCATACATTTTTCAACATAATAGAAGTTGAAAAGGATTAACATGTGCTACCATAAACCAAAAAGTAGGAAAGTAAATACTATAAAATATCCATCCATCTAAACCATATACCATATATGAAAAAAATAAAAGTCCATAATGTCCATCCAATATCCATAACATAAGTCTACCACCCAAAATGAATCATGTATATATAAAAATCAAGTGTGTTTATATAATGATACATATCAAAAATACATATACATTGATACATCATAACCACATCCATCTCAAGTCTCTCCCTAGTCCTCAGATGGGGCATTTGTAGTAGGAGTAGACTCATGTCATTTTGGTGTACTCCTTAAAGGACCCATAACATGTCGTGAGGCTTATCCTATAGATCTCTCTAATTCCACTAGATGCATAGAGCTCCCTAATGCAGATTGCCTAATAGAGTACTCTCTAAAGGATGGATTTTGATGTGCTCATGGGATGGCCTACTCATATAGACTCATATAATAAGTCACCTACTCCATCGCTTACATGGCCTTGTCTAAGACTACTAGTTATCTAAGCACTATCATAAGATCTCTTGCTTTAGTTAACTCTACCCATAAAGTAACCCTATCCCTCATATATCTATGTGTTAGCCAAGTATCATCTAGATTATGAGTGTTTTCATCCTATGTATGTCACATAACTAATTTGGCAAAACCCTTGCCCTAGAGTCTATCAACATCAACTTATAAACCATATACCTCTCCTTATAGTCATCTAATATCTGCCACTCTCAAGCCCAATTGCACATCCTTACCATCCACCTCCCCCTATAATTTGTTAATCTCTCTTTTTAAACCTGTAATCTCTACATCTCAAGAAATAATCTCTTGGTGTAACCTATCTATTAGTCTCTAATGCTCTATAGATCTAGATAGCCCCAATGGCCCAACTCTATCACCTTCCTCTACATGTGTGTTTGTCACAAGATGCATCTTTTTATTCCCTCTATCCCTCTCCTCATCATTATCAATAACCACCAAAGGTGTCTCACCTCATCTAACCAGCTCATATGTAGATGTTCTCATCACTACATCATCATTTGTATCATATCTCACCTCCACTTCCTCTAGTTGTGTGTTATCTCTCCTCAGTCTCTAACCATCCCCTGACGTGCCTCTAACTCATCCCTATCTCCCCCTATCTCATCCCTATATCCCACCTCTCTACCCTATAACTACTCTATAAATCCTCTCACCAAGCCTAGTACCCTGTGGATGCCTAGTCAGGCTAGCTACCAATCTATGTCTCCATGTGCATGGCGGAACATATGCACTATGAGTCTCATTAGTCATTATCTCTCCCACCACTCAACATATCCATCCATTGTACCTACATCAATCACATCCCTCCTATCAACACATGTCATTGTCTATACATACATCTAGTTATGCTCAGTAACTTTAGGATTAATAACCAGTCCACACTATGATCTCCCTTTGCTAGATCATGGAAAGACGTGGCCCTATTGGTATATGTCATCTAATTCCAAACTACCACAACACTCTATATGACCTATATCTCTCAATGATATAGTCGTGTACGTTGATAATATAACATAGAGTTTTCATATAATCCATGTATAAAACATCCTATGCCTATGGAAAGTCTATCTCTCTATACGGTCTCCATGTAATATGGTCCTCCCCCAACTCATCCAATGCTTGATTTTACCACTCTAAATATTTTAAGTGTGGTCTTTATGCCTTGATAATCACTTTTCATTTACATGCAATGGGTTCATCCATTTCTCTAATGTTCGTGTATCCTATAGCTCACTCAACTATAAAATGCTCACAACACCATACCTGTAATAAAGTGGAAGGACCTATTTCCTTCCCATCTAAGTGTACTACATGGTTCAAGTCCTTATATAAGTGTGCTAATACACAAGGCCTCCACGCGAAAACCTCACCCATCTCCATCATATCCCTTATCACATCTAATAGTCCAATGAGGCATAGTCGATCATTCTTATTAGGTAGTATAATGCCACTGACAATAGCCATCACTACAACTATCAATGAATCTATCTCTAAGCTTATACATGTATCAACATCCACACTACCTCTAATAATTGGAATCAAATCCTCACCAAAGATCTTATATAATGTTGTTATTTATGCCCCTCTCCCTAATATACCTGTCTACTTCATATAGGGATCCTTTAGATCTTCCATACATCTTCTAACAATCATCTTACCTATCTATAGGTGAAATGTGATCATCTCACTATGCCATCTCTTAGCTAAGGCAGTCAATAGTGATCTATTTGCTCAAATCTCTAGCATTTGGGTAATGTAAGATAGTTTTATCACCTCTAAAACTCTAAATTCATACTCTATAAATCTAGTTATTTGTGACAGTGCCCTCACTCTCTGCTCTCATGTCACTAACATTGGTAATACCTCCATCAATAATAAATAATAGCATAATGTTAATCCTAAAAATCGGCTAAATCTACCTACATCATCATCCAACAAATCATTAATGTCATTTTCATTTATCCATTTATTCAAAATGCATGTCTATTTCTTAAATAACTAGCCTTATTTTTAAACCTAATAATATTGTCGCTTTCATTGACGATTTAGTTACACCCTTCATTGATTTCACTTCATTTTGTTATTGAATTAAGAAAATTTGCTACCCAAATCGATGATTTTGCTACACATATATTCAATTTCACAATTCCTCGATTATCATATAGCCCTAACAATTTTGCTATTACATTTAATGATTTTGATACTGAATCTATCAATTTCACAACTCCATTGTATGATTTTATTAATCCCTAACCATTTTCTCTAATAATGATTTCGATACCTAGTTTTGTAATTTCACTATAGGGTTGGATGATTTCAAAATTACCCTTAATGAATTCATAGCTTTCGCTTTTGAATTCATAAATGGGGCATTAGAAAAATCATTTCAAATAATTTTAAACTATAATAAATGACTTAAAACCAAAAGAGTAAAGTTTTAAATTGCACTTACTAGATACCCACTCTCTCAGGTCTTTGATATCTCCTCACACACGCGTTGTGGTGGGGGTAAATAGGGATACAATCTATTTTACTCCAAAGCCCTAAATCCAATGTCCTCAAGCAAGATCATCTCACAAATCACACTAAAATATTTTTTTCATAGATAAATTTCAAATTCATCCTCTATCTATTTATAGGCTACCCCCCCATTCAAATATTTTCAAATTTTACAACCATTTTTCCAAATTCAGGCCACAATTAATTGTAATGCTATGAGTCTTTATCAAATACTTACAACTCTCAATTTTGTAACTCTTTATTACAAATTGGAAAATATATTTTTTTCATTTTTTGACATGCAACTTACCATCATCAAGATATATCGCTCTAACATCTGCTCATGAGACCCTTGAGTCCGAGCACCATCCAAGCATGCAGTCATTGAACTGAAAATATCCTCTTTTCTAATTTTTTCTATAGTTAATCCACTAGGGGTAAATCATTTACACATATTTTAATGTTAGAAATATGGCATCAATTTTTAGTACTTAAATTTATTGATGATTTTCATTATCACCCCTTCCTCATTTTCCTTTCAGTCATTTTCAGTGTTCATCCACTTTCCCAAGCAAACACTTAAGGAGGCATCATCCCATTCATTATCATTCATATGGGGAAACTTTTTTTTCTCAATCATTAACACTATACTTCTTCTATTATTCTTTGAAATGGTATTGCTTTGTAATACCCTTAAAAGAGGGGAAAATGTAGACACCTAATTTCATTTAGTGTCAAAATGCACTCTTCTTATTCCTCAAATTCAAATTCAAACTAACATCATTTCCCTCCAAATTCAAAAAATTGAATAATTCCTAATTACTCAATTATGCACACTTTTTATCCAAATTTATTTAATAAATACGGATTTTTCACCTCACCCAAACATCCTCCATGATTATCTCCCTCACAGGTTGACTCATCCAACCAATTCTTCAACTTTGTCAACCACCTATTGAGTCACCTTGGAACCTTTCAACCAATTTGACCCTTTCTTGATGACTCACTCAACCAACTCCTTTCTTCTCTTAGCCTATGGAATTGTTCATCATCCTCATGGATGAGGACTAATTCTCCACCATTGATTATTTGAATAATTATCAATATTTTAAATTATCCTCCACTATTTGATCGATCCCTCATAAAACCTATAAATAGATTTGCAAGCCTAATCACTTTCATCCATCCTGACTTGTGCTAACAAAGTGCTATAAAACTTATGAATGAATCCTAAGCGAATCAAAACCATCCAAAGCAAATTTGCATACCAAAATGTTGCCTATTTTTCCTTGCATTAGAGAAGATTGAACAACCACATTTTAGAGAGAAAATAAATTTGAATCACAATGGAGGAAGCTCACTATACTAAGGTATAATTTTGAGTTATTATTTCTTTCATTTGTATCTCTATCCTAGGTTGACTGAGTCAGATTAGATTTTACTTTGTAGTTGATTTCTTAGATTAGTTTTCATATTTTCTATTCCCTTCACACACATACACCCTTAGGTTTTATTTATTTCCTTTACTCTATTATTTTCATTAATATGATAGGGTGGAGAGTGTAGACACCCAAATTTGGTACATGCCCATCACTTATGTCATTTATTACAGTTTTTTACATATAGACTATTGATAGTGAATAAAGCATCTATTAGAAAATAGATTATATATGGGAAACCCTCAAGGGAAATAAAATACATTGATGATGCAAATTGAATACATTATTATAATATAAACACTAATTTTAGTAAGCACCCACTTCACATAGAGCACCAACCCCAACTAGCTAAGCACTAACTCAGCTAGGCTTTAGCAAGCACCAACTTGCAAGGAGGCACCAACCCCCTAGATGACTCAGCAACAACTCAAAAACCTAAAACACTCAATTATATTTAAAATATCTTTTTTATCATATATTATATTATGATCTTCTTCCTCAGCTCTTTGCACACTTATATGACTCTCAAATTAGCCTCTAGCCTTCTTCACTCAAGTAGCCCTCTTCTTGACTTTATTAGGTCATATGACCTTGATTCTCATATGCATAAACTCTATCAAAGATTCATATTTTTTCCTATACACTCATATAATGGTCTATAATACCTTATTCTACTTACCAAGTTTTATATTATTCACTTACACTCTTCATGCTTACTTCTATCTTACTCACCCAAATAGGCCTAACTAACCTTGCTTTTATACAAGTCACTAGCTCTCACACACCATGGTTATATATGCACACTTGAATACTTTTATTATCCTTAAAATTGGTATTATAACACATTCCAAACATGAATAAACCAATACATTAGGTCGTCCATATCATATAGGACCAAAACCTCTTTTAGGTCTTATGAAGACCTAATCCTATTAGGCCTTCATTAGAGCACATTACTTTTTTTCTTTATTGAAACACTTAAAAAATCCACATACATTATTAAAATATCATATTAAACTCAAATATACCTTATCTAACTTCACTTTGGTTCCACAACACCTAGGTCTAACTACCATTTGAACCCCTTCTCAAAACATTGTTCACCCTAGGCCTATACACACAAAAAAATATGTCTTAAAAAACTGAAGAAAAAACACCATTTTTCAAAAAAATCATGGAAAAAAATAATATATACATAATCCTAATTACCTTAAGGTCATAAAAAACTTCATTATATTCTTCAAATCAAGGTATACATGCTCAAACTCTTATTTGCAAGATGCTTACTCTAAATTGCCAATTGGCTTCAAAACACATTTAAGGAATCATGAACTTATGACGCCTAATTACACATAATCAAGGGATTTATATACATTAAAATTATATTATAACATCCTTAAAATAAACTCAAATAAACATATCATAATCTCTAATGGAAACTATTGGTTTTACAGGCCAATCTATTGACCTTCTCTCTCACGATCTTTACTTAGCCAAATAAGTCATTTTGGCTTCAATGTTTCAACCTATTAAAATAAATTCCAATATTATGAAAATAATGGATATATAATTAAATTCCCAAACAAAATTATTATGTGAATTATATATCAACTCATGTCATAGAGTTTCAAACCCATGACTGCAACTTCCTTACCCAAAACTGCCAGTTTGCCTTAAAGACCAATCATGGTGATTTTGAGTTTCAACACCTATGTAGACACATTAAAAATATATTTATGTATGTGGATGATCATATATTATAATTATATCTTTATTATATATCTATATAACATGGTCATATGGTAGTATTGATTTTGCAAACTAATCTCACAACCTTCCACTTTTATTGTCTCATCTTCACTAGACAGGTCAACTTATGAGCAACATTTTCATCATTACCTTTGACCTCAAAAACTTATATCAGACATGGATTTGTATTATATGTCTTTAAAAACATATTAATTCACTTGGATTCATCCCTAATTCATGATAACACATCCCTAATCATCTTCTCACTTCTACCTAGTTTTTTCACTATTTGAACCATTAGGCATTTTAGCAACTAGTCAACTTGTAAGACCAATTTAGTAAACCTAAGCGATATAACCTTATCATAAACTAAAATTAAAATATAATTCAAGTCTCAATATTAATCCTTCATCTAATTAGCAACTTTGGCTCAGACAATTTTGCATGTTACAAAAAATCTCTAATAAAAAAGGCTTTTAATGTAGGGTCCACTTACTCAACTGACAAACCAATCACACCTAGAGGTGACTAAGAGAGTTTAATAAAACCTTAAATCACTTAAATTTTCAGTCCAAACCATTTTTATCACTTTAGAACAAAATCTTTCTCACTGGTTCTCTATTAGGGTTTTTTGAGGGTTTAAACCAACTTACAGTCTTAACAATCATTCATAAAGTTTAGCCCCTTATTCTAGAAACCAATGATTGGAAATTTGAGATAGGAACCTTCCCCATATACCATTAACATATTATGTCCTCATGTATATTTTTCACATGTCAATAAACACTTGAAGAACATTGTCAGGTAGACAACTCTTCATCATGTGCAATCGAGTGACCTTAAAACACTTTTTCTTGCCTTAACCTTCAATTTTTGACCGCAAAATTTGTCAACACACCTATAACAACATGAAATACCTATAAAAACACTCACCTATCTGAACTTGCCTTGGAAAATGATCCTGATACCCCATCTAGCCACCATCTCTCTCTTTGATTTCTAAGCCTTTGACCTACAAGTCACAATAGGTCTTGAAGTTGACATTATAACCATTGTCCAAGATCTCAACACCTCATGTACAAACTCAAATAACCTTTCTCATGATCAAATTCTATCAATTATTATTCATATGTATTATTAATAGCTCATGTTTCTTAATTAGGCCAAGCAAGGTCTAAAGGATGTCTAGTTGCATACTAGGTCTATAGGTCTTACCCATGTGTGATTAACCTGAGACTCACTTGAGTGATCCAAAGCCTCCTAATCATGCTCAAAAAACCTCATATATCCTCTTATGCCTATGTGCATTCATCTCACCAGACCATCAAGCTCATACCTTCTCATAAGGTTTCTTCATGTAATGACCACTACCATGACTAGACTTCTCAAGTACTTAAAGCTTGAAAACTAAACTTGAAACAATCTTTGATGCTTATACACCTTGCTCACATTCCTTTAATTATCTTTATATAATATCATACCTATACACATACTATTTCATGCTCACCATGCACATGCTCATGATATAAAAATGTTTCTCAAGACGCCTTGTATTCAAACACTAGTACTTCAAAACATGCTTACCTTGATAGTAGATTTTTTGGAGTTGATATATTAATCTAAAAAGTAAAATTGGTCATATTTGAAGTGTAGCTAGGCATCTTTAGAGCATGGCTAGACATGTCTTCAAAGCTTCATCAAAATGTCTTTAGATCTGCTTGGTAGATCTTCATAGCTTCAAAAGAACATCTTCATAGCTCGACAAAGCATATTCAGATTTGCTTACACAAATCTTTAGAGTCTGACTAAATATCTTTGTAGCTCACTGTGTTTATGTTGAGTCTTTATATCAAGCATACAATCCACATTTCAAACCATTTTGCACACAAGAGGCTTCCATACTAAAAAACACTAGAATTATACTTGCACATTGAGAGAAATTACCTATTTCTCCCAATTCTAATTACATACATCCCCAATATCCTTGAACTAAAGTCTAACTACACTTATAAGGTCACAAGTCATAGTTAAAGCAATTTACACCATGATTGGAGCAACATCTATAAATTTTCACTAGTCATTCACACACACCATCATAATATGAGAGAAATGCATGGAGTTTGATCCCTCTTCAAAGTATTGGTATGTAACAAATGCTTAACACAGGGGGTGTTGAGGTCAAACAAAACTTCAACCACTAACCCCTTGTTATTTTGTGATTGCATTCATCTTCTTGTATCATCGAGCTAGGGTTTTAAGTGAAGAGAAATTATACAATGGTTTTTGTATTGGATCATAATCTCCTACACAATCCACAAAACACACAAGCAAAGGTGAACCTACCCTAAAATTATCAAATCTATGATACTTTCAAAGACACTCCCTAGAAACAATGCTAAAATATCCCAAAATAAGATAACATATTGAAATCTAGAATTTATGTCAGACCCTAGCCAAAATATATTTTTTATTTATTTTTACTGTAAACCCTAGTTATTCAAAACCCTCACAAAATTGGAATAAATATTAACAAACCCTAGTATTAATTTAAAAAACATTACACTAAATTTAAGGTATTAAATCATTCAACCAATTCAACCCTGTTGGCACCACATGCAGAAAAATGATAGTGAATTAAATACTATTTTTTAATGCTTTTCTCTAATATGAATATGTTGGAAAATATCCTTTATAATAGGGATAAGTATAGAATTAATTATAGGAAAATTTAGAATAATATTTAGGCTTGAAATAGCCTAACAAACCCTCAACTAGTCTCCTAATCAAGTCACCCAGCTATAATTAAATAATTAATTGCTCCTGTCAACACACCAAACCCTAGAAGACAGTTTTCAAGCTTCTAAATGTAGCATAACCATAGTGAAATGGGTCTTCAACACACAAACCTATTTTCTACCCTAGAAATGGCTTCAAACCCTTACCAAATGACCACAAACCAAATCGACAGACTCCTTAACCTAGTCACCACACTTTGCAAGTAAATTGCCACACCCTAGGAAGGGTCTAAACTATAAATTCTGCCTTTGATGATTAATTACAACTCTTGAACTAGTGCTGCCCTAGATGAAGAATAAGGGGTTTTGTCCCTAAACCTTCCTTAGCCTTGATGAGTTTCATCTTCAAGTCCTTGGTCAAGCATTTTTGTGCTTAGACTCAAAAATTAAAAAATCATAATATGCATAACCTTTTCAAATGAATCATAATACTCCTTATATACCTTACTCTTTAAGTTGGGTGGTCTATTTGGAGGGAAAGTTCAAAATATTATAAGGTTAACTTTATTTTAAAATAACTTAAGGGTTATGTAAGACCCATTAACTCAAAAATCCCCCTCCTCAACTTAAAACTAGAGCAACTTAACCAAAAGGTACATTTTTATAATTTGAAGAGGAGTTAGTGCTTCCTTTTTAAGTCCTCTTTCACTAAGCCTAAGAAAAACACCAAATATTAAGGGTAAGGGACCTTTTTCACTCTTATGTCCAAAAAGGGGACATGACAATCTTCCCCACCCAAAATTGTTTGTCCTCAAACAATAACAACATCCATGGAGTTGTTCCAACAATTCACTTCATGCAAAAACCCTCTTGTAGCCTCTTCCCAAGGAAAGGAAACCCTATTATGAAGCTTTTTACTATTGAACCTGTGAGAATATCATTTTCTATATGTGTTATAAGTGTTGGAACATCAATATTGTACCATTATTTTCCTCAAAAAGTGGCTACCATAGCTATACCTTTTTTGGCTAAACTTAGAATAATTGTTAGTACCTTTAAAATTGCCCTTCAATATCATAAATTTACCCATTCTATGGGATGGAAACTTCCTCAACATGGTTATAACCAATTATTTCATCCTTATATTCATGTGTTCTACTATTTTGGGGAAAAATACCCCAAAAACAATTCTTTAAAAGGTATATGTGGGGTTGTGATTGGAGTTTACATCCTTGGATTTGCAAGAAAATCTGAAGCTACTTACACCCCATTCATTCCTTATGAGTTCCTTCATATACTTCAACCTAAAATAAAGTGCCATGAGCTTACAACATACCTTGGGGCTGGAATAACCATGAACAACATTACCAAAAAATATCTTATGGCTGCCCATCATGATCATTTTGCCTTGCATGTATACCTTGGAGTGTGTGCTTCATTAACAAGTATCTCAATACCCCTTAGGGCTATCAGTGTGCCTTAAATTTTATTCATCATGCTAAAGGTGTGGCTCAAAAAATTTCATGAAATCCATAACTTTAGCTAATATTAAAGGCATACCTTGTGTGTACATACCATGAAGAATTGAGCAACCTTGCCATGATGCCCCAAAAAGAGCCCATTGTTTATCCTCATGTTGTTCCTTCCAAATATGCTTCAGACATGCATCATGCGTGCATAAAATTTGAAGGCTTTATCCCTCTCTGATGTTTCCCCTATCAAGTATTCCATTTCCCATGAATTGAATACTATTTACAGTCATCCTGCTCTTCATTTCACATTTTTGAATTTTCTTTTTCATTACATGCTCTTGGAAGGGTTGTTCTTCTTTTGCAAACCCCAAATTCATGTCACCAATAAAGGGCCAAAATTCTTCATAATTTCCATAATTCACTAGGGGTTGTATTATATCAAAAAAATTAGAATTTTCTATGTATATAACAAGCTGATTTTGCACACTTCTTTCAGAATTAACTTCATCATCATTTTGAGAATTTGTTACCTCACATTTTTTGTAATCTTTGGTGCATGTAACTAGCTGAGTTTGCGCATAGAACTTATAATTTTGAGTGTTTTATGGGCCTATTCCTTTCAAAAAAATTGAATTTTTTATGCTTTTAAAGCATGAAATTGGATGGTTTCCCCAATACTTTAGTGGCTGCCCACCTTTAAAATTTACAACTCCTCTATTCCCCTTCAATAAACAACAATATTCATGAATTTGAATTACTTACTGAACATGAAATGGGATGGAACCCCATTCATTGAAGTGGTTGTGCCAACTTATAAATTGCAGCCTTCCTTTCCTTCCTTTTTACCCTTATAACTAGTCAAAGTTATGATCTTACACATATAACAAACATGTTAGTGAAAATAAGAGTGTTTGACAACATTTTTTTGATCACTCCATCATGTCTTAGAAACATGATATGAAATTCCCTTCTATGACTTACACTTTCCTTATGGTTTCTCCTCATATGAGTTTCCAAGGATTCACTTACGTTATCCCAAATATAGTTGTAGCATGCCATTTTCTTCCTCCAAATCAATCCTGTAGGGGCTAGAAACCCACTTGTACTCGCTAGAAAAATCTCCATATTGATAAGGGGTGGGAAACACATCTCTGAAGAGTCAAGTTTTACCCGATTGACCATAAACATTTGATCCGTAAACCCCTTTCAAACCCTTCAAGTTCACTTTTAGTTTATAATGGATACTGAATAATGGCTTTAAAGAAATGAACAAAACTGATTTAAAGTGTTCAAAAATTGGATTAAAATTGAATATGAATATCTACGTATTCATTCCTTCCAATTACACCTTCAAATGATTATTAGCCATTTAATTGATTTCTATTAAGTGTTGTGTTTGATTAAAACTTGCATCCACATTTGAATAATTGAATCAAATCTATGAAAAGAACAGAATTGCAAATAATTGAAACACAAACACCAGAATTGTTAACAAATTTTACCCAATCTGGGCTACATCTTTGGGTCTTACTCAAACATAGAACTAATCAATTATTGATGCAAAATTTCTTTATACATCACCTTATCCCTAGTAAGGGTTCTCGATCTGTAAATAAATGTTTTAATGCCACTGGCTCTAGCTCTATCAATTGGCTCTACCTCTCAGCTCATATCTTTGGCTTTGGCTCTCAGATCTTAGCTCTTGGCTCTGGACTCTTGGCTCTGGCTCTTGGTTCTTGGCTCTCGACTCTTGGCTCTAGCTCTTAGCTCTTGGCTCTTAGCTCTTGGCTTTGGCTCTGGCTCTGACTCTCAACTCTTGGATCTTGGATCTCGACTATGGAAATGAGAGATTTGAAACTTTTGAATCAATTGGAATGCACCTCTAACCCTTTTATATACTTTTATGGGTCCACTTTTTCTGATTGGGATGATTATCCACAATCTTATTTTAATAAATTTCTTAATTATCCCATACCCAATTTTTTATGGGATTTTAAATTATCAAACACATTTTAAAAATATGGGGTGATAATTATTCCCCAATGTATGATGGAATATGTATATCCCTAAATATTAAAGACTTGGGTCGAATCATATTGCCACGTCACTTTATTGCCATGTCATCATTTTGACCATAACTTTGATTGGTCATAACTTTCGCATATGGACTCCATTTTTTGAATCGTAAAATGTGATGAAAAGCTTATGATAAGATCTACATCATGGAACTAGATTTTAAATATTTTATAATGGTCAATTTTTTAGTTTGACCAGCTTTGACCACTTATTGATTGGAACTTTAACCAACTACACAAGGAGCATACGAGCTCTATTTTTGACGTTCCACATACCATCAAAAAGCTTTTGGCGGGATCTTCATAATGGTGCAAGATTCAGTTTGATCTAAAAAATTTTATAAATTGACCTCTAGATCAATCCTCCCTATTAAGAGGGATTTTGGTCCACCATCTGGTACCCAACTTGATGTCAGGGGATCTCTATAGTACCAATTAGAGCACAACTTTTTATATGATTCACAGAATTTTGATAAATAGATAGAAACTTGAGAAGCAAAGAATTTGAGAGACAATACACACTCTTTGTATTAGAATTACTGACAAATAAGGAAGATGCCACTTCTTCCTACCTCAAAGGCTTGCCACACCTCAAGACCTTCTTCCCTCTCTCCCTTGCTCAACACAAACCAACTCAACAACTTGAGTTGCTATCCCTCCTTGAATGCTTCAGCTGGACCTTACACCTGTAGATCTCCTTGACCTTGCTAGATTCAATGCTCTTCTTGATACACTACAATACATGCCATGGGTCTATAAATAAATCCCATGCTTACAAAAATACTCTAGTTACAATAATTAGACACTCAGCTCGTGACTATAATTAGTCGCTTGACATGCAAACACACACTTCACTTAACTGACTGTTCGTCAACAGCAGTCTGAAAATAAATAGGTTGCCGACGCCGGTCCCTGCTGGTCTGGTGCTGTCGACGTCAGTCGACTCTCTGTCATCGCCGGTCTCCTTCTCCACTGCATCTAGTTGACGTCGGTCATACTACCGACGCCGGTGGCTCTGGTTCTTCAGCATCCTTCCTTCTGTGTCTACAAACTGTTGAAGCTTTTAGCTCCACACCATAACACTTGATCCTTTGAAATGCCATTCGATTCTAAATTTTTTTGATGGGTCTTTATCGGTCTACTCAAGTTTTACAATTGCGCCCACAATGCTTGGAATAACTAATTAATCACACCTTCCAAAAATCCTCTACATACACAACCATCAATAGCCTCTCCATAGAAGTAGGATTCAAAATGCAATGACTTCTTTTGTTGCATGGCTTCTCAAGAGCCTCTACATAGATAAACCCAGTGATCTTTTATGTTGCATGACATTAGTCTGCTAAGGTAATGCTTTCCCATTAAGAAAATGTAATCCATATTCTCCCTATTTTTTCCAACATCCTCATAAGGACATAAAACTATGTTGCATAAAATAAGAGATATCATATCATCACTTTTACAAATTTCCCTTCATGGGGTCTTACAATGCAACATATATCTTATAAACAGTGCTCTTCTCAGGGTCTTTTACAAAAGTGCATACTATGATTACACATATATTGAAAATATGTATTTCAATGAAAGTGGATATCAAACTTGATCCAAAACAATAATGTATAACTGAGTAATACTTACCTTTGAAGTACTTCACATGTTGATTCACGCCTACTTGTCTTCCTTTCGAAAGAAACAATTCAACGATGTGTAACATGTCTTTCCACTATTGTTATACCCCAAATCTGATTCAGAGATTTATTTTCAATGTTCACTCTCAATGGAGCCTCTTTACTATCTTTCCAAATTCTACAAGAAAAGGTAAGCACAAATATGCCAATCTAAATGTGAGAACATAAAATAATAAATGATACAACCGCTAATAATGGGTTGTTCATAATATGCTTCTCATCTAGATTTCTACTTCATTTTTCACTCTAAAAAGGTGATCTACCTCCACACATGCTCAAATAAATGAGGTTAGTTCCTTTCATGATTATTTAACAATGGAAACTAAATAAAGAGCTTTAAAGTTGACTTTAAGCATGCTAAATAAGACTTAGCTTTGCAAAAATTCTATCCATTTCTTACCGATCCAATTTAATGGATGTTCCACTTTGGGATGCTCCTTGATAGAATTGTCTTTGGATAGGTGAGATTCGTCATGGGTTGCCTCTTGGACTGTTGATTCTTTATCAAATCTTTCATCTACTACCTTATTCTTCACGGGTGCATGCACAACTTTCTCCTTACGAGTATTCGAATGAAGTTGTGGATGAAGCTTCCATCACTTGTCAACCCAATGACCACTCATATTACAATGAGTACAGTAATTCTTGTCCATTTTCTTGGACAACAAAGGCCTCTTTCCATTCTCCATATTTTGGCTTGGAGAGTGGTATTTACAACTTGTCTCCTTCTTGAGGGACATAACCTTTCTTTTTAAGGATTTTCTCTTCCAACACATAGCCGTACAATGGTTAATTAATCCACAAAATGTACATGGATATTTATACCACAAATTTTGTGTACCAAGACCATTCTTCTCATAATCAAAGAAGACATTGGAATATTTATTTTTGCCATACCTTTGAGGGCTATCTTGTTTGCAAGCATGACAAGGAGAAATTGTTTTACCTTCTCTGTTGGGATGTTCATCTCTCAATGGAGATGTATTGCATTTTTTATGGATGTATTTTCCATAATTGAGGGGTTTTTCCTTTCTGGATTTTAGCTTATAAACTTCTCCATCTCTTTAAATGGGTTGAGTTGGTAGTGGCTTGGGCTCATCTCTTACTTTAGCTATTTTGGAGCATTATCCAATTTCTCCATTACCATTAACAAATCCCAAACCTACATATTGAGGTCTTTCCTCAATCTGTATGGGATTAGTAATTCCTTGGCCATTGATGCCAAGGCCCTTTTCATCAAAACCCATCTTGATTAGTAACTTAGAGCCAATACCACAAGTATGCTTCTTGAATTCCCTAAAAGAAGAAGATTGATGGGAAGAAAAGGGATAACATGGTGAATTGCTTACATTACAAACCTCTATTTGGGTTTGTGCATCTGTGGTAGAGGATGGTCTCATAGACTATGCTTTCTCTTCCATTTTTTCACCATTTTGTGACTATGCCAATAACTTGTCCTTGGCTTGTAACTAAAGTTACAACTCTTGGATGATCCCTGAGAGAAACTACCTATGAGATAGCAGTCTATCTTGTAGCTCTTGCTTTTCATCTTCTAAGGACTTCAACATCTTTCTCAACTCAGAGTTTTCCATCTGAATCTGATGGTTGAAGCCTTCAAGCTCCTCTAGTCTTTCTCTCTTCAGAGATTTGCCCATGGTTTCCTGATCTTACAAATAACTTATATCTCCAACAACTGCACACTTCAATGGAAGATTAAACAAGTCCAAATTTCTGCACAACCTAAATGAAACCAACTGAAAATAAAATCAAACTTTTACAAATTTAGAAGCTAATCCATGCATTCTAACTGCTCTGATACCAAAATTTATCTGTAAACCCCTTTCAAACCCTTCAAGTTCACTTTAAGTTTATAATGGATACTGAATAATGGCTTTAAATAAATGATCAAAACTGATTCAAAGTGTTTAAAAATTCGATTAAATCTGAATATGAATATCTATGTATTCATTCCTTCCAATTACACCTTCAAATGATCATTAGCCATTGAATTGATTTATGTTAAGTGTTGTGTTTGATTAAAGCATTCATCCAAATTTGAGTAATTGAATCAAATCTATGAAAAGAATATAACTGCAAACAATTAAAACACAAACACCAAAATTGTTAACAGAGTTTACTTGATCTGGGCTACATCTCTGGGTCATGCTCAAAGGTAGAATCGATTGATTATTGATGTAAAATATTTTTATACATCACCTTTTCCCTAGTAGGGGTTCTTTATCTATAAATAAAATTTTGTATGTCACTAGATCTGGCTTTGGTAACTAGATCTGGCTCTAGTAACTAGATCTGGCTCTGGCTCTCAGCTCTTGGCTCTTGGCTCTCAGCTCTTGGCTCTTGGATCTCAGCTCTCAGATTTGGATCTAGCTCTCGATTCTAAACTATGGAAATGAGAGATTTAAACTTTTTAATGAATTTAAATACACCTTTGACACCTTTATATACTTGTTATAGGTCCACTTTTTCTAGTTGGGATGATTATCTATAATATTATTTTAATAAATTTCATACTTATCTCATACCCAATTTTTATGGGATTTTAAATTATCCATCACATTTTAAAAATATGTGGTGATAATTATTACCCAATATATGATGGAATATGTTTATCCCCAAATATTAAAGACTTGGGTTGAATCATATTGCCACGTCACTTTATTGCCATGTCATCATTTTGACCATAACTTTGATTGGTCATAACTTTCGCGCATACAGACTTCATTTTTCAAATCATAAAATGTGATGAAAAGCTTATGATGAACTATAAATCATGTAAATGGATTTTATATATTCCATGATGGTTAATTTTTGTAGTTTGACCATATTTGAGCACTTGTTGACTAATTTTGATTAGAGCTTTGACCAACTGCATAATGAGCATACGAGCTCTATTTTTTAAGTTTCACATACCGTCAAAAAGCTCTTGATGGGATCTTCATAATGGTGTAGGATTTGGTTTGATCTATAACCTTTTCCAAATTGACCTCTAGATCAACATTGGAGGGAACAAGCTATAAACATGAGAAATAATAGTCAATAGGTTATAAAAAAACCCTCCTGTGGATCCTTGGACATGATATATATTGCTTATCACCAATTTCATGATTATACAAACTTTATACCTTATCTAATAACATAAAATGGAGTGGAATTGGAATGTATACTAGCTTTAACATTAGTTGATTGCTTTATGACCCCACATAGCTATTCTTTACATACCCAAAATTAAACAATGTATTCTCCTTTATATCATGGCTATGTAAACATGTTTTTCCAGATGAAATATAATTTACAAGAGCTATAAATAATTCTATAATAGTGGTACATACCTCAGCCTTGGCCAAGGGTTGTATAACCTTGTACCATGTGCCCTTCCTACTTCCATCAATCAAAACCACCCTATGTATACTTTTAAAATTAGCAAGTAAACAATGATGCTTACCAAGATTTAGAGTGGTCTGTATGCTCTTCAACATGCTCTTCACCTTATTTTTATTTTTCATGATTCCAAGGCCTTTCCAACCTCCTTGCATGGCTATCAAAGAACTATGAATTTGTATGACAATAATACCTAGCTTGTAAGTATAACCTAGATCCCACATCCATATTGGGAATTTGTAATTCCCCATGCTTAGACTTTCTTAGAGAAATTACTTCCTCCATTTTGTGCCCTTTATCTTATCTTCATTCTTGGCTTGATCTCCATGATGACCAAAATGTTGTTGAAACATAGTAGGAAGGTGATCCAATAATTTTTTGTCACGAGAATAATTACATTGATTATCTTTATATGTTATTCTAAAAATTATATCAAACTAAAAATGAATAATAGTACCTAGAATCCTGGATTTGACCTTCAAATTTTCTTCCTCAATAGGTAAAATGGATTCTTCCCTTTTACTGCCTATCCATTGCAATTCCTGAGCTTGTTGGACAACTTCTTCTAGTTGTCCCAAAATTTTAGAATTCTGGAACTCATAATTTTTTTCATTTGGCTACTCCTTATTCAACTAGAAAGTGTCCTTTTATTACCCCATAAATTTTGAGATAACTTCTTCTTGTTCTAAAATTTAAGAATTTTGTACCTCAAAACTTTCAGTACCTTGTTCCCCTTTATCAAACTGAAAAATCCCCTTTGGTTGTACCAATTTTTTTGATTTGTGAAACTCATAAAATTTCACACTTGCTTTTCCCAAAATGTTGCCCTTTGGCTGCTCAAAGGGATTCAAGGTACCAATTTTTTTATGCTTACTAACCCCTTTCAATTTTAACTTTGTGCCCTTCTTTGGTAATGAATCCTTGTGGAAATTATCTAGTGGATCTTCCTTTATCATAAGGGAATATTTATTTTCCTCTTATATATGCCAAGCATGCCTTGAATATCATTTTGTAGCTCTTAGGGTTGACCCTGTTACAATCCCAACTCATTCTTGCTTCAATTCCCTTAGAAGGGAGGTAAGCTAGAATGACCTAGGTAAAAAATAACTTGTGACCTTTGGTGGCTGAAAACTAATGTTTGCCTTTAGAAGGCTCCCTTCACCATTTATATTTTTCATGGTATGGATTTTTCTGCCATCACATCATTTAATCTATCTTGTACTTGGATAAGCTTCTCCAATCTAGCACCATCTAAAAACTTTAAAGTCATTTATCTTTCCTTTTGTCATTGTTTGACCTTATAAACCCTCAAACCCCACAACTGGCCAAGAAATTGGCTTTGATACCATTGAAATATCTTAAACTAGGATAAAATACTAAAATTTGGGATTTATGCTAGACTCTAGCCAAAATAAATATTTTTATAATTTGTATTGTAAACCCTAGTTATTCAAAACCCTCATAAAATTGGAATAAATATTAGCAAACCCTACCAAAAATTTAACAAATATTTCATTGAATTTAGTGCATTGAATCATTCAACCAATTTATCCCTATTAGCACCACTTGCATGAAAATTATAGTGAATTAAATACTGTTTTTTTATGTTTTTCTCTAATTTGAAAATCCTAGAAAACATCCTTAAAAATAGGTATAAATACAACATTAATTATAGGGAAATTCACTATATTATTTAGGCACGAACCAGCCTAACAAACCCTCAATTGGGTCTCCCAATCAAGTTGTCCAACTATAATTAAATAATTAATTACTCATGCCAACACACCAAACCTTAGAAGAGGGTTTCCAAGCTTCCAAATGTAGTCCAACCCTAATGAAAGGGGTATTCAACACACAAACCTATTTGTTACCCTAGAGATGGCCTCAAATCCTTTCCAAATGACCTTAAACCAAGTTACCACACTCCTTGACCTAGTTTCCACACTTTACAAGTAAATCATCACACACTAGAAAGGGTCTAAAATGTAAATTTTGTTGTTGATGATTAATTACAACACTTGAACTATTTCTACCCTATATGAGGAATAGGGGTTTTTGTCCTAAACCTTCTGTGGCCTTGAAGGGTTTCATCTTTAAGTCCTTGGTCAAGCATTTTTATGCTTATACTCAAAAATTCAAATATCATAATATGTATAACCTTTTCAAATGAATCACAATCCACCTTATATACCTTACTCCTCAAGTTGGGTGGTCCATTTGGAGGGAAAGTATAAAATGTTCTAAGGTTAACTTTCTTTTAAAATCACTTTAAGAGTTATGTGAGCCCCATTAACTCAAAAAAAACCCTCCTCAACTTAAAATTAGAACAACTTAACCAAAAGGTACCTTTTTATTATTTTAAGAGGAGTTAGTGCTTCC
This sequence comes from Torreya grandis, assembly GCA_037957365.1. Classification (NCBI taxonomy): domain Eukaryota; kingdom Viridiplantae; phylum Streptophyta; class Pinopsida; order Cupressales; family Taxaceae; genus Torreya; species Torreya grandis. The sequence goes on from JARHVA010000400.1 coordinate 3,645,485, forward strand.
TTTTTAAGTCCCCTTTGCCTTACCCTAAGTGAAACACCAAAGAATAAGGCTAAGGGACCTTTTTCACTCTTATGTCAAAAGGGGGGACATGACAAACACATCAGTCTAATTTATAGTTACAATGCTTGTTTTCATAATCCATGTCAACTCATGTTATAGATGTGAACTTAACTAGCATAGCTTCCTTGTCAATCTTAGAACTAGAAATAGTCTGCACCTCAGTTTCCTATCTAATTTATGTTTTCCTTTGTACTTTCCATATTTAGTGAATTTCCAAATTTTGTAAGTTCCAAATCAGTTTGTGTCATTTATCACATATTTGTAGCATTATGATTTTGCACTATAGTTTGTCTAATTAGGGTTTAACATTATCTTAGTTCCCCAAATTTGAGAAAACATATTGGTGACCCTTTATATTGTACAAATGTTACAAAACTCTATCCATAGACATTGTTAAGGTTCAATCCTAGAACTAGAAATAGTCTGCACCTCAGTTTTCTATCTAATTTATGGTTTACTTTGTACTTTCCATATTTAGTGAATTTCCAAATTTTGTAAGTTCCAAATCAGTTTGTGTCATTTATCACATATTTGTAGCATTATGATTTTGCACTATAGTTTGTCTAGTTAGGGTTTAACATTATCTTAGTTCCCAAAATTTGAGAAAACATATTGGTGACCCTTTATATTGTACAAATGTTACAAAACTCTATCCATAGACATTGTTAAGGTTTCTATCATTATTATTTTTTGGTTTTCAATTGATGTCCCTAGTTTTTCAGATCTAATAAATTATGTAATCACATTAATCTTTCAAGTTTTCATTTTGTATCTTATGCACTCTAAAAAGGTTATTTATACATCTATTAGAAGAAGTGCTAGATTAAGTGGTATTCCCATTGAGCATACTCAAATTACTGTTGTTAAATTACATAACATGGATAAGAACAAAGTTATATAAGAACCTTCAAATGTTAATACACATAGTAAATATGTAGAGGTCAATGACACTACTTCAGAGCATGAGCAGTGTGATCAGGATACCATTGGTCCTCATGATGGACACCAAAATGTACTCCCTCCTATAAGTGGTGAACAAATAGAATCCAATAAAGATGAAGTTATCAAGATATTTCGAGAAAGACTCCATGAACAACCTCTTGACCATCTTGTAATTTTACAAACCCTTTTGGACATAAAACTTTTCAAGTGCGACACAATCATTTGAGATTTCTAATTCATTGGATAATTTTTTTGTACCAATGTTTACAATGGAAGTAACCCAAGAGCTTAAACATATTAATATGCTAGTTATTACTTAGTCATTGGGAACACCACCATTGGTTAGCACACATTTTTATTCTCCTAATGTATAATCCCTTATACATGATATTCAATCTATGCAAACTAAGGTGCTATATTTGGATCAAAGTGCTTTGAAACCTAATCAGGCACTATATTCTCACATTTTATTACACACTCAATTGGTACAACAAATAGTAATATATCCTCTACTTATAGGTTTTGTGGCACCTAAGCTCACACTATATGATATAAAGGGTGACCCCAACAACATCTCAGAGCATTCCACATCGCATGTTTGGACTACGTGTCCAATGCCATGTTATTGACTAAGTTATTCCCAAGGAGTCTAAAGGAATATGCTTTACAATGGTTTTATGAATTACCACATCAATCAGTCTATGCATTCAATCCTTTGGTAAATATATTTCTAGCACATTTATCAATCAATATTAGTGAGAAGGTTTCCTATGCTCGGACTGCTCGACTAAAAAAAAACCTAATGAGCCTATTGTAGAATATGTCTTGAGGTATAACATAATGCTATCTAAAATGATAAATCATATGGTAGATAAATAATAATAGGATATCTTCAAGCAAATCTTGATTTCACCCCTACACAAGTCCATCGTGTTTAAGAAGTTTATCTCATTCACAAATTTGTGCCACGCCATAAGAGAAAGGGAAGTCAAATTATTGGAAATGAATAAGTTTAAGTATACAACCAATTCGGATTCCAATAAAAAGAGTTCAAACAAGCCACCCCCATGGTGAGTCCAATTGATAACAAAAATGATCAAAAGGCAATAATACATCTAATTTCCAAGCCCACTCTATGCATTGTCTCGTTAGCTCCTCCAAGGAAACAATTTACCAATCTACTAGAAGTTCCATGTAAGCTCCTCAAAACACTATTAAAATGGAATGTCATAACTCTCCCTCTCATTAAAGATTTTGATTTGAGTAATCCTCTTCTAAAAGGTTTTGATCAAAATGTTATCTACAATTATCACAGGGCACCAAGCCACACTACTAATAGATGTATTAGTTTGAGGCACAAAATTAGGATTTGATAGATGCAAACATCATTGATGTGGGCACAACAATAAATAATTTGAAAACACAGCCAAATAGAATTAAATCAATAGAAATCTTCAATCGTCATTTTCCTAAGCATATAGATAATGAGATAGTAGATACATTAGAAGTGCATTATGCATACAATGCACACCCTCTACTAGTTTCTTATAATTCTCATACAGAGGTACTGCATCCTTTGAATGGCATTATTGGTACATACCACACTTTAGTGTCCTTTAGGCCTCTCATCACATTCATAAAATTTGAGTTAAAAATGAAGACTCAGATTTACATTTTTTATTCATTTGAGCTCACATTAATCACCAACCTCTTCAGAGTGTCTTGTTTGATAATGGCTCAAGCGTGAATATATGTACAATCATGATTCTTTATCATCTCTAATACACATATCAGGATTGGATTCCTACCACCATGGTCATAAAAATATTCAATGCTCACATTCAGAGCTTTATTGGTGAGATCACATTACAATTAGAAGTTGGTCATACACATGTGGCCAACAGATTTATAGTAGTACCTAGTGTAGGAGTCTTTGATATATTATGGGGACACTCTTAGATTCAACAGACTCATGTGGTTCCTTCTATAGTTCATATATGTTTAAAGTATATCTACACTAATGAGGTATCACAATTCGGGTTATCCCATATGAATACCCCCTACTACAGTTTGATATGGTTCTAACATAATAAATTTTAGTTGATTCACATAAAAAGGTGCAACCTACTTAGATATTTCCAAAATAGATATCTACCCTTCCACAAAGGCTTATCCTTGAAAGGCCACTTCAACAAATATTTGTCATAGATTATAGAGAGCCTCTTTCTATCGATGCACATCTCAAATTGATATTACAAGATACTAAGGTCATTTCACATAAAGCACAGAAACATGGTTCATACAATCCATGATGGGTTTCTAAAAGACTTATGGTTCATCATGCTCAACCAAATGCATGGTATGTTATAGATCATCAATATGATAATGAAATTATAGTTCAAAGGGTGATCAATGTTTAGATTCTTCATTTGACTCAAATTAGTCACAAAAATATATCCCTTTCCATTTGTGAAAGGTTACCATTCCTATCCTAGAAATAAAACCCATTCATTGTGAGTCACTTCCAAGACTCATCGATTAGTATGCTTCTTTCCATTTTTGTTTTTTTAGTTTGCATATACATACAAAAATATAAAATATCAGAGAATTCTATAAAAATTCAAAATCAAGACTTGTGCATGCTTATGTTTAGTTTATTTGCATCAGTTAATTTGTGCATAACTATTTAGTACTTATTTATATCTAGTTCTCATATCACATATGTTTCACAAGTGAACATGGTGATTACATAACATACATGGTGCCATTCCCAAACACACTTGTGGGTTATTTCACTATCTCAGACTCATAAAATAAATTTAAACAAGAGCACCCTATTCAAATAGGAATGCATCGCACTATTGTCTTACTTCCCCACTCTTGTCCTAGTGAGCACTCGACTATCAGTTCTCAAATCCAAACCAGACACCAGCCTTTTATAGCTTGTATTTATTTCAACAAGCTCATTAGGGGCATCTTATACATAGGTTTTATCCTTCTTTGGTTATCTATTAATGTTCATACCCCAGTTCTTTATATGGAATAACATCTATCGATATTTCATATTTATAAAGACATTAAAATCTTACTGGTTACCTAAGTACTAAATCTACTAGTGTTACAAATTGTTTATGTTGATCAACTACATGTATTCATGCATGTTTTTCATGCTTCCCTGCTTCATGTCTTGATAGTAATCTCTGTTTAGTTTGTGGACATTTGAACATGTCCTTATGTGTGGCTTTATGACTTAATTGCATGTTTATATACAAGTGAGTGAAATTTGAACATGTCCCTTGTATATGGCCGTTTGGCCTTCTATTACATGGTCTGTGTGATTTGCATTACTCTTTGTTTATGTGCATCCTGGCCATGACACTTGTTTGCTCAATTTTTGATGCCATGATGAACATCATGAATCTTCCCAATATTTTGATGCCATGATGGATATAATGTATCCCTCCCCAAATAGTTATATTTAGCTTTCACTACTAACTTTTGATCATTTATAGGTGTTATTAATTACTAGCATCTATCTTATGAATGTCACTATGTATGCTTGTTTCTACATACATCTCACATTACTATTTTGCTCAATTTTTATATATGATGATTCCATGTTCCTCCATGTTATAATTGTTGCTCATATTTACATTTTTTACATGACATTTATCACATAAATTTTTTTATTGAGTTAAGTTGTTGTGCAAGCTCAACAACTCACCTCAAGATAGGGGGCATACATAGTGACTTATGTTAGAAACTAAGCTCCTATAATGTAATACATAGACAAAAAATTGTAGGTATTATGTAATGGAACACAAAACACACCTAAAAATCACCCATAAATTAGTTTTATAAAGAAACACTCTATTCTGAATAGAAGCACAACCCGTTGCTGTCCAAAACAGGGCATTATTGTCCTAGTACCCAGAAAATAATCAATTTCATAAGTTCTCAAAATCTTAGGTAACACACAACAATATGCAATAGGTACACAATTTTAGTTTCAATAAAATACTTAGGTTTTATCTTAGGTTTGCTTAATTTGAGGGCATCATGCATAACATTTGTCTTAGGTTAGCAAGCAGGTTGTCACTCAAAATTTTAGTTGTTATTACTCAGTCTTAAAATCCATATAAACCAGATATAAGATTAGGATCATGTGTTGGCATATGAATTCCTCCTTGATATTTTTTTCACCAATTTCATAAATGTAATGGAATTCCAGCTTGTGTACATCAAACCCATATTGTACTAACTTTATTGCACCATTTTTGCACTAGAAATAAGCCTTGTTCTGTCTATAGTGGTTGGTTCACCTTTTTACACCAATTTTTTCACAAGAACAATCTATTGAAATTCATACATGATTTCAAACTAATTTAATATTTTGGGTATGAAATGATGGAATCAAGCACACCTTGGGTTATTAATAACACTCTCTTATCAATGAGGTTTGGGGCATACACAATGCAATCTAAGCTTTTCAATCGAAATGAAATCTCCAAGCATCTTTCCCTGTTCAATCACCAATTTTTGCACCATGAAAACATAGCAATTCACACACCCAATCAATTGATTTCATTCCTTGTTATTAAATTTGTAATTTTCTTGTCTTTGTTTCTAAATATTTATCTCAAGTAACTACTAAGTTTATACATGTTTCATTGTAGGTTCATGTGAAATAAAGTTCAACATTATGGCCTACGTTCATGACTAAACTTCATAGGTAAGATCAAATGTGCCTTTTTCCATTTACTCTAGTACTTTCACTTTGGTACATTAAAAAAATAAAAGGGAACACATGTAGACAAAAATTAAAATTTAAGCTAATACAATTCACTTGTAACCACCCTTTTTACACACTTAGCCCATGGCCTATTCCAGGGCCTTTTGACCACTTCCCACATGGATGCCTCATTCTTTTAAACAAAACCAATGACCCTAGAATATCCCTAGTCATAATACAAAGTTATTTAAGCTCACACACAAAGTGTTCCTAGCACCCAAATAAATTATTTATGTTATTTGGACAATAACAGCTTGATTGGACAACAGTGCACTATTATCTTATCTGGATCCACCACTATTATATTCTTGCCAAACAATGACTAATTTCCGATATTAAAATTCTTGAAAGGGTTGGCTTACAAATTAAGATATCCCCATCCAAATTAATTTTAATAATTCCACTATAAAGCCATATTTCAAACCATTTTACACACAAGAGGCTTCCACACCGAAAAACACCAAAATTCTAATTGCACATTGAGAGCAAATTTCATATTTCTCCTAATTATGATTACATACAACCCTAGTAGCCACGAGTTAATCTCTGAATACACTTCCAACATCACAAGTCATGAAGCTCATAATCACACCAAGATTGTACCAACATCTAGCATTTTGCATTGATCTTTCACACACACCACTGTAGCATGGGAGAACTACATGGAGCTTGATCCCTCTTGGGAGTAGTGATATGTAGGCCCTATTGATGTAGTTGATTTCACCCTTGACAGAAGACTGAGCTCTTGTCTTCCATGCATCACAATGGAAACTCCCCTCTTGCCTGTGGGTTTGGCAAAACTGGGGGGAGAGTCTCTAGATAAGGGCTAGCTCCCTTTGATGTATCTCTATGGTCCTCGATTTCCTACCGCTAACAATGGGGGGGGTGAAAAGGGAGAAAGATGTTGAAAATAGAACCTAAACTAAACGGTGATACACCAAAAAGTTTGATCTACTTAGCTTGAACCTACACTTTCCACCAAGAACAAGCTGGCATACACTTCATTTGATATGAGAAACTCTTCTACATTAGTGAGCTAGGGGTCCTATTGAGATACAAGAAGGAAGAACTACCAAAATTGTTCTAAGACACACTATGGTATCCTGTTCACATGCACCTATACTCTGTTGTAGACACTTCTGGTAGACCTGCAAAAGAAGAAACTTCACAATACACTAGACATGTTGGAATCATTATATGAAAGCATAAAAGAAAAATGACTTAACACAAAACAAATCCATAGACATATGCAAAAGTGTAAGCTCAAATGGAGGTAAAAAATGCTATGTCTTGATTCAAGGTAATATCCAATAGAGCTCCACCTTACAAGCCCAGAGATCCCTTCTGAAACAATAAGTTACAATATATATAGAAAAGAAGAAAACAAAAGCACCCCTTTTGGAAAAGACTTTGGCACCCTTTGACAAGTGGCCTACGTGTGTTGGGAGCATTGGGAAGAGGAAGCCACTAAAAGAGAATGTTGTGTGGGATCTAATTTTGACTTTAGGTGTTTCAAATACATTAAATGTCATGTGTGAAAACATAGGCCGCACTGTCTGTCTGCAAACAAGACCGCTCCTTCAAGGCATTCGTGCAGTTTGTCTACTCATCAATGTAAAGTGAAGAAAAATGGGTCGCGTCGTTCACTGTTTGCACCCCTTGATAACCACTTGGTAGATACTATGTCAACCACTGGAGTAACTCCTTGAGTCAACACCTTCCTTTGCCACTTGGACTATTTTGTCTGTTTCTGCACTTGGCTCTTTTGCCTCTTCTTGGCTTTATCTTTTATGGATCCTTCATCCTTTGGGGGCTATCTTCTGATAATTCTTTGGCTCTTTAGGCTCCCTTCTCAGTGGTTTCTTCTTTTTGGCTTTAATCCTTTGAATTCCTTTAGGTTCATGCCTTTCATTTAAAGATCAACAGCTATTTTATTGGCATAAAGTTGACGTTCATGTGCCTGTCGCCATTTGGTCAATTCCTTTGGCCTTTTCTTTGTTTGAGTCTCTATTGTTGAACCTTCTGGTTGAACCTGAACCATTTTTTGGAGTTCAACGGTTCAACACTTTGTGTTCTGCAAGGAGTTGCATCCATTCAATTCCCTTGTGAATTAGGTGTATCATTGAAACAACCACTTGAACCAACCTATTGAACCAACTCATTGAACCAAACACTTTGAACCTAGCGATTGAACCAAGAGGCGGTTCAAAGTGATTGAACCCAATGATTGAACTAAGTAGTTGAACCAAGCAATTAAATGAACAATGGTTCAAAGTTCAAAGCTCTAAGCTCTTTGGAAAGATCATGTCGTTGAACCCTGACGTTGAACCACTTTTCCCAACCTTAAGGAAAAGTGTCTTGAACATTTTCAGTCTCTTTCCTTGTGAATTTATTCAGATAAAATGTCTGAAGAAGCTTTGTAAAAGCCCTTGCATTCTTTGAACTGGTTCATCTTCTACCAAAAGACTTGTGCAACCAAAATTGAACTGGCTCAAAATAGTAGGGGAATAAGGAGACCGATTTTGGCCTACTAGACCAAAAATGGTCAACAGGGCCTACTCAACACTGGGGTTGTTGAGGTCAAGTACAAATTTAACCACCAACCCCTTTTTACTTTGTGATTGCATTTATCTTCTTATGTCATTGAGCAAGGTTTCAAGTGAAAAAAAGTTAAATAGTGGTTTTTGCATCAAATCAGAAGCTCCTGCATAGTGCATAGAAAACACAAGTGTATGTGAACCTACACCATAAATTTAAGATATATGATACATGCTAGACATTAGTGATACCTAAAGACAATAGTGTACCACTATATTTTCTAATTATAATGCTTTTGTTAAGAATCCATGCCAATTCTTGTTCCATATATGCATTCCATTAACATAGCCTCCATATCAATCCTAGATCCAAAAATAGTTTGCATCTCAATTTTCCAGCTAACTTTATGTTTTCGTTTTTACTTTCCATATTTATCATATTTTCATATTTAGTAAGCTTCAAATCCATTTGTGTCATTTATTACATAAATGTAACATTCTAATTTTGCACAACATTTTGAATAATTAGGGTTTAACATTATCTTTGTTCCCCAAATTTGATAAAAGGGTAATGCTTTATCTTTAATACATGACAATGTTTAGTTTGACTTGTATTTGGTATGCTTCATATTTGGCTCGTGACTTCCCATAGTGTTAGATTCACAATTTGAGAAGAATAGGGAAAATTTTCTCAATGTGAAATATTGTATTGATGTGTGTTAGATAAGTACCAATATATATATATATATATATATATATATGAATCCAATTGGGCAATTTCAATGCCACCTACATAATAACTAGATGGGACAACCCTAAGGAGAGGTTTGATTTTAAAAAGTAGTTATTGTTGGGAGAGAGTTGGTATTGACCAGATCAGGTCCATATCTATTGGCAATATTGATCGAACTTGATCATACCGACCTGTGTACATACAAACTAAATTAAGCATTTGGGTGTGTTTGTGCAAGATAATATGCTAGTTTGAAAAATATAATGAGGTTTTTGTAGGTGTGTAATAGCATAATGAAAGGATCAAACTCATAAGGTAGCATGTAAGTTTGAGAGAATGGTGAGTTAGAACCATATTTGTGTGCTCAAGTCATGCACAATAAATGTGTGTCAATCTTGTCATTTTAAAGTCCTTAATGCCAAATGTTAGTATCTATAGGATGAAATGCAATCCACTAGTTCAAATAAGTATCCATCATGGCCCAAAAAGCTTTTTGAAAGTGGCTGATAAAGGGTTGCAATTAGAGACAATAGACGTTGGAAATGCAAAATGAACCCAAACATGGCTTCAAAAGGAACACATGATTTCCAATGCATTGATCTTGTTATTGAATGCAACCATGATGGTCATATTAGGGAACCTATAAACTAAAAAAAATGTAGTCATTATGGTGCTTTATTGTAGACATTCGAGTCATCAAGTCCATGTTGGTGGATTCTTGTGAATAGTTAAAATCCCACATGCATGTTCCTAATTCCTAGCTTCTTGTTCATGGACTTGGCAATGCAACAAAAAATGCAAGACCAGATGTGCCACTCAAAATTTGTGTACATGTGTGGCAAATAGAAGTGTAAGCACAAAATTCAAGTGTCTTGTTAAGGTTGAAGTGCCCTATTATCTTGGCATAATGCAGTTCTGAGATCAATCTCTCTCAACGTGAGTCATCTTGAAAATAGAGATGTCCACAATTTTAGAGAAGATTTTTTGACATGTATAACTCCATAACCCATTAATCTTACACAAATGTAATATATAGGTATTTATGGTGTCCTCATCTGTTGAATAAAGAGATATCCAATCAACCAAGTTATGGATGTGTGTGTTCAACACTATGATGAGTGCATGAATTGGTAGTTAACTGAGGTTTTTTATTGCCTTATTGTTCATCCCCTTCTTGTACTTGATCACCAAATATAACTAATGTAAGTACATCATCCACTTGATGTGGAACATTTTCTCCAGCTTGCTCTTCATCTACATGAACTGGACTGGCTTATGATTAAAACAAATTACCATATTTCCCAAGATGTAGCAACACAATTGCTTTACTGCTTGCACAATAATATACATTTTTTTCTCATAGGTGGATTTCCATTAAACTATGTTATTGAACGTTTCAAAATGATAAATACCTAGTTTCCATGTTGTCTGAGTACTACATCAATGTATAGTCAAGTACACTAGTGTGAATTTCAAAAGAGTGAACAATATCAAGCATTGCAAAAAATGATGTTGTGCAAAGGTGCTTCTTGAACTCCTCACAAACACGTTATTGTGCAATCCATTAAAAAACTACTTTGGCATGTATTATATGAATTAAATAAAATGAAATGTGTTAGAAACCAAGAAAAACATGTGCTAGAAGTTAGAAAATCCATGAAAACTCCTTAATTCAGTGAAATTGCACAGAGTTGGCTAATCTCTGATTATTTTGATCTTGTTTGGATATAAATGGATGTTTTTATGACCAATTATACAGCCCAATTATTGAATATATGTGGCACCAAATGTACACCTAGCTAAGTTCGCTTGAAACTTATCCTTGTGCAAGGTGTTTGATATGTGCGATATGTACACCATATGCTCCTTTGAATTCTTACTAAAGATAAGAATGTCATCCAATTAAACAATGATGAAGGAGTTGAGAAAGAGCTTGAGTAGATTATCCATCAAGTTCATAAATCTTAATGGCACATTGGTCAATCTAAAAGGCATCACCAACCATTAGTAAAATCCTTCTTTGGTCTCGAATGTTGTCTTCTAAACATCCTTAGGATGGACTAGAACTTGATGATGACTAGACTTCAGGTAGATCTTGGTAAAGTATTATGCATCTTGAAGTTGGTTAAAGAGGTTGTTAATGGGGGAAATTGGCTATAGGTTTTTCACTGATATCCTATTAAGTGCACAGTAGTTGATGCACAGTCACCAAGTACCATCTTTCTTTGGTGAATGACTATTGGGCTTCCACAAGAAGAAATGTTGGGCATGATCTTCCCTTGATTAGGAAGCTCCTACATTTAGCACTGGACTTCATCATTCTCCCAAATTGACTTTCAGTATAGTGGAAAGTTTGGAATATGGGATAGAGGGACAAAATCAATGTGATGTTTTATTATACAATGTGTTAGCATACACTTTTATTCTTTACAGACATTATCATATTACTGCAGTATCATATTGAGTTGTTATTGTTGTGATAATGTATGAGCAACATGGTGAGTAGATAAAGCACGTTTATTGTCTTGTGTAAGTACTTATATGTGGACTATGAGTAGTAGAAACTTTTGTGTGTGATACAAGCTTGATTTTATTTGGCCAAGACCAAAGTTATTTTAGTCATTAAAGTTGACTCTAGAAGGTTGAATAAAAAATATTTGACATGTATAATCCATTGTCATGACTTGGCGTAATATGCATATTCATGATCATACCGATATAATTTTCTTAGCAATACGTTGCATACCTCAAATGGTGCAACATTATAGGTGACATTGTCCTCCTTGGGCTTGAATTTGTATTGGAAAGTGTAATGTTGTCGGACATGTATATCAACGTCTTAATACAACTAACCCAAGGAGTATGGTTTTATATGCACATTAGTGATAAGGCCAAGGTTTTGGGTTGTACCTTATGAGATGATGATTTTTTTGGCTTCCATTGTCCATGACAACATGGAGAGACTAACCCTTCACCCAAAACTTTGTGTGGAAGAGATGTTCTCATTCTTTAGGATGTTAAAGTTAGTGGCATTGGTGTTCAAATAAGTGTTGTTTGGATCAATGTCATTTGTTGGTATAAGACTGATGTAGATTTACAAGCAAGAATTCTTATGCATGACATTCAAAATATTTGTGTGATGTTAATGTCACAATTTGTCACCTTGGTTAATATTTCCTTTGTCTGGCATAGAAAACTTTATTGTCTCTATTATTGTGAAAGCTTCTTAGGTTACACACCCTTGTGCAACATGTTTTGCTTATGCACATATCTTGTGTGTGGTGTCATACAAAGAAGTTAAATTTTTCTATATAATTTCCTTGGATTCAATCTTTGAGGCATTACGGTATGCTTGCCCCAATGTTTCAAAAGTTAATAACTCCAACTTTGTCCAAACATAAGGTGAGATTCTATTGTTGTACTCCAACATCTTACGTTGCTCTACCAAATCATTACATAATCATATAGTGTAGTCTTCCACTGATTTCTCCTTATGTTGGCACAACTTTTGGAACTTTATGTATTCATCCTCAAAGTGATTAAGGTGGTATTAATCATCATTCAACACATCGATAAAAGTATTAAAAAACTCCATTGGTATATAAATATTATGTATAGATTGCGCTGAGAGTTTCCCACCACTGACATATTGTAATGGACATCTTCAACATTGAAAAGATGATCTTTTTAGCATCAGTGAATTGACTAACTAAAAAGCATGCTTCATGTTATCAAATCTAGCCATCAATGTTGCAGTGTTATTTTTGCCTTCGAACCTTAGGTTGTTAATATTGGCTTGCAATTTAAATGAATTTTTTGTTAAAAAAAGGATGTGTAAAACACATATAACAAGTTATTTGTGGCTCATGTTGCATCATGTGTTTATGTAATTATATAAAGAGTTTAGTGCATTAGTTCTTAAGAACACCCCATATGGATTTTTGGACATTTGGGGATGCTTTAATGGCTCTCTATGTGTCAGCCATCTTATGTTGGCTATGAAGCTCTTTCAAATACTTTGAAATAGAATCAATCATAATCCTTCTCTCTTACATTTTTTAAGGCATATGAGAACTCTTGCTCTAATATTGAGGATCTAGACCACAAGGCCCATGACCTTATTTAAAATGACAATAATATGTTTGGTAGCAAGATATAAAATTTAAGAGCATGCGAAAGGTAATTTAACTAAGCATAAAACTAATCACACAATCACATGCATAATTTTTATATGCATAAGTGCAAATTCAATTTAATATCTAAAATAAGGAAATTACAAATGTGTACAAGATAAAATAATACTAATAATTCTAGTACCCATGATTAGGGATGAACGCCCTTATTGATTTGTATAGATTGAATGGAAGAATGCATATTTATAGATGTGTTTGAATGTTAGATTCCAAAATCATGCTAATAAACTCATTTATGGTCTCTATGTGTATTCTTTCATTTACATACCATTATTAGACAAAAGGTTATGATATTTACATCATTATACGAAGTGATTACAACTCACAATGGTTATAAAAGGGTGATGGTTCATCTTTTGGCCAAGTGATAATTGGACTTATTACAAATGTTTGGTTGCATTACCTAACATACAATGACATTTTAATATTTCTTGAGGATCCATAGATCTAGGAAATCCTAGATGGCATGCCACACAAATGCTAACTACACACATGAGAAGATTTTGTGGCATTGTGCTAGCACATAGAGATACTGAAAGACATATATAGTGTTGCATATGTACTACCAGTGAAGGAGTTATGCATAGAGTTCAATAATGTGTGTGTGCATGAAAACATATGTGAAATAAATGATAAGACATTGCAGCAACACAAATAGGTACCATAGGCTTATGTGTAAGCTATGAGATGTTATGCATTTGGAAAATCCAAAGTCCAATCGAGGAGTATAGTGTCATGTGTGTAAGTTTACATGGATCATTTTGGTGAACCCCATCTATTATACACCTCCTATGATTTCATCTACTAGTGATCCTTATTTTTGTGTACTTATAGATCTATAATTTTTAACTTTTTCCATACTTTATTGTGTTTGATCCCAAACCTTGGACGTTTCCAATTGAAAAAAAATTATTGTGTAGTATATTTGATTTTATGCCACAAAAATTGAAAAATGTCGAGATTCTAACTAGAAGAAATCCTAGGCTTCTTCAAAAATAAATAAATACTATTGAAAAATCCTTATTAAAATCTAAGTTAGGCTCAAAAAATAAAATGGAATCTAAAAGTGCATCTTCTCTTTTGAAAGTGGTTATGGCTTTACAAGGTTTTGCAGCTCCTTATTTGAAAATGAATGATAGTAATGTACATTTAAATGATGATTTGATTCCTTTTATGAATGAAAAAAAACTTCAATAATGTGTTTTTGTCTTATAATGTATATTAAAAGCCATAAATATTTTGATAACGATTATATTTGAATACTCAAGCCAGTGGTAGTCTTGAAAGTATGCAACTAACTCAAAATGTTCCAAATTTCAATACCGAGCAAATTGAGACCTTGTTAAATTTTAGAAGTCTTTCTTAAAAAATCCTTGAGAGATTGTAAATATATCAAATGTTTAAAAACAAGTTGCTTGCAAAAATTTACCTCTTGATTTATCCATTTCCTAATCACCTTTTAATCATCCTGTGTTACTATCACCTTCTAATCCTCCAATTTCCTAATCATCTTCTAAACCTCCTACTTCCCTATTGTCTTTTAATCATCATATTTCCCAATCACTTCCAAATCCTTCCATTTCTAAAATATTGTATCTAATTTATTCTCAACAACAATTTCAAGCCTCATTACCCTCCTTTTCTATTGTGACTCACGTCACCCCTCCACCTACCAATCATATGTTAAGTATTCATATATATATCTTTTTCCAAATCCCACTTCTTCCCACTAAATTACATATTCCCATTTATTTTAGAAAATTCCATATTTTTTAATCAATATTTCTCTCCAAATGGCTAGCATTCCAATTTTTGAAAAGATCACCGTGAATTAAAATCTTCATAACATTAAAAAACAAACCCGATTTACATTATGTTATAATGTGAAATGTAAACAACGCTCTGAGATGCCTTACTATGAGCTACTTAGCTTTATAATTAATTATTGAGATTTATTTATTTTCTTTCCCTTAAATGAATTTATACTTGTCTAATTTTTGTTTTTTAAAGAGTAGAGCATACACTTTCACATACACACTCGCATATATATTCACACATGTTTACATTGATAGAGATACAAATCAATTGTATTTAAATACATTATTTTGATTTGAGTGGTAAGATGAATGTAAAATCTTCAATAGTTAAAAAAATTATTATTGCAGCTTCAACATAGATAGGGGGCGACTATTTATTCACTTGTGTATGTGGCATATTACCTTTCTACCTTGGAAGGAAATAATTTGGAAGCTCCAACCAACATCATGCATCCAAAGAGTTTCCATGTACAAGCATTACTTTATTATGCATTGCCATCTCAAGGTAAAATGGGGGGCAAAACATTTCTCTTGTGCATGTTACTCCTTCCTTATCTTTATATATTATGTTTGATAAGGATATGATTAATATGTCGTTTGTGATGCAATATTTTCACATTCAATGTATTTTTATTACTAACATTATCTACAATGCAAAATTCCTATGATGCATGATTGATATACAAGTTTTCACTATGATTCAATATTAAAATATGATGTTATCTCTATCTTGATTTCCATACTAAATGATTGCTATGATGCACGATAATTATGCTACATGCACATCTTCATTATGCTTGTGTTATTGTTACATTTCCATGATCCTTATCATGTTCATTATGTTTATGTGTTTGCTATGTTGATATGATTGTTTTCATGCATCCATTATGATTACTGCCTTGCTATGTTGCCATGGTCCTTATCATGCACATATTGAGGGTGTACAATGGGGTGAAATATCTTTGCCTTGTTAATGGTTTCCATTGCTATGTTATTATATCTTTGTAGACTAATGTATTTTTGTGACTTTTATATCTAGAGGCTCCTAATGCTTAATGACGTGTCTTATTTTAATCCTATGTCCTTTTCTTTCTCTCATCTCCCACTCTAATGTTTTCATTGTATTTATTCAAGAATTATTTTTCCTTTTCAATTCTTATGTGAGTCACAGGTAGCCTTGGTCCTTTCTTCTTCTTTTTTTAATATTACCATCTTCTTGATTTCGAGCAAAACCACTCTTATTGGACTATCACGCTTTGTGTCATTATTCGTAAGCTGCAACCTTGACATATCTTTTGATCCTTTTTTTGGGACACATTTCATTTGGGTCTCTTTTATGACCATTTTATTCCTTTTTTAGTCGGTTGGCTTGCTAATTGGTTTTGAAGTTCAAATTTGGAGTTTTTTAATATAGAGTCATGACATGCATTTTACATCTAACACTTATCTATTTAACAAAGGCACAATTAGAGAAAATCATAATTCAACAAGCTTGGTATCTACATTTTATATATGTGAAGTTTATATTGTTACATCTAGATTGCATGCTTGGACCAAGAAGAGGGCTTAGGTGAAGAGCATTTAGATCGCATTGTGTATGACCCAATCACACACACATTGTAGATGGATAACTACATTAGCTTAAGGTTCCCCTTTGGGACTATATAGGTAACACTTGTTTACAAAGGGGTTTCTGAGGCCAACTCGACTATTATCCTAACCTTAAATCCCCACTTTTCTATTTGATTGCTATTTGGTTTTTGTGTAGGACCTTGCTAGGGTTTTTTAAATGAATATAAGTTAGAATGAAGATCGTGACATATGATCAAATATATCTATCAGGATAAAATTTGTCTACAAGAAGTGTTGCATAGTTTTCTAATTTGCAAATTTACTTTATAGTCAATGCATACAAGACTACTTCATTTGGACAAAGGCACAAACCATTGTCCAAATCTACTAGTTGTGTCCCACTAAATTAAAACAATCACCCTTAATGATCTAAAAACATCTTAGTCAAAATTACAACAAAACCTTAACCATATATATTTTTGCATAACCTGAATATAGATAAGTACTTACCCATTCTCTATATCTTTTGATCAAAATCTTAATTGTTCATTTATTTACAAATAGACGCTTGTTTGAATATTTATTTGATTTAACATCTATTTTAATCAATTATTTATCTAAATTATATTAGATCTATTTCCCTAATTCCTAATTCTAATAAAATAACCAACAACTAATTATTATGACAAATTCAATGATATATTATGCAATGATTCATTTATTCCATGTTGTTATGATCCTACTTTGCTTATATTTGTAGCCCACATAACATAAAAGATTCTATACATATTTTTCAAATGCTATCTTTTGACACACTATGTTATTTGATGATATGTTATGTTTCAATGATGCATCTAATCTCTTTTGAGATGTGATCTTCATAGGTTCACCTCAAATCTCAAAAGTGGGGCATATATACTACTCATTGTATTTTAAGAACCATGCTTTCTTTGATAACATGACAACGCTAAGGGAATTCTGCTACATATCGGGGATAAAAGAGCATGTGTATTACCATATTTTAAATTGTATATTACGAGGCATGTCACCTGATGTCTACATGATTTCAACTCTAATTCCTAATTTACCTAGTGACTCAAATTCTTTTCAAATGTGGGATATTATCACCAAACAATGCACATAGTTCTAGTCCCATTCCATCTTTCTATCTCTTTTGACGATATGATAGATCCATAGGACTTCTACTACATACTAGGGATGTCAAAGGTATGTTGATAGTAATTAAATTCACATCTATCATTTACTACTTTGCACTCACCCGTGTTTGTGTAAGAAAGGTAAGTGTGGTTTTGTAGGTTCTAAGACTCAAAATCTCAACATTTAGAGACTTAAATTCATAGCAATATCTATATTAGTTTTATATGTTATACTTTGGGTTTTTTGCTCATGACATCTAATATGTGGTTAAGCACACACCTCAAATTAGGGCACAATGTAGACACCTAAAAATGTCGTGCCCCATGGGGTTTATTCAGTGTTATTTAATATATGTTTGCCACATTTATTTATGTATAAATGATTGGTCCAAATTAAGTGTCATTAAGCTATTATGATGTCTTTCAAAGCCTAAAATCCCTATTCATTCATTCTCATACAACCTCCATGATAACCCTTTGATTCGCCCTATCACATGTTGGGATTGTTTGTATGGTCTTGACCCCATTGCTTATGTATCCTTGTTTATTGGACACACCCATTGGCCCCCTTTTGCCTTTCCCATTTCTAACCATTAGAAGTTGACATACATGCAAATCTTATAAAAGTTCAAATTTAAGTCCTCTATAAATAAACAAGTGAATATGATAATTTGATTATCATGCATTATCAAGCACATTCTAATATGTATCAAGCATTATTATTGGAGCACACTTAGAGAATTTTATCGGGGTTATTTTAATTACACGAGCTATTTTTATCAACATCATTGTTATCTTTGCAGGGACTAAATATGTATAAGGGCTAACCAGTTCATGCTAGCACCTAACCCTAATACACAAACCTCCAAACCATCCTTATCCATTTTAGATATATAATTATAGGACATGATTTAAAACATGCAAAATTAGGACAATGTGTGAAAGAGTAGAAGTAAATGAGTTTCAAATTAATTTTATAGGTGACAATCACTAATTAGGAGTGTCCACACAGTCTTGACATCATGCTTTGATTGGATCCAAGTTCGATAACAAGTGTACAAATAATTAAAAAATAACCTGAACACATTCATATAGCAATAATAGATTCAAAAATAATGCTTAAACAAGTTAAGAGCTCTCTATCATTATACATGCTTGATTGAGTAGTAAACTAGGCATTATTTATGATGTTTAATTTTAGGTGGACATATTTTAAGCATACAAGTTTCAACACAGAGCCTAGTCTTATTTTAATATCTTCGAATAGCTCCAACATAGAATTCACTCTAAAAATATCATCAACCAAATACAAATTATTTATAGAAATGAGACCAATAATGACACAAATAAAGTTTGTTTATTTTTAACAATTCTCCCTCAATAATTTGAGATGAGTGGCCCTGAAAATTCTAACACTTAATCATCTTGTATGAACTTAATCACCTTAATTATTGTGCTACCCTATTTGGGCTACATAAAAAATGTTTATTGGATAAAAATAATATAAAAAATGAGAAAATGTTTTAAGAAATGAATGAATGAATTTTTTAATAACATCCACGGGACCAGTGAGTCAATATGACTAAGTAGTAATAAGGGTGCTTCATGCAAAAACAACCACTTGAGACAAGTGTCATCCCTGTATGCATCTAAATTCACTCGCCTACATTATCATCACTAAAATTACTATTAATCAACACTAATTCTACTTATCTCATTTACTCTAATTTATCCTATTAATTTATCTCCCTTTTCCTAGCCATTTATCTAATATCCCCCTTCTATTATTTCTTCATCTACTAACCTTATTCTATCCCACTTCATCATTAATTCACCTAATCATCTCTTTATCTTAATCTAACCCCATTTACCTATTATGGGAATTTTAAATTCCTATGACCCACCTACCCACCTACACTAGCCTACTCCTAGGCTCTCTTACACCCCCAATTCCTAATCATCCACCTAATCCATATCTAAGCCTAATTAATCCCCAAGAGGATTCTAGAATTAGAGGATTCTATAATCCTCTCTATTCTCACCCCTCCTCTCTAGAAGCCTCTAAATCTAGAGGCTTCAAAGGAATCTTATATTCCTTTTTAATCCTCCACCCTTGATCTCCTCAAACCAACTTTGAATCTCCACCATTGATCTTTCCCTCCCTCTTCTATATAAACAACTCCATTCCTCCACAGAAGGCTAACTAGCAACCAAGCATTGAATCCATGTCCATGAATCAATCATCAACAATCATTGATCAAGCAACATCACTATGCCAAATTTTTTAGTCAAGGTAAGCAATCTCATCATCTTGTCTTTTTATTCCGTTTGATCTTTGTTTAGAGTATTTAGCTTTAGGATTATAATGCTAGTTTTGAATGGTTGAATGCATCTATTTGTATTATGTTCTAATGGCTCTAGACTTTAATTAGGTAGTTTGGTGTTTGAGTTGATTGAATTGCATAATTTAGTCTATTAAGCTCAAATTTCATCTACAGTTCCATTAAGTTTGCGAGGAAAAAAGTTTTTTTTTTTTTTTTTTTGTGAAGCTTTGAATGAATGAATGAATGCTTTTGATAACATCCGTGGGACCAAGAATTCTATGAGACCAATGAATAATGACTAAGTTGTTTTGTGTATAAAAAACCCTCTAAAACAAGCTCCCAAGCCATGTTTGTGTGATATCAATTTCCTTCTTGTTGTTGGATCTTCTACTATGTATGTGTGATATCCATTTCTTTTTTTACGTTAAATCTCCTACTATGTATCTTTACAACATATTACAAGTTATTTATAGAAACAAGACCAATAATGATACAAAAAATGTTTGTTTATTTTTAACAATCATCCCTCAACAATTTGAGGTGAGTGGTGTGGAAAATTCAAACACTCAACCATCTCATATGAACTCAATCACCTTAACTACTATGTTGCCCTATTTGGGTTACACATAAAAAAACTCTATTGGATCAAATGAATTAAAAAAATAAGTAAATGTTTTAAGAAATGACCGAATGAATTTTTTTAATAACATCCATTAGACCAAGGAGTTAATAGAACTAAAAGTAGTAATAAGTGTTTTGTGCGAAAACAACCACTTGAGACTAGCATTGTTCCATTAAGCTTGCAAAGAATTTTATTTTTTTATTTTTTATGAATCTTTTTGAATAAATGTTGGATCTTCTACCATGTATCTTTGTAACTAAATATAAATTATTTATAGAAACAAGACTAATAACAACAAGAACAAAGTTTGTTTATTTTTTTATAATTTTTGCTCAATAATTTGAGGTGTGTGGCCTTGAAAATTTAAACACTTAACCATCTAATTTGAACTTAATCACCTTAACTAGTGTGCAACCTTATTTGGGCTACACAAAAAAGTCTATTGGATTGAAGGAATATAAAAAATGAGTAAGTTTTTAAAGAAATGAATGAATTGAAGGTTTTAATAACATTCATGAGAGCAAAGAGTCAATACGATTAAAAGCAATAATAGGAATGTTTTGTTTGAAAACAACTAGTTGAGGCAAGCCCATCCTATTAACATTGCAATATATATATATATATTATTAGTCCCTATTCTAGAGGGTACTATAGGAATCGCTTGAACAAATTAATTTTCTTATTGTAATCAATGAAAAGTTTTGAAAAAATATAATATTTTATACAATCTAAAGTCTAACACCAAATTATAATTATATATATATATATATATATATATATATATATATATATATATTATTAGTCCCTATTTTGGAGGGTACTATAGGAATCGCTTGAACAAATTAATTTTTTTATTGTAACCAATAAAAAGCTTTGAAAAAATATAATATTTTATATAATCTAAAGTCTAACATCAAATATTAAAGAATATTCCATACATGTTCTCATAAAATATTCTATTTACATTTATAAAATTATATAAATAAAAAACAAATGTACATCATTTTCTGATAAAATTGACACGTATGTTGGAGATAAAATTAGATAAATCATTATCATATAATTTTTTTATTTTCATTATTGACATCTGTCTCATCAATCCAAAAATTTAGAACCATTAATATTATTTTTTTTACATGAAATACAATAAAATTATACAAAATAATTTTATTGACATTTAAAATTTTTTTCATTAATTTTTAATATATTTTGTTTTTGCTATCATCATCGAAAGATTAGGAAGGTAGATCATATGCCAAAAATATAGGGACTTCAAAATAATCTTAACTGATATCTAAAACTCCGGACAATTATTTTGTAAGTCCCTAAAAAAATAGGCAATTTAAACAAGGGTTGACAGAAGTTGAATTCCTTAAAAAATCAAGACAACTGGCATTCACAAGATAACTGTGATCAACGATAAAAACTTACAATTAAATTTGGAACGATTTAATTGCAAGTGGATTATTATACGTATACTTTTTTATAATTTTATGAGATTAGATTTTCTTTAAAAAATCAAGTTCTTTCAATGGAACTTGATTATTTTCCTGTTAAAATATCTTTTTCATTAATGTAATATTAATATTTTTAGTGAATATTGTTTTAGATGTTTTAAATTTGATTTAAATTTTGTATTATTATAAAAATTTATTGATATTTCAATCTTTTAATTATTAAATGTGTATCTTATTTAATAAATATTTTAATATTGGTTTGAATTTTTTTTTATTATTATAAATTTTTATTGGTATTTCAATTTTTTAATTATTTACATGATAAATGATAAATATGTATTCTATTTAATGAGAATTGAAATTTATTTTAAATTTTATTTACCGTTATTTTTTATTTCTTATATTTTTATTAAAAATTTCACCACATAAGGTTTATTATTTATATATATATAATTTTTTTAATTTAAATTATATATTTCAATATATTTATAATATTTTACTTATATACTATTTATTTATAGTTTTTATCATATTTTATTATAAATAAATTTAAATATATGTAATATATACATTTATATGTGTAGAATAACAATATAATATACATATATAAAAAAATGAAACAATCAAAATTAATAACTAACTCTTAAAAAATGAGATCACAAATAAAAAATGAGTTAAAAATAATTTAAGTACTCAATAAAATTAATTACATTATTATTTAATAACAATTTACGGAGTGATGGTACAAATTTTAGAGTTCTAGTCATCTATACGATATTAATTTCAACATACTACATTGGTAGCCATGTCTTATTTTAATCATTTCCCTTATTCTTTTCGAAATTATTTTAGAACTATATACATTATATGTCTTTAACATTTTATTTTCTCACAAAATGTTGAATTACTTAGACGAAGTATTGAAAAAATCAAAAGCTTTAATAATAAGTATATATTATAACAAGCATAATAAAATGCCTTGTGACAAATATCCTTATCTTCTCAAAACTTGTGAGCATTATAATATTTATATTACAAATTTATATATAAATTCAACTATAAACTATTATTAATATAATGACAGGGACTCACCGCTACACAATTCTTTTGAGCATGTTTTCTTGGGCTTGCCTAACAAGCATTTTTATATATTAATGTTCTATGAAAGCAACATTACTGTGTTTCTAATCTCTACTTTTGGAATTGTGATTATTCATTTGCAACATTACTGTGTTTCTAATCTTTACTTTTGGAATTGGGATTATTCATTTTCAAAAATAAATAGGTTATCTATGATATTTTGCAATGGAGTACTTTTCATCATTTTTGTTAAAAGGTCTGTCTATTCATCGATTTCTTTTTCCCGGTGTTTCTTTTTGATATCCAAAACCAAGTATGATATTTCTAGTTTTTACTTCTTTAAAGTGATACACTATTTTGATGTTTTGGTTGGAGTATTTCAACTATTTTTCTACAATATAAGCATCATTGAGAAGCACGTAATTTCCATAATGGAGACTTGGTTTCCAAGTAAATGCATCTGTAGTTTCAAACAACCTTAAAAAAATTAGAGTTTCTTTAAACATTATTTATCTCTCCATTAGCCAATTTGTTCTCTTATCTGCTTTTGAATTTTTGTGGAACTATACACAAAATGGGTTTCTTGAAAGAACACATTTAAGCAAATGCAACTTGTAGGTTTAAATCCAAACTACATAATCTTTGCCAACTTCTTCCCAGCGTGTGACAAAAAAAGGAGCTTTAGAACGGAAAGTAGACATCCATCGAAACAATAATTAAAAGTAGTTATTTCTCAGATATCATATTTAGAAATGCCCTAGTTAACGCACATGCACATTCACTTGATCCTCCATGGAATCTTTAATTCATTATTAGTTTTTATCTTCATTTCCTTGAAAGCTTGTTTTCGAGTGTTACAAAGATAGATCTTGTACATGACATGTTAATTCTTAATGACATAGCACCGTGTGATGTATTTCACATAACAATATGATGACATTGAGTTTAATTTCTATAAAATGTATATAAAGGGACTATAATAATTGTTTATATACCATTAATTTATATAATCCAACTTACATGCACTACGTGACTTTTCTAATATTTGCTTTAGCAAAACTATCAGTGTGCTTTCTTGTTGAAAACCCCAATGCATTTCTACACTTTGTATCTCATCACCTTTTTTATTTTCAAATTAATTAACTTAAATTTATTATTTTATAAATTTATTTATCCTCATTAAATATTTATAAATATTTGTATTACAATTTACTATAAATATATTTATCTAAAACAAAAACAAAAACAAAAACAAAGACATACATCATTTAAGGCTACATAGATGATTACAAGTGTAAAATACTATTACAAACTTAAGTATAAACAATTGTCAATATAAAAGTTAGACAATTATCAATTAAAAGCTATATAATTGTCAATACAAAAACAATCGTAATATAAAAAATAGATATTTGTCAATACAAAACTTAAAGACAGGGACTAGCCGCTACACAACTCTTGTTTTTTATGAATCTTTTTGAATGAATGAATAATCTCATTAATAACGTCCATAAGATTAAGCACTCTATAAAAGCAAAGGATGGTGACTAAGCTATTTCATAAACTTTTTAAAATAAGTTCCCAAATAATGTTTGTGCAATATCCATTTTTGTTTTGATGTTGAATCTTTTCCTATGCATTTTGAATAAAAAAATCAGTGGTTTTTGGTAATCTCTCCTCTTCAAAAAATGTAATCGAGATGAAATCAAATTTTTTATTATCACTCTACTTGATTCAAACATCTTTATAAACCGAACATTCCATAAAACATTACATCTCTCTCCGCTAACGATGAATTACAAGAATGACATATTCTCCTTACTCAAGTTTCTAACCCTAAAATTAAATTATACCCAACCCACACTCCATAAGGCATTGCCTCTCTCTCTCTCCACTTACGACGAAGTAAAAAACAACATACTCTCCTTCCTTACTCAAATTTCTAACTTTAAAATTAAATTATACCTAACCCACACTCCATAAGACATTGCCTCTCTTTCCACTTATGACAAAATAAAAAATCCCATACGCTCCTTCCTCACTCAACTTTCTAACCCTAAAATTAAATTATACCCAACCCACACTCCATAAAGCATTGCCTCTCTCTCTCCACTTATGATGAAGTAAAAAACAACATACTCTTCTTCCTTAACTCAAATTTCTAATCTTAAAATTAAATCATACCCAACCCGGAGTCCATAAAGCATTACCCCTCTCTCCCTACTTACAACAAAATAAAAAACCGCATACTCTCCTCCTTCAATCAAATTTCTAACCCTACCCAACACACACTCCAATAAAACATTGCCCCACTCTCCACTAATGACGAAGTAAAAACCAGCATACTCTCCTTCCTAATTTTTGTAACCCTAAAATTAAATTATACCCCGCAAAATGTAACAGGCGCTTTGCACAAGGGGATGGTTTAAAATTTTAAAAATCGAATTGGCAGATGCGATTTTGTGTGAACCGCCTTATTCTTGTGTTATTCTCCTCAAACTTTGCTAAAAACATTCGTATTGCAAGGAGAAAGATGTTACAAGCATGGCGAAGAAGAGCAGGAAAAATGTGGAAAAATCAGGGGAGGAGACGAGCAACACAGGAAACTTACCGGACGATGCATTGTTGTTAATTTTCTCGCGCATTTCAACAAGAGATTTGCTTTCTCGCGCGGCTCTCGTCTGCAAACGCTGGCTTCGCCTCGTCAAATCTCATTCGGTATGCTACCAATGTAGTTTTTCGTCCAATCTTTTCTAAATTTTATTCTCAATGGTAATTTTTTTTGGTTTATTCAATCTTTTCATAAGCTTAGTCGGTATGGTATGAATTTATTTGTTTTTCCAATTTTCGCGAAGATTTGTTAAGACTAAGGCCTAGAGATCCGTTTTGCTTTGCGGCATGCCCGGCTTTATTGCAAGGGCAATGCACGGGGAGCTTGCTCAGCTGGTTTGAACCCTTGTTTTCACTCTGGCAATTGCTCCGCCTTACCACTCAACCATGCTTATTGGACGAATTCAGGTGTCAATTTATTTATTCACGTATAGTTTAAGTTAAATTTGTCAAATTCGATCAATTCTTTTTTTTACTGCGACGAAGTCATTTATGCGCTTGACTGCCTCTAGCGTCGGATTTAGGAGGGAGTGGGACTTGATCCATGGATAGAGAAGAACGCTGACTCTACGGGCATTTATGCTTTTGATTGACGAAAGGAGATTGAGGGCCTTTAGCTTATATTTTCAACATTAAATTCGTTAAATTTGCTTTGAATTTATTTATTTACTTATATTCTTAAAATCAAGTTTGTCAAATGCGATATGAATTCGTTTGTTTGATTATATATTTAAAATCAAATTCCGCAAATTTGCTGTGAATTCATTTATGTACTTACATCTTAAAATCAAATTTTCAAATTTGATATCAATTAATTAATTTAATTATAATTTAAAATGAAATTATTTAAATTCACTATCAATTCATTCATTTAGTTACATTTTAAAAATTGAGTTTGTCCTTTGGGGGAAGCCTTCAGCCAAGTCCCCTTGACAAATTTCGGTCTCCATTTGTGTATTTCTTTATATCCTTCAAATTATATTTGACCATTGGAGAAACTTTGAATTGTCACACGGCCAAGGGACATGTATTTTGTAAAATTAAATAGGAATTGCACCTCAGCCTTCTTGGTTGAGGTATAAATCAATGACATGAAAGTTGGTTGAGTGTGTAAATGCTATTGCCTTTGATCGAAGGAAACCTTGTCTCATTTCTTGAGGTGTTGATTGCATTAAGTATATCACCCTTAACCCCAAACTTGCATGTCACCTCGACATTGAGGTGTGGGATAACTGATTTGGTTGGTTGCATCCATAATTTGTTGAGGTACAAGATAAGTGACACAAAGTTAGTTGATTGAGTAAATGCTATCTCCCATGACCCAAGACTTGCACCTCACCACATTTTTTGAGGTACATGATAAATGACTTGAAATTGGTTGAGTACCTTGAATTCGTAAATCCAACCTCCCGTGAGACAATATTTGCACCTTGCCTCATTGGTTGAGGTATGAGATACATGACTTGAATTCGTCAAGTGCATTTATCCTAAATCCCTCAACCTATTGCTTTCACATTACCTATTTTGTTGAGGTACGAGATAAATGACTTGATGTCAATTGAGTGCATAAATTCCATCTCTGTTTGGCCAAAGACTTGCATCTAGCTTCATGTGCTGAGATATATGGAATAAATTGACTTGAAGTTGGTTGAATACTTAATTTCAATTAAGTGCATACTCCCTTAATCATAGTCTTTCACCTTGCCTCATTTGTTGAGTTATGAGGTGCATGACTAGAAGTCGGATGAGTGCAAAGATGATGTCTCCCTTGACTCCAAACTTGCACCTGATCTCATTTGTTGAGGTATGGGGTTATTGACATGAATTTGGTTGAGTGCATAAATGTTATTGCTTTTGGCCTAAGACTTCCACCTTGCCTCATTTGTTGATGTACCCAATAAATGACATGAAGTTTGATTGCATAAATTCTATCTCCTCGAAGCTGGTTCAGTGGCTGGAGTTTGTTGATTGCATAAATTCGATCTCTTGAAGTTGGTTGAGTGCATAGATACTATATCCATTGTGGGAAGACTTGACTCTTGCCTCATTTGTTGAGGTATGGGATAAAGAGTTCAAATTTGTTTGAGCACCCAAAACCAATTGAGTGCATGAATCCTCTCTCTCTTGACCCTAGACTTACACCTCGCCCCATTTGTTGAGGTATATGGATTAAATGGCTTGAATTTAGTCTCATGTATAAATGCTATTGCCCTTGATCAACAGGTTTGCACCTTGCTTTATTTTTTGAGGTATGGGTTAAATGGCCCGAAGTTAGTCTAGTGCATAAATGCTATTTTTGTTTGACCCAAGGCTTGCAACTCGCTTAATTTGTTGAGGTATGGAATAAATCACCTAAATCTGGTTGAGTGTTTGAAGTCAATTAGTGTATAATTCCAATCTCCCTTAACCCCAAACTTGCACCATGCCTCATTTGTTGAGGAGTGGGATAAATGAATTTAATTGTTTGAGGTTATAAATGCTATCTCTGTTTGACCCAAGACTTGTAACTCTCTTCATTTGTTGAGATATATGGAATAAATGGCTTGAAGTTTGTTGAGTGCTTGAAGTTAATTAAGTGTATACTCTATTAACCCGAGTCTCACATCTTCCTGATTTGTTGAGGTATGATGTAGATGGCTTGAAGTTGGATGAGTGCATAAATTCTATCTTCCTTGACCCTAGACTTGCACCTCATCTCACTCATTGAGCTATGGAATTATCGACATAAAGTCAATTGAGGGCATAGATGTTATCTCCTTTGCCTTAAGATTTCCTCCTTGCATCATTTGTTGATATATCAGATACAGGGCATGAAGTTGGTTAAGCGCATACATACTATCTCGAGCGAGCAAGGACTTGCACCTCATCTCATCTATTGAGGCATGGGATAAACAATTCAGATTTGTTTGAGCGTCCAAAATCAATTGAGTGCATAAATCATAGGTACCAAATCCGGCTGGATCTGCACAAAATCCAGCCAGATCCGGAATTTTCGGCCATCCCAGATAAATTTGGCTCGGGTTAGCCTTTATTAAAATTTTTAAATTTTACTTTTTTTCATTTTTTGCAAAAAAGAGATACCCTGCAACTTTATATATTATGTAATATTAAATGTATGAACATTTTATATTACGATTTTTATTTTTTTCATTGTATATGTTATTTTTGCATGTTTATAAAATCATGCTCATGTATATATGTGTATATTCCAGTTTGGATTTTTCTTGAACTTTTTCAAGAATTCCAGATTTTTGGTTTTTTTGTCCCACTGAATAGATCTGGATTTCCAGACTTGGTAACTATGGCATAAATCCTCTCTCGCTTGACCCCAGACTTAGACCTTGCCCCATTTGTTGATGTATGGGTTAAATGGCTGGAGTTATTCTCGTTCATAAATGCCATCCCCCTTGATCAAAGGCATCTTCTTGTTTTTGTTAAGGTTTGAGATAAATGACTTGACATTAGTTGTGTGCATAAATGCTCTCTCTGTTTGACCCAAGGTTTGTAAACCACCTTATTTGTTGAGGTATGGAATAAATCACCTCAAGTTGGTTGAGTGCTTGAAGTCAATTTAGTGCATAATTCTAGTCTCTCTTAACACGAGACTTGTACCCTGCCTCATTTGTTGAGGCATGTGGTAAATGAGCCAAAGCTGGTTGAGTGCATGAATGCTATATCTATTTGACACAAGACTTGCAACTCACCTCATTTTTTGAGGTATGGGATAAATGGCCTGAAGTTTGTTGAGGGCTTGAAGTTGATTTAGAGAATAAATCCAAGCTCCTTAAACCCGAGCTTTTCCACCTTGCCTTATTTATTGAGGTATGTTATAATTTAATAAATGACATGAAGTTGGTTGAGTGCATAAATTCTCTCTCCTTTGATCCAAAAATTGAACCTTGCCTTATTTGTTAAGGTATGGAATAAATGACCTCAAGTTGGTTGAGTAGATTAAGTTTGTTTAGTGCATAAATCCTATCTCACTTGACCTAAGTCTTGCACCTTGCCTCATTTGTTAACGTACAAGATAAATGACCTAAATTTTGTTAAGTGCATAAATGCTATCTTCCTTGATCTTCTCAGTAGAGTTTTGTACCTTTATAGCATTGGATGCAAACTATGTTTTGCTCCCATAATTGAATATAGTATTGTATATTACTCAATTTTTACATGAACATGTCTTTCAAGATTTTTAACTTGGGGTCTATGAAGAGCCCATTGATTTTCCACTTGAGATCATTCAATTAACAAAAGTCAAGTATTTTCATTTTTTGATAAAAGTCCAGTTCAATTCTCATTACTATCAAACAAAACTTCACTTACAACTCAAATACTCTATTTTTTTATTATTGAATTTGAGTGTAAAGCTGATGACAACTTTTTTTTTGTGGCAGGTTAAGGAGCTGTTACCTTCAGTTCTTTGTCGCTACGACCGCCCTTGGGGATCTTTGGTAACCCTTCATCCATTTTATTTATTTCATAACTTTTCGTGTTCTTTTTTGGTTGAAATAAACTATTTGTCAAGTACGAAAAACTTAGGATAGATGGTCAATCTCAATATTGGATTTAGGATATATATATATTTCGCAAATATGTATGTATATTTGTATGTGTACATATGCATTTATATGTGTGTATATATACATATACACATATGTGTATATATACATATATATATATATGTGTGTGTGTGTTTACATGCATTTATATGTATATATGTAATGCATAAATACACTAAGTAGCTGATACGGATACGGGTACGAGAATCAAATGTGGATACAAGGATTTTTTTGGGGCTTGGATACGTTTTTGGATAGGGCCGTACGAGAGTATATATATTAAAAATATAAAAGATATAGCCAAATAAGCAAAATTAACCACATAATATGCATAGAAGAAACAAAATAAGTTAAATAACCACAAAACATACTCAAAAAATATCATGATATTCAATGGTAGAACTTAGATTAGTTTTATAACAAGTACAGGGTGCAAATGTTACAATGTATGGACAAAAATAAAGACAAATCGGCATATTCATTATTCAAATTTCACTATATTCATTATTGTCTTTGGCTGTGATGTCTTCATCATCATGTGGTTCATTAGAACCACAAGCAGTAACAGTGCCAATCCCACTAACTCCACTATGCAAGTCGTGTGAAGTACAGTCTAGTTCCATGTTGATCAATGAAAGGTAGGCAATAGAGGCATCCAAGTTAGTAGTCACTGGGTCCACATCCTAACACTTTGTTGCCCCTTGTAATCATTTTGTTTGTGTGAGAGAAGATGTAAGTTGGAATGCACATAGACCACATCCTTCGCCTTTTTTGCTGCCAACTTGTGCTTAACTGAGTGGATAAAGTTGTAGGTACCCCAGTTCCGCTCAGCTAAGGAGGAACTTGCAACCTATTGAGGCAAAATGCAAAGTCAATTAGAATTTATAAAAGTAAAAAGTTAAAATAAAACATTGAAAAGAAGGGTAGAGAGTTAAGAAAAATTAAAATCTTCCTTGTGATAGAATTTTTATTGCAAGTGGTTGGATGCTTGCCCATGGAGGTATCACTAAAAGCATAGTTCGCATAACCATAACTAGCGAGTACTCGCCAAGGGGAAATTTTGAATAATCGAAGAGTATTTGATGCTGGTCGAATAACTGGGAATAACCAACAAAGGCAAAAAATACTTAAATTTATTAAAAAAAACTTAACTTTTTAAGAAATTGCAAAAACAAATTAATCAAATGAGTTTGTAAAACATTGGAAAAGTGTTTTCTATTAGATTTGAATGCAAATAAAGTACAAAATTGCATAATCATGCGAATACAATTGTGACATTGTCAAGTTGTCAACAACAAACTGATACAGTGATACTTATAGTCTTATACAAGAATCTACAAGTACAAATTACAAGAATCTATAATTTTCTCTTCCTTGCTCTCTGGAAAACTAAGGGAGTCTAAGAAACTCTAGTCTTCTACTCTGCTTCTTTTCCTCGCTTTTGTCTAGAACGCTGCACTTGGTCTTCTAGCTCCACCTCTACCTCTACCTCTGCCTCATATTCAAGGATGTCCTCCAATCCAATCTCTCATTTTTTTGTTGTGACTACACTCTCCATAGCTTGCCTCTTGAAATCAACAATCTCGTCCTCTGTAAACATGGGGGCCATTTCCTCATGTGCAATCCAATCACTATAGGGATCAATTTCATCTAGATCAATAGGCTCCTCTAATGCGTTCTCCAACTTCTTTGTGCGAAGTCGAAGGTTGTATTGCGCAAAAACTAGGTCATTGAGGTGTTGTTGGTTCAACTTGTTGCTCTTGAATGCTACAAATATTGTGTGAATGCAATGAGGGGGCGTGTTTCAATTTATAAGACAAATATACGTATTTTTGCAACATTTTCTTAGCGTTTGGTATCTATTTCTGTGTTTTTGCAGCATTTATCAGTGTTTTTTGCGTTTTTGTCACGTACAGGTCTGTCGACGAGTACTCGTAGGCAGACAAAAAATCGGCGGTTTTTTTGTAGCGAGTTTGAGTGGTGATTAACTGCTTGTGCCTTTTGCCGTTGAGTAACTGAGTAACTGGCGGTTACTTGCCGATTATGTAATCCATGACCAAAAGTGAGCTTCCTTCTTGTACTTGTCATGAATAGTGCCAAGGGAGTGACCCATAGAGATTATGAAATATGCAAACTCTTTCATAACTGTCTTCTATTTTTGAATCGGGGAAGAATCTAGATAATTTTGTCTTATATCCTTCACTAACCTCAACTTCCCTATATGGTGTGACCCTTTTGGGCAAATAAAGGATCTTTGTGTTGTAGTATTTGGGCGTCAAAGCAAAATCAATAAGATGCAATGGGGTGGTCATTTTTTTCCACCTTTCAATGAGATGCCATTGCACTTCCTTGAAGAACCTCTTCGTAGGATCTTGGTCTTTGGCATTTATGACGGATCTAATCTTTTTGATCATTGAGTTGATTCCATCATAAATCTTACCCAAACATGGATGATCCATATCTACAAATCTCAACATACTCATGTAATGTCCCCTTTTCTAAAAATAAAATAATATTATTATTAAAATAAAAAGTATTTTTAAATACTTTAAATAAAAGTAATAATACGCCTTAGTTGCCAAAGTGAATATGTTGGCAACTCCTTTGTATTTTTGATTTAAAAAGGGACTTTTTGGTCATGAGCTTTTTAGAGGGAAATGATATAAAAATGCAAAGTTGGTTCTTTTTGGAGGATCATGTCATTTTTATCAATTAAAATTATGAGTTTGAGCATGTTGGCTTGACTTTCAACCTTAGAAGACGAAATCCTTCTATGGTAATTTGATGTTGAAGATGAAACCCTTCAACCTTCAGGTGGTGGCTTCAATTCAAAGGTCATATTGGGCAGAAACGAGCAATTGATGGTGTCTATTCACCATTCCAAGTAGGGCGCATCTGTTGGGCAACATCTTGAAGGGTGGCGCAGCAGTTTGGGGAAACCAATCCTTGTTTTGAGCTCTCTCCTAGGGCAGCGAACTGTTTTCACCCTCTCTAGGGCAGCAAACCCCTTTGCAGGGTTTGAAGGTGATTTATGAGCCTGTTTTGAGGCCAACTTTAATATTTTTTCATATCTTTGCCAAGTTGGTATTTTATAATATTTTTCCATATATTTATTGATTGAAAAATTCAGATTCGAATGGCCTATTTCCAACTGTTATATTTATTATTTTTGGTAAGTATTGTGGTGAATAAAATATTATATTTGTGCCCTAAATTTGTATATTCACAATTCTAAATTTTTATTTGCTTAGGGTTTGAATAAGAAAATCAGAATTGCATGTGTTTATGCTAGGGTTTGTTGGAAAACCCTATTTGTTCTAATTCTGCCCTAAAAGGGAAATTACAATGGTATCAAAACCATTTTATGGATAGCTGTGGGTAGTGAGTTGTGTGCAAACTCTTCTTCATATAGGCTAATGACAAAAAGATGAAGACAATACTGGAAGCCATGGAAGAGATGTTGCAAGCTATGCAAGAATTTCAGAGGGAACTAAGGGCAATGGGTCCCAAGGCATGGTTGAAGTTTTTAGGGTTAAGCCTTAGACTTCTAGAGTCTCTCCTTAAAGAGAAAGAGGACCATAAGTGATGAATACTTCATCACCACAAAAGATCAAGCTGCCCATAGAGGAATCCACCATCCAAATTGAAAATAAAGAGCCTTCCAAAGTGAAAGATATGGATTTGAATTTACAAATTGTTTGGGTAGAAGAAAGGAACAAAAAAGTCAAGGTCTGAATTCCAAAACCCTACAAAGGAGCAAAGGAATGAGGAAGAAATCTTGAAAAAGGAAATGCCATTGGTTGATTGCCCTAAGAGTTCAACAAAAAAGAAGGGCATAAATTACATATGCGAGGCATAATTTAATGATCCACCATCATCAACAAAAGTGAATCCTAGGGCTGAAAGAAAACCAACTACCTTGCAAGCAAGCATGGAAGATGTGATAAGGACTCAAAGGAGGTGTGATGATTGGCTAAGAAGAGCGAAAGAGGCAAGGTTGATAGCCATTCAAGCAAGACAACACATTAAAGAATTTAAAGAGAAGGGTAATCAATTTGATTATCTTTGTAGCAAGGATTTATTGTATCACCATCATACAATGCCCTTACAATATTTTGATCATCATGAGAATCATTCTAACAATGAGGGTAAGATGAAGGGTACCAAATGGAAAAATGATATTTTACAAGAAGCCCCTATCTATTTTTCGAGCATTGCAAAGATCGAGCCATTACCATTTGAGATGCATTTTCAGGATAGTGAAGAACTATTCCAGCCTTGCCATCATTCAAAGAATGGAAAAGAAATGAAGGAGACTTCTCATAGGAGGCCAGTCCCATGGGTAGCACATGAGGTAAATCCTATAAGTTTATTTTCAGAACAATAGTCATGTCATAAGAATGCTCAGCTCCTAATTGATAAGCATGATCTTGGGAAAGTTCTTTCCTTGAAAACAGATTGTAAGTTCATAAACTCAGCTACTAAGGGTAAGCAAAACATATATTACCTTGCTGTTCAAGATGTTATAGACCAACATAGCATGGTAGCTATGAATGTGGGCAATAAGAACTATGATCCACGATTCTTAAAGAATGCTGTCACGAACTTTTATTTTCCACATTTCCAGCCTTGCCCCTATACCTTTTGCAGCTATAGAAAGAAGTTTTGTCATTGGAAAGATGTGCACTCCATCCTTGGACATTGGCGAGGCTTTGGCTGCCTGTACAAGATGGTGTCCATCCCCCACAACCCCAAGATTGAATAAGAGGATACAATGCTACATCCATGATATGTTGTACTTTCTCAATTGATGTTTTGGAATAATAGCAGTTTCCTTGGACAACTGTAGATTGGCAAGTATGATGCAGTTTTTGATGCATGAAAGAAGCCACTTGTTGAGAACAACAGGGACAAAAGTTCCAACACCCTTAAGGCTGTTTTGGAAGAAAATAAGAACAAGGAATGATGATTTTCTACCTCCCAAGGAAAAGGAGTACATGATGGGGACAACTGTGCTCCAAACCTTCAGCTTGAAGGCCAAAATTATCACCATTTTCCACTGTCACATGACAACATTTGCAGCCATACAAATGCTCCCATTGCCTGATAGTCAATTTGTTGTTGCTAATGAAGTATTTCCAATCGTTGTTTGGTTGTTTCCAGCTCCTATTTCATTAACATTAATAATTTTTGCAAATTATTTTCAGTATTGCAGCTGCTGCACTAATTTTGTTTTGCTGAGTCCCAAGATTTTTGATCCTGTCCTGCTGCCATTAGTCACAAACAGCCATAATACAGTTCCTTTGTCCTTGCGAAAGATTGAGGATCCAGTTGCTGTCCACATCTTAGATGAAATTGTGAAGATTTGTAATATCCCTTGGTCTTATAGGTCTAAAATGTGCTTGTGAGACACAAGGAATATTGTCAAATACTTCGTGTGCAACCTTCCAACTTGCTGGTCTAATGATATCAGTCTGATATGTACTTTAAAGTGACTATAGATAGCTTCTAATGCTTGAGAATCAACACCTCAAAACATAAATTATCATTTAGATGCCCTGATACTACTATAAAATATGCAATGCAAAGAGTCCTTATTGATTGGACTGATCATGAATGTCTTGTCACTTACACTTAGCCTCTATTCAAGATATTCAAGGTTTCATATAGCTGTATACAAACAGTGACTGAATTTATAACCCTTTTTGACACATGAACAACAGATGATATTATGATTTGCAATGATTGTTACAGCAATGTCTGAATATGCAAACCCTCATAACATTTATGTCACTCATACATTCATCTAACTTTTACAATCAAAAAATAGAAGACCCTGGAATAATGCAAACGGTGTTTGATTGAATGCGGCCGATGCAATGATGAAACTGGGCTGAACTGGAAGTGCCAAATGAAAGCCGTACCTCTGCTGCTATGTCAGGCCGTACAGTACGAACATGTGCGACTTTTGCCAAAAATAAATACTTCACCAAAAAGTGCCGAAAAATGGCATAAACCTGATCGCCTAGATGCAAGGAATGCCTCTGCAAAGTCTCAGATTTTTTTTTTGACTTGCTGCTGCTGAAAATCCCGTCCGTATGGACGTCTGTATGACCGTACGGATTTGTGAAAAACCTTCAGAAACCTCTTCAAAAATCTTCCAAAATGCTACCAAAAATTATTAAAAATTGCTTCCTCCAAGGGTTCGATTTTTCTATGCCAACATTATGCTTCTCCTTGCCCAAAAATGTTGAAATACTGAAGATTTCTTAGCTGAGAATAAACCACCAAAATTCTCCAATTTAGCACACTTGAATTGGCTGAATACCAATTCCTCCAACCAACCCTTCAGAGGATCTTTCACCTCCTCAGTTATGCAATCACTTGAGAGGTATCGTTCTCAAGGATTAGACTGAAAATTTGCAGACCATCAGGTTCTACAAATGCCCAAGAAGCCAAAATGAGAAAATAAACTTTGATGCCAAATGAGAGACCCATGGGGTCTATTTATGCACTTTTTGGAAACTTTTAGAAGTTTCCGTAATACATCTTGTAAAACTTCATTGTACTTTTCTAAGAAGTTACTAAGAACTTCTAGAAGCATCCGTTATAAAATCTCATTATAATGCACTTTATAATAAAATAACTTTATAAAATAAAAAGTGCAATCTCAACTTAAACTTATAACATGTAGGCCCGAAAATCACATAATACTGAAAGTAGGCTCGACAACATCTCTCTAACAAGCAAATACGACCAACTAATCTCCAAATAATCAACAAGATGACTCTCTCACCAAAACCATCTGCCTATGAGAGTCCATGATAGGCAAATCCGGCACGCTAAACTATGTCAACCAGAATGGGGACATGACAAGATTGACAAGTTGGTGCTTGCAAATAGTCTCATTTTGCATAAAAATAGAGTCGTTCCAATGATTGGATCTAAGATGAAAGAGAAAAAATTTAAGGCATTGGTGATAAGTGGACAACCAAGGACAGCAGTGAGTGGGCAGCTTAAAGCACCTTTTGGACAGCCTCAAACAACAATTCTTGGACAGCCAAAGAGGCCATTACAACAAGGTAACTCTCTTGAGTATTTTACTTTGGGTCAGCTGTGCATGGTGTTTAAGTTTGCATTTCTGAGTTTGCTATTGGGTGAAGGATGCCATCACGAGTTGGAGAATGGTGTGGGATACATCATTTCTATTGAGGAAGTTATGAGCACTATAAGAAGATCTCAAGGGGCAGCTTATCATTTGATAAGTTTCAGATCTGAAGTTTCAAAACAATAGTCATATCATGATGATACTCGGCCCAAAATTTATAGACGTGCCAAAATTTCTACATGGGAGTTTGATTCTACACATTTGGGCCAAGTCATGAGTGCTCAAGACATGCATGAGGAGGCAATGCAAGAAGCTTACAAGGGGATATATTACAAGGAATTGAAGTCTCCCTTGGATCTACAAAGTGAGCCACATAATGGGGTAAGCGCAATCCAAAATTGTGATTCTATTATAATAAGGGAATGAAAAATAGGTTTTGATATCCTTTTCAGAACGATTACCTTTTGTTATGTTTCGACCCTTCATAGAGATTGGGAATTGCCTATCATAATGGATCAAGCTAAGTATGCAGTTGCTTCTAACATGTTAAGCAAAATTGTGAAAGATTTTCAATATGACAGCTGCTGTACTTTTCTTTTACTGGCTGCCATGACAGTCGTAATAGAGCTTCCAGTTGGTGGAAGAATTGCCAACCTTTGGTCAATACTGGGTCATGTACAACTGTTACAATATTCCAGCCCTTGCAAATCAAATTGCAAACGGAAAAAAACAGTGTAACAGCCATGATATGAAGAAGAACTTCCTTGTTTGATGTTGTGTGGGGTAGGGTTCACCATATGGGGTCCTCAAGTACAAATTTTAAGAATTATCTTGATTGTGATTTAATCTATCGGGTTGATCAATGTTAATATGATCAGAACTGCAACAAGAACATATGGATGAAAGTGTGGTTAAATTTAATTGGAGTCTTGTATCAGTCTTTGAGAAGGCATGCTCCTGATCGAGATCCACTCCATGTAGGTTTTCACCATTGATACAACCGACACATCGCTGTTTGGATAGGAATTTTGAAGATTTTATGACTGTTACAACCATTGTACAGCCCACATACATTTCATTCCATGTTGCTTATCAAGAGGTACAACTTGGGAGATCACAAAGATGGTTATGGGTGACAAATACCTTAAGAGTCATTATGAGAGCTGTTTACAATTTTTGGACTGCTGTTATTCACTTTTCCAGCTGGTTCCACCTAAATGTTACCACCATAAAGGTAGGGGGTGTTTGATACAAGTGAATTTCCAATGGCTACAAGATTTTTTTTTGAGGAAGAAAATGCCATGCTACAACCATGCTTGGAACAACATAAATGAAGCCTTGGGAATCCATTTTAGAAGCGGAAAGTGTTAAGGAAAAATGGTTAGAAGGGGGTTTGATGTCATGTTTATAAGGCATGATGAAGTGATTGAAAGAGTGTTGTTAAACACTCTAATTTTCTTAATGCGTTTGTTCTATGTGTAGGTCTAAGAATGGTGGAGAATAAAACCTGCAACATTGCATACACTTGTGAGGAAATTTCAAATTCAGATTTGAACTTAGGTAGGACAAACATTCAAAATTCAGATTTTTGAAGAGTTACCAAGTATGCAATGATTTCTACATCACATGTTTACATCATGTGTTGTTGTTTTCAGTCGTGAAGAATTGTGGATTTGTGTATTTTGGGAGAGTTTCCTTGTATGATAATGTTAGTAGAAGATGGCCGCTATTAGGGACAATCAACCCAGCTATCCTAATGCTGGTGGGGATGAGAGGTAAGGGGGTTTGTGGCTGTTATGGATTGTTTCCAACCTACATGCAAGCTGCTTTGTGCCATGAAGAGAAGGGGACAGCCCACAGTAGCATTAAGGGAATCATTGGAGCACAAGGCTACGATCGTGAAGCAAGTGTTTGGGATTACAAATCCCAAAGGTGGATTTGTGATCAAAGTAGTGGAAAACAACATTGCTTGAGGACAAACAATTTTCGAGAGGGGAGGACTATAATGTTCCTTTTTCCAAAAATAAAATAATATTATTATTAAAATAAGAAGCATTTTTTAATACTTTAAATAAGAGTAGTAATAACACGCCTTAGTTGCCAAAGTGAATATGTCGGCAACTCCTTTTTATTTTTGACTTAAGGGGACTTTTTGGTCATAAGTTTTTTAGAGGAAATTGATATAAAAAAGGAAAGGAGGTTCTTTTTGGAGGATCATGTCATTTTTATCAATCAAAATTATGAGTTTGAGGATGCTTGCTTGACTTTCAACCTTAGAAGACGAAATCCTTCTATGGTATTCTAAAGTTGAAGATGAAACCTTTCAACCTTCAGCTGGTGGCTTCAATTCAGAGGTCATATTGGGTAGAAATGAGCAATTGGTGGTGTCTATTTACTATTCCAGGTAGACACAGTAGTTGGGCAACATCTTGAAGGGTGGCACAGTAGTTTGGGGCAACCAACCCTTGTTTTGAGCCCTTTTCTAGGGCAGCGAACCCCCTTGGAGGGTTTCAAGGTGCTTTTTGAAGCTGTTTCGAGGCCAAATTTGATATTTGTTCATACCTTCTCTAAGCTGGTATTTTATAATATTTTTTCAGTTATTTATTGATTGAAAAATTCAGATTTGAAGGCCCTATTTCCAACTGTAATATTTATTATTTTTGGCAGGTATTGTGATGAATAAAATATTGTATTTGTGTCCTAAATTGGTATATTTAGAATTCTAAATTTTATTTGCCTAGGGTTTGAATAAGAAAATCGGAATTGTATGTGTTTATGCTAAGGTTTGTTGGGAAACTCTATTTGTTCTAATTATGCCCTAAAAGGGACTTTACACTCATGATGGGCTCAGTAAAACTGAGCAAATACTCCACATGTTCCCACCACATATTATCAAGAATCCACCCTTTCACCTTTGTGGCTCTCTCACTGTTTGCCTGCTTCCATACACTCCAAAGGTTATTGATAACCATGTTGCTCAATGCCTCATGCACCTTGACAAGTCATCTCAAGAGGAGTGTGTGTAGGCAAACCGAGTCTCAACAACCTAATACAAAATTAGAACAGATAAAATTAAAAAAAATGTTCAAAAATAAAAATCCTACAAATTACAAACTTACAAAATTAAATTAAAAATATACATGATTTATGAATGATTAAATAAAAAGTTGCCTTGAAAAACTACAACTTCGAGAAGGCCCTGAAGATGCCTTGGGACATTTGATGGTTGCTTATGAACATTTAGATCTCGCTCGCCTCCTCATAGACTTGTTTGATCTAGTCAATTTTGGTCTCCAATTTTTGCAACATAAGGCTGAGGGAATGACACAAGGTGTCCAAAATATGTGCCTATACCTTGCTTCAACCAACATGTCGTTACAACTTGGACAACTTTTTGAAGCCCCACCGCCTCAATGGACTCTATTAGGATGCCGACAATGAATCATGCATCCTCCACTTGTCCCTCACAATCAATGACCATCAAAAATGTTATCCCTTTAGGGCACACTGCGACCACATTAATCAATGGCTTATTTGCCATATCTTTCCATTCATTCGAAATGATAGACACTCCCGTTTCGGTTCACGAATCCCTGATAGGCTTCAATGCATCTTCAACATGTTTTCTTTCTTTTGTCAATAAGGTGGTGCGCACCTTTTCATACCCCAGGCCGGTGAACCCTTTAGAGGCAGAATTGATAGATCTCACCATATCCTGTCAGTATGGTGATCTAAAAACATTAAATGGCAGCTCACATGCGTAAACACAACAAATAATGTTTTGCTTTGCTATGTCCTTAGATTCATTTTGGAATGCCCGTTCCAGTGAGCTTTCATCTTTTGTTCTCTTGTGACTACGAGGTGAATCATCTTACTCTACAGTTGTAATGAGTGTAGAAAGAAATGGGTGTGATGGGGTCACCACATTAGCATGAGATGGATCAACGGGTGGGTCAATAAATATAGATTCTTTCTTGTTAAAAGGATACTTCGATCTTTGCCCAACAATGGCATCTGCTTGTTCTTGCTCTTTGATGTATGCAAGGATCTTTGCCTGTGGCAAGCCCTTTCCAGTTTTCCATTCATGTTTGGCCCACCACAAGTTTTGATTCCAGTGTTGGGAATCACACATAAATGGGCTTTCCCCCGATTATATGAGCTCTTGTATTGACTGTTATACTTTGAGCAAAGCCAAAGGAGACACCTTCCACCCGACAACTATTCTAACATTGTCACATGCTTCCAAATGGACGCTCGTGCATTGGCTTTGAAGGCTATCCCTTGGCCCATCGAACTAGCACTTGCAGTGCGAGACATTCTGCTAAATCCTTATAGCCCCTGGGATAATAAATAAATATTAAAACTGAAGAAAGTTACAACTAATTTCAACTTAAAAATAACATTTAAAAAATTTAAAATTATTACTAAAACCAAATTAAATAAAACTAGTTAAAATTTTTAAAAAAATACACTTCAAAAAAGTATTATTAAAACCTAATTAAAAAAACTATTACCAAAACCTTATTAAAAAACCTAACAGTTAAATAATAAATATTAAACTAATTTTATATTATTAAACTACATTACAATGTCACATTAACATACCTTTGGCTGAGGCAGACGGTGGACATAGCACGACATACTACTTGCTTGGACAGGTTGCTGCTTAGACCCAAGGTGAGGAGGATGGTTGCTGCCCAGTGCCCATTGCAACTGCAAAAACAATGACGACAGGGTTTGAGTGTGCAGTCAGGACAGAAATGACATAAAAAGAGTCAAGATCGAGCGTGAATGAAGACTGACGAGTTTAGAATGTGTTTAATTGTTTTTGAAGTCCATGTTTGACTTTCTGCTCAATAGAATTGAAAAAATTTAAAAAAAATCCATTTTACCAAAATGGGTAATATTCCTGAGCGAATCGTACCTGGATCTATATCCATCTCGTATCGTATCGTATCCTGTGCCTCGAACAACAATATCCGGTAACGTAGTAAATACATATTATATGTATGTCTAAATATGTCACATACATATAATATGTATTTATGCAGACACAAGTTTTTAACTAAAATTTGGGTGAGGTTATGGCTCACTTGAACACATTCTTATAAATTTAAAAGGGGCACCTTTTAGTGTAGGAATTTGAATGTGATGAGTGTACCCTATTACCGATATATATATATATATATAAAATAAGTTTTTTAACTATAATTTGGGTGAGGTTATGGCTCACTTGAACACATCCTTAAAACTTTAAAAGGGGCGCCTTTTAGTGGAGGAATTTGAATGTGATGAGTGTACCTTATTACTGATACACCACAACTATACTGTTATGTATAACAATTTGATAGGTATAATAGCTTCTCAAAGATGTTTATTTTTTCTCATTGCTTTTAGGATTTCAATCTTTTGAGGTTTTAACTGATTGTTTTTTTCCTTTTTTAACATACATACATATAGGATGTATGGCCCTGCATGAGATCCACTTGTCCCTCATAATGTCGAAATCTGGCCAGATTATTTAAAAAATAAAAAAAATGGCATCAGCTTTTTGGTGGAGTTTCTGGTCCAGGGAGATCATTAGAACCATTTCCGACCATATTCGCAAATGTTTTTGGAATAGGAAACAAAGGGGTCTAGGAGTTTCCTACACCGCAGCTTTAAGTAGTTTTTTTTGATTGATTAAATGAGGGGATCGTATTTGGGCCCCTCACCCGTTAGAGAAAACAAGAATAACAATGGAAGTAAGATAAAAAAGAAGAGTGAGAAGGAAAGAGAGGAAGTATTACGAGGTCCAAAACAGGCCAACACAAATTACAACATAAACAAATCTACTAAACCCTAAAACATGCCAACAAAGAATAAATGCCAACCAGCGCTGATCAAAGATCAATGAACATGGTCCACCATAAACAGGCCAGCCTTGAAAACTGGCTGAAACCCAAGTGCAATCTGCATGAAGAGAAACCAGGAAACTTCCCCTAAAGAACATCCGACCAACACAAAGATTGTAAAGAGCCTACAAAGGACTGCAAAGGGGTTTCAAAGTGCTTGAGAGAGGAGTGGAGAAACCACATAACAACTGAAGGAAGAACATTCAAAGGTGCTTGTGTGAGAAGCTTATCAGAACCAGAAAGCCACAAGCTCGTAGAAAAAATAGTTTCCCAGCTTTGACAATCAAATGTGAGCCAAACTTCTTTAGGAAGAACATTTTCAAAGACCACCTCAACAGACAACCTGTAGGTGCAAAGCCTTAAAGTTGTTCAGGAGAGTATAAATGAAAACCCAAGAGCAGTCCCAAGAGAAGAAGAAAAAGGAAAGTAGAAGAGAAGAAGGAGAATCAAAAGCCTCACCCTGAAGGAAGAAGAAATAGGTCAAGGAGGAAAAGAGAAGGAAAACCACTAGTTTATACACAGCCCATCACCCTTCCAGTACCAAGGCTTGGTAAGAGAGAAAAAGAGTTGACCTCTGCATCTACACACTTCAAGCAAAAGAAGCCCAAGACACATGAAATCTTCAAAAGACAGCAGGGGAAGCCAAGTGGGAGAGATCCCCATGAAAAGAGTGGCCATAAAGGGCCAAAAAATGGAAGGGCATCCAGAAGAGCTATGAACCAAGAGAAAACCCCCCATGAACAACCACTACAAACCTAGGTCCAAAAACAAGGGAAAGCACAGTAGTAACACACTGAAAAGGCCTACAAGAGGAGAATCAGGATTTATAGCAAGTGCATAAAGGCACCATTGAAAGTCGGAGGAGGGCTAGAAGAGGATAAGAGAGAACTGCTGGGCCAAATCAAAGCTAAACAACAAAAGAGAGAAGGGCAACGCAAGCAGGACGGTCGAGCAAGAAGATACCACAGCCACAAAACCCGTAGCAGAATTAGAGAAAGAAGAGAGGTGGATAATACACCACCATCATACAACAAAACTGGATGAGAATGCAGGCACTGGGAGATGGGGGTGCAGGAACAAGCATGAAGAAGCCGTTGGAGCGAGCAGGAGAGCTGTTGGGGTGAGCATCCTGCCTGTGCTATTATAAGTAGATGTTACTGCAAGCCATTTTACAAGATTAAAGTTGTGTGTCTAAAACCTCATGGCAACTAGACAAACTCCTAATGGCTATGAAATTTTCATTTTGAAGGCAAAGATGATAATATAATGTATGCCCAAACTAGAGTTAAAAATTTCAGTTTTTGCTTCCTTTAGGTTGTTCCAATAAATTTATAAAAGCCATAAAACAATTTGACAAAACTATGGAATAGAGGTAAAATAAAAATTTGAGCGACACCCTTTTAATTAGATTGTTTCTCAATTGGGCTTTTATAATGTTAAAGGTGTATCGAGAAC
Source organism: Torreya grandis (assembly GCA_037957365.1). Classification (NCBI taxonomy): domain Eukaryota; kingdom Viridiplantae; phylum Streptophyta; class Pinopsida; order Cupressales; family Taxaceae; genus Torreya; species Torreya grandis. The sequence continues at coordinate 3,690,397 of JARHVA010000400.1, forward strand.
TGCAAATCCTGGTATGTATATTGAGAATCTTAGTTGTTGGTTTTGATTGTAAATATGTTATTAGGATCTTTGTTTTATCAAATTGGAAGTTGTTAAAACTAACAAGTAACAATATTGAACCTACAAAAAACCTCAAAGCATAGTTACTAGAAGATGCGTATGAAGTATGGTACTTCTCAAAAAATGGGGTATGGAAATACATATCAAAATACTAGTATTATATATCTATATAAAATAAAAAAATTAAAAATATTACAAGATCGATAAACAGAAAGTCTAAAAATATTGAATTAAACATCTAACAAATCACATTGATATTGATGTATGATACATTAAAGGCCAATAAATTTGTAATTGTGTTAATATAAGGACTAGTGTCAACATGGAAGGGAGTAAATACTAATATACGAAAAAATTTACATGCAAAAGTAAAAAAAGGTGTACAATTGATAAAGATTCATTTATCAATTTTGGGCTCAACTCACTTGTTACGCCGAGAGGCATTATACAATGGCAGCCAAGGGGGTGGTGGGCTGTAATGTCCGTGAGTGTGTGTACTTTTAATTCTGACCTTAAATTTTGTTAGGAAAATATAGGGTAGTGCTTACATTAGTAGGTGAGCAATAATATAAAATAAGCTAGTTAGACTTCTAATAATCCCACATCTGTGATGTGTGTTGTATGTAGTAAGGCTTCTTAAAGCCTATATATTTGTAACTCTTCATTGAATAATACATGTTGTGTTGATTGCCCCCCCCAGACTTAAGCTTCGCTCTCTAGTGTACAAGCCTTCAGCTCTACTACAATGTAGACCCATTTCTACATTTGGTATCAGAGCAGGTACTTATGGGCATAGTTACCATGTTCGGCAGAACCTGGACCAGGTTCGGTTCAGTCCGAACTTTTTGGGCCGACCGAACTTGTCTGGTAGTTCAGAGCTGTGGCCTACTTTCATCAGTGGTGTTTTTTAATATACAAGTAAGATCTCTACTCCACGGGAAAAACAAACAGAAAGGAAGAAAAGAAAAACCCTAAAATGAAGAAAACAAAACCTAAAAGGAAGTGCTGCCTGCTGGTTGTTTGACTGGTGGTCAAGGCGAAACAACTGGTAAATTTGTGCATGAAACGGCCTATCCGCTATGCAAATTGGTGTCTGCAGGTAGATTTTCTTGTATCGTCGGAATCCACTAGTAAATCATGTATCCCATTTTTGTTGGTCGCGCGTTGCTCATCTAAGCATCCTGAGATTTTTTGGGGAGGCTAGTGAAGCACAAAGGTCACACTTGCGTTGGCTCTGCCACACGAAACAACCAAACAACTGGCTTGCGATTGAAAAAAATGTGGCGAATAGTCTTAAAAAGGATTCTCTCCGTAATTATTTCCCACCATGGCTACCCAGACAGCTCAGACTTTTCTAGTCTAACAGTTGGAATGCCTCCTCGACATCCGACATTAATATTTTGAGATTTATTAAGATTTTCCCCACATACCTATTCGATATGGGAATCCAAATATCATATTTTACATTTTATGAAATATTAATATGATATTATATTTATAGTTATACACTAGATATATTTATAGTTATATATTATAATTTATAAATGATTAAATATTAATATATACATATTATTAATTATATAAATATAAATATTAATATATATGTTTTAATTTGATAATTATAATTTATAGCTATTATATTAAATTAAATTTATAAATATGTATGATGTATTTATTTTTTATAATTTTAAAAATTCATAAAAAATTTCGAACCAAACCAAACATTTTGCAAAATCCTGAACTTCCGAACTTTTTCCCCCTTTCGAACAATCCAAGCTTTTCGAACATGGTAACCATGCCTATGGGACCTCTCTGAAAAATTCAGATCCTGATTGTATTAAGAAATTTGGAGTGAAGACCATGTCCAAAGGTCTTATTAATCGATAGATCCTTTTTTCATTTATGCTAATGGTAGAAGCAGTGCAGACCACGTCCTTTCCTTCTATCAGTTGTGTGAGTATAAGTTTTTTGAGTGTATAAAAATATGTGTTTTATGAGTGTGTGTGTGTGCATGTATTGTAGTTATGCCTTTTGGATCTTGCTGTATTGTTTTATAACTATGCATTAGGTCACATTCATATTTGGCATTTCTGGTATTATTTTGGAGCATTCTGTACAAGGTCGTACAGTCTATAAGGGTTTATGCATTCAGATCTGCATGAGGGAAGGATTACATTGGTTAAGAGCACTCCTAGCTTGGTTTCAACTTGGCTGCTTGCTTGGTGTGCTTGGATCTGCACGTTGCCCAACTCAGGTAGTTACTTAGCTTTAAGCTTGAGCTCCTTGTTCTACTGCTCACCCCCTACAAAGTGTTCCCCGTCTGCGAGCCCCCTTCACTTGATGTACATGAAGACAGCTTGACACCCATCAGATTTCCTTGGGGTTCCTATTTTTTTTGGACCAAATCTTCAATCTCCCATTAGACTTTGCATTGGCACCAATTTGTATCATTTTTATCACATTGCACTCAGCTAAGTTGTGTGCTTATGTTGCATTGGTTGCGGTGGATCTGATGCCTCCAACACAGTCTTAGACCCGATCCGATCTTTGCTTGACCTTGTTGGGGGCTTCCTCCCCCAGACCCTTGCTTTGGAATTGTTGACAATTCTTCCACAGGTCAAAAAATTGTCAACTTTACCATTCGGAAGATGGTCTTATGGTACCAGTTTGTCTTGTAAATCAGTTTTTTGGGGTCCTTAAATAGCCATCTACCGCCTTCATATAAAGCATGGGATGATCTACTTGAGGATGTTACAGGTGCCCTGGGTTGCGACTGAAGATACATATGTTCTACTTGTTGAGACATACTGCATATCTGGACTGTTTGAAAAGGCAGAGGTTGTTTTGCATACGATGCACAAACATGGTTATTCTTATAGGGTTACTGCATACAATACATTAATGCCTTAGGCAAGGTTAGAAAGAAGCCAACAAAGCAAAGGAAATTAAAAGGATACAATACATTAATGCCTTAGGCAAGGTTAGAAAGAAGCCAACAAAGCAAAGGAAATTAAAAGGAAGATATCCTTTGGAATTTTTGTCCGAAGGAATACTTCGGAGAATTTGCAAATAGAAAAGACAAAGTCTGCAGCCTCCAAAAAAGTCCGTAGGAAAACATAAAGTCCGAAGGAATAAGGACACCTACAAAAAACCTGGGTGCCCTACAAAAAGCTCGGGTGCCCTACAATTTTTCCGAAAAGCCAGGGAGATAGACATAAGCCCTTGTGGAGGGCACTTGGTCGGTGACAGGACCTTTCCAACTTTTCCGAAGGGCACAAAGGAAGGACACAAGCCCTTGTGAAGGGCACTTGGTGGCAAAACCTTTGCATTTTTCCCGAAAGGGCATTCTACCGGTGGCCAAATAAAGAAAGAGGAGTAATTCCTTTGGACAAAAAGTTTGAAGAAATGCGGGACAAAGAAAAACCCGATGGAACATTACACAAAGGCAAAAGAGAAAATGAATCGGAGGAAGGATATCCTCGGACAAAAGTCCAAAGGATTAATTCGAAAAAATTGGCGGAAAAAAGTCTGAGAAAATCAAAGGGAGATAAAACCAAGGGGAAGCCGAAAAGTCAGAAATAAATGAATATCCTTCGGACAAATTGTCTGAAGGATTCCTTCAGAAAGCTTGGTCAAAGAAAGGAAAGTCCAAGGGCAGAGAGAGACAAAAGCGAAGTCCGAAAAGAATGAACATGAAGGGAAAATGACTTAGCAAATAGCCAAATGGATTATTTGAAGAAATAAAACAAAAGGGAGAGGTCTGAGATAATAAAGACCCGAAGAGAATGAACATTAGGCCGAAGGAACAAGTAAGAAGGGAAAGTCCGTGGAAAGACAAATACAAACAGAGGTCAAGAAGAAGAATTCTAGATTTAGCCAAGAGAAATCACGGACAGTTGGGCCGAGAGAAACCCATGCACAAACAAAAGATAGAGTCAATGTGGAGTTCCATGCAAGCAAAAACTAATTACGGTTGACTAGTCAAGGCTTCAGTTGACTGGTTGTTGAAGTCAAGTTTATCTCCAAGGTCAACTCAGCCTTTCAAACGTTCGAACTCGGCTACCAACGGATCAAGTTAGAGTTCTAAAAATGACATTGGCATTGGATTTCATGCATGCTATTGTCATCTCATACTTTCAAACATTCCAGCAGCTCATGAAGAAGCTAAATCTAGTGGTGGGCGTGGATTTCTATGCAAAGAGAGGTGGCCGTTTCAATAAACCCAGCCATCCACTTCCTCTAACACCAGGGAGCTTCATGCAAAGACAAAGGGAAAATATATTTTATTGGAAGGCAAAGTTGGTCTTGAGTTAATCTAAGTTGATCTTCCTTTTCTATTTTTCAACGCCAATCTCTTGGCTTTTGTAATTTTCTATATTAATAGCATTTCAGCGTTAGATTTTTTCATCCCTCTCTTGGCAAGACCAGACTCTACCATTGGTGAGTTGTGTAACCTCATCAATCAATAGAACTGTACTTTCAGATTTCAAGTGCTGGCATAGTGTATATTCATTCAACAATTTGCATATGTGGTAGATTTCTCTCCCTTCCCAAATTCTGATTCGTACCTAGTTGCTAGCTTATCATATTATGCAGGTCATGTTCAGTGTTCTATATGTCTTTTGCTGAAACTGTAAGTGGATGTTAGGTGGCTGCAAAGTGTCTTGTATCCGACCTCTCCATCGTTTTCCCTCATGTTTTGGTCATTGGATTGAACCTTCTCATGAAATATTTATGCATAGTGATCAATTGAAATCGAAGGTCTTCTTTTTCCCTTGTTTGATTCAGTGTTCAGGGTTCCAAGCAGAGTGGATCAACGTTTTGGTGTATCATTGTTATTAGGTAGGATTTTCCTTTCAAGTTTTTTTCTCCCTTTTCCATGGTAGATTCGCAGCACAAAGTAGAGATCCATTGATACATTTTACAGGAACCAGCGTTCTCTGGAAGTTCTTCTCACCATTGAGGCACCCACCCTCGTGAGAAGATCCCATTGTTTCAACTGGATAGAGGATTGGCCATTTCAGCACGTCTTTGATTTAGGGTGCAGGTCCAAGTTGACAACATGAATTTCATAGCCAAAGCAAAAATTGATGGGAAAGTCACAACAATAAAAAGGGAAATATAAAACAGGTGAGACCCAAAGCAAAACAATATCTATTGAAGGGGGTTTGCATCCAAGTACACTGCAGTTTTGGAATGTTACGTTTTCTGCCATGTGAGCACTAAGGGGGGGAATGTTAGGAAAATATAGGTTAATGCTCACATTAATAGGTGAGCAATAATATTAAATAAGTTAGTTAGACTTTTAATAATCCCACATATGTGATGTGTGTTGTAGTAAGGCTTCTCAAAGCCTATATATTTGTAACTTTTCATTGAATAATACATGTTGTGTTGATTGACCCCCCAAACTTTAGCTTCACTCTTTTGTGTACGAGCCTTCGGCTCCACTACAATGTAGACCCATTTCTACAAATTGGACGTCCATTTGACCCTCACTTAGAAGTTTTTCTATATCTTGGCCATACGGTGGGGTTTGGAGCCCCCTTTTTGTTTTGAGCTCGACACATTGGTGTAGTTAGATTGACATGATTTGTCAACAGTCAGTAGAAAATTTGCGAAGAAGGTAATGAAGTTAATAATATTTGTGGTATGTGAAAATTCCATGATAAAGGCCTTGAGATTGATATCTCTTGGTGTTTTTCAGATAGATGTATTTAAAATATCTGTACTAGCTGTCATCGTCTATGCATAGAAGCAGGGATACACATACCCACCTCCCTGGTATGCGTCTCCAAGGCAGGGAAGCATTTTTGGGATGGGAGATGAGCACCCCAAGAGGTTGGTACCCGTACTTATGCCCTAAAGAATATAATAAGGCATGTCAACCCAATTTTCTACATTATGTTATTATGTTCTGCATAGAGGTAAATAGGTCGCTCATTCTTTGCTGGAGAAATTATAGTTCATTTGGAGTGAGAGTCAATTATGCTTAAACCAAAAATAACTATTACAGCTTTCCAGATGGATTTTCTATGGTAAGGAACGGATGGAAAATATAATCACCTGCTGGTGGTCTGGGACAAAATCTGCAAGTCTAAAAAAGAAAAGGATCTCAATATAAAAAACATAGCAACTTTTAATCAGGCCTTGAAAATGAAAAGTGCTCGGAGGTTCTGGAATTAAAAATCCATATGAACCTATCATTCAAGGTAAATATCTCCTGGTCCGAATCCAGACATTCCAACAGCTATATGGAAACAACCAGTTTCAGGAATCCCATGACTTATCAAAATGGGAATCTCACGTGGAAGGTTGGGAATGTCACAAAGATCATATTTTGGGAAGACACACGGAGTGGTCACCCTCCTCTTGACAATCTCCATCCAACAGTTCTTTAACAAGACCTTCACTCACGGGGATATTTAAATCAGATAGACTATTGCAGTCTTGAAGAAGATCATTTCCCAATATGGAATATGAATTGAATTCAAAGAGTGCGATTACATCATCTAGAACAGACCTCTATCTTAGTAAAGGCTCTGAATAATCATACTATATTGCTATCAACACAAGAGCGTTTGATATGACGACATACTTCATTAGGGAGATGCACAGTGGCTTCAGCATATCAGTCTCAGCATAAACAGTCACAGCAATGAGAACAAGTGGACAAGGTTTTGGTCTTGAAGAATCTGGCCTAAAATCAGATAGCTCATGTTGCTGCTTATGATGGTAAGCTGTTAACAATGGACAATCTCCAAAGAGGGGATGGAGGGAGCTCAATATATGCCCGAATTGTAAACAAAACGCAGAGTTTTTCAGTCATCTTTTTTTTTCTACTGCCCTTATGCCTGTTTAATGTGAAAAGGGATAGCAGAACTTTGGTCATAGGCCTCGAAGACCAGGCTATCTGGCATCCACAGTCCACACTTGGATGGGATTGCACAGCAAGATTAAATTGTTACAAACAGTGCACAAAATGGCCTTGAGATTTACTCTATTATATGTGTGGAAAAAACAGAATGCATGAATATTTGAGAATACAACACAACTTGTGGGACAAATAATCTGAAAAATTAAATCTCAAACGAGAAGTACAACGTTGATACATCAATCAAAATCAGCAGGATGCCTTAACAAGCATGATTGACTGTGGACTGGCATGGAACTGAAATATACCTTTTCTCAATAAAGCCCATTGGCTAACTGTGGGCCCGATTGCTACGTGGAATCCTCCATGAACTGATAAGTATAAGCTCAAAACAGAACCTGAACGCAGGCATTGGGGGAATCAGGCACCCTAGGTGAACTGATTCTATGCTACTCTTCAGATGATTGGAACAGAAACAAATAATGTGGCTGAGCTTTTGGCCCTCTTTGTTGGAGTTCATTTAGCTAACAAGCAAGAGATTAAAAGATTGCAAATTGAAGGTGACTCAAAATTATTTATCAATTACTTTCAAAAACACATCACTCATTGCTTCCGGACACCCACATGTAACGAAGTAGAACAGCAATAATCTCACGGTTGGAAAATGGAGACAATATTGATTCAGATAGTGACAATACTGCAAAATATAGAGGAAATTCAACATATGCACCCAAAAATACCACAATTGTGTAGCTGACCCGCTTGCAAACGAAGCATTCAAAATGGACACGGGAGATTAGCTGACACGGTTTGGAAACAAATATCAACTTCCAGGAAGAATACTACGTCAAGTGGACCTAGAGAAACCACTTAACAGCAACACTCTAAATGTATAATATAAAATTACACAAGGCTGTCAATATCCAAGAAGGATATTACTTGATCCAGATACCGCCCATCAGAGAGCAAAGTACACACCAGGGTATTAACTTCCAATTCATTCACTTTTTGTGCTATGCTGAAGGAATTCGACTTTTGGGTATGCACTTCTGCAATTATCCAGCTCAGCATATTGATGACATTGCATACATACAGCTCATAATTGGCACCATGTGGCAAATGCCACCCTTCACAGTTTTGCTACTATATACAACCTATGTGGACACTTCTGCGAATTTCATCTATCACGCTTCAAAGTCAAAACCCCCTTTTCGGGTCTAAGTCTCCCTATTAGCCATGCCCCTTTATAGGCTCTCCAAAGTAGTGTCACTTTGTTCATTTCTCAATGTTATTATTATATTGATTATTTGCCTCGTCTTTTGTTGGTTATCATTAACCCTAATGAGGTCCTTGTAAATTGCTTTGGATTTAGCCAAACTTTATACTTTAAAGTGACATGCTTACTGCATAGGTATTGCGAGATCTTCCATCGACCACCCCCTACCATCCACCATCACCATTTTTTAACATATTTTTATGTATACAGGGATTGCTTTTGGTCTCCTTTATGTATAGTTCCCTTAACATACACTATACTTGTTTATTCCCTCAACAATAATAATTTCCAAGGCGTTTATAGTTTTAAATATTTTTATTTGTTTCACCCTAGTACTAGGTTTCTAGTCCCTATCCTCACAACCCACTCACCCTTCACCATGGCCGACTTTTTTTATTCCATCTCCACTACATTTGTGTTTGACCCCATCGTTCAACTTTGCTTCTCAGCCATACATTTGTCCAAGTCTTTACAGATGCATAACATTGAATGTAAACTCCTTCACATGGTAATGCAACACTGAAACATGCCACAACTTTCGATAAATCCCCAATTGAAAGGTAACAAATCTATTACAATGAATATAGGCGAGGGAAATCAAGTAATGCCGGTGAGATTTAATGTTGTCAGGAGAGGGATCTAGGTTGACTATATTCAATTTGCCCACAAGGTGAGAACTATGCATGCTTACCAAAACCACATCCTTGTTGATTGGGTGCCTGTTGGGGGTCTCAAATAAGATATATTCATATTAAGTGTTATGGTAACAAGCTAAGTTACTATTTTGGGTTCGGGTTTGCTAGTACGGCAAATTTTTGCCTTGGGTACAGCTATACAAAAAAAAATAAAAAATAAAAAAAAGATAGAAATTATAGCCTAATAAATAGGAATTAAGTGACATTACCACATAGTATGCATATTTAAAAAAAAACCACAAAATACTAATTAATATCAATTATAATTTATTACACCAAAATTAATAGTCATAGTCATCTTGTTCTTCATCGAGAGCATCAACATCAACATCATCATCATGATGTGGTTCATTAGAGCCTCAAGGACTAGCACTTCCACCACTCCCTCTAGCTAAGCTATGTGCCGCCAAAGAGGTGTCAATGCCAATTAATGAATGATGGGAAATGGAAGCATCCAAGTCAATGGCCTCTGGATCTATATTCCAATGCTTTGTTGCCCTTTCCTTGTACTCTGGGTTCTTGTGTGAGAGAAGGCACAAGTTAGAATGTATATAGACCAACTCTTTGATCTTTTTTAATACAAGTTAGAATGTATGTGCTTCTATGAGTGGATGAAGTTGTATGTGCTCCAATTACGCTCAGAAGATGATGAACTCAACCCCTATTCAAATTTATTAAGATACAAAAATTAAAACTTGAGTCCTAAGTTTAAATTTCAAAATTAAAAGGGTTAAAAACATAAAAAATATAAACTAGTTAAGAACATAAAAAATTAAAACTTACCTGTGAGAAGACCCTAATTGCAAGAGGTTGCAGGTGCATGAATCCTTGTCCATGGAGGTGCTACCACATATGAGCATCCTTCTTGTATTTGTTTTGTAAAGCACCAAGGCTACGACCTTGAGAGGTAGTGAAACTCCCAAACTCACTCTTAATCATGTATTCTACCTTAGGAATGAGGAAGAGACTAGAGAATGCCAACTCATACCCTTCAACCACTTCAACATCCTTGTATGGTGGCATCCTCCTTGGCAAAGAAAGGGTCTCAATGTTATAGAATCGAGGAGTCAATGCAAAGGCAAGGAGATGAAGTGGGGTGGTCATTTTTTTCCATCAATCAATGTGGATTGAATGCTCTTGTTTGAAAAATGTCTCATTGGGATTTTGCACTTTTGTATTTATGATGGCCTTCATTTTCTCAATCATTGAGTTGATGGCATCTTATATTTCTCCTAGAAATGGCATCCATGTTAGTGAAATGGATTATACTCGCAATGGGCTCTGTGAAACTTAGCAAACAATCTACACGAGCTCACCAATCATCATCTAAGACCATCATTTTAACTCTTTGGGCCAGCTTTTTGCTTGACTTCCTCCATACTCCACATGTGGCTGATGACCATGATGTTAAGTGCCTCTCGCACCTTCACAAGTCATGTGAAGACGATTGTGTGAGAGGTGAATCTAGTCTCAACAACCTATTATAAAATTAAAACAAAAAATAAAAAAACTTATGAAAATATACAAGTCCTTGATGAAAAAAGTCAAAAATTAAGAACAAAAAAATAAATATTAAAACAAAAAAAAATTGTTTTACTTATCTTCATCAACTCCAAATTGGAGAATGATCTAAAGATGGCTTGGGAGAGGTGATGGTTCATGACAAACATTTGAATTTCCTCAACCTCAACATACACCTATTTGATCCACTCAATTTCATTGCCTCTCTTTTACAACACGAGGTTGAGCGAGTGGACAATACAGGGTGTCCAAAAAATGTGCCCATAGCTCACCTCCACCAACATCTCTGTGGTATTGCAATATTTGGCATTATTCTTTATGAATTGGATAATATTTTGAGGCCCCACTGCCTCAATAGCTTCGAAGAGAATGTTGGTGTTGAACTTGATATCCTTTGCACACCCTTTGCAATCAATGACCTTCAGAAATATTGCCCCTTTAGGGCACACTGCAACCACATCGATTAAAGGCCTATTTTTTGCATCTTTCCATCCTTCAGAAACAATGGAGACCCCCATTTTGGCCCATGAGTCCCTAATTGGCTGCAAAAAATCCTCAACATGTTTTTTCCTTTACCAATAGGCTGGGGCAGAGCTTCTCATACCCTAGCCCTTTATAACCTTTTGGGGGCTTGTCGATCAATCTCACCATTTCTTGCCAATATGGTGACTTGACCACAATGAAGAACAATCCATATGTAATTACACAACACGTGATATCCCTAGTTTTGTTTTTAAGAGACCTTTCAAGGGTCTTTTTGTTCTCGTGTGAAAGAGGGGAATTTTCTTCGTGCATGGAGGGTATTGCCAAAAATGGATATGTTGCAGCCACAATTTAGGAACCGCTATGAGGAGTTGGGGCAACTGGGGACTTAATTGATCTTGTGGCTTTCTTTGACAAAGGGTGACTCAATGGACTGCATTTGCTTCTTCTTGCTCCTTGATTTATTCAAGGATTTTTGATTTTGGAATCAGATTATCTTGCTTCCCCTTACAAACTTTGATGTCTTGGTTAAGTATGTGACATAAGTGGGCTTTCATCCTACTGTATGAGTTAACATATCTGTTATTGTAACCATATCATTGCCAAATATACCTCCCACCAATTGGAACCTACTATATCATTGTCACAAACTTCTAAAATGGTGATTTTGGATCTACTTTGAATTAGGGTTGGTCCATGGAGGTAGAACTTGTTGACATTGTAGTATCTGTTGTAGATGCAAGTTTAAAAGGCAACACAATATTACAAAAAACTGTTGACATTGTAGTATCTGTTGTAGATGCAAGTGTAAAAGGCAACACAATATTACAAAAAACTATCCCCAGGGCATAGGCTGCATTTACTTGACAACTTGTAAAATAAATGACCAAAAGAAAAATGAAAACAAAAATGAAAAAAGTGCATGAAAATTGAAAACAAAATGAAAAAAGAAAAGAAAAGTAGTTAAAAGTTTGAAACCTTACCATCAATCCAAGAATACTTCTCCTTGGAAACTCCCCAATCACCTTAGCAACAAATGGGTGCAGGTACTAACATATGATAATGATTACAATGTCGCATGATGAAGCTTCAAGCATAGATGAGCAATGAGATAATGAGAAGTAAGTGCTTTTGTTTTTGTGTTTTTCTTTTATGTTTTGCATTCTTTTATCTTATGTTTTTGTGTTTAACTTAACTTTTAGGGTTTTCAATGTGCTTTTTAAATTTTTTTATCATTGCTTTATGTCAAAATTTGACCCCCCCAAAAATGTTCTTTTAGTGTGGATTCGCCCCAGATTTGGCCTAGGTTCATCCTAGATGACCTGGGTTTGCCAACTTGGGTCGTCCAGGATGAGCTTGGGTCAAATCGACAACTTAGGTAACAAGCCTTGTAAGTGCCAAATCTCCTTCAATGAGTCTCAACCAGTCCAACAGCATGAAAATATAATTGTCAATAACAAGAACATTCCTCAAGATCATGGTATGATAGGGGTTAAACACTCATACGCCTTAAAAAATCTGTAAACATTGTCAAATGCTATATATAAAACCAATGAGTTCATAAAATGTAATTGTTTGTTTGAAGAAATTAAGCCTTTGAGGGTTTAAAATAAGGAAGAAAAATTAATGGGGTATCATGCCATTCAGTACCCATCTCCTTGCTGCTAGAAAGCTCTCTGTTTAGGTACAAGTAAATGAGTCCATCAGAATTGATGAAGACGACAAGAAGGTATAGAAACCAGTGTACCTCAAGATATTAATGTCTTAACTCAGCTCCTTTCCTCCATTAATGTTATTAGTCCGGTAAGAGGCTTAAGCCCTGTTTCTGCCATTTCTAATTCTGATAACACACCTCTGTATGGGACAAACCTCCCTCCTAGGTACCCTCAACAGCCTACCAGAGTCCACCCCTAGAATACACTTTCAAAGTACCGCCCCTGCAGTGACCAGAAGGATTAACAGTTCTTTCACTCAGAGTAGTTCTTCTTTCACTGCTTATGGATATGGTGATAGGGATCATTGTATTACTCATGCTAATAGAGAGAGTCAATCCATTGGGAAATCCACCCCCTGTTGTTGCTCACAGTTGTAGTGGTCTTCCCCCATCCCAAGCTGATTTGACCCAAGTTTACTTTGCCACGATCAAAACTATCAATTGGGTTATAAACTCAGTGCAAGTGATGATCAGCTTCCACTTTCGGGAGAATGCATCACAAAACTGATCACTTACATTGAACAACAAAATGATTGTATTTCAAATTTGATAAAAAATTGTGATTATCCACAACACAGGTTGAAAACCACTGAAAAGCTATTAATGTATGCTCCAATCAGAGAATTGGTGGCTGACGCCATGTAGGAGAACATGGAACTTGAACGTGCTACCAAGAGACAAGCAATGCAGACTGCAAGGTGTAGCAACACTCCACTGCACGCAACGGATTGGAGGCTTCCAGTGTACATGACAACTGACAAACAATTTGTCCCATCCCCTTAGGCTAATGTGGTTAATGTGGAACCCAGGCAAACTAATACTCATAGCGATCCAATGCAGAAGGGACATTTCATAGATACCCTGTAATGGGTTTCTGTTCTCTAATATTTACTCTGTGGGAAGCACTTATAAGCTTATCTCTAAAATTTCCCAGTTTTGTAAGTCTTAAATATGTAGAATCTTCAGCTGGCTGGAGCAAATGAGTGTCTATGTATGGTTGTAATTTTAGTCCAATCCTATAGGATAAAATGTATAGGTCCTAGATTTTATTTTTTAAAATCTTCTTAGAATAGTGGTTGTGGTTTATGTTCTTCAGGACTCTTTTGAAGCTTTTGTTCTCTGTTTTGGTTCATAAGGATGTATTTGGAAAGGTTGCAACTATGGAGGAGGCAGCGAAGAAAGTGACTATGCTCCGGAAGTGAGTCAATAGGAAAAGGATCTAGTGGAGGGCAAGAAGCAGAAAACCTCATGGAGACTAGATCAAGGAGGGGCCTAAGTGTAAGATCTAGTAAGGGTTGAAGGATTAATCCCTTAGAGGGCTAAAGCATGAGGCTGCAATCGAAGTCTCTGATACCAATTGATATGAGCACAAGTGCAACAATAAAGAGTGAGGACACAAGATTTCCGCAAGTGCACATATGCTGTACACTATTGTATTATGTATTATTACAAGGACGCTTCTCAAGAAGAAAGAGATTGGAAGCTTCTAGGAGAAGAAAAGTCTACAAGGAAGCTTCCAGGAAAGAGGAAGCTTCTTGAGGGAGATAAGTACATAAAATAAGATAAGCATAGAAATATACAATAATTAAAGTACAATAGTTCATCGGACCACATCTCAGCAGAAAATAACCAATATTTTCCTTTAGCTTGTTTGTTTCATTTTGTAATACTCCTTTATAAATACAAACATAAATACTGATTGTTTCTTCAAAAAAAAATTATCGATAAACTTAATTTGTCCATTCCCTTTCTATCGTATATTCCATGAAAGAGACCTCTTTGCATAAAAGAGACCATCCATCTTTTCTTTATAAGTAGGCATTATTATTGCTATTTCTAGCTATATAACTTTGGAATTTCATTTCTGATCTTATTACTTCTTTCCAGAGTGAGGAGGACTTCTTGGAGCTATGGTCTTGCTACTGTAACTGTTTGGAGAAAGTCAGCTTGAATGGGTATGCCTTTTGCAACATGTACTAGATTTTTCTGGCCTTGTCAGCGTAGATGTTCTAGATTTCTTTTTATAGTAAATGCTTTTTTTTTTTTGAAAATGCTATTATGCTTTTCTTATTTTCCAAGACGGGGGGATGCATTTTTACAATGCCAAAAAATTCATCCAGATTTTGTGAATGGTGAATTGTTAGATATATAGAACAATTCACCATACACACACACACACACACACATAACAATTTACCATATATATATATATTAAAAATACAATAAATGTATAAAAAACATATAATTATAGATTTCTAATTGTATAAGTAAAATGTTAAACATCATTAACCATTTTAAAGAGCTGAAATTCAAAAAACAGTAACATCTACGCCATTGTACATTGAACATTTCAACACTGGCCATTGAAAATTGAAATAACAAATTGAGTGAAACATTGAAATACACATGCACAATTGTAAATATTAAAATCTGATTGTTATATTATCAATGATCATGAAAATGGTTTTAAAAATATGTTTTTTTTCCATTTTTTAAACAACTATTGACATTTGGGATGTCAAGATGTCTCCGAGTTGGGGATGTCCCTCGATGTGTAGGGCATGCTAGGATTCCTCTAAAACAGGAAACACCCCCAGGATACCAAAAATATTTCAAAATCTCTTGGGGATGGGAGAAAAAATTCAGAAAAAGGGGACACATGGAATGTCCCCTCTGTGCCTTGTCCATAAAACGTCTGGGATGGCTCTTAAGGGCAGACGTTGTGTCCCTGTGGATCACTATTCTATCATGAGAAACATAAAATACATGCATTACAAAAGAAGATCCATGAGACTTCTACATTACTTATGGATAGTTTTCAAATAAAAGCACATAGATGCCTCTTTATGCGAGAGGAAGAACAGAGCATGTTGTGTTGAGTCATTGTGGGTAATTAGAAGTGATTCTTTTTATTTTCAATACAAAATTAGATCCATCTCGTGTCAAAGAATATAGTGGTCCTTGTTAAAGATGTTGCAAGCAAGGGTTACACTAGCTCAAAGATGACGGAATCTGCCATCATATTTTCACATTTCCTCCTTTAGCCTGCTTCATCCTAGTCAGCAGTCTCTTTCAGAGACCTTATCTAGTTAGTTTTATCTGTTTACTTGCTTCTTACTGATATTATTGTTGGTTGTACTTTTGAGCCCCCTGACCTATTATTATTATTATTTTTCCTCTATCCTTTCTACTCTTCTTGGATATTATCCTTTAAATCCCACAGCTTCCCTTTTTTTTTTTTGAGTGATTGGAACTGTAAGCTTCTATTACTCTAGCAATTCCCTTGGTAACTATAGATACTACACGGCCCCCTTGTATATGTATTGATATATCCGATATGCATACAAACACAAATACTTCTCATATACATATTTGACACCAAAATTTGTGTGCGGTATCTAGATATAGCTTGTAAATGGTAATGTAATTTTGCGATAGGAACAAACATATTTGAGCCATATCCAATCGTTAATCTAGTATTTTGAGAAACAAATTAGCATTTATCTCGTCAGATCCAGTTCGTAATCTAGTTTCTTTGCACACCATCGTCATCTCAGTTTTGTTTTCTCATCCCTAGGAGTTAGAGCTCTTTACCATCAATTCCTTAGAGCATGCTTTTCAACTTGGTTTGAAGGTGGAAACCAAACAAAAAAGGGGGCCTTCAAATTCTATCTGGAGCCTCATGATGTTTCTAAGATAACTCTCAAGACAATTTGGGCTCTACAAGTGGTTGGTTGTGCCTTTTCGCCTCATCAATGCACTTGTCACATTCATGTGCACTGTAAAATATGTTTTAGGACCCATCTTAGCAAATTTGTTGTTATCTATCTAAATGACATTTTGGTCTACAACAAATCCCAAGACAACCATCTAGTCCATGTGCAAACAGTTCTGGATCTTCTTTGTCAGCATTAGCTCTAAGCCAAGATAAGGAACTCCTTGATCGAGAAAACCTCTTTCAAGCATTTGGGTCTCCTCATTGGCTAGGATTGAGTACATGTAGATCTAGATAAGATTAATGTACTTCGAGAGTGGCCCCATCCAACATTTCAGATCTAAAGAGCATTTTGGGGGTTATAAATTTGGTTTAGAAATTACATTCATAACTATTCATTTGTTGCCCACCTCCTTTGTCAATTCACAAGTAGGAAAGTTCTTAATCATGAGTTTAACACTTACCCATTTGAAAAAGGCTCTTTGCTCTACTTTGGTGCTTTCTCTTCCTGACTTGTAGCGAGCATTTGAGATTGAGACCGATGCTTCTCAATATGACATAAGAGAGGTGTTCATGTAGGGAGGACATCCAATGGCTTGTCATTTAGAGGACTTAACATAAGCCAAGCTCAATTATAGCATTTATAGTAAGGAATTCTAAGCCCTATTCCTAGCACTCAATTAGTGGTGCCATTATTTTCTAGGTAAGATGGTCATCTTGCATACTGAGTCCCACTTTCTTCAATTCTTGAACTCTAACTTGAAGATTTGGGTACATCAACATTTGAAGTGGGCATCTTACATTGAATATTTCCATTTGGTGATCAATTATAAGAAGTGTGCCACTAAGAAAGTGGAGGATCTTCTTAGCCATCCTTCTCGAGTATTTAGCATATTGGATATTCGGTGCATGATTGGAGAAATCTCTACTCCAAAATCCCTAGTTCAGGCCAATTATTGATGCTTTGCACAATGGTCAATTATAAACTTTTTCTTGAATATATTTCAAGGGATGGGTGGCTTTATAATTAAATTCAGTTGTGTTCTCGCTGACACTTCTCGCCAACTTATGCTGAAGAAAGCTCATGCATCCTCCTAAGGTTGACATTTTGGTGTTTGGAAGACCTTGCAAAACATTCAACGCTATTTTTCTTGGCCTTTTATGTGGAAGCAGGTTAAAGATTTTATTTGTTGGTGGTCCTTTTATAGGCAGCCTAAGCCTTCCAATCAGAAGCTTGGATTGTATCAACCGTTACCGACATTTTCACAACAATGTGAATATTTTTTCATGGATTTCATTAGTCATTTTCCCACATTCCGGTGCCAAAATGATTACATTTTAGGAAGGAAAATTTCCGGTACTTCTAGGTGCTGGTGTCTTAAAGCTTACAGGTGCTGCAAAGAAATTGTAGGATGGTTTAGTGATAGATGGAACTTTACTAATGGTTTATTGATATTTTTAAAATTATTTGTTATTTCAGCATCCAGAATCCTAAATCCATGTAGTTTACTGGAAAGAAAATAATCTCTATGGAACCATAAAACTGCAAACAGTTCGTAAATTTCATGAGCAACAGCTGCTGAAAGATTCCAGGATTGCCAATTCCACAAGACCACCAGGCAATTAAATGCTATTGAGAAGTTTGTAATTTTGTAATGTTTGCTTATATGTAGTGGGATATTATCATAATAAGTATCTTATTTGTAATTTTTGTTATGATGAGTGTGACATTGTGCGGATGGTGGTCGTTGTTGTTGTCTACTAGGCTCTCCAATAGTCGTGACACAATATAAGAGGTGTGTGGAGGACATAGAGGGTGATTATTATCCATTAGCAGGAGTGCATTTTGCATTCTTGTTTTTATTCACAGTTGTATCCATGTGTGTTTGTGCATTTTTATTTCTTTTTTTTGGTGTTTCTCAATGTTAGTATGAATTATGCAATCTAGGATATTGAACATTTACATTGTAACATGGGCTTGCACAAGTTTAGATTTCTTGGACATGTTATCTTGTGCCCGATATTTCTATTGAAATGTAGAGCACTCAATGCCTTGGCAAAAAAGTGGAATGGTTGACTAAGCTAGAAAATATAACAAAGGAACTTGAAGGCCCACCTTCCCCACCTTCCCCACTATCACCCGCTTCTCCTCCAAAATGATAGAATTATCAAGGATAATATATGGGAATTAGTTGTTTGTTAAGAACTAAGTCACAAGGTTCAAGTTCGAATTCGACGAGGGTGAAAATTGGTTCGAATTCGAGTTTGGATAGGGAAAAAAAAAAAAATCGTCATTAAATTCAAAACATAAAAAAATATAAAATATATATATAAATAATTCCCAATAAGAATATGAAAGATACTTGTCGAAAAATTGTTTCAAAATCTAAAACATGTAATACTAAGTTCTTAACTTCATACAAATTCGAAATTATACATCAAAAAGTTCTACATCATAAAAAACCAATACACTCAATGGCTTTATAGGCTATTAGCTACATCAAAAAGTTCCATATCATCAAGAACACTTGGCTCATTAACATCATTGCCATCACTAAATTCATCACAAAGGAATTTATGATTATTTACTTCCTCTAAGTTTGTTGCAACTGGTCAGAGTTGTAAAGAAGAATTCTTTTTACATTTTGCTCATGTACATCCGCAAATTGTTGCAAACATAAACAAGATCTCTTAACTTTCTTGACAATAGCTTGTTTCTTTTTTTTGATTGAATGTGGTCAAAATAGCTCCAATTCCTTTCACACGATGCATTTGCTTCTTGACTCAAAATTCGGATGACAAAGTGTTGTAGTTCCTTTGTAGTTGATCCATAATATTTCCACCATTGGTATCCTTCAAGATTCACTCTATCAATCTTAGCTGCAGCTGTTCCAAATACCCCTTGTTGTGCTCAAAATGCCCTTATTTGGCTCCAATTTATACTTTCAAGTTCTGTATCTAGAACAAGTTTGTCAAGGTCTTCATAAAGTCCACTCATGACTTCTGCATCACTTTCTCTTTCTATATGAAAGAGCTTAGGCTCTAGATAACAAGCTGCTGCATGTAATGGTGTGTGCATCATTTTCCATATTCTATTAATCACATCCCATATTGCTTCTAGTCTGTCTCCCCATCATTGAATGCCTTTTAAAGAGATATCGGGCAATAGTCCATAGCCCCATAAAGCATGCCAAGACAAGAGGTGTCACTATCAACCATGCGAAACACATCAACAATAGGCTCACACAATTTTAGAACCTTATTTGCATTTTTTTAAAAGCTTGGGTTTATGATGATTTGTTCTGCTTGCTTTCCCTTAGAGCTTTTCGAAAGCGTAAAATTTTTCCACTTATTAGAACAAATCACTTATTTTACCATTGTTTTCTCTTCAACCACTTTTTTTAAAGTGATATAAAAAGAAGCAAATCTTGTTTCACAAGGCCTCTACAACTCCATTGATACATGCCGTCGATAAATACTCAATGTGAGGTGGTGGTTCTTAATGAAGTTTGCAATTGTCCTTCCCCTTTGAATTGCTTCATGCACCCATAGAAATTTGGCTAAGTCCTATAGTAGTAAGTTAAGACAATGAGCTGCACAAGGGCTCCAATAAATTTTTGGATATTTGTCCATAATCATTTTCCCAACGCCTACACAATTTGTGGCATTATCAATGACAATCTGAACTACATTTTTCTCACCCATTTCAATAATTGCTTCATCTAAGATTTAAAAAATGAACTTTGATGTCTTCTTGTGATTCATGGTGTCAATCACTTTCAAGAAAGATATGCCTTGAAGGCAATACACGAAGACATTAATCAATGGCTTCTAACATATATTAGACCAACCATCAGTCAATATGCTGCACCCTGTTGCATTCCAAGAGGCTTTGACATTTGTCATGTTTTCAGTTATTCTCATTTTTGATCTTTCCAAAAGAGTAGTCCTAAGCCTTTTAGAACGAGATAAAGTGTAACCTTTGCCAAATTCAGATATTTTTTAACTGCATTAGTAAATAACGGACTCCTAGCCACATTGAATGGAATGACACTTGAATAAAACAAAGTAGCCGATGCATCATTCACATCTTGCTTTTGCATTGGCTTCCACATGTTGAGAATTGTGCCACTATTACAAGTGTTTGATTGTATATGTTGTGAGGATGACATGCTTGTAAATTTTTTTTTTGATGTGCTCCTAGATATTTCTTTTTGAATTCTTTGTTTTTTTTGCATTGCCACATGTTTTTTAACAACTGATTGTTCCTCTTCTTTCTCCAATTTTACTCTGATTTCTGAAATCACATTAGCACATGGTTTAACACCCCCACCAGGGCCACTCAATTTGCCAAGCAGATGGTCAATGACTCTGGTTAAAGTCCTACGAAATATTTTTCCACATAAATTACATTTGATTTCATTCTCCGATTCGGTCCGTGACACATGCTTCAATCCCTTAGCTTTTGATTTTGGAGCCATGAATGCTTCTGCAAAATTTAAATAAAAATTTAATGTCAAATATATATATATATATTATAATTTTTTAAAAAAAATATAGGCAATTATAAATAAACAAAAATGATACATAAAGTGAATGTATTGATAAATTTATAAAACATAAAATAAAAATTTAATACTACATAATTTAAAATGCTAAAATAAATAAATTCTAATAAACAAATCATTACAAAACATACACATTAAAAAATAAAAATATTTAAAATAAAATTATAAAACATAAAATTAAATACATAATAAAAAATAAGAATGAAAATAAAAATAATTAAAAAAATTATTGAAAAAATAAAATAAAAAATATTCAAGTTATAATTATAAATTAAAAAATCATAAAAAATAAATTAATATAAATTAAAACACATTAAAAACATTATAATTTAAAAAAAAATTACAAACAAAAACAAAAAACAAAAAATTAAATACACAATTAAAAAAATTAAAATTATAATTATTAAAAAAAATCATAAAAAATTAAATTAAAATAAATTAAAAAACATTAAAAACATTAAAATTAAAAAGAATGCTACAAATTAAAAAAAAGACAAAATCACTAAAAATAACTAAACATTTAAAAAAGTAAATAAAAAATATTTTATATAAAATAAAATTAAAAATTTAAAAAATTAAAATACACAATTAAAAAAATAAAAAAGTTGTAAAAAAATTATGAACAAAAAAAAAACAAAACAAAAAATACTCTCATTATAATTTATAAACATAAAATAAAAGTTATAAAAAAAATTAAAAATTATAAAAAATAAATAAAAAGAAAACAAAAAAATATAAAATATTAAAACAATAAAAAATAAAAATAAAAACTTCATAACGAAAATAAAATAAAAAAATATAAAAACAAAACTTGAAAAAACAAAAAATAAAATAAATTTAAACGAATTTAAAAAATAAAAAATAAAAAATAAAAAATAAAACAAAACTTAAAATACAAAATAAAACAAAACTTAGAAAAAAAATACCAAACAAACCGTAAAGAAATCAAACCAAAAAAAAAACGTATTAAACAAAAACGTAAAAAATGTAACCCCACTTGTTTGCTACTGCTATTTGCGATTGTCAGAGCTCCCTTTACCTCTCGCCTGCGTCGAGCTCCCAATGTCCTAGCAAGACTTCGCTGAGCTCCCTCCAAGCGTCTGACCTCATGTTGCAAACTCGAAGTCGATGCAATCTCTCAAATGACTTGGCATAGGGCTTTCGTCCCGATTCCCCTACTCCACACTTTTTATCTTCCTCACACTCTAAAACGAATGGAAATGCATAGGGTTTTAACCCTGACTCCACTGTTTTCTGCTTTGGACAACTTGTTTGTATTTTGTGAACCCGAATCTTCCCCCTTATAGAATGTTTTGCGCTAGATTTTAACACAAAAATTTCCTGCCATTTTTACCTCGAATTTGGGAAACTTTTTGGACTGCCAGAAAAAAGGCGAATTTTGAACTCCGTGCTGAAAATCAGCGTACCTTGTGACACAGGTAAGAACATGATCAACCTCCAAACTGACAGGTTCAAAGGAAAAGATGGTCAAAGAATTTTATTTTTTGTTTTGTTTGAAATATTTATATGGTTATTGCTTTCTGATGTAATGTGGGTGGATTTGTAGAATGAGCTTAGCAATATATTCTACTCAATAAGAATTTACACAAGTGACGATCTGTAAACTATGTGGATATTCCACACTAAGCTTCACCACTTCGGATCCTATACTCTTAACTCAACAAGTGAATGATAAATGATTGTTCTAGACTAGTTAGCTTGCTAAAACAAAGATGTAGTGTGCTGGAATTGAAATATATAGAATTCTGAACATGAAGGGAGGCATGAAAAAAACACCAAAGCTCAAGATGGATATAAGAATTGACCTAGAGAAATCCTGTGTGGGAAAAACTCCAGTGGGTGAGGCAATTGCACTGCCCTTTCAACTATGTATTCCTCAAAATTACAAGCTACTGCCACTTCTGACCTTTCATGGACAAAGCTACCATTTACCACACTATCCAAACTTATACCTATTTGCCTTGCACTCTCACAACACTTCTCTGAATAATCCAACAATGTAAACAATTGCTAACAACTAGGAAACAACAAGATAATACGAACAAAGACTCAAACTCACAATTTGCTATGTGCGTCCAACTTCACAACTCAATGATTTATTCGATGTCTTCTGCTGCCCTCTTTTTTTGGAATCTGCCAAGAAGTTCAAATGAACTATCATTGAGCAGAGGAAATGCTTGCAACCATTTTCCTGTTTGTGTTTTGTAAGTTGGCGAATCCACACGTCTATGTAGACCGGTGGTTACAAAACCACTGGGGTGGTTATGCAATTGACACAAATTACATCCAAGAGCTGAAAATTACAAACCCCTCTAATTCAAGAGCTGAAAACTATTGACTTCATCACTTTGAAGATGTTCAGATCATGCTCATATTGACTTCGGTATTTCAACTTGTATGAACTGATGTTTTAATATGAAGTGTCTTACAAGCACATACTACGTACATTGAGAATAGTTGAAACATCTAGCAAGTATAGCTAGTACATTAGATCCATATTTTGGAGTATACCTCCCCAATTTGAGGCTATCAAGTCTCTAAAAGCTTTAGGAACTCTGTGAGGCAATCTCTTCCCCACATTTTCTATGGTGTACCGTTTGGCCTTTTGGGTAGCTGACCCCTTATCCCAAACCAACCAATGCTCTTGCACTCATCTTCGTGTTGTTTGTTGCTTCTTATGTAGCACAACATCCTCCTCGAATTCCAACTAACTATCAGGTGTGAGGTCTTCAATGGAAGGTAGCAATAACCCTTCATCTTCATTGTCTAACATAGAAGGCTGAAAAAGACGTAAGTTCTCAATATTGATAATTGAATAAATCTTCATATAAGGAGCCAAATCAAGTCTAAAAGCATTCATGCCCACTTGTTCCAGAATTTCAAATGGACCATACTTGAAGAGGCTTAAGCATCTTAGTCTTACCTTGGAGTCTTTCTCTACTGAACTAAAACCATACATTGTCTCCAACAAGGAAACTATGCTTAGTCCTATGCTGTCCATGCCTTGCTTTGTACTTGGCTTGTAACTCCTTCGACCTATCTTGCACTCGAAGGTGAATTTATTTGATCTTCTCAATGAATCTTTCAGCTCTGTGGATCTCTAGATCCACTTTCCCATTTCCTTTGTATAACTGTCTCAAAACAACATCAAATGCACATAGAGGCAAGTAGCCAAAACAAGTTTCAGAAGAAGTTTGCTGGTAAAAGAATGTGCTGCCCTCTTATAGAATTGCCGAGTATACACCAATTTTTCATCCCAAGAGTTAGGATCCTTTTTATTATACCCTCTCAAGAGTTGTACCAACGTTTAGTTCACAATTTCTTTCTGCCTATAAATTTGTGGGTGAAAAGTGGTAGCCCGTTTCAGCGTTGTATCCATCTTCTCCCACAATGTGGCCTAAAACTTACCAACAATTCTTGAGTCCCGATCTGGAACAATAAAATTAGGCAAACCAAAATGAATCTGCACATTAATAGTGAACAATTCAGCTACATCACTACCTTTGAGGGTCTTCTTACAAAGAATAAGAATACACATCTTTTTAAATTGGTCTACAACCATAAAATATAGTCATGCCCCTTTGTTGACATAGGCAATCCACCCACAAAATTTATGGAAATACTTTCCCAGGGCCTAAAAGGAACTGGTATTGGCATATTGAAATCCAACTTTTTGTTGTGAGGGTGGCTTGTACTACATAACAAACAACGAGGCTTGTTTGTACTATATAACAAATATATCCTACTGAAATTAACATCAAACTGCATATTAGGCCAATAAACATACTTTTGCAAATGTGCAACAGTCTTTGTAACACCAAAATATCCTGCAACTTTTGAAGTATGTGCTGTCCTCATTAGCTGAACTCTTTACTCCCTTAAGCACACAAAACTTACCCAACTTGAAGAGCAACCCATCTTGAAGGTGATAATCTTCCTTGGGCTTAAATCCTGCACCATGAGACCTCTTTGCTTGAAGAAATTGCTCCCCAAAAAGTTGCATCATGCACATCCTCCTACATAAGACACACATAAAAGGCTCAAGCAGAGTTATGGTACCCATCGCTGAAGGCAAAAGAGGTCTAGATAACATATCAACTAATTTGTTTGTTACACCATTCTTATATTTGATAATCAAATGAAATTGTTGCAAAAACCTCATCCACACAGTGTCTAGATTCCTGAAGATTGGTTTGAGCTTCCAAATATTGGAGAGGTGGTGATCCGAATGGACAATAGTTTCCCTACCCATAAGAAGGTGTTCCCATTTCTTGACTGATTGAACAAATAGCATATAGTTCCTTATCATATGTACAATAATTCAGAATTGCACTATGAAATAATTTCAAATGGTAACATATGGGCTTATGTCCATGTAGTAGGACAACCTCCATAGCATAGTTACTAGCGTTTGTTTCCACTTAGAAGGGCAGCTGCAAGTTAGACAAAGCTAATACAAGAGCATGGCTAATCTTGTGCTTGAACATATCAAATACATCTTGTTGCTTCATACTCGAAATCAAAGTCTTACCACTTGCTGTCATGGCATGCAAAGGTGCGGCTATGGAAGAAAATTCTTGATAAACTTTCTGAAATACTAAGTTGCACCAACAAAGATCCTTGTTTCGGTCACATTAGAAGGGTTTGGCCAATTCATGATGGCCTCAACCTTCATTGAATCAATTCTCAATTCCTCATCTAGAACCACATGGCCCAAGAAGACAAGTGATTGTTGAGCACACTCACATTTCTTTTTATTCAACGCTACCTTTTTTCTCTTCAAAACTTGCAAAACTTGTTTTAAATGATCAATATGCTCATAAAAAGTTCCGCTGAAAACAACATATCATCCAAATACACAATAAAATAGGGATCAATAAATGGCCTCAGTACCTCATTCATCAACTGCATGAAGGTATCTAGTTCATTACATAGCCCAAAAGGTAGAACCAACCATTTATACAACCCTTGCTTTGTCTTGAATGTTGTTTTCCAAATGTTCTCCTTTGATTCTCATTTGGTGATACTTGGATTTCAAATGAAGCTTAGTATAATACTTGGCATACCCAAGTTGATCAAGAATATCATCAATCCATGGAAGAGGGTGTGTATTTTTGATGGTTATCTTGTTAAGCGCTCTATAATCATCACACATTCTCCATGAACCATCTTTCTTAGGTATTAAAACAATAGGAGAAGCACATGGAGAAGTATTATGATGGATTACACCTTGATTAATTAAGCACTATAATTGTTATTTTGCTTCATTGGCATTGCCTATATAACTTGAGATTTTGAAGCAGACTATCTTGTAGCCACTGAATTTCGTGCTCAACAGGCCTCATCAGTGGCAATCCCGTGGCCTCATGGAAGACTTTTCTGAACTGTTGCACCCACTCTCCCATACGCTTTTGCTCTTTGTTAGTAGACGTGCTACATTTTTTTTTTATGTGCAACTACTCAAAGCAAAATTTCCACCTGCATTAATAAGCTTTCTAGCTTGAGAGGCACTTTTCAAAGTGATTTTAAAATCACTTTGTAGGCCAAAATGATGTAGCTGTTGCCATCCTTTAGCAAATGATATTGATTGGCCCACCTCATAAATTTAGCATCCCGGATATACAGGTAAGAGTCGTCAAACACTACACCACACACATGAAGAGGTATAACATACATTGTATCTTTGCCAATGAAATGTGCATTAATACAAAACTTAACTTTACATTTCTTGGTCACCTTAATATCTACATCTTTCATTACCCAACCCAAAGATTCTGGGCTTGGATGATTGTAAGTATCGTCAATTTGTCTACTAACTCCTTGCTTATCAAATTTGTTTGTGAACAAGTATCAAAAAGGGCATTCACTTTTGTTTTCTTTGTAATTTCCCCTTCTTGAGTTTAGTTTGTTTGGAGACCCTTATTTGACTCTTTTGGTTTCCCATTGGCTAAGGGAAGGAGAAAAAGAGGAAACATGGTTCTTTCATTCAAGTTGCCAAAAAGTGAATATGTCGACAACTCATTTTTAATTTGAATTTTAATAAAGGGGACTTTCTAATTTGATGTAAGTCGGTCCTTAGTTTGAAATGATAATGAAATTGCTTTTGAATATTTGTTTTACACTCCATCTTGGAGTGCTCCACTTGGGAAAAGTATGGAGGGAAAAAGGAGGTATAAAAGAAGGTAGAGAGATCCATTTTTCGTACCTATGATCAGCTATATATTATCTTATCTAATGATAAGCACACTTTCTTGCATTTTCAGCTTTCGGGGATGGAAACCCTCATTGGCCTTATTATTTGAGAATGAAAACCCTCAATACTCGGTTGGTGACTTCATTCAGGAGTCACGATTGGACATAAATTCATCTTTTTTGACATAAGGGTCACCTTGGAAGGGTGCAAATCAATTTGGGGCAGTTGTGAAGAGGAACAAATCAATTTGGACAGCCTTGGGAGTGGGGTGAACTAGTTGGTAGCCTTAGAAAGCGGGACGCAGCAGTAGGGCAGCATTGCGAGGGTCAACACAACAGCTATAGGCCACTTGGGGTGTGGCGACTTGCCTAGAGGATTGGACATTGAGTTTGGACAACATTTGGTGGGTGGAAATCTCAGCGTCTACCCTCATTCAATCAGTGATATTTTATTATATTTATTCAGGCCTACAATTGATTCAAAAATTAAATTTATGGTGGTAAATAAATATATATAATTTACATATTTTTATTGAGGGTTTCTAAGAAATTTGGAATTTATTTTCATGCATAATTAGCCCCTTTTCCAGCATTATGTAATTTTTGGGGTTAGGGTTTCAATAAAAAACCAGAGCTTGTAATTTCATTTTAAGGGTTTATCACAAATTCCAGAATTGTCTTATTTTGTCCTAAAAGAGAAATTACAGTGGCATCAGAGCCTATCTCTTGGCTAGCTGTGGGATTGGGTTTGTAGAGTTTTCTTCATGCCATGGGGTCATTACATAAGGATATTGAGGCCGGTTTTGATTCATACAAAACTCTTCGAGCATATATTCGAAAAAAATCTCTTTAATAGACTTTATGGAGTTTGGGGACACAACATAAAAAGGGGCATTATGAGGAAGTGTGGTTAGATAAAGGGAAGGAAGAGTCAAGATCTGAATTCCAAAACCCTACAAAGGAGCAAAAGAATGAGGAAGCCAATGAAGAAATTTTGAAAGAGAAAACACCATTTGCTGATTGCCCAAAGAGTTCAGCAGAAAAGAAGGGCACAAATCACGTATATGAGGCAGAATTTAATGATTTCCCATCAACAACAAAAGTGGATCCTAGCATTGAAATGAAACCAGCTACATGGCAGGCAAGTGTGGAGGATGTGATAAGGACCCAAGGATGGTGTGATGAATGGTCGAACAGAGCTAAGGAAGCTAAGTTGATAGCTATTCAAACAAATCAACACCTAAAATAATTTAAAGAGAAATGTAAGCTCTTGAATCATCATTATGGCAGTTCGGAATATGAAGAAAAATCAGATTTGCAAGAGGTTTATGAGGGGGAATTATAAGAAGACCTTGTTGTGAGGCATGCACATGAGGAAAATGCCTCACCACGTACTTATGTTGGTCTTCAGCTTGCTGGAATTTTCAGACCAGCAACTAAGGGTAATTTTTGGTTGGGTTTGGATACACTCGTTATTGCTGCCCTAGGATGAATGCTTGATGGGTTATGTATGAAATGGAGCTTTCTTGTTTAAATTCATTTGCTATACAAAATAGGGATGGGTGTTGGCTGTGAGAAACTGGAATTAAGGGCCAATATGTTAGTGGTTTCCAACTTTAGATCTGTTGTTTGCAAATTTTAAGTCCTTATATGGTGGCTATCAGCTTCTACATTGCTCATAGTTTTGCCTCTTTCAATAAAATTTTAGTTTGGTAGTTGTTATATCATTGTCATGTTGCTAGGTTTAAAAAAAAAAGCAGGCTTAGGACTGCTGAAAATAGTCATGAACAGCTGCGAGTTTGCCCACCTTAAGGGGATTCTATCATTGGATGATATAGGCAGAAGATTCCAGCGGGAGAGAATGAACAAATCAGACATAACAGCCCCAATGTGGATGAAATTCCAAGTGATATGTGGCTGTTGTAACTTGCCTCCAACCTATCCACAGTCTGATCTTCACCATATATTGGGAGGAGCTCACCAAATCACAGAAGGATCCATTGGGACTCAAAGGTTGGGTATTCCAAATCCTTCATTGCTTGGGAGGAGCCAAGTGGGATAACAACAACACAATGGGGAGAGCATATGGAAGCTTTCGGTCTTGTGGGAGTTTGTGGGTGCCTTCAGGCATCAACAAGTTTTGGAGGATCATCTTGAGAATGAATTGCATTCATTATCTATTTGGGATATCAAAGATATATCACACTATGTTTTTTGGCAGGTGTTATCCCACTTGACAAGTACAAGATGTAGGCTCTATGGGCGCTATAGCATGACCCATCACCTTGGCAGGGTGATACTTGAGCACATGGGCTTGCAATTGCTTGAGGACAAGCAATTTCAAGAGGGGAGGATTGTAATGTCTCCTCGAGTTTAGTTTGTTTGGAGACCTTTAGACGACTCTTTTGGTTTCCCATTGGCTAAGGGAAGGCTACAAAAAGAAAACATGGTTCTTTCATTCAAGTTGTCAAAAAGTGAATATGTCGGCAACTCATTTCTAATTTGAATTTTGATAAAGGGGACTTTCTAATTTGATGTAAGTCGGTCCTTAGTTTGAAATGATAATGAAACTGCTTTTAAATATTTGTTTTACCCTTCCTCTTGGAGTGCTCCACTTGGAAAAAGGATTGGACGGAAAAGGGGGGTATAAAAAAAGATAGAGGGATCCACTTTTCGCATCCATGATCAACAATCTATTATCTTCTCTAATGATAAGCACACTTGCTTGCATTTTCAGCTTTTGGGGACAGAAACCCTCATTGGCCTTAGTATTTGAGGACGAAAATCCTCAATATTCAGTTCGTGACTTCATTCAGGAGTCACGATTGGGCATAAATTCATCTTTTCCGACATAAGGGTCACCTTGGAAGGGTGCGAATCAGTTTGAAAATCAATTTGGACAGTCTTGGGAGTGGGGCGAACCAGTTGGCAGCCTTAGAAAGTGGGACGCAGCAGCAAGGAAGCTTTGTGAGGGTCAACACAGTAGATATAGGCCACTTGGGGTGTGGCGATTCGCCTAGAGGACTAGACATTGAGTTTGGACAACGTTCGGTGGGTGGAAATCTCAGCGTCTACCCTCATTCAATCAGTCATATTTTATTACAATTATTCAGGCCTACAATTGATTCAAAATTCAGATTTATGGTGGTAAATTTTCAGCATTCTATAATTTTTTGGGGTCAGGGTTTCAATAAAAAATTAGAATTTGTATTTTCATTTTAAGGGTTTATCACAAATTCCAGAATTGTCTAATTTTGTCCTAAAAGGGACATTACATTCTTCATCTAAATTTTAATATGATTTTTTTTAGAAAGTTCATTATCTTGAGCACTACTACTACCCAAACATACTTCTATATTGACAGAGGTTCAATTCAAAGTGTCATCCACATCGGAGTTGTAATCAATGTTCTCACCTTGGCAAGAGGGCATAGCCTTCTTGTTCTACTTCTTGAATGGATGCAATTCCAGATGTAGCTTCCAACATTGATCCTCATAATGACTATCAATTTCACAATGCTCATAGTACCATTTAGTATCCTTATTAGAAATGGAAGTAGCATTACGCGTACCTTTCCCTTTACCCTTACCCTTCTACTTGGAGCCTTCTTATTGCTCGTAAGTGTTTCGAGAGGTAGATGGAGCTTTATCCATCTCTAAGTAGTGAGCTTGAGAAAAAGCCTCATCTACAACTGTAGGCTTGGCGAAGAGGACAAGTCTACTTAAATGGCTATGGAGTCCACCAACATACTTCATCAAGATGTCACGGTTTGCTATATCCTTGCCCATTTGGATAGCCTTCTTGTGGATTTCACTTGTGTACTCTTGCATGCTTTGGCCTTGTTTTTGCGTAAGATATTGTCAATACATTGACCTCTAGCATCTTAAGATCATCCCACTTAGTGTTAGGAGGAAGCTTTTTAACAACCAAGTTATGAGCATACATCTCAAACCAAGTTAAAACATGATTAATCAATCTTATCCTTCCAAAAGAAATTTGTTGGCTCTCATCAATTCGATGCAAATTGAAATCTACCTCAAGTTGAGCTAATCAATGGCCTAGCTTCTCCGCATTCATATCTCTGTCATACAGTTGAATCTCTATCTTTGACTTTGCCTTGAATGGAGGGTGCAGCTTGGTTAGCATGGGGCTGTTCTCCCACCTTCTCAAGCTTGAGAATGTCCTCGTTTTCTTTCAACGCCTACATAGAAACACCAAGCTTCTCCATGATGGACTCCAACCGGTCAAGCTTGCTCATAGAAAGAGAGATGCTAGTGACTCCTTCAAGCTTGAGAAATCGCTCTTTTATTGTACGAGCATTTTTTCCATCAGCATGGGCCTTAATTTTGATCTCTCGCTTCCACTTCTGTGTGGAAATGTCTTCTTCATAGGGAATTAGGATACCTTTACCACTAACACTACTTGCTCTAGTGATAGACGTAAACTACAATGTAGTCACAAACACACAAAACCACACAAAAGGACTGATACTAAATCAGCGCTCATACCAATCTGATTCATAAATTAGGTGGATATTCCAGCATAAGTTTCACCAACACAGATCCGATACTCCTAACTCAACAAGTAATTGATAAATGATTGTTCTAGACTAGTTAGCTTGCTAAAACAAAGATGTAGTGTGCTGGAATTGAAATGTACAAAATTATGAACATAAAAAGAAGCATGAAAGAAACACCAAAGCACAAGATGAACACAAAATTGACTTGGAGAAACCCAGTGTGGGAAAAACTCCGGTGGGTGAGGCAATTGCACTCCCCTTTTTACTATGTATTTCTCAATAGTACAAGTTCTTGCCACTTTTGGCCTTTCATGGACATAACTACTATTTACTACACTATCCAAACTTACACCTATTTGCTTTGGACTCTAACAACACTTTTCTGAATAAACCAATATTGTAAACAAGCACTAACAACTACGAAATAATATGATCAAAGACTCAAACTTGCAATTTGCAATGTGAATACAACTTTAGAACTCTTCACTAACTTATCTGATGTCTTTTGCCTTGCACCATAGTATTAAAAAATTCGGGTACTCGTGGTAAACCGTTTTTCCACAGCCCCCAAGGAGACGCTCGGTAAAATGCTGCC
Organism: Torreya grandis; assembly: GCA_037957365.1. NCBI lineage: Eukaryota > Viridiplantae > Streptophyta > Pinopsida > Cupressales > Taxaceae > Torreya > Torreya grandis. Next base: position 3,722,630 of record JARHVA010000400.1, read on the forward strand.
CAGTTACCAGGGCAAAACCTACGGCTTTTGTGGGTCGGTTACCCACCGAAAACTGCGGGTTTTGACTTGCTAACCGGTCAAAAACCGGGAACCCAAAAAATTCATGAAAAACCTAAAAGCGATTCATTTTTCCTTTTTTTTTTCATTTTCATTTTGCCGCCATCCGTCGTGTTTGCCCTCTTCGCCGTCGAGACTCGAGACCGAGTTGAGGAATTATATAGTCAAGTCGTGGTAACTTGTAAGTTCGATTCATTTTTATAAATTCTTGCAAAGCCAAAAACGTTATTGGTTATAGTATTATACATTCCATTGTCTAGACTCTAGTATACCCTGTGTCTAGTTGTCTACCCTGCGAGCTGTGTAAAAACGCTACCCTGTAAAAATAAAAAACGTTAGTCTTAGACTGTTAGACTGAGACGCATGATAATATATTAATAGATATTAACTAGAAAAAACAATAATAAAACATTGTTTTTTTAATAGTTATATATATTAAAAATTTAAATTCGAAATATATATTATAGAATCTAGATATTAAATAATTAATATGATTATAAATTTATATGACTGTGTCACTGTCTGCCGCAAACTGCCCATGTTTACCTAAGAGGAGGTCGCAGATTTAGAGAGGGAAGCAGAAGAAGCTATGGCAGTAGGGGAAGCATAGGCATTTTGGAGGGATTGGCGAGGATTTGGAGTTGGATGATGTTCTAGTGGAGCAGTCTTTACCTTCCACTTCTACGGGGCAGTAGAGGAGTTGGAGAGAACAAATTCCATGAGCCATTTTATTCTTCTTTTTGTTTAAAATAGAGCATTCGACATTTATATTGTACTCTTATTTGCTTAAAAACTAAAATAAAGCATGTTTATGACTCTGAGTTATGTGTTCTTTGAATCTCTACAATCATTTCTCTAAATTCATTTCATTTGTTTATGTATTTCATTGTATTTTATGAATTTATATATATTTTTAAAGTAGTGATAAAAGTGCTGAGTAATTGTCGAGTAATTGCTGATTCCCGAGTACGGGTCACAATTTTTGGTTGCCGAGTAACCACAGTTCCCATTTTTTTCTACTATGCCTTGCACAATGTCTATATTTATGCCTTGTTACTTTGGAATCCACCAAGAAGTTCAAACTAACCGTCGTTCAGCAGAGGAAACATTTGCATCTGTTCCTTTCCCTGTGTTTTGTAAGGTGGCAAAATTGCTAGTCTATGCAGATCAGCATTTGTGAAACTGTCGGGGCAGTTTCACAATCGCCACCTGCAAACACCGAGCAATTGCGCAACCACCACTTCCATATAGCGGCGGTTCCACTAACTATGACAAACGCGTCCAATTAAAGAGCTGAAATTACTGACTTCATCACTCTGAAGATGTCCGGATCATCCTTCTACTGGGTCTGCCATTGCAACTTATCTGAACTGATTATTTAACATGAAATGTCTTACAAGCACAAATTACATACATTGGGAATAGTGGAAACATCTAACAAGTTTAGCTAGTACATTAGATCCATATTTTGGATCAAGTGAACTCTCCCTTGCTTGGGGAGTTACAACTAAGGCATCCTTATTTTACTACCACAGGGTTGAGGTATTTTGACTTATGGTGATTGACCATTGCTGGATTCTCATTTTTTATTTTTGGGTCCATCAAGCATAAGAAGGCTTAGCTTGGTTGGTTAAATATTTGAATATGCTATTTTAGTCAATCCATCTGCAGAAAAGGAGTTGTGCATCATTGGTTGTAATATGACAAGTTTGTTCAAGGTGAGCCCTTTGGAATCACTGGTATATCTCACTAATATGCACATCAATTCAAGAGGAGTTTATAAGCTAAAATTCCTAGGCTATATATCTGAAAACTCTAATGCATTAAAAAATCCTCCTTCCCAGTCCTTCCAATATTTCTCTCTTTTCTTACTCAGGAATACACAGATACTAAAAGAATCTCTGCATTACATTATGAAGCAAAAGGTTCTCTTGTGTGTTCTTGTATCCTTTGATGTTATCAGTCGTTATTGGCCTAATTGAGATTTATAGCGATGTATACATTCATACACACATGTATATGATGTGGTAATCATGCATTGGTCAGGTATTCAGTAAGGCGTTTATTGATTCTGATATTTTCATTGTCTGTCATTGGCTATTGGTTGCAAATAATGTAGAAGAGTGGCTAACATTTGTCCATGTATTTATGGTTCTTGAGTTGTGATGCAGATTGAAGCTGGACATTAACCGCATTATTGCTCTCATGGTATCCTGCCCTAATCTGAAGGATCTATCGATTGTTTCATGCCCATTGCTTGACACAAGTGACCTAAAAAAAATTGCAAATATTCTTCCAAGTCACCTTGTCAGTCTTGACTTTCATGTTGACAGCCAGTTTCACTGTAAAATTCCAGCTCTTTGTGATGTTGTTGTTGATGCTGTGAGTCGCAGATGTCCACATCTTCAGAAATTAGATCTTGATAGTTGCATACAAGTCTCAAGAGATTGTTTGTTTAGATTTTTAGATTTAAAGATGTCCATCAAAAGCCTTGATTTATGTAGTGATGCCATTGGATGGCCAGAACTTTCAAATGTATTTGTATCACTTGAACAGTTACAACACTTGTCTATTGTATCTTCAAAGCTCAATGAAGCTGTAGATAATAGCGATGAGGAGGATAATCTTTTAGACAGGAGAAGGATGAGAGGTAGGATGTATCTTAGAAATAAGGAACATGCATCTTCTCTTTCAGGTTTAGAGACATGTGGGGCTTCATTTCCTTCTCGTTTGTCCTCATTACGGCTCTACCATTCTCCACATCACTCTGTATCTTTTAGTTCAGATCCATCCTCTACACTATTGAAGAATCTTGGCCGCCAACTACATCACTTGCATGCACAAAATGTGTTCAACAAAGGTTGGCATACTATTTCAGTTTGGTGTGCTGAGCTCGAAACACTTGATTTGTCACATGCAAGGAACAAGGATCTTCTTCTTAATGGGGTGCGTGTTATTATCCTTTTTTCATTTTATTTAATGAATTATGCAACTTGACCATATGAAGATGAGTATTGGAAAATAATAAAGCTATGGAATTATTACTTTTCAACAGCTTGTTTACTCAATATGCCTTTGTGACAATTATTGCACACATACAAGTTAAGAAGAACACATATTGAATTAAAAAATACATCAGCTTATGTATGAGAGTTTCATGGCTTCTTCTCAAGATTTTGTGAATCTTTATTCTTACAATAATCTTGAAGTAGTATTAAATCTTTTATGATTTCTAATATGAGCACAACTTGTTGGTCACGATGAGATTAGTTACCTCTTTGTGTGGTTCTTGGCATGTATATGCTTTCATATTGTATTTATTCTCAGTGCAGTGCTTGAGCTTATCATTAATTAATTGACAAGGGTGGAGGTGGAAAGAACCCTTGCCATCTTGCATGCTTTGCATTTTATTGTGTTTTTATTATCTTGTTTAGATTTGGTTTGTGCTAGTAAGAATTTGTTCTATTTCAGCTATAAGATTCTAAGATTTAATGTGTGGACCATCATATTCATTACTTGGTTAATGATTGCCTTAGGTAGTTTTGTAATGACTCTGGTTATTATGTTTGATTGTTGATGGTTGTGTTTAACCGACAACCATTGGCGCTTCTTGTCATATAAACATAGTGATGTAAGTCGGGGAAAGGGCACTTGTATTGGGTCCTTGTAATGCTCACATAAATATTGAGCACTACCTACTGGGAATACGAAGCTGATATTATTCTTATACTGTTCTATGCTATGCTACATTATGCAATTATTATTCTGTACTAGTTGTGCTTCGTAGTGTATTTTTCCTACAAAGATTCTGGTGCCATTGACGGGGATTCAAATGCGGCCCTATGGTCGGCCTCCCAGGGAATCAACGTTTCAACGGCTTTACCTGACAGATCTGAATGCGTGTTCTCCTTTGGAAGATCTGGATGTACATTCCCCTCTAGCAGACGTGGATGTACGCTCCCCTCTGACAGACTTGGATGTACGTTTCAGGTTGTATGCCCATCTACCACCTTTGCAGCAGCCGTACACACTTCAGAATTGCCGTACACTCTTCAAAATTGTCGCACACTTTGGCTCTGTATGTCCTTTGCTCGCTTGTGTTGCTCAGTCTGCCGACACTTCGATCATCGAATCTCAGCTGCCTGAAGCCACTTCTGCTACAGCCTTACACTCTTCAGAATTGCTGAATGCTTTGACTCTGTACTTCCTTGACTGGCTTGTTTTGTTCAGCCTCCCGATGCTTACTGAACCAAAGCTAAGCTGCCGGACAATAATAGAAAAATAATTGTGGGTTTTCAGAGCCATCTTTAGGCAGTGGTTTTTGTGTGCACAAAATCAGACTTTAACACTTGTTCAAAGATTAAGCCTTTTTGAATTTAGTATTCCCTCTTTATTCTAATGTTTATCATGTTGTCTATGAATCGTGTTGGAAGGGACTCCAATTTTTTTAAAGGGGGGATAATGTAGACCATCATATTCGTTATGTGGTTAATGATTGCCTTAGGTAATTTTGTAATGATTCTCGTTAGTATGTTTGGTTGTTAACAGTTGTTTTTAACCTTTAACCGTTGGCTCTTCTTGTCATACAAATAGAATGATGCGAGTTGGGGAAAGGGTGCTTCTATCAAGTTCTCCCTGTGCTGCACACATTTGTATTGAGCACTGCATGTTGGGAATACAAAGCTACTATCATTTTTGTATTCTTATATGCCATTGTATGCTATGTAATTATTATTTTGTACTTGGTGTTCTTTGTAGTGTAGTTTTCCTTTAAACTTAATGTATTTCTTTGTGTTAGGTAATTCAAGGTTTCCATGAGAAATTTAATTAGATTATTAATTTTTGTGGGATTTTACACATGTTTATAAATCATCTTAAGATGACCTCCATGACTAGTCATTACCCTAACCACATTTGTCCTCGTGTTTTTGTTAATAATCACAAGACTATCGTATCAACATTTTTCTTCATGTATTTTTGGTTATCATCACAAGGCATGGGGGACCCACGTGGCATGCAAGCACCGTAAGCTTTTGTTAGTAGGGGAGGAAAGGTGAACTCGATTGTAAGCATTTATTTTTATTATGGCCTTGAACTTCTTGTTAGTTTCTCATAAGTGATAGGAAATATTTATTTTGTTCACTCTAGAATGTTAGGGATAGTTTTCTTTTAGTTGTTTTGTCTCCCAAAAGAGGGTTGACAGTTATAGTTATCTTGGGAGGCCTTGTACCGATCTATAGGCTCGGCCTGAATGTAGTAACCCCCTCGACCTCCTCCCGTTCCTTGACCCCAACCCCATCTCTCAGTTGCAGTGCCCTCCCAACCCATATCTATACCTATAGATGGGGCTGTTGATTAAAAAATGGAGGGCATTCCCCTGCCCCTCCCTATAGATCTATATGAAGAGGGCCTATTTAGATCTATGCCTTGGCATCCCTATAGAAAAAGAATTCTCGACACGAGGGCCTGTCTATACTATTTATGGCTTTGCCCCTTGAGCATAACTATAACTCAACATGGGTCGGCGTGAGGGCCCCTATCTATAAATGGGGCACTCAATTGATGAATCAAATGATTGGTGAGTGTCGTGAATCTCTTGATATTTGCTTGCCTTATATTCCTATTCGGTTGCCCCCTCCTCTCCTCCCCCTCCCCCCAAATTAATCTATATACGGAGCACTCCCTCGCTCCTATATAGAGATATGAGGAGGGGAAGCAGTGACTGTAGTGAACCATTTGTCCTGATGGCCTCCTATATATAGGTGGGGGCAAGGGCCCACTATCTATATATAGGGGATTATAGATTACATAGGCCCCACCCCTATATAGATATATATGTCTCTACTAGAGGGGGAGTGTTTTTGTAGTGATTCAGGGGAGGCACTTGCTACGTATTTTGTTATCCCAACTAGAGGTGCTCGGCCCATTACCTCCAAAAAATGCCACTTTTAGACATAGGGCTTTTTAGGGAACTCTATAGACCACTATATTTCCTCTTTTTGTCAAACTATCTCAACCCTTGGAGGTATTAAATGTCTTTTGGATTCTACAATTAGTCTCACAAGTGGTGATAGATCAATGAGACTGCTCCCCCTCCATGAGCAGTTGTTGAGACACCTCCATCTTCTTATTCTCGCACTAAGAAAGATGGGTCCGGTGCTCTTTGATATAGAGTATCAACTACACCCCCTTCTATACAATCCATTATGTATGGATGAACAAACACTACCAACTTCTCTTTGGTTGTGAAGGGATCATTGGCCACTGATCTTCGGAACATTCCTTGTGTCTTCCCATGATTGCCAACTAGGCCCACCTAATCTAGTCTATTCTCTTGTGGACATCATAGATCTTGTATTTATTCATTCACACTGACTGATGAGGATGTAGGTGCTTCTTCTTCTCTATATTTTGATATAGATGAGGGCTAGAATGGTTTACATCATTCTTATCATCTTTGCTAACAGATCTTGCTTTCACACAATTATTTGTAATATTTGATGTTATATTTTCTTAGTTGTTCAGGGTTTTCTCATTTTCGGTTGATCTTGTGACCTACTGTTTTCGCACAGACACTATAAGGGTTTCGAGAATCCTCTTGTTTTGATCTAAATAACAGATCTAAATATGCTACTGGTTACCTACACCTGTATAAGGCTCAAAAGTTTTTACAAATATAAAAGAAAACCTACTTGTAGTTGTTGACCATTTTGGTCCTACAGGCCAAAAATCGGTCTCCTCCTTTCCTTGCTGTCATGAGCCGTCAGCATTGGATGTATCCCTCTTACTACAAATGCTCCATTTCCCTTTTGCAATAGCCTATTCTTATAAAAAATTGAAAAATCTAAGCCCTGTAGGTTCTCGGCTTGATATGGGGCTTATTTCGCTTTGGGCAATTGCCTTGGACAAGCCTTTTGACAAAGAGATGGGCCAGTTCAAAGAATGCAAGTCTTTTTACAAGCTCCAAAGACAAAGTGCCCTTGCAGAGGGCAGGGAACACTTGCGGAGGGATTAAAGAGAACGTTGAAAGGTAAATTTTCCTTCGGAGAAATCCAAAGGAAAAGAGAAGGAAATCCAAAGGGAGAATCAACGGATGAATTCCTTCGGACAAAATGCCCTTCGGGAAAAACTTGTTTTCATGTCTTGCCCTTTTCTTTCTTCAGTCAAAGCAGTCCGAAGGAAATCCAAAGGAAAAGACTGAAGAAAGAAAAGGGTGAGACATGAAAACAAGTTTTTCCTTTGGGCAAAATGTCCGAAGGAATTGAGAAGACAATGGAGCCCGGAGGACCCTAAAGGGCAAGTGCCCTTGCGGGGGACTCTCGGCTGCCGAAAATGGACCTTTTCCACTTTTTCGAAGGGACACCTTCCCTTCGGGAAGGTTCATTTTCAAAAAAGCCGAAGGAATTATCAAAGTAATGACGGGCCCGAGCACGTCAATTTCAACATGGCGAACTAGCCGTTGGAGGTTCAAACGTCCGGTGATGGGTGCGCGAATGTCAAATTCAAGGCGGTGAAATAGCCGTTGGTTTTCGAATAGTGACGGGCCCGCAGATGTCAATTTTGATGGGATGCGTCGGCTGAAAAAGGAGCCCAAAGAACCAGGAGGAGACAAAAGATAGCCCGAGAGCTCAAAATTCTCAGAAAGGGACAAGAAATAGCAAGGAAAGAGGGAACAAAACAGAGAATAAAAAACACAGCCACGCACACACGACAATATTTGGAATGTTCCAAAGGACTCACCCAGCCAAGCACAAACAAGAATCGGATCAGTCCAGGTGGCAAAAGAAGGTGTCGGCAGGAGAAGTTATTGTCGCGGATGAAACAGTTTCCACCAAGTGGTCATCAAAGAGCGCAAGCATTCAATGGCGCGGCTTTTTTTTCCTTTGTTTGAGCATGGATGAGCCGACAGTTGCGTAAGTTTCATAAAGAGGAGCGGCCTTGCCATTCGAACGATCAAGCAACCCATGCTTTTGAAAAGACATTTAATATGATTTAAACGCCAAAGTCAAGGCTTGTGACTGCCCCAACATGGTTCCTTCACCGGACTTCCTCTTTCCAATGTATTCAATGTAGCATGGGCCACTTGTTCTGAAGGTGCCATAGTTTTTTTTTTCATGCTATATATTGTACCCTCTCAAGTTGAGAAGGATAGCTCTCATTTTGTAAGGCGAAGCCCTACCAAAATTCACCTTTGATTAATAAGAATGCATTTTACCTCTATTTGATTGGTTATGCTTTTGAGTGTGTGTGTGTATCAATTCTGTGTTCAGTCATTTTAACTTGATGATTTCACAAATTGACACCAACACACCTAGTGTAGACAGAGCACCATTTTTGCAGATTAATAGGAAGTGTTGCATCTGGTGTGCAGAGACCGAAAAGGGTTATCAGAGAGTGTTTTTTACAGCGCCTGTGGTAAGTTCATTTTTTGTGTCTTCATTAAGCCCATTGTTAAAGCTTCCTACAGTTTGGTCTTTTCATCAGATAAAGTGTATGTCCGCCCTTTTCTAGTCTGAAGTGTGAATAACTGAGTAGATCAAAATCGTTTGGTGCATCACCACTTAGATTAGTTTCTGTTTTGGTTGTATCTTTCTCCTTTTTCACCCCCTCCATTGTTAGCAGTAGTAGTAAAAGACTTCAGAGATGCATCAAAGGGAGCTAGCCCCTATCTAGAGATTCTCCCCTCAGTTTTGCCAGACCCACAGCAAGAGGGGAGTCTCCATTGTGCCGTGTGGAAGGGAGAAGCCCAACCTTCTTTCATGGGTGCAATCCACAGCGTCAACAATTTTTGGCACGCCCGATGGGACCAATTTTAATACTCAGAAAAGTTCCAGGATTGGTGCTGGTTCTGTTACAGCAAGAATGAATCACTAATCTAGCATTTGACGACTCCATTTTCAAGAACATCAGTCTCTGGTTAAAGATCAATCTGACATCGCATGCCTAAGGTCACCACAAAATCTTCTGCCAAAGGTGTCCCTTTTGAATTTGTTGAACTATCATTAAACTCAGCAAGGCGACTGAGATTTGCAAGGACCCATCCCTATACAAGTCATTTTTTCAGACCTGCTACAAAATATACTTACGCAAGAAGACCCCAACAGAACCCTGTTATCACCATGGCTTTACCTTTTGTAGCCTTTCATGGTCAAAGCCTGTTAAACCTTCTGCATTATGACCCGATCCCAAGGACAACTCGTAAGAGTGTTCCTCCTTTTAATGGGGAGGTGCCTATTACCGCCATTGAACACATCAAAAATATTACCAACCTTTGTAATATTCACGTCACTGAAGAGAACAATGCTATCAGGTTGCTGGCGTTGTCTTTTAAGGGTAAGGTTCTGCACTGGCATGGGACTTCGCCTATGAATTCAGTCGGCACATGGAACGAATTAGGGACTCTCTTAAAGAACAGATTCGGGGAGAAGAGTGATCACCTCTCTCTTGTTGAGCAACTAACTAGCATGAAAAGAGCTCTCCATGAGTTCATGTAGGATTTCAATACCAGGTTCCAAAAGACCTGGGACAGAATCCCCATTTTGGTAACGCTGACCCCATTTGAACCGTAACATTGCTGTCATGATACAGTCCATGGGAGGACAAGTGTTGCCAGCTGCTTATGAAATAGCCATAGCCGCTGAAAATTCCTTGGTTCAAGCGGGAAAGATAGCCCCTAGACCTCATATGCTGCTCTTCCCTGAATTGCCACCTCCAGTCCAGACTGCTGCACCCACCTAAGTTCTACCTGGCATAAAAAAGCCGACTGCTACTTTGCCAAATGACTTTCATGAAGTTACGAGCTTGTTGCAAAGCACAACCAATGAATTAGTGGCTCTCAAAAGGCAACAAGCTCAAAACTATCGGCCAAATCAGAGATACCAGCAGTTCGGACAAGCAAGTAGATCCCCTTTTCAGAATTATAATCAAGGACAGGGTCAGTTTGCACAACCCAGGGCTTATCAAGGGTATAATCCAGGCGCTCCATTGTCCAAGGCCCTTGTGCTCGCTCAAAATAATCTGGTACAGGGATAGCCAAATTGCTCACCCCTGGGATATGGTCAAGAACAAGCTGCTTACACAAATGAGACGCCAAGTCAATATATGAATGCACAAGACAATCAAGCTGCCCAATTCCCAAGCTTTGAGGCATCAGTGCAGCCTGCATGGACAACAGGGAGGTTCAGTCTGATTCCACTCTCATGAATCACATGGAAGGTGAATTTTGTGCAGTCAACTATGTGGGCAGTATGAACAACCAAGGTGATTATGTTGCAGCCAACACAAAGTCCAAAAGAAGAGCTATGGAGGAAGCTCAGGGAGCTGCCCAAACGTCCGCAGCACCTTCATCATCACATGAGAACCAAAAATTTTAAAATTATATATGGCCGGTTGCGCCTTTAGCTCCTCGGCTTGCGCCCCAGACTGCAAGCGCCCCTAAAATTTTTTTAAAGGGCAGCAACCCTCAGATCAACGTGGTGGACCAGATGAAGAAGCTGCACATGAATATCTCTTTGTGGGATTTATTGGCAATGCCAGGACAAAAGGACATACTCCAGAAGGAGTTGCACGAGTTATATGAACCAGCTGTCCCAATAAGGGCTGATAACATTTTGATCATGAATGGGCACCCTTCCATGGTAGGCCAAGCAAAAAAAGATGAAAAAGTCCCCCCTTTTATCTATCCTTAGTCATAGGAGATTTTCTGGTGCACAATTGCATTATTGATAGTGGGGCAAGCACCTCAGTAATGCCAAAATGTATAGTGGATATGCTGGGACTCAAATACGAACAAATGACCAAGGGAGTTCTGCAGTTAGATGGATCACCAGCTAAGACAGTAGGAGTGGTGAGAGGCTTGAACTTGACGCTCCATGCCTGCCCAACTTTATCAGTTCTTCACGACGTGGTGGTGGCGGATGTTCCTCCCTACTTTGCCATTTGTTTGTCAAGGGATTTCACATCCAAAATAGGTGGGTACCTAGCAACAAACTGGTCTTACATGGTTTTTAGAACCAAATATGGGACTAAGGTCAAGATTGAGTCGGAGCCAGTCCATAGAGATCATTTGGAACCGTAATCACTCAAAGCGACGAATGTTAGCTACGCTATTATTGATGAAGAAGAATTTCAAGTGGATCAATCTCCGCCCTCTTCTCTTGAAGGAGTTGCTGACCTGCTCTTAGATGAATGGGGAAGCAACAACTTTGAACATGACTCATACAAATTCATAGAAGAGGCAGGTCTTGAAATCTATTGCATGCACAAAGAGGGTACCCTTCTACCTAATTTGATGAAAGCAAACCAAGAGAGCTCGGGTTTATGGCAGCTTCTCTTTGATGGCTCAAGAGGCAAATTGGGCGCTGGTGGTGTAGTGTCAATTTCCCCCTCACAAGTGAAATACATCTCGACTTTTAGGTTCCAGTTTTCTTGCACTTGCAATGTTGTAGAGTATGAATCTCTCATCCATGGTTTGGAGTGGGCAAGGAAAAGAGGAATTAAAGAGCTGCAGGTTTTTGGGGACAACGGGATGATCGTAAATCAGGTGAGAGGCCGAAACCTGACAAAGAATTTCTTGCTTAAGTCTTACAAGCATAGGGTGTGGGACTTAGTGGAGAGTTTCCTTGTTTTCAATGTTACTTCCATTCCAAAAGAGCAGAATAAGCAAGTTGACAGACTAGTAGTAGTTGGTGCTCAGTTTGACATTTCCAAGGAGATAAGTCGAGATAGCAGTCCACACCATTTGAAAGTGGTAATCAGACCCTCCGTCCCTGATAACATTACCAACTGGCAGGTGTTTGACAACGATCAACAAATAGCGCTCTTTTTGCAAGAGGATGCTGAGTTTGCCTCTAGAAATCAAGCCAAGCTACAATAGTAGTATGGCTGCCAGATTGTTCAGCTGAAGAACAACAAACTTCTCAAAGGCTTGGTCACTCTCGAAAGTATCTTCAACGAAGATGATCAATTGAAAAATGACAAAGCAAGCATCACAACTAAGAAAGAGAACTACGAAAAGGTTGAGATATTCAAGAATAGGTTGCTTGCACTTGGGAAGGTATGTACAGATCATGACAGACAGGTTTTCATTTTGTTGTGCCAAGAATTTGCCGATGTCTTCGCTTGGGAGTATAGCAACTTGAAGGGTTTTGACCCAAGTTTGGCATAACATACCATTGAGCTGGAGGAAGGCGCCAAGCCCATCAAACAAAATCAAAGGCCTGTCAACCCAAAGATTGAGCCTCTTATGCTGAAGGAATTCACCAAGCCGATTGAATTTAGGATCATATTTTCAATCAAACACTCTTCTTGGCTGGCCAATCTAGTTCCTGTCAGAAAAAAGAATGGGGAGATCAGATTATGTGTAGATTTCAGAGACCTCAATAGAGTCTCATTAAAAGACCACTATCCTCTCCCAAGTATGGAGCAAATCCTCCATATGGTGACAGGGAGTGAACGTTTCTCCCTCCTATATAGGTATTCAGGGTACAATCAGATTTTAGTGCAAGATTGTGATCAATACAAGACAGCCTTCACTACCAAGTGGGGGACGTTTGCTTATCGAAAAATGCCATTTGGACTGTCCAATGCTGGAGCCACTTTTCAACGAGCCATGGATATGGCTTTTTAAGCCCTGATAAATAATGTTGTACTGGTCTATCTTGATGATGTGGCAGTATTTTCTAAGGAAGTAGGCCAACATATGAAACACTTTAGGCAAATCTTTGAGAGGTGTAGAGAGTTCGGTATCCCTTTCAACCCAAAGAAATGCGTGTTCACTGTTCATGAAGGTAAACTCCTTGGCCATGTTGTTTCGAAAGAGGGCTTGACCATTGATCCAGAAAGAGTTCGCTCCATCTTAACACTATCCTTGCCTAAGCATAAGAAAGGTTTGTAAAGCTTCTTTGGCAAAATAAATTTCATCAGGGGATTTATCCCAAATTTTGCTGAGATAGTCAAGTCACTGACCTCCATGCTGAAGAATGATGAGAAATGTTGGGAAATAACGGAAGCACACAATTGATTACCAAGCAACTTAACATGCGGAAATTAACCAGAATCACAAGTAACTAGAATTCAGAAATAACACATGATATGAGAGACAGTACACAACTTGTATTAAAACTCTTTCAGAAGGAAATACAACAAAGAAGGCTGCCACAATTCTTCTTCCTTACACACCTCTAGGGCTCCCACACCTCTAGGGCATAAACAGTAAATCTTCCCTCAAAGCTCTCTCTCTTAGGTCCCAACACAACTCAAACACAGAGTTGGTGTTCACTTCCAGTGCTCCACGCACACCACAAGTGCTCCACGCACTTCACAAGTACACAAACGTACTTCAAGTAGTTCTCCCCTGAACTGCAACAACCTGCAACCCAATCTGATCTTACTTATGGAAGGAACTACCTTGCTTTCCTCTTTGCTCTGAGCCGAATACACACTGTACTCCAAGTAGATCCCACCTGATCCTGCTCCCTGTTGTGTTGCTGTCCTATCTGATCTTGCACACCTGCAAATCAATCTGGTTCTGCACACCTGTGAACTTTGACCTTGCACACACATACACTTGCAGATCAATGATCTTACTTACCATGTAGATCTCCAAAAGTAGCCATGCACACCTGATGACCGAGATCCTACACCCCTGAAGAATCCTGCTGACTCTCCAAAACCAGCACCCACCTTGGTCCTGTTGTGGAACTAGGAGGAACACCCTTGCTCACCTCACACATAGAAGAAACAAACTTTGCTCAACTCAAACTAGAACAACTTACAATACAATCCATGAGTCTATTATATAGATCTCATCCAAACAATAATTAGACACCTAATTATAATAATTAGATCCGCAGCTTCTAGTCTAAATTTGGCTCTTGACATGCAAACACTTGGTTCGTTAGCTAATTGCCTGTAACATTCGCAGTTCGAACCACACAGACGACCGACGTCGGTCCCTGTCTGCTTGGGGGTTGCCGACGCCGGCCGATCCATGACTGACGTCGGTTGCTTCTTGTCTCTTCCCTGCTGACGTCGGTTGCCCTGACCGACGCTGGCGATTGTGACAACAACAAACTCTTCTGCAACCTCCTCCTCTGTTTGCATCAGTGAAGCTTTTAGCTCCACAACCTAACAATCTCCCACTTGGAGATAAACAGCTGCACTGTACCCGTACCTGTACTCTGTCTAATTTGTTTTCTGGATTGTATCCCTTTTCAAGATCAACTTTGAAGACCACCCACCACACACCCTGTGGTGCACCTCCTGTCATCCGAGTATCCTGCCACATCCGAATCTACAAACCCATGTAGTGAAGTCCTGACCCTGCATAGCATGAATCCCTGCTGTTGGTCCCTCTCAAATACCTGAAAACCCACTTCCCCGAATTGGCTCCTAACTCTCTGACAGCACCCACTGCTTGGGCAAACTCAGGTCTATGCCAGACCTCATGTGATTTCGGACACTGAACTGTCCAGCCTTTAGTGTGCTCCGGTTCTGCATCTTGCGTAATGAACCTCGCCAACCCCTGATTCACATTAGCACCCACTGGAGACAAAATCAACTTGTGATCTCCATGTCTCCCATGCCAAAGAATTTCACTGCTCTAAATTTTTCATGACATGCCACTAAATTAATCTTACCCTTAGCTCAGCAAAACCCTGTATGTACAACCCTGTTAGCTAGCATACCATCCACATATAGCAACAGAATGATGTCATGACCATCATCCCCCTGGTAAGACAAACACAATGGTTACACTGACATTGACTAAAGCCATGCTTTGTCCTCCACCTGTCAAATCTGTACCACTGTCCTGCCGCTCCTCAAGACCATATGACCTGGTCTTCCGTCTCACGTGTCCGTTCTCTTTATTCTTTAATTAAGGTATCCATTTGTCTCTGTGCTTTCATACCGGCTGGCAACCCTACCAAGTCTCCGCTTGGTTCTGCATCATATTCCTGCCATGCTCCCACTGTTTCCTGGATCCTTTCTGCTCTACAGTCAGCAACTAGTATAAAGAAGAGGAACAACGAATTTGAGGCTTACTTACCACCTTCAGTCCTCCATATGGGCGTTTGAGACTCCTTGACAGCTTGCTGTCCACCCAAAATTCATTACAGTGACCGATCTCGGTCACTACACAGTCTGCATCCGACCAACGTTGGTTTTCATGCGCCTGTCCTGACTACCAACTCTGCTGACGTCGGTGTCCCTTGTTGCCGACGTCGGTCCTCCTGACCGACGTCGGTCTTACCTTGCCCGACATCACCGGCTTCGGTCTGCACATGACCGACATCGGCCCCTGTCTGTTCGACACCGATTCCTCCTGACCGACGCCGGTACCTGTGTTCGCCTGTGAGTGATGACTTTTTACCCGCGAGCTCTTTTGAATCAAAACCCATGCCCAAACTGCCCTGCTCAGAAGTATCCAGCTTCATCCACTGAACTCTGTCCGTCATCTCCTCCAAGAACACCAAGGCTTTCCAGTGCTTAAGCCTGTCAAAAACCTCTGACTTCCTCTTAAGAACATGCATCTCCTTTCTGCTCATGTGACCAAGCCTACAAAGCCACGTCTCCGCAACAGAAGAAGAATCAGTAATATAAGTAGATAGATAAATGATACATACTTTCTTACCACTAGCTAATTCAAGTGTATCCGCTGTGAGAGTTCTTGTGCATCTCTCATCACCCAACTCTCCTGAAGAAATTAGCCACATCTCCAAGTCTGAGACCTGCATGACCTCCTTCAACACCCATGTGTTGGCCCCCTGCAATTTCAGCTTCACTTCCCCTTTGCCAATTCTTTGGCAAGGCTCACCAGCGCCTCTACCTGGGGCTGCATGGAAAGAGGCAACAGAATCTATAAAACAAGATTCTACTTTATCCAAGAAACTTTCCAGAGCATCCTGTGCCCCATCACCTGCAACATCTGCTTCTTCAGTTCTTTTATGCTGATCTTCCACAAACCAACAATTTTTTTTGACCTGCTCTTTCTTTTCATAGGACCGTAAGTGATCATCTGTGCTTTTCAACTCTTCCATTCTTAGCTTACTTTCTTCTGTCATTGCTCTACTCCCACTCAATCAGAAACTCCTGAGAGTGACCTGTAACCAAACACAAAACCTGCTCCCTGCAACCTTAGCTTTGATACCACTTGTTGGTATCAGCTCTTGAACCTACAACCAGGGTCTGATACCACTTGTTGGGAAATAACGGAAGCACACAATTGATTACCAAGCAACTTAACATGCGAAAATTAACCAGAATCACAAGTAACTAGAATTCAGAAATAACACATGATATGAGAGACAATACACAACTTGTATTAAAACTCTTTCAAAAGGAAATACAACAAAGAAGGCTGCCACAGTTCTTTTTTTTTACACACCTCTAGGGCTCTCACACCTCTAGGGCTCTCACACCTCTAAGGCATAAACAGTAAATCTTTCCTCAAAGCTCTCTTTCTTAGGTCCCAACACAACTCAAACACAGAGTTGGTGTTCACCTCCAGTGCTCCACGCACACCACAAGTGCTCCACGCACTCCACAAGTACACAAACGTACTTCAAGTAGATCTCCCCTGAACTGCAACAATCTGCAACCCAATCTGATCTTACTTATGGAAGGAACTACTTTGCCTTCCTCTTTGCTTTGAGCTGAGTACACACTGTACTCCGAGTAGATCCCATGCTCCATGTTGTGTTGCTGTCCTATCTGATCTTGCACACCTGCAAATCAATTTGGTTCTGCACACTTGTGAACCTTGACCTTGCACAGACATACACCTGCAGATCAATGATCTTACTTACCATGTAGATCTCCAAAAGTAGCCATGCACACCTGATGACCGAGATCCTACACCCCTAAAGAATCGTGCTGACTCTCCAAAACCAGCACCCACCTTGGTACTGCTGTGGAACTAGGAGGAACACCTTTGCTCACCTCACACACAGAAGAAGCAAACTTTGCTCAACTCAAACTAGAACAACTTACAATACAATCCATGAGTCTATTATATAGATCTCATCCAAACAATAATTAGACACTTAATTACAATAATTAGATCCGCGGCTTCTAGTCTAAATTTGGCTCTTGACATGCAAACACTTGGTTCGTTAGCTAACTGCCCGTAACATTCGTAGTTCGAACCACACAGGCGATCGACGTCGGTCTCTGTCTGCCTGGGGGTTGCCGACACTGGCCGATCCATGACCGACGTTGGTTGCTTCCTGTCTCTTCCCTGCCGACGTCGTTTGGCCTGACCGACGCCGACGACTGTGACAACAACAAACTCTTCTGCAACCTCCTCTGTTTGCATCAGTGAAGCTTTTAGCTCCACAACCTAACAATAAATTCGCGTGGACAGTACAAAAAAAGGATAGTTTTGAAGGGATCAAGCAGGCTATCGCCCAGGGTCCTACCTTGATCAAACCTGACTTCACTAAGGATTTCAACCTCTACACCTTCAAAAATGAAAAGGTAATTTCCGCCATGCTTATCCAAGCAAATGATGAGAACCTTGAACAGTCGCTTGCATTTTTTAGCCAAGGTCTAGAAGGTTTTGAGATCAGATATACATATGTGGAGAAGCAAGTCCTTGCGGTCATATGAAGTTTGAAGAAATTCAGACATATGCTGTCCAACAGCAGGGTTCATCTCATGGTGCCACATCCTAGCGTCAAAGATTTCTTGATCAGCTGTGATCTAAATGAAAAGAGCTGGATGGATCACCAAAGTAATGGAATATGACGTGGACATCAAAACCACCAAGCTGGTAAGGGGAAAAGACCTGTGTGAACACCTTGCTGCAGACCTTAAACAATAGAAAAAAGGCATTTTGCTAATCCATGATGAAGCTACAGCAGAAGAACCAACAGTCATGAAGGATTGGACATCAGACATGAAACATTTTCTTCTCATCGGTGAGTGCCCACAGGGCCTTGATAGGACCAAGAGGAGATATTTCAGTCTCCAATCTCTCCCTTATGTCTTGATAGACGGGGTGCTGTTCAGAAAGGATTTCTCAGAAGTAATCTTGAGGTGCATAGACCCAGGTCAGGTCGACAGGGTGTTGCCCGAGTTCCATGATGGGCCAACTGATGGTCACTTTGTTCCTAAGCCTACAGCTGCAAGGATTATGAGAGCTGGTTACTTTTGGTCCACTTTATTCAGAGACAACCATGCTTGGGTACGAAAGTGCCAGAAGTGTGCGCTCTTTGATGGGAAACAATGGCTGGCTGCAATGCCTCTACAGCCTATTCAAGTGGAACAACCATTCATGCAATGGGGCCTAAACTTCATAGGGATGATCAACCCTCCCTCCAGTGCTGGCCACAAATGGGTCTTGACCACTACAAACTACTTCATGAGATGGGTAGAAGCTGTTGCTTTGAAAGGGGCCAACGAGAGTGCAGTCCTGGATTTTTACGAAGGCTTAGTGACAAGGTTTGGAGTCCCAGCTACCATCATCTCAGACAACGCATTAGCTTTCTTGAGAACCAGAACGAGCGAATGGGCGTTGGGATACGGCATCTATCTTAGCATTTCTTCCAACTACTACCCACAAGGGAATGCGCGGGCTGAGTCCACCAACAAGAATCTGATCAGAATTATCAGAAAGACAATGGAAGAGAATCAGAGAACTTGGCATGCCAAGTTGAAAACAACCCTGTGGGCAGATAGGGTTACTCCAAAGAGGGCAGTTGGCAATTCACCATACACGCTTGTGTATGGAAGAGAAGCTAGACTTCCTATTTCACTTGAATTGCCAGCTTTGGATCTTGCTCACCAGCTGCAATTGGAAGAAGGCAACAGAATGGAGGTCAGGCTGTGTGAATTGATGGAACTTCAGGAGACAAGGGACCAAGCCATGGTTTCTATGACTAGTCGTCAGCAGCAAACGAAGAAGCACTTTGACAAGGAATCCTCATCAAAAGGCTTCTCTGAAGGTGACATCGTCTTAAAGTGGGATGAAGACCGAGCTAAGCCTGGAAAACACACAAAGTTCGACGCCCTATGGAGTGGTCTGTATGTCATCACTCAGTGCAAGCAACACAATGCATTCCAACTCTCCAGGTTGGATGTTGAAGAACTGCATATCCCAGTTAATGGGATATACCTTAAGCACTGTCACTGAGCCTTCTCTCATCATGTATATATTTCCTTGTTTTTTCTTGTTTTTCTTAAGTGCTCTTGCGCATGTTCGTAGTTTTTTTAGCCTTGTGTGTGTTTTGTTTACCGTTTGGGGTGAAGGCTTCATGATTGATTCTTGAATCTCTCAAGGTTATTGTCAACCTTTCGGGCTGTGTTTTGACTCCGTGCCCAACGAACTTGTAAGCTACTGGTTTTCCTAATCATGGTGGGCATGCTTCCCCTGGGAATCGCCAGATTTGTTGACCATTTTGGTCCTACAGGCCAAAAATTGGTCTCCTCCTTTCCCTACTGTCCTGAGCCGTCAGCATTGGATGTATCCCCCTTACTACAAATGCTCCATTTCCCTTTCGCAATAGCCTGTTCTTATAAAAAATTGAAAGATCTAAGCCCTATAGGTTCTCGGCTTGATATGGGGCTTATTTCGCTTTGGGCGATTGCCTTGGACAAACCTTTTGACAAAGAGATGGGCCAGTTCAAAGAATGCAAGTTTTTTTACAAGCTCCAAAGACAAAGTGCCCTTGCGGAGGGCAGGGAACACTTGCGGAGGGATTAAAGAGAAGGCCTAAAGGTAAGTTTTCCTTCGGAGAAATCCAAAGGAAAAGAGAAGGAAATCCAAAGGGAGAATCAATGGATGAATTCCTTCGGACAAAATACCCGAAGGAATTCCTTCGGACATTTTGTCCGAAGAAATTCACAAGCAAAGAACCAAGGCAAAGGACAAAGATTTCCTTTAGACTTTCTGTCCGAATGAAATCCAAAGGAAAAGACAGAAGAAAAAAAAGGGCGAAACATGAAAACAAGTTTTTCCTTCGGGCAAAATGTTCGAAGGAATTGAGAAGACAAGGGAGCCCGAAGGAGCCCAAAGGGCAAGTGCCCTTGCGGGGGACTCTCGGCTACCGAAAAGGGACTTTTTCCACTTTTCCGAAGGGACACCTTCCCTTCAAGAAGGTTCATTTTCAAGAAAGTCGAAGGAATTACCAAAGTAATGACGGGCCCAAGCACGTCAATTTCAACATGGCGAACTAGCCGTTGGAGGTTCAAACGTTCGGTGACGGGCACGCGAACGTCAAATTCAAGGCGGTGAAATAGCCCTTGGTTTTCGAATAGTGACGGGTTCGCAAATGTCAATTTTGATGGAATGCGTCGGCCGAGAAAGGAGCCCAAAGAACCAGGAGGAGACAAAATATAGCCCGAGAGCTCAAAATTGCCAGAAAGAGACAAGAAATAGCAAGGAAAGAGGGAACAAAATAGAGAATCCAGAACACAGCCACGCACACATATGACAACATTTGGAATGTTCCAAAAGACGCACCCAGCCAAGCACAGACACGAATCAGATCAGTCCAAGTGGCAAAAGGTGTCGCAGGAGAAGTTATTGTCGCAGATGAAACAGTCTCCACCAAGTGGTCATCAAAGAGCTCAAGCATTCAATGGCGCGGCCTGTTTTTCTTCGTTTGAGCATGGATGAGCGGATAGTCACGTAAGTTTCATAAAGAGGAGCGGCCTTGCCATTCAAACGATCAAGCAACCCATGCTTTTGAAAAGACATTTAATATGATTTAAACGCCAAAGTCAAGGCTTGTGACTGCCCCAGCATGGCTCCTTCACCGGACTTCCTCTTTCCAATGTATTCAACGCAACATGGGCCACTTGTTCTGGAAGGCGCCATAGTCTTCTTTTTCATGTTATATATTGTAACCTCTCAAGTTGAGAAGGATATCTCTCATTTTGTAAGGTGAACCCCTGCCAAAATTCACTTCTGATCAATAAGAATGTGTTTTACCTCTATCTGATTGGTTATGCTTTTGAGTGTGTCTGTGTATCAATTCTGTGTTCAGTCATTTTAGCTTTGATGCTTTCACAAATTGACACCAACACACCTAGTGTAGACAAAGCACCATTTCTGCAGGTTAACAGGAAGTGCTGCATCTGGAGTGCAGAGACAGAAAGGGTTATTAGACAGTGTGTTTTTTACAACCACTGTGGTAAGTTCATTTTCTGTGTGTCTTCATTAAGCCCATTGTTAAAGCTCCCTACAGTCTGGTCTTTTCATCAGATAAAGTGTATGTTTGCCCTCTTCTGGTCTGAAGTGTGAATAACTGAGTAGATCAAAATCGTTTGGTGCATCGCCACTTAGATTGGTTTCTATTTTGGTTGTATCCTTCTCCTTTTTCACCCCGCCCCCCCCCCCCCCATTGTTAGCAGCAGTAGTAAAAGATTTCAGAGATGCATCAAAGGGAGCTAGCCCCTATCTAGAGATTCTCCCCTCAGTTTTGCTAGACCCACAGCAAGAGGGGAGTCTCCATTGTGCCGCGTGGAAGGGAGAAGCCTAGCCTCCTTTCAAGGGTGCAATCCATAGCGTCAACAGTAGTTGTTGGCAATGAACTCAACATTCCTCACACACCCCTCACAATATTCCAAAAGATAGGATTCAAGCTAACCATAGAAACAATATTCCAATCTTAAGAAACAACAGCATGTAATCATAGATAATCCATCGAACATCAAATAAAGAGAGTGATATTCAACTAATAAACTAAGTAAAGATTCGAAGTTCCTCACAAATTTACAGTCGCTGATCGGTTTGGAACACAAATTTCGACACATGCAATTATCAATTCTCATGTTTGAGAAAACAACAAAAAATCCCTTCATTCTCCATTTAAGGATCTATGTATACCAAAATTATATCTTCAAGGTAGTTACACAATTACTATAACTATCAAATATTAAATATTACAAATTATTGAAATTTTTTCAATTTGCCCTTGATTGGGGACCACAAAACATCACACAAACTAAGAGGTAGGAGCTGATTGGGACTTTGTTGTATCTTTTACCTCATCAAGTTGGGCGCTGCTGTCGTTATCCACATCCATGATGATTTGTCTGATTGAGAAGACCAACCTCATGTACCTTATCACAATCGAGAGGAACAATAGCATCAAGCCTTGTTTCCCATTTGTACATTTCGGTTGAGAGTTCATTTTCATGCAATCAAGCCTTATTGCAGACAATATCATCATTTAGGTTCAATGTCTAAGACAACGTCACTATTGAATCAGGTTTGAAGTCTGGGATCCTACCAGATGTTATTTGACATACTTTTGGAAATCAGCCTTTATTTTCTTGACATTTCTCATATTACCTTCCACATTGAACAAAGGAGATTTCACTTACATAGAAGATTCGTCTAGTTTATACACAAGTTCTAGTTTCTCATCAATGTTTTTCTTGATTTCAACATCAGCCTTGAATTCTTTAATCCTCAATCTAATTTTGAAGCTCCATTCTTCAGAAAAATTGTCATCTACAAAAGAAATTATTTTTATTGTGACGAGTTCATCATGTGCAATCTTTGACATTGTGACTACATCTGGTAGAAGCCTTTCCCATAAGTCTATTTCAGTGGGTAGATCCTTAGATGATTTAGTCGATTCGTCTTGGGTATGGGTACGGGTACAATAGTTAGACGATTTGTTTTTGCCCTGTATACATTTTTGGGTATTGTCGTACAAAATTATATATAAAATATTAAAAATGCTTCGATCTTAGGGTGACTTTGGCATTTGCTGCTTCTTGCTCTTTGATATATGTGAGGATCTTTGTATGTGATAAGCCCTTTCCTGGATTTCAATTTATGTTTGGCCCATGACAAGCTGTGATATCAACATTAGGAATCACACACAAATGGGCTGTCACTTGACTATACAAGCAGTTATATCTGACCTTACACATAACAAACCCAAATGTAACACCCTCCACCTAGCACCTGTTTTAAAATTGTCATATTTCCAAAGAGGTGAGGAAGGATTGGTTTTGAAGGTTGTCCCTTGGACCATAAAACTACCACTTGCAGAGCCAAACATTCTAGCAAATCGCTGTAGGTCCTAGTTAAAATAAAATAAAATATTGCTATTAAAATTTAAGGCATTTGGCATTTGTTGAAAGAATGCTTACAAAAATACCAAAAAAAAGTGAAAACTAGTTACAAATGTTTTTAGGTTTTTAATTAAAAACAAAAAACAAAAAACAAAAACTTACCTTAATTTAACGATCCTCTTTGCTGCAAGCTCTTTAAAATCCTTGGCACCAAATGGATGGTTGTAATGGCATAGGTTTAGTAAAAGGAAAAAGTTCAGCCCTAAGCAAATGGAAAAAATGAAGGTGATAGAGAAAATGTGCAATGCGAGGTAAATATGCAATGAAAGGTAAATCTTGTTATTGTTTTCTTTTCATAAGATGAGTGTGAAAGTTGATTTTAGGGTTTCCCCTATACTTTATTTCATTTTTATTGTTTTCTGAAGTCCATATTTGAATTTTTGTAAAGCGAAAACAAAAATATAATATAAAAATGTTTTTGGGACCCGGATACTTACTGGATTTGGGTAGGATACCTCTAGGCACTTGCAAGACATGCTCTGGTTCGTCCCAGAATGAACTTGGGTGTATCTGGAAGTGCCTAGAGCTATGCCACCCAAATTTGATAGGTATTTGGGCCCAAAAATGTTTTTATTTTTATTTTTTTTGTTCACTTTACAAAAATTCAAATATAGACATCAAAAACCAATAAAAAATAAAACTTGGGTGTATCCATAGGTGCCCAAATGCATCTTGCTTGATTCCCTGTTGAATTGTGCAGGGACCTATACCTAAGGCATATTGTACTAGTACCTGCACCTTTGGGTAAGGGTATCTAGTAGTGTAGTTATAGAACAATTATGCAGCTTATAACAACATTTGACAATTTCCTCAAACATTTTGTATATACCTATATTTTTCCAATCATTGACAGTTTCTTTTGTAGGACTTTATATCGCATCTTTTTCCCTAAGTGCACGTCCTAAGCGTTCATTTAGTTTATATGCATATACTAGAGTAGTATGTTGTCT
This sequence comes from Torreya grandis, assembly GCA_037957365.1. Classification (NCBI taxonomy): domain Eukaryota; kingdom Viridiplantae; phylum Streptophyta; class Pinopsida; order Cupressales; family Taxaceae; genus Torreya; species Torreya grandis. The sequence goes on from JARHVA010000400.1 coordinate 3,746,731, forward strand.
TCTTTTCCATGCTTAGCTTAGCTTATGTTATCTTTTCATGCCATTATATCCTTAGTTATATACCTCTTCGTTATGACCCTTAGTTTAGATACTACTTGGTTATAGCCTAATGGGATTTATCCAGTGTTCCACGGGGACGCATCCCCCTCTCAAAAATTCCCACATTTTTGGGACGGGGACGTCCTCGGGACGTGGGGACATCCCCCTGTCGCACCTCCACCGCTGCCCCAAACAGTTGTCGTCCCTAGGACGTTTCCCTCTAAGAGGGGGCATCTCCGGGGCATCACTTCAAAAAGGGGGTGTTTGGGGGACTTTGGGATGCCTAAGGATGCCCAAATGTCCCTCAACCCCCCAGGAAACGTGTAGGCGTCCCCCGCGTTGGTGGACGCTAAAAAAACATTTTCTTTAAAATTTAAAAAAGATTTTGGTTTGTGAGCCCTCTACCCTAATCCTAATTGCTAATGGGTCCATCCCCACCCCCAAGGCCTCCCAAAAGCTTATAAAAAGCCTTATCCCTCTCATTCCAAATCACACAAAAACTTCACTGAGTGAAGTAGAGATCTAAAAGTAGAGGCAACAAGCTAAGAGAGAGAAGTTTTCAAGAGTGAGAAAGCATTAGGAGAGGGAATGCGAGATCAAGAAGATGATAGAGAAGCAAAGAAGACTCAAGACTCTTCAAGTTCATCATTTGAGCCACAAGGTAGGCCCTATCACTATGCATTTGATTCTTTGAATTTCTGATTTTTTGTTTTGTTTGTAAATTGTATTGTTCTTTGATTCATGATTCTTTTCTAAATTGAAAATTCTTATAATTATTTGTGATTCATTCAAATGCTTAAATTTTTAAATCTTCATTCAAATCAAATGCTTAAATTTCAAATTTATTTTGCTTTCTACGTTGTAGCTTTGTAAGTTTTTTTTCAATTTCAAGATTAGCATTTAGAAGTCAAATTAGGATTTAATCTTGTGTGTCCTTTGCTTCTACGCTTCGTGCGACCTGAAGTAAGAAAAATAAAGTGAAATCCTTGTTTGACCAAGTATTTACAATTGTCAATTTATGACAATAGCATATAGTTTTTTAAAATTTTGATTAAATTATAAAATCAATCATAAAATTTGAAAGTCAAATTAGGATTTTAACTTTTGTGTATTCTCTGCTTCTACGCTTGGTGCGACCTGAAGTAAGAAAAAAAAAAGTGAAATCCTTGTTTGACAAAGGTTAAGAACAAGGATTCCTATTTGTGTATCCTATGCGTCTGCACTTCATGCAACCTAAAGTAAAAAAAACAAAAACAAAATCCTTGTGTCTTAATCCCTTGCATTATGCATGGTGTGAATTTTAATTTTTAAATTATAAACTTACAAAACAATTTATCATTTCTTGCAGTGTCATTATGAGTTCTCATAGCATGAGTGAGGATGAGGGTCAACCTCAAGGGGTTGAGGTTGATGTTGTAAGTGAAAATGATTCTAATTATGCACCCGATGATCCTAGTTTAGAAGCAAGGAGGGGTGATCATGAAAATCAAAATAGTTCTATTGGGAGTCCAAATTATAGTTGCCCTTCACAAACCCTACAACAATATGCTAAGGGTCCCTTTGATCCAAAGAAACTTTTAAAACAATTTGCAAGCAAGGTACCAACAAAACCTGGGACATCTGGGTGGACTAGGAAATGGAAGTGCAACATATGTGACCTTGAATGGTTTGGCAACATGACTAGAACAAATGCTCACCTCCTTATCCGATGCAAAGGTGTAGATGTATGTGAAAAGGTGGAAAAACCCTAAAATTTAGGGCTGAAATATGTAAATTATGGGGTGCTAATAGAAAAACCTGAAATATTTAAATGGTAAATTGTTGATGTTCAATGCAATATACTTATTCCTTATATATCTTTTTATAACTAATTTTTCAAGTACTATATGTCTTTGCACTGCTCCCTTGCCACCCTCGTTGCCAACACCACCCCCTCCTTCCCCCCGCGCCCTCGCTCCGTCCCCAAACTCATGCTTCTCGTCCCCGGTCAGGAAACTCCATGGAACTATGGATTTATCTTTCTTTAGTTTACCTCTTTTACATCTTGGATATAGGTTGTCTTTGTTCATCAGCTTCTTGCATAGGCTGTCTAATTATATCCGTAATCCCCCTTTTTACAAACCATGCTTGCTTTCAGCCTCCACCCTGCTTTGCGGTGCAACCAATTGTATGTATGTTGAATCTAGTATGGTCTTCTCCCTTTCCTAAATTAGAGGATATTTATATTGTTAACCGTATTTGCCCATCATACACATTCAACCATTAATTGAGATCTTTTCAACCAATTTCTTAACACCATTTGTACTGACCAATCTCGACAACCCAAGGGAGAGTTTCCTTATTATTTGAGATGCTTGATAGATCTGGAGGAATGGCCTCCTTGTTTGAGGTAACGAGGCTCAAAATATAATTAATTTATTTGCTCAAACTAGCCAATTGATCTTTCAAATTTGCTTTTGAAACCCTATCCTTCATTTGCTTCATGGTATTTTGATATGCAGATGTCACTCCAAACTTTGTTTGGATTGGGGAGAAGAATGTCCTGCACATTGTGATCAACTACATCCATTTTTTTTTTCTTTGGAAATGTTGGGGATGCTATGTCAATATGAATCTGTCCTGGATCATCAATCTCGAAGAGGCTTTTAGATTTGGCATTTTGAGGGCCTTCCTCCTCATATAGCTAGATACAGTCTCAACATTTGGAACAATAGCCTTTACAAACGTGCTTTCCTTTTACTCACAAGTTGTTCAATGCATAATGGTCTTGCTGTTGACGTTGAGTTGTCAACAAGACATTGTTGGATTTGTCTTTTGTAGAGGTGACAAAATGGGAAGGAACAATCGACATATTTTTTACAAATGGTGGATAACTATTAATAGGATGTGGTGGAGGGATGTACATGAGAAGTTGATGTAGGGAGTGGTACAACATCTGATTGAGATGATGGGTTAGTGTCATAGACTACATTTGGCAAAAAATTGTTTGCTTGAGAACTATGTTATCGATACAAATACGCGTACGAGAATCGGATACGTGGATACATGGATTTTTTTTTTTTTGGTTTGGATATGTTTTTGGATATTGCTGTACAAAAATATATATTAAAAATTAAAAATATATAAAATAAACCATATAAGTAAAATTAACCACATAATATGCATAGAGGAATCAAAATAAGTTAAATAACCAAAAAACATATTAAAAAGAAATATATACATCTATTATATTTTAAATCAATATAATTAAAAAATATATATTTAAAAAAATTCTATAAATAATAAATTTAATACTATTAAACATATACATTATAAAAATAATTATAAATATATAAATAATATATTAATATTTTATAAATTATAAATACAATATAATAATATTAATACTAATATTTAATAAACTATTAAATATAAATATAAATATAAATATAAATACATTAATAAAACATTAACATTAACAATAGTTTATAACATTAATAATTCATCCATCCATATGTGCCACGACTTTACAAAACACGAGACTAACCAAAAACTAGGCGGTGGCCCTATGTGTGGGATCGAATTTGTTGGACACCCTTAATGTTCACTCCCTTCGCCCATTCTACTATAAATGCCACTTCATCTTCGGAATGCTATCGAAAAAAATTCTATAAATAATAAATTTAATACTATTAAACATATACATTGTAAAAATAATTATAAATATATAATTAATATATTAATATTTTATAAATTATAAATACAATATAATAATATTAATACTAATATTTAATAAACTATTAAATATAAGTATAAATATAAATACATTAATAAAACGTTAACATTAACAATAGTTTATAACATTAATAATTCATCCATCCATATGTGCCACGACTTTACGAAACACGAGACTAACAAAAAACTAGGCGGTGGCCCTATGTGTGGGATCGAATTTGTTGGACACCCTTAATGTTCACTCCCTTCGCCCATTCTACTATAAATGCCACTTCATCTTCAGAATGCTACCGTTGTTTTGCAAAACTGGAATCTCAAGGCCCGTAAGCCCTTAGCAAACCAAAAGATAATGTACACGGCTTAGGGCAAACAAGGCCCCAATCAAACACCGACATGTCCATTCAAAATTGCAGGATGATTGCACACTCCAACTTGGCTGCCGTGAATAGTACGAGAACCTTTCAAAAAAAAAAAAAAAAATGTATTAAAGCCCAGGAGTGCGGTGGAAATGCCCAGGGAGCATTCCTAGGTTGTGGAAACGCCCGGATACGTCACCCAAACGTATCTGGGCATTTATGCAGCCTAGGGATGCGCTCTGGGTGTTTTCCCTGCTCTTCCGTATCCAGGAGCGTTTCCCCTGCGTTCCCTGGGCCTGTAGAGGCATATCCGGCAACGTAGCTTGAGAAGTATTTTTTTGTCCACTATTCATCATTGTAGCATTTTATAAATACAATTGAACACTTCCTTAGACAATAACTCAAACATTAAAAACACTAGGGGATCGAGGAGAAGCATCCTTTATTTGTTCCTTCTTGTGAGGGCCCTTGGGAGGAATTATCTTCAATTTTTTACTAGAATCATTATTGCATGGGGAGAGAACTATCTTCCTTTTTCGACTTCCATCTCCATCGCTGTCATCTCCATCATTCCCGTCGGCACCTCTTGAATTGAACCACATTTTGTTGAGTAGACTTATCTTGCATGTGATGACTTTTTGTAGGTTGATCTCTAGAGTGTGTGGACTTTTGGACCCTAAGGATCCAATAGCCATTTTCCCACGTTCCTTCAATATAATATTTGCTTATGCCTAGGAGTAGTTGTAGGAATGCTTTTGTCCTGTAGTGAATAACTCAAGAGTCCCGTAGCAATATGAATGGACATCTTGAATGTGAAGTGAACAGCCATATTTTGGCTAATTTATTTTAATGCTTTGCTCATTTCAATTTGAATTGTGAAGACAATTTTGGCTTGCACCAAACATTGTAAATTGACATTCCTCTAGCCTGTCAATTTTCTGTTCTGATTAGAATGGGGTTGGTTCTTTCCTCAATCAAGGTCTCCTCTGCATAAGAATAATTGATTTCAGAAAGAGGTTGAATAAATATTCGTTCTCCAAGAAAAGGAGACTCAACTGGTTCTTCATCTTCCACAAGTCAGATAGGGTCTTTCAATGCTTTGGACATAATTACTTCTCAAGCGTCATTCTGCTTATTTCTATTTTTTAACCTCAACCATATCATCACAATTGGTCTAGTAATCCTGAAGAAAGGGGACATGGGTATATGTCTTCTCAAGAATAGATTCCATTTTTCCTTGTCCATATGATACACCGACCTCATAAAATGTGAGATTTGTTTCAAATATTTCTGCGGACAATTATTTCGCAGACAATTAGTCTTTATATGTTTAAGAACCAAATTTTATGGGGAAACGAACCCCTTGTTATGCTTCTTAGACAAAATTTGATGAACTTTAATAAGCTGTCTAACATATTCAGTTAGAACTACATAATCATTGGCATACCTGGGCAACATGTACTGTCAGTCAATAAAACAATGAACACGAATGTAGGTGTAAGTTGGAAATTGAATGTACCAATCAGCTCGTTTGGAAATGACCTCCTTTGCTTCATCAAACATATGGATGCTACAATCATTGTCTAAACCACAGTTGACCTGGAACACAAAGGCATCATCACCCTCCTATGATACTTTTTACTTGTTTTGCAACTGAGGGTAGTAGTCATAGATAGGTTTTCTAATGGACAATCTACCTTTGGTGTTCAGTTCTGTGAGTGAAATTTTCGTCGCCAGTGAATAGATTAAGTATGAAGTCATGTAAAACTGCTTTGTTTCTCTTACTTTGAGTAGCTGTTTATGCAAGGAGTCACTAATGATTTCTGCCACCTCATCACTTGTCCTCCATCAAGAATGATGGAAATGTGGTTGTACACCCATTAGTAGAAAGTTTTGGGTTTAAGACATCCAACAATCTGATGTAGAAGAGTAATCACGTCTACAAATACATTATAGAAAGCAGCACGTTGGGCAATTATTTTATACTCCTTTTCTCCTTAAGCTAATTTTCATTGAGATAATTCAATATAGCTACAGGTTTGGCATCAGGGATGGTCAACTTAGAAAATTGTTTCATGAGCAGGATGTTTAACCACAACTCGAGTGAGTCAGCATCCAGTTCAGCAAACACTTCTGTTTTTGACACAATCTGACAAGTTTCAGGATTATAATGCTCGACTGTTAGAAGAACCAACATAGAGCTTTGAAGGGAATTAGGAACCCTGTCCTCGACTAGGGTTGAATCCCAAAGTTGTGAATAGGAGTTACCGTCCTCTATGGGCTTTAGTATCTCCCTCAAATCCTTCAAAATGACGTGCCCAACAATGGTGTTTGAAATTTCCTCAACCTACGATGTCAACGCCTTCTTTGGGCCTTGATACTTGAAGCTTAAGATGCAATGGCACAATCGGAAAATGTGACGGGTGAAAGAACGAATGGAAATGACAAAGGAAGAAACAATGAAAAAGGGGAAGTGGAATGATAGAATCAGGCAGGAATTGAAAGGGGTTTGGGATATTTGCAGTGGACAGAGTGATTGAAGGAGAATATGACGAGTGTGGGAAGTATATATAGGCGAGGGTGGGGAAATGAAGCTTTTAATGTGGTGGGAGAAGTCATAAATGTGAAATATAGATTCCTACGAAAATATTAAGCGTTAGAAAATTTGGAGACGGTGGGAGGGAATGGCATGTGTGGATAGACATGGAGACAAAGAGGTTTCGATGATTATATTGGGACTTCACGGATTTTGGATGTTCATCAGGGATGGCAGAAGGGATGGCTCACATGGAGGGCCATGAGGGCCAAGAAGTTCTCATAGCCCTGATGGAGTATGCTTTAGGAAATTTTTCCTAGACAAAAATGCGGAGGGATAGTGGTAGTGGGCACTTGTGAATGGCCAAGGGGACCATCTAGTCACAAAAAATATGCAAATTATTAAAGAGTTAGCCAATTATCCAAAATGATCTGAAGTATTGGAAATATATGGCCTTTGTGGATGTACATCAGTGCTCCAAGGTTTTGATAACCACTAGAAAATCGGATATATCGGGAACCCATGTTCATTATTGCAGTCCACAAGAGCCTCATTGTTTTGATAACCATGACGACTTTATACTTACAAATTTTTTTTTTTCCGAACTTATGCGGACAAACAATCAAGAGCAACAAGGGTTTGTGGTTGTTGTGGAGGTACATGAGAATCATGGAAATTCGATAACTTTGACAAACACGGGCTTAGATTTTTTTTGACTTTGACAAGTAGAAAAATGAAATGAAACTTGTAAAAATTGAGCATGACCATTTCCCGACATGAAAAATGTGGATGAATTGCTCAGAATTTTAAAGTTTGAAACGAGGTTTCAAAAATTTGGACTTTTTCAAAATTTGAGACAACAAATTTCCAGGGGATGTCTTGATGCCCCCCATTCAAATGGAGATGAGCATGATTTGGTTGTCACTCAACCCTCTTGGTGATGTTATGATGTCTACAACTTCAATAATTCAAATTTTACAGAACTAAAATTCTACTGAAGTCTGCAATTCTTTTGCCACACATTTTTAATAGTTTTTTTCACCATTGCCTTGAGATCTTTCCGGCCAGTATATGTTTGCAGAAATAGTCAGATGACAAAGCTAAGGGCAAAGCGAGATTTTTTCTTCTGGGACAAACACCAAAAGTTAAAAACTTAAAACAAACTTTAAAGGCTATATATCTGTTTCTGCATGCAATGACTAGGATTTCTCCAAATCTATGGCTTGAACATCTGTTTTGTGATGCATGGTGGCATCTCTTGTGGATCGGCAGTGTTGAACTGTAATGTTTTATCTTAAAACAAGTGCATATAGTGTATGAGGTCTGTGTGTTCTCTTTAATTGTGTTTTACTTGCCACAAATATTTAATGTGGCTGCGTTTTCAAAGAGATAGGTGTGAAGCTTTGTTGACTATAGTGGGCAATTTATAGTAGTGTTCTGAAGTTTTTATTCTGTATAATTTTTTGAGGTTGAATGTCATGGATGATGTTTGAATTTCAGCCCTTCATGTTGCCATGGATTTTAGTTGAATTTCAGCGCTTTATAATTATGCAATTGAATAGCTGGTAATTTATGTATTCTCTTTTATTTTTTAAAATTATATCTATATATATTTTTAGTTGCAGTTCACAAAATCCAGGGAATATTTTCGCGAACCCGGAAACACACCCCATTGTCCCGGAAACTTGGAGACACACAAGGTTATACCACCTACCTTATTATTTTAGGTATGATAGGTCATTTAGCTTAGGATTATACCCCTTGGATATTATATATTCCATCTACCATTGGTGTAGATGGTATCACTCTTTTGTGTTATATATATCGAATACTTTATGGATTTTACATAATATACCACTTGCTTTTTTACAAGATTATAGGTGGCATATCCCATGTGGGATAAATGCTTTAAGTGTGCACCAACACAATAGATGGACTACTAACATAAGTTAGGGTCCAACATATAAATGAGGGGCTGCCAACATAAATGACCTCTAATGTGATCTGAATGAGTCTTACACTTCAACAGAATGGCTAGATGCTTTAATATTTCTATGATCATGGGTACTAATTATGACTTCCTGAATTTTGTAAGCTGAGTTTCTTCTAATATCTTATTTATGCAATAGGGATTTAATATTAAGGGGCAACATTTTAATCAGCATAGTTTTGGTTTACATACTGAAAAATTGAATTTGAATTTTTTGTTATTAAATGCTTTTAAAATCTTACTAGCCCTCTTTGGGAGTTTCTGTTGTTTTATTTTGATATTGACAAATCCAATAATGTATGACAATTATAATGTACTTCCTAGGGTTTGATTTTTATTTTTCTTTGTCAGATGTCATAATCCATTGTAAATTCCTTGTCCTTTTTGTTTCAACGACTTAGCTTATGTTAAGCAATTACCGATGTTAAATTCGTTTGTGTTACCATCCACAATAGTTTTCGATATTTTCTTTTTCTATTGCAGATTGAAGAAGTGATTCTATGTGGTCTTCCACGGTTGCTGAAAAATCTGAAGAGGATAGCTCTTCCTTTTGCATATGATGATGTTCTTGTTGAGCTTGGTCGGTTCTGCCCCCAACTTAAGGAGCTTAGATTTGAGGTATGATAAGCATTGGAATGTACAGGTTCCCTTTTTTGATATTAATTGTTCATGGAAAACTTTAATAACTGGGCTCAAGTCTGAAATAATAAGTTACATGCAATGAGCTATCAATGTTATGCAAATAAACTACTTACAACTAACTGGCTAGGGAGAGTCCAGTCCCAACCAATACGTACAAGGTACAATAGTTGTAATGGAGCCTCACAAAAATGAGCGAGCCACACAGTGAAAACCTCTTGCCAATAGGGACAAACCTTCAAACACATCAAAGTATTTAACCAATTATAGTCTTGCTAATCATCTACATTATCAAAAATAACTCCTGGATCTTCACACAAATACACCCCAACCACCCCTCACCTCTCTGTTCCACCATTCCCTGTCTGCCCCCCAACGCACACAGCCAGCCCTCTTCCCCTACCCACTAAACAATTAGGCATGTCCCTAATTCTAATTTTAACTTTGAGGCAATTTAGAAATAGAATTAGAGTGATCTGCCAAAATACTGGTAGGAGCTGCTTCAGAGTGTGTTTCTTCCTCAACTGAGGTCTGTAGTGGTAACACTTGTTCATGTTCTGCCAAATCCTGAGATATCTTCATGATTTCTTCTAAGCCTTTATAGTTGTGCTTTACTGGTTGATGTTGGGAAATTTGAATAGTAGGTGTTTGAGAGGTAGCTTCTAACCGACCAATGTCAATTGTAATTTTCAAATTTATGTCCAATGTTGAAATAACCATACACAGTCTTGCTTGTTCCTTATTCTCAAGTTCAATTGTCTGCCCTACACCTTCCTTTGCTGCACTGTTGAATCATAGTCTTCCTTCGCTTGTGTAATAATATTATTGTAGGCTTTAAGCTACTCTGGAAGACAAATGCTTTCAGCTTCCCTGCTCTGTACTTTCTAATATTTTCCTGATCCAGAAGCATCCTATTCTTTCACAATTTCCTTTCAGAATCTTCCAAATGTTGTAATAACTCTGTCCTTTTTGACTAAGGTTGCAATACAAATCCAAATAAATTTCTGCAGATCATCCTTCATTGCTTCTCTATTGACTCGACCCTCTTGATCATCTTTAAAAAGCTTTGCCAAAATTTGTCTCCTTATCACTCGATATCCTTGCTTTCTCATTAATTATCCAACATCAATTTACACGAAGCCTTCCAATGGCAGTTGGCCATCAAAGATACCTGATTTTCAGCTTGCTTCAACGAACTAGACAATTGCATCAAATTGCTTTCTCCATATGGGTCTATCCTGGTAGGTGACCCCATAATTGGTTGCTTAACGTTTATCTTCTTTGTCACACTCAGCAATATATGCACCACCTCTTTAGGCTCTGCAAAATCGAAGACATTCTCTTGTTTTTCCAGCCAGTATGACATGTCATCTTCCTCCTCTAGAATAGTTTGATACAAAGATTTATGTTTACATGCTCGAACTATGTTGGGATTTTGAGCACCAAGTCATAGTAGAATCCAAAAACCTCATAGTGGGTTTGGAAACAGTTTGAAATGTGGACTGAACAACTAAAACATACTAAGGAGTATGCGCAAACATAGATTGTAGGGGTGGTTATTTACTGAAGGATCTATAAACTTAGGTACATGGTCTTTTGTTATTTGCAATATTCCCCTCTGGAAGAATTTCATCACCCAATTCTGCCAAACACGGCATCTTCCAAAGATGGAGAAGGGAATGCGGTCTGGTAGAACATTGTGTAGAAATAGTTGGTTTAGTGATTACCTGAAGAACATAACATTGTTGTTTACCACTTCTTTTGAGGATGTGTGGCTTGCACATGTTCGTCCAGCAAGTCAGTACATTAATGGGCCGTAATGATTTTAAAAAAAACAAAAAAAACAAAGCAAATTTACAAAATGGTACAATGATAAAAAAACGAAAAAAACATTTAATTTTTTAGCAAACCATAATTATTTAATGAAAATGGCAAAATGAAAAAAACAAAACAAAAAACAACAAAAACAAAACAAAACAAGTTTTTACACCTTGAATTCATCCAAAATAAAATGCAAAAGAAGTATGGGAAGGAAATGTACATACGGTGTTAAGCTTGCTTCTAATGTGCTGCAAGTCCCTCCTTCGCTGCAAATTTCTTTTGCCTCTCTTTTCTCGTTTCTTTGTCTTGCCTCTCTATTCCTCCTTTATTCAAAATACAAATGACTGATTGTAAGGTTTGGGAAGGAGGAGTTGTATTAGCGGGGATTTTAAAATTATACATTGTTTTAATGTTATGTTGGGGTCCTTGTGATGTTCGCAAGACAATTGAGTGTTGGAAATATTGTCATTGATGTCAAAGGTCTAGCATTATTAGTGATAAAAGCCCCATTGCATTTAATGGTGTTTTTAATATTCATATCTTGGCTAATGTGTGTTAATATTTATTTAATATTAATGAATATACTTTTGGTTGCATATAAGTCAAAAGAGGGCCCATGGAGAAGTCAAAGAGTCACGGGGTAAAAGACAAAAGAGGAATGGGACGCATTTTCTCATGAAGAGTCATTCTGAGGAATTCTAAGAGAAACCATGTGAAGACAAAAGAGGGTATGGCACATTTTTCCATGAAATGACACTTTGAGGAATACGAAAAGTCACTAAGATAAAGACAAAAGAGGAAAGAACGCATTTGCTTATGAAGGGTCATCATATGACTTTTCAAATGCAAGGATACGAAGGGTCATGCAAAATTGACGCCATTTTCCATGAGGATTGAAGGGTCACAAAGGGTGAATGCCAAATGTTATTTGGAAAGATATAAATAAAGGCTTGAGAAGCCATTTGTAATATGTAAGAGAGTGCATGGTTTGTATTTGTTTTCGAAGAGAGAAAAATATGAAATATTGTAGAATTCTATCATTTGTTGAGTAAGCAACATTGAGAGATAGTTGTGTTTTATACACAAGAGGGGTTGATGCCCCTGTGGGTTGGTGCTCGCAAATCTTTGCAAGGGGTTGGTGCTCCTGTAGGTTGGTGCTCACAAATAGTTGTGTTGGTGCTCGGCAAAGGGGTTGGTGCTCCTGCAAGTTGGTGCTTGCAAACTTTATATTTTGAGTTGGTGCTCATTCATATACTTGAGATTGTTCTCCGTGGTTTTTTCCACTTTGGGTTTCCACGTAAAAATTTGGTCTCTCTCTCTTTTGTGTGGTGCATATTATTGTTTCAGTGTTATTGCATATCTTGAATGTGTGATTAAGTGGTTAAAGAAAAGAAATCAGATTAAATAAAAGATATATAATATACTTATTCACCCCTCCGCCCCCCTCTCAGTATATTTCGTGCTTAACATTGAGCAAGTTGGAAGATGACTCAACATTTGCCCATATAGTTAGGGTGTCTCTGATTTTTCGGAAACATTAATGTGGATGCGGGAAAATCCGGGAAATGTTTTTGGAATGGCAAAAAATAGTTACAAAAGATTGCATGTAGGGAAGAACACGCGTCCCTGCATAACATTGGATTTAACCCACATCTTGTGGAATTTCCATTAGCAATACGACAATAATCTTATTGGGATTTGGCTTGAGTCCAAAATCACAAACTATATACTCTAGTAGTTTGTTATAGGGATACAAAAATATACTTATGTCTAGATGTAGGCACAATCTCACTGATCAACATACCCTCATACATTGCTCTAGTGCTTGCAAGTGATCTTTCAATAGAAATTGAAAAATCATTAAGATTTAAAAAAAAAAATATATTTACATGACATTTTGGAAAATTAAAAACTAAATTTTTGTTCAATTGTAGCAGGACCATTGTCATGATTCAAACATGGTATTCTGTTGCATGCTTAGATCCCGTTCTTCAATACAAATTTCATTTTGATCTTTACTTGGTTATAACCAAATAACAAATGAAGAATGAAATAAATTTCACTTCAGGTACTTCCTCCAACACAATGTCTATAAATGGGATAGGAAAGGGATCTTTAATCATTGTACCACGGGATGCATCCCTTGCCCTTTGAGGACTAGTTTTATGGATGTGTAGACAGGGATGGGACGTCCCCTTTCCACCCCCTCCTTTTTTGAATATTTGTGATGTCTGTGGGATGTTTTCAAGGATTTCTTGCATCCCAAAGAAATTTTTGTGACAATAAATGTTCCTAGGGAACGTCCTGATGTCTTAAAGACATTTAGGGACACCTTGACGTCCCCAAGACATCTAGGGATGTCCCTAGGATCTGGAGTACATAGTCCTCTAACCACTCATTTAGCGGAATTGGAGTGTATTGGCTTTGCATCAATAGGTTGTAGGTTCCTCTTCCGCAGAGCAGAACTAGAGTACATGAGTACATACTCCATCCACTTTGTTATCAGTGGAATTGATTGGCAGGCAAAAAGGCAAAGGATTTGGTTTTTGTGCATTCCAACTTGTGCCTTCTATCACACGAGTAGGATGACTATAAGAAAGGGGAAATGATGGGCTGGGATGTAGACCCAAAGCATCTCGATTTGGATGCTTCCATTGACCAACTTTCATTAGTCAACATAGAGGGGTAAAAGATTTCTTTGGAGGACCCACATAGTGTAGTTAGTGGGAGTGGCACTGCTACGGCTTGTGGTACTAATGAACGGCATGATGATGTTGATGCTCTTGACGACGAGTAATATGATGCTTTATGTTGACTTTGCATGTGAAATATGTAGTTTGACCACCGACTATTAGGCTATTTTGATTTATCATGACTTTTGGCATTGAATTATCAATTTATCATTAATGTTCTGTGGTTATTTTGTTTATTCTATGCATATTATGTGGTTAATTTTGCTTATTTGGCTAGAATTTTTATATTGTTAATAGTTTTGGATGATTGTAACCAGGCATATCAAACCCGGGGAAAAGAAATTGCTGTGCTGCATTACGTGATCCTTGAAACCATACGGAAACTGACAACTTAGGATGGAACTAAGCACCCTGCATTAATCAATTCCTTGAAACTCTGACAGTATAATAATTCTGCCCATAGTTTTATTTTTCTGCCCCAGTGGTAATTCGCACCTTAAACAATGGAGATAAATAAAACTATGGAGGAGAAAATGAAAGGAGGATTTGGAAAGATTGTTATTTGCTAAGACAACTCTTCTAAACATAAGTGACGTGAGTGTTTTGTGCCATTACAGAAAGCAGGGGTCTTGCAACTTGCAAATATGCCAATGATGCCCTAGCACAAGAAAATTTGTTGAAGACTGACTTTGCTAGGTGTTCGCTGACATTACATGGTGAAGTAGTTAAGTTGTGCAGAACTGATAAATGAGTTATTTGGCTTTCCAATGGAAGGGTTACCTGTGTTGAGTCAGAGATTGGGTAAAAGTGAATACGAATGATTCCTTAAAAACATCTGCCTTAGAGAGCCAGCTAAAATATTAAAAGACCATGATGTAGATGCCATTATAGATTAAGTATTGAGGGTTGTGGTGGAGTTTGTGTTGGGGAAGTTATTTGTAATGGAAATAAGTTATGAAATGCTCGTCTGGTGCCTCCAGTATATATAGTGAATTGCCAATGGCAAGCAATATAATTGGACAGACTATATAGCAACAGAAATTCAAAATAGGCTAGTAAGGTGCAAACAAAATAAATCCAGTCAATTTCATTGTTCTCTGTTTAGACAGATCGTTATAGATTCAGGTGCAAATTACCGCTGAGACACAGAATGAAGACACTTAATGAACTGGGGAAGGGAGTTGGCACAAAAGCTACATGCGTTATTATTGTTTTACCTGAAACAAAAGAATGGAAAGGACAGTGTGAATCAAAACCACAATATAAAGGGGAAATAATCTATAGGGCAAGATATGGCTTCCAAATGTCAAAGGAGGGTACTATCCTGCTATTGCTGAATCAGTCTTTGATATTCCTTGATATTTGGCCTCATGCAATATGATGTATTAAAAGAAATAAAATCAGTTCCACTTTGAAAACATACAATATATTCTGAAGAACAGAATCAGTATGTTGAAAGGACCATCAAAAAACATGGAGGAAGGGGAGTTTGAAGAAGAATAAACAAGAGGAGAGGTATGAGGTTAGTTTACTCAAATTCAAATAATCATTACTTGAGAAAGCAAGGTATGCTTATGAGACAGACTTTTCAGCACCAGTGGATATTATGTCTTCTTTGCAACGACCAGTAAACAATACGGTACACTGCATTGCGGTTAAAATTTGCAATGGAGGGAAAATAGAACAACAAATTGATATGGTTGAGCTGTGGAACTTTGTGGACCTAACTGTGAAAGATCAGCAGATAAGACAAGAAGCATTGGAAAATGAACTGGCAGTAATGATACCCATAGTTGCTAAAAAGGTACAAGACAGTAATGTCATTGCACCACTTGCAGTAGAAGATGAGGCCATTAATGTAATGTATTAGAATGTTCATCCTTTGCATCAAGAGGTAAGTATCTTTTTTGTGAATGAGGTAATTTGGTCTGAATGGGTTGAGGAAAAAGGCAACAGACAAGGCAGTTATTACAAAAATTAAGATCAACTTGGAAACGTTTGAGGTCAAACTAAAATTAACAAAGGCAGAAACTGCCAAGACCGAACCTGAGAAAACAACTGCTCAACAATATGAGCTTCTTTACAAAGCTCAGAATTTTGGTACTACCCATATCGTTTTGATAGAAGATTGAAGGTGGGGTTTGTGCAACTGAACAACTCCCTGGTAGTGTGTGAAATATGAGTTTGCCCATTGAGATTCAAAAGTTGACGAATCCGCCACAAGAACAATTGAACTTTGAGGTACATTCCGAGGAAACAATTCAAATGTGAACCATTGCTGTCATGATCTCAAGGGTCTCATGATTTGCAGGCTAAGCTACTAGTACGAGTTTGGGTAAGGGTGCAGGGGTTTGCTGTTAATTTTTTGGACCTAGTATAGTATGGTTTGGGTATGTCTATACAAAAAAAAAATCTTTTATAGACAAAATAAATCATAATATCAATGTTATATGCTTAAAATGAACAAGACAAATAACAGACACTTATAAAAATTTATAAATCAAAATATTAGATGAGTCATGACATATGATATATCTCATAGCTTTTTATTATTCATTCAAAATAGGAAATAGTCAATGGTCATAGTCAAACCCAAGAACTACATGAACAAATCAGTATATTAATTTTCATCAAGAGCATTCTTATCAACAATTGATTCTTTAGGACAAGCTGAATCAGTATTGGGAGTAGTTTAATAAGTTGTATTTTGTTATATGTTTTTTACTGTGTTTTTTAAAATTTTATTGTTTCTTTTCATTATGACTTTCATACTCAAACGAACTTGTTTTAATAATGACAATCTGTTATCGAGGATTAAAGAACCTCGGAGGTACCTGTTATAGACTGGATTTGCACCTTTGTGAGAGAGTTCTTCAAGCTCTCTCACTTCCAGCTATAAGCATGGGAACAACCTCAGGATGTGGGTGTCCTATGGTGAGGTTGAACCTCTAGACTTTTTTATGAGGCTAGTTCCTTAGGTGCTTCACTTCAACTCCTTGATTTCTACTCTAAACTATACTAATGGCCAAGGAAAAGAGGTAGGAGGATTACTTGAAGAGAAACCTAAGCGAATGGGAGGTGATGCACCAAAAGAGAGTGATCCACTTGGTCTGGAAAATACCAAACTACTGATGAAGATAAACAGGACGCAAACTTATTCTGGTTCTATCTCAAGGCCATAGGCAGGGAGCTTTTGCGTGGAGGTCGAAGGAGAGCTTTACGCTTTGAAGAATAACGAAATAGGTCTACGGGAAACACTGAGTTAGTAAACTTCAAAGGGAACTAGACACACAGACACTTCATGCAATTTTGCATAAAACCGGAAGAGTCAAAAGCAAGGTGCTTAGAGAAAACGCAGGTGATGAACAAAAATCATACATTCTGTAAATAAAATAAAAAAATGCACACTTCTCTTTGACTAGAAACAAAAAAGTTTTCCTTATATTGCTTCAAAAGTCTTTTACAAAGCAATTTCTGTAGAGTGATTTTATCACTAGTCTGGGGATACATTTCTAGGCTCCAAGGCTTCTATTTATAAAGAAAAGGGGAAAGAGAAAGGGAGGAAAGAAGTTGCAGATGGCTGGAACCTCCTGTTGTCCTTCCTTGATGTTCATAATTGCACCGTTTCAGATTGCCGCCCAATACTCTCAAGCCCCTCCCGTCTTTAAGACTTACTTTGGTGCGTGTGAAAAGTCATGTTGTGAGCAGTTTGAATGTTTCTTCTTGGCGTGATGCATTTAAGTGTTGAACGACGATTGCGGGCAATGAACCATGGCGGATGGGAGTCTTCATGACTTCCAGTTACCAGCAGCTCGGACTATCCCATGTTTATTGAACATCCTTGTGCCACTTGTCCTTTACTGATTGGCCCTTTCTGCTCCAGTTGCACCACGTGGCAGATTTCCATTTGTTGCATCATGATTCCAGCATTGCCAAACCAAGCTTAAGTCGAGCCCTTGGAGAATCCCGATTTACTCTATGCAGAGTAATTTGGGTTCTTTGGTCTCTCCAACTTCGGACTTTCTCAGGTCCTTTGCTTATAAAACCTTTTAAGTAGAGTACTTTGAGAAACCCGATTTACTCTATGCAGAGTAATTCGGGTTCTCTAAGCCTACTTACTTCGGGCTTGTCCATCGTGAAGTCTTCTCGCTTTGCTGCTTCCCAAGCCTTAAGACTTCGGGCTTTTTAAACCCGGTTACTTCCAACGGCTAGTCGCATATCTTGATTTTGATGTCCATTGGCCCGTCATTTCCTTTGGACACTTGGTCTCGAGCTTCTCTCTTAGCTTATTTCTTTCGGGCAAATCTCCGGAAGGAAGTTCTTCGGACAATTTGTTTGAAGGAATTCCTTCAGACTTTTTGTTCGCGTCTGTCTTTGGAAACTACTTTTCGGGCTTTTCATAATGGACTTTCCTGAAGGGTAAGAGGCCCTTCGAGCTTTCTGCATGTCCCCTCGAATTTTCGCCAATGATCCTCTTGAAGGGAAAGATACCCTTCAGGGCATTTTGAAATGGTCCTCCCGAAGGGTAACATACCTTTCGAGAAAATTGCAACTGTCCACTTGGAGAAGAGAAAGCCCTTAGAAAAAGTTGAAGTGTACCTTTGGAAAAGTTGACTGGTCCCTTTTGCCCTAAAAAGACCCTTCGGCATTTTGAAAATGTCCTTCGGATTTTTGAAAAAGACTCAGTCTCTTGAAGACCCTGAGAAGTATTACTTTTCAAGACCAAATCGGGTTTGTTGAGCACCTTTACTCATTTCGGGCTTTTGATTGCTCACAATTTATGAAGTAATCAAGTAGTTCTCCCTAGAGAACTCAAAATACAACTGTCTATGAGTAATTCGGGTTTGTAAACCCGAATTACTTCTACTTATGAAACATTTAGAAGCTAAGCATTGCTAGAAACCCGATTGGCATTGTGCCTTCTAAAAACCCGTAGTTGTCACTGCTTGAAAACCCGAAGTTGTCACTGCTTGAAAACCTGAAGTCCTCCCAAAGGCTTACCATTTTCTTGCCTGAAAGCTCCCTTTTTCATACTTCGATAAACTTTGATATGTGGGCCAAAAAAATGGCCAACATTTCTAGTGATTCGTAGGGAAGCATGCCTGCTATGCTTGAGAACCCAACTCATTTGCTTTGTTCGATCCATTGGGTGTGGAGTCACTGCTTTTGCACGAAGCTGGCTCTTTTTGGAAATCTCCCTTGAAGCAACAAGGACAATCGAAATGAAACAAACTGTGCCCATGGCACATAGGGAAGGGAAAACACAATTGAAAAATATGTGCACCAAGCACTTAGAGGAAAACACAAAAGAAAACTAAAAGAAGCGTACAAAAATATATACAACTACTACAAACTCTCAACAACAATGCTTTAGATGAGTCCCATTGATTGGGATTGGTAATACCTCTCTGTCTACTTGAGCAAGCTGGAAGGCGATATGCTATTTGCATCCGTGGATCAAGTGAGGACCATTTCACAAGCTGTTAAACTTGGTATGGTTGCCTGGTTTGGCCTTATTTGAGTTCCATTTGAGAACTAGGTCTCCTTCCTTGAAAGTCTTTGCTGTAGCTCTCTTGTCAAAAGCCTTCTTGACCTGAGCTTGAGTGCCTCCAATGTTTTCATTGCAAGGTCCTTTGTCTCCTCAAGCTCTGAGTTCTGCCAATCTCACATTCATGGGTTCATCTTCCAGTAGCTCCAACTGATGGGCTAGCTCTAATGCAGGCAACTTAAGAGAAATGGGTAGCTTGGCCTCCCTTCCATATACTAGAACATATGGAGAATTGCAACAACTTTAGGAGTTACTCGGTCAGCCCACAAGGCTGTCTTTAACTTGGTGTGCCACGTCCTCTGGTTCTCCTCCATAGCCCTCCTGATGATCCTCAACAAATTCTTATTTGTGGACTCAGCGAACCTGTTGCCTTGAGGATAATAGTTTGAGGAAGTGCTGAGGTAGATGCCCATCTTGAGAGCCCATTCACTTGTTTTCAAACCAAGGAAAGCCAAAGCATTATCAGATATGATAGTGGTTGGAACACCAAACCTAGTCACAATGTTGTTGTAGAAGTCTAAGACTGCACTTTCGTTGGCTTCCTTCAATGCAATGGCTTCCACCCACTTGGTGAAGTAATCAGTAGTAGTAAGCACCCACTTATGCCCTGCACTTGACGGAGGGTTGATCATACCAATGAAATCCAAACCCCACTGCATGAATGGTTGCTCCACTTGAATCGGGTTGAGAGAGAAAGTTGCTGACCTTTGCTTTCCTCCAAAAAGAGCACATTCCTGACACTTTCTCACCCATACATAAGCGTCCTTGAAGACGCCAGGCCAGTAGTAACTGGCCCTCATGATCTTTGCTGCAGTAGTCTTTGGGGCAAAATGACCTCTTGCAAGTCCATTATGGAAATGCTCCAAAAGCTTGGCAACTTGATCATCATCTATGCATCTTAGGAGCATTCCATTAAGGTCTCTTTTAAACAAAATCCCGTCAACTAAAACATAAGGTATGGACTGAAGTTTGAAATACCTTGTATGGACTGAAGTCTGAAATACCTTTTTTTTGCTTTGTCCATACCTTGAGGGCACTCACTTGTTAGTAGAAAGTGAGTCATATCATGGAGCCAGCTAGTGTGAGGTGGAGGTGCATCTGTTTGTAGTTTATCTTGTGTCACCAAGATGACCTCTTTGTCTTCATGAAGATCCTCAGCCATATGCTCACATAAGCCTTTACCTTTTACTAGCTTAGTGACCTTGATCTCCACGTCGTACTCCATGACTTTAGTAATCCAACCAGCTCCTTTTTTGCTCAAATCCTTGTAAAGAAGGAAGTCTCTTACCCCAGGATGAGACATCATAAGGTGGATTTTGTTGTTGGATAGCATTGCCTGAACTTCTTGAGGCTCCTTACTGCTGTAAGGACTTGCTTTTCTACAAAGGTATACCTCACCTCATACTCTTCAAGCCCCTGACTGAAAAATGCTAATGGCTGCTCAAGTTCTTCACCATTTCTTTGCATCAACATAGTTGATATATTATCAATATTGGCAAAAGCATACAAAATGAAATCCCTTGAGAAATCAGGATTCATAAGTGTGGGTGCTTGAGCAATAGCTTGCTTGATAGCTTCAAATGCTGACTTGCCTTCATTTGACCAAGTGAACACTTGGTTCTTCTTCAACATAGCAGTGATGGGCTTGACTAAACTTGCAAAACCAGGGATAAATATTCTCACAAAGTTTATCTTTCCAAGGAAACTCTAGAGTCCCTTCTTATGCTTGGGCAAGGATAAGGCCAAGATGACACTTATTCTCTCAGGATCAATGGACAGCCCTTCCTTTGAGACGATGTGGCCCAACAACTTGCCTTCATGCATGACAAACATGCACTTCTTGGGATTCAATGAAATCCCATAGTCTCTGCACCTTTCGAAAATCAGCCTCAGGTGGTCCATGTGTTCGCTGGCATTCTTGGAGAAAATCGTGATGTCATCCAAGTATACCAACACCATTTGGTTCAGCAACCCCTGGAAAGCCATGTCCATGGCTCTTTGGAAGGTAGCGCCAATATTTGACAAACCAAAAGGCATCTTTTGGTACGCATACGTGCCCCATTTGGTGGTGAAGGCAGTCTTGTACCGATCTTCATCTTTCACCCAGACTTGGTTGTAGCCAGAAAAACCATCCAACAAGGAAAAACGTTTTGAACTAGCAACTACTTGAAGGAGCTGCTCCTGGATGGCAGGGGATAGTGATCTTTCAAGGAGACTTTGTTCAAATCTCTGAAATCCATGCAAAGCTAATCTCCCCACTCTTTTTTCTTATAGGCACCAAGTTGGCTACCCATGATGAGTGCTTGATGGAAAAGATGATCTTGGACTTGATCAACTTGGTTAATTTTTTCCTCATTAGCTTCTCAATCTTGGGGTTGACCGGCCTTTGCTTTTGCCTTACATGCTTGGAATTGGCCTCCAACTCTATGGTGTGCTGAGCTAGTTTAGGATCAAAACTTTTTAGGTCGCTGTACTCCCAAGCAAAAATATCTGCATACACTTGGCAAAGTGCTATGAAAACATGCCTCTCAGCCTTGCTGCTTACCTTCCCCAGCTTGAGAAGTTTGTCCTTGAAGATGAGGACTCTCCCATATTTTTCTTCATTAGTAGACATTACTGCCTTCTCTTTTCTCATATGGTGTCCTTCATGAAAAAGGCCCTCAAGTGTAACCAGCCCCTTAGGAAGTTTGTTTGATTTCAGCTGAACAATCTGATCCTCATACTGATGCTGCAATTTAGCTTGGTTGGAGGAGAATTCGGCTTCCTACTGCAAGAAACAAACAATTTGCTTGTCACTCTCAAAAACTTGCCAATGGGCTTCATTATCTGACACTGACAGTCTCACCACCACCTTGAAATGTGGTTGAACCTTAGTTTCTTTCAGCTCACTTGGAAGTCAAATTGAGTTCTTACGGCTGCCAACTTGTCAGCATGTTGGTTTTGATCTCTTGGGACAGCTTGAATGTTAAAGGCTTCGAAATCTTCAAGCAGGTTCCACACTCTATTTTTGTAGGATGTCATCAAAGCATTCTTGGTGATGTTCAAGCCTCTGACTTGGTTAACTATGAGCTCGCTGTCTTCATAAGCTTGCAACAGTTTGATTCCTCTCTTGGTGGCCCATTGAAGGTCACGGATCAAGCCTTCATATTCTGTTGCATTTGGAGAGCAGCTGAAATGAAACTTGTAAGAAGACAAAAGCTTGTTACTTGAGGGTGAAACCAACATTGCCCCAACACCTATGCCATTCTTGCTCCTTGAGCCATCAAAGAACAACTTCCATAAACCATTGGGGTTTTCTTTAGGTCTAATGAGTGACGACATGGGTTGATTCTCTTCATGCAGCAGGTAGACACCCATGTCTTTTTCCTCAACACCTTCCAAAGGGTTTGAAAATTGGTTATCTCCCCATAACTCATCCAAGAACAAGTTTGGAACTTCTTCAGAATGAGTGTTTAGCTATTGGCCAATCGTAAACTCATTCTCATCAAAGATGGTACAATTGAGGCTTATATTATCTGGCCGATGGGGTTCAATATGGAATTGTGCCATGGGTTTAGCCTTGATTGAGACCTTAGTCCCATACCTTGTTTTGAACGCCATGTAAGACCAATTTGCTGCAAGGTAGCCCCTAATCTTGGCTGTGAACTCTCTGGAAAGACTCAAGGCAAAGCGAAGAGTGATAACTAGAATTAGCATGTCTTGCACCACAGATACGCTAGGACAAGCATGCAAGGTTAGGCTCAAATTCTCGATGATGCCTGATGGCTTTGTGGAAGAACCATCAAGTTGCATGACTCCTTTAGTGTGAGGCTCATACTTGAGTTTCAACTGGTCAGCAATAGACTTTGGCATGACTGAGGTGCTGGCCCCACTATCCACCAAGCAGCTGTGCACCAAGGAATTGCCAATGATCAAAGAGACGTAGAAAGGGGGGGCTTGGTCACATTACTTGACCCTTCTCCTGCATGACTCTTGACTGCATTAATGAGGACTTCAACGATCTTGCTTGGCTGCTTGTAGCTGTAGTAACACCCATCTTGGACAATCCTTCCTACAGGATGTCTACTTGGCCTAGCAAGGAAAGCATGTCCCACATTGACACGCTCACATTGAATTTCTTCATTTGCTCCACAATGTTGATTGGCGTACTACCAAATTTTACCTGAACTTTGGGAGCTACTGCTATTGGCTTTGTCAATGAAGGAATGGAGACAATAGGTTCTTTGAAAGCTTCCTGATTGTCACCCATATTCCTTCTCTTGAACCTTGTATTTGCTGAGACGGGGATGTGAGCTAGATTGGGAGTGGCCTGCTGATTGGATGCGTAACACTCCTCTTGCTCACTAATGACCATTGAGGCCTCTGGCTGGTTTAATCCTTGATCTGAGCCTTGCTCTTGTGGAGGCTGCTCTTGTCTCGTCATTGTGGGTGCCTCTGTGTTTTGGGCCATAAGACCTTGGTTGTATTCATAAGCAACAACCTACTACCATTGATCATTAAATGCCTGATTGGAGCCATTAGTTGAGACAATGGATTGTCCAAAAGAATGATTCCATGGCATTGTCCCCTTAGCTTCCCAAGCCACATTATTCTGAACTGGGACCAAGGAGTTGGAAGGGTCTACAACATTCGGATTGTAATTATGCTGTCTAGCATAGTTAGGCTGCCCCTGTCCTTGGAAACCTCCTTTGTAGGGTGGCCTATTTGCTTGATAAGGTTGCTGCTGATGCTGATATGGAGCTTGATTAGGCTTGTTGTAAGTTTGCC